>CAXIVR010000003.1:49143053-49743053 GCA_964035755.1 Teleogryllus oceanicus | reverse complement strand
GTAGCGCCTAAAACATACGTAGACGTTTTTCCAAAATGGATATTCTTCTGTCGATCTGACTCGTTTCGAGGCGCTACGATTTTGAAAAACTTTCTTCAAAATTTGTAGGTACTTCACATGAAGCCTCTAAAACATTTTCAAAGTCTTCTGAAAAGTGGCTCCATATTTTTAAATTTATTGTAGGAATATAGTAAAATACACTTATAAAGATTGCAAAGAACTCATGTTCAGAGTTAACTCTGAATTTTCAAAAATTACAAAAGTTTGACTTTTTTTGGCCTCTTCCTACATCTATAAAATTTAAAATATATATTTTTCCTTCAAATTATTTTTTTGTCTATAATTAGTCCTTTCATTAAGGTCATGTACATTTTTCAACCTTTTTTATTCGTTTTTTCACAATGTTGCCTGCTATATTTGAATTTTTTTAATTACAAAAATACGATTTTCCTGAAAACGGTTCAAAGTTTCTTATTCAAAAGTTTGGAAGGGATAGTAGTAAGGGCGCCCCATTTGATGACATAAACGTCATGATGCTCTTTTCTTTTCTTTTTCAAAAATTCCCCCAAAAATATTTTTTGTCTTATCATTCACGCCATTAATATTTACATTAGCGAGAATTTGTTTACATTATTGTATTTATGAGTATATGTGCTTTATATAATGTAATATAATGATTCTTAAAAACTCAAGACTATTCTGTGAAAATGAGCTCAAAATTCCGCATTTTCGGAAACGTTTTAACGTCATATTCTCAAAAATGGCTCCAAATTTTGCTTCAAACTTTTCGTACGATAAGTGTAATTGCACTGTTAAAAATGACATCAAGCTCATTCTGCTACATTTTTTTCAAAAATTTCATAATATATTTTTTTAATATCTGACATGCCGCATATTCACATTTCCAGCAATTTGAAAAAAAACTGTTGCATTTGTGATTTAGGGCTTCAAAAGACGAAGAAATAAAGTTTTTCAAACACTCCTGTTAAATGAGCTTCAAATTTCGCATTTACAGTAATACTTAAATGCCATTTTCTTAAAAACGGCTTCAAAGTTTTCAATAAAAATTGCCACTTATGACGAGGTTTTACTCTTCTTTAATATTTATAAAGTAATATTTCGGTTCTACCATTAAGAAAATGTAAAAATTGAGAAATGATACTTTGGGCGGCGATAGATGGCACCTGGCTTCACCGTAAAGCCAGTCCACGCCAAAAAAATTAGAGAAAGTCTGTGTCATATGTAGCACCACTAGTTTCTTACTGAAATGTGTTAATAAAAACATCTTCAAATAATGTCATGTTCAACTTTTCGAAAACATTAGTATTCGACATAATCGCCTAAACCATGAGTATAATTTTTGCTGTTTTACTGTATTTGTTGGTTGAATTACGTATAAATGTGTGTAGCATGTTGCGGGCCTAATGCTTGTCAAAACCGAGTAGATTTGATGAATCTATCAATATAATATTTAATTATTATATTTTTCAATCCATTTTCATTTTCTTGCACAGTGTCAACAATGATAATTTGCAAAATGTGTATCCTATACGAATAGCGGTCATTGTTGCATTTTGGCACCACTGTTGTAACGCCGCACTGGTAACAGAAGGTGATAATTATGGCCACCGTTTCTTGGCGTTAAACTAATAATTTTATTTGCGGGTAAAATAGCCATCGCGCTTTGCTGGTGCATTTATGTAGAAGTGAATACACTGAAGTCAATGGGAGAAAGCTGTTTTCGTTTAAACATTTGAATTAAAAAAATAGGTATATGAATTTTTTTACGCTTTGTTTGTTTCAAATTTTTCAAATGGAAATTGAACTCAGCGTTGCCAGACGTCCCGATTTTTGGGGGACGTCCCGCTTTTTAAGACTAAAAATGCAATGTCCCTCGCGGTATAGCCCAAATCACGCTTTTGTAAAATATTTCGATCTGAATTGTCCACTGCAAAAAATAGACCAGAAAAGAAAAGGGAAAAGTACGCGAAAGAAATCTCAGCGACAATTGGTCGTGAATTGGTCGTCGTATGATGCAATGGAGTGAGTAGATCGTCTCATTGCATCACGGGTCGTCGAGCTAGCAGTGTTGTCGCCATTGCATTCCGCAAAGTTCTTTTAATTTTTTAAGGAAATGTGTGCTCGCTTCGCATATTGGATATGTTGAACATCGTACATGGAGAATAAACTACTTTACTTTTTTTACGTCAAAAAAAAAACAGCTAAAAACTGCGTATGACGTGCTATGGGGAAAAGTGAATTGTGTGCACATTTTCAAAATTCTGTGATCTACACTAAGTCATATACTACTTAAATTTTGAATTTTTGAAAGGGAGAAAAACAACAACAAAAACTCCCATTTTTTCTGCATTTTTTCTGCTTTTTTCTGCTCTTTGTCTGAAGATGAGTAAAGAACATAGCTCTCTACGGACAGTTTGGATTTGTCGGCGCAAGACACCTATTGAAAAAATTAAACTGCGAAAACATCGATTAACAAATTACAACATTAAATGAGAACGTGATTATAACTGGCTGTGGGAAGTAAGGTCAAGCCAGTATTAAACATATTGTCGACTGTGTAAGAAAACGTTTCTCGTGGTGGACTAAATAATATCCTAAATCACTCGAAAACAAGCTCTCACGCTGCAAAATAATTAACAGACTATTTCGCTAAGCTCAGTACGTCTTCTTCTAATCATCATTTGTTGAAATTTATAACCTACAGATTACGTTCTTTGTGATGGAAATCTGTATAAATGAATGTTTCGATACTTACAATTAAAATATTACTTATTGGTTTTTTATTGTGTTTCGTTCTTTCCAAACAAATCACTTTTTCTTAGTAAGATTTGTTGAAAATCACGATAGTACTCTGATCACGATTTAGACGAAAAATAATCTGGCAACGCTGATTGAAGTGTAAGACAGAAATTGTCATATTTAATCGTACATAGCCATTAACAATATCGCGAGAAAGTACATGTTGATGTAGCACCACTAGTTTTTTTTTGTTTTTGCTAATAAACTGCTCGAATATTTCAATGAAAATTAAGTGTATAGCAGCAAGTTTCGTTCTTCAAATCATGTATCAATTTTACCAATATACACGTAAAATATAGCAAATGTATGAACCAAACTGGGCGATTTATATGCCGCGGCTTGGTATAATAAACTTTAATTTTATTTGTGCCTAAAATATGCGTCACACATCTTTTATGTAGGTGAGTGAACTGAAAACCTTAATAATTCTGAGTTAAATGGAACAAAACTATATTCATTTAAATTAAAAAAAGGTTACGTTAATATTATTAAAATTAATGCTTCAACCGTTATCTAAATAAAATCAATATCCCGCTAGCTGGGTCGATGGGTTTCGTTAGAAATAATATTACCTACTAATAGTCGATTATCCGACCTGCCATCTATACAGAGTGGCGAGGAATCTGAAAACAAATATATATTTTCTAGCTACTTATCAGCTGGAATTGGCCAAATGAAAATCGTTTGTTCTATTTCAAACGAAACTTATGGTTTATTCTCAATGCCAGGAAAAAATAAGACTTGAAAAATTTGTATCACATAAAGAATGTTCTTTTGGTCATGAGCTCTTTCGAACCTTATCCTGCAGTATCCGTCTTCGCGCACACTTGAACGAAGGCGCCACGAAGAACCATTTTCCTCTTCTTCTCGGTGACGAGAATTCCAAAGTCCAAATACCAGATTCTTGTCTCCTGCTCTTGCACAAATGTTGTCGAGTCACTGATCTTCACCGCCTCAAATACTTGTAGTTCTAATTTAATTTACTTCGCGAAAGTTCCCAGTTATTTCTGATTACGCGACGAGAATTAAATTCAGAAACTATATTTACTCAGAATTATTCAAGTCCTGTTCTAAATTCATTAAATTCTTTTCAAAAAATTTCGAGTATCCTCTTTCATCCCAGAAAATTATAATTTCCGTTCGTCGTACTCAAGAATTACTCAAAGTTCGATAACTATTCACTCTGAAGAAAAATGTACCAGTCCAATCTCACAAAATTAATCATCTGCGAGTGACCCGCACAGCACCACCACATATGTCAAAATGTGAAAATAATCTTTCTGTTCAGCCCTTCAAGACTCGGCCTATTTCTTTCTACTGTTTTTCACCAGAAACATTCGACGCACTTCCGTCGTGAATAGATTGTTACTGTTCTCCTGGCCAATCCCTAAATTGATTACATAATCAACTAGCTATGCCCTAGACTGTCATTGCTTTCTCAACCAATCCCTAAATTGTTTACTTGATCAGCGAGCCGTGCCCTCTGGTCCAATGCCAGAATGAAGTTTATTGATCTTGACAACGGCTGCCGTTGCTAGGGCGCCATATTTCTATTTGTTTATCCTTGTATATTTACCCCATTTACGACAAATATTAGTAAATAAATGTGTAACATGTTGGTATGTCACACACACACACACACACACACACACACACACACACACACACACACGTATGTGTGTATTATTGTATAATAAAAATAGTACAAACTACATAATCGAAGATTATATATAGTTAAATAGTCAAAGTTTCATTGAAGTCTAGAACACGGTACAACCTAAGGAAGCCGTTTAAACCTTCGCGCCACTCCGGTGAGGGGGGGATCCATGGCGGAGGGGACGAAAGGTGGTTAGGCGATTATAAGAGGAGGCAATTTCACCCTAGTATGTTGCCGGAGCTCTATTACTAAATAGTACTACGATCGGGGTGGTGTGCTTGTGTGCTAAACCTTGTAATGTTCTGTCTTAAGAACGTGTTTGCAACTACCAGTTTGAATTCTCGAGGTTTTCTAATAAAGTGCTTACTGAAGTGCTTTCTTATAAAAGTGAATTGGTAATTATGCGATGGATAGACTCAAGGATGTTTATAGTGATCGCGAGGGCATGTCACACACACCGTCTCGCCGTGACTTGGATCCGGGCTAGCGAAGCGAGAAAACTTGCCTTTGGAAGTAATTTGGCATTAAAATGTGGTGAGGGACAAAGTGTATTAAAGGGAGAGCCATGAAAAACGTCTATCGGTAAGTTTTATTCATTTCTATCAGAGCGCGTAGCGTAATTAGAGGGAGGGCTTAAGGAGACTCCCCTCCTTTGCCCCCTCCCCTCTTCCCACCCCCCTCGGCACACTTCACTAAGGGTGTACCATGTTCCCTACTTTAACCCAAAGTTTATTTCTCAGGTAAGCGGTAGCCCAAGTCATGAAAGCAGTACACGCCACTGAAAAAAACCATGTTTCAACATGGAATTATGAATGTTAGAGAGACTAGTTAGAAACAAGTTTCTTGTTATAAAAGCAAGAAAGGACCTTTAGGAATATATAAGAAGAATGAAACGGTAGAATGTTTTCTCGCATACAAAAGAACAAGAACGATTAACACTGCGGGGAAAAATGATATAATCCAGCGAAAATTTCACTGCAGCAATTACAAGATAAAATAGACTGCTCTATTTTGGCACAAAATTAAGTTTATTAGTCGGACATATATCTGTCATTTTCCTAAAATGTTTTCTAATGATAGACCTCTGTTTCAGATCCACGATACAATAACCATTTTTTCATCGAGACGCCTTGGCCAGTTCTGTTTATTGTCTGCAATTATATTTTCTTCGTGAATGTGTGGGGTCCTAGATTTATGAAGAACAGAGAGCCTTACAAAATTGAATGGCTAATTAAAGTGTATAACACTGTGCAGATTATATGGAATCTGCACTTATTTCTATATGTATTCCGAATAGTGAGTATAATGTCAAATGTTTATGTAACTATTCTTCTGGGTGGTTATCATGTTTACGGAATCCCGCATTGAGTGGTAAGGTTAAATGAACATGAAAAACGAACTCATTATTTAGTATAAATCGGGATCTATATCACATATAGTTTCACAGGTTTTTTGACAATAAAATAAATATTAATAATATATGAATTAATTAGTATTAAATATAAATAAATATAAATTAATATTTTTTGCGCGCAGATATACGGAGACGGTTTGATACAGCATTGGTGTACATTCTTACACACACTTCCATTTATAATTTGTAACGATTACATGAAATGACAATGGTGATATTTGCATCACATATCACAAAAATAACAATCTAGTGCAACACTAACAAACTCCTTGAATGTCAGCTCATTATATCTATTTCCAAATAACTCACTTATTAAAAAGAAAATCGTTATATTATAAATCTACGGTAACAATATTTTTATGAACCAACCAACCTTCCAATTTAGTATAAAAAAAACAGGTTCAAAACCTTCAGAAATGAAGTTGTAATAGAATAAAAAATGTTCAACTTTTGCAAGTTTCAAATTTTCAAGTTTCAAAAAATCGACCTTTGCCACAATAAAATCGATTGGCTCTGTTCCGGGGTAAAAAGGAGCTCTTACGCATCATATCCGACTTCAGCCAATGAGCTTCATACGCCAGTTTGCGTCACAATATTTGCGGGAATTTTAAATGCAGCCAGTTACCAAAACTATCACCTGGTTCCAAGTCATTTAAACATATTTATGAAGCATTTCTTTTCAATATTGCACCTTGAACACCTTCATCGTCTTATTTTTTATTGGTTCCTTTTTAAAATTGTTACTTTGTACCACATTCAAAATGTTTCTCAACTTTTCCCGTTCTTCATTCAGCATGGCGGCTAGCGTCAGGTCTGGTTTTTCAAACGAAGTGCCCAAGCTGTGGTCATTTGGTTCGTGACGCAAACTGGTGTTGCGTAGAACAAACAAAAATTGGTGCGCCGAAGTAACTCATCCACATCTTTCCATCATGCTCTGTTCTCTGTTTTCGAGAGAAAATATTTGGAACGATTTTTGACAAAATTTTGGAAATGTCGTATGGTCTTCATAAATAATGTGTGTTAATACGAAAGAGACGCGTCTTCAAATGGGTCAATTTTGGCGAATTTGTCTTGTTAGTTTTTTAATTTTAGTCTGATGTATTCGGTTTTCCACCACCCTCTTCCCAGCCACAATCTATTGCCTCCTAAAGGATTTTTTCACATTTTCTCGATTTTTTGACTCCATGGAAGTAGAACTAAAATACAACTTTAAGAATAACAGAGAAGAGTAAATTGTCGTCCTATATGCAATCGTTTTGCACATTTGGAGTAGTTTTTGGGAAAAGTTCGTTTAAGCTTTCAGAAAAAGCAATTTTTTTATATATTTTTTACAGAAAACTTTTGAATTTTTGAAAAAGTTAATTGGAAATCGTTTCAAGCACTTCTATTCACAAATACACTTTTGTATACAAATCACAAGATAAAAACACGGGAAACATTAAAAAATAGTTCAGTTTAATTTTTGAAAAACAAAACAATGCTGAAAATGGCATTTATGTAATTTTTACAGTGATTATGCTATCTGCAGAAAATTTGGTGAAGTTTTAAAAAATTGGCGTTTCAATTTTCTGAAAATGCGGAAATTCAGCTAATTTTCACAGAAAAGTTTTGTTTTCGAGAAACTTTATGAGGTATCATTTAAAACACTTGTATTAACAAAATCAATTATTTATACCAATTGCTGGTAATGTAAATATTAACATGACAGATATTTCAAAAAATACACTTGATTATTTTTTAAAAACAAAAAATGCAGCAAAATGGCTTTTGTCATCTTTTGACTACGCATTAGCTTTTGTGTAATTTAAATTGATAAAAAAAATCAAAATGTTAAAGTCAATTTATTCAGTGCTTCAGAACTAACCACAGAAAAAGTAAAGAAAAAATTTGGAACCTTTTTGAGACAATATCTTACAAGGGTTTATGAAAATACGATATTTTCAGCTCATTTTCTCACGAATATACTATTTAAAAAAAAACTATGAAACAGCATTTGGAGCACTTATTCTCACCAATGAAATAATATATACAAATCGGCCCTAATATTAGTGACGTGATATCTAAAACACAATGCTTTTGTGTAATTTTTGAAGAAGAAAGAATGCAGCAAAATGGCGTCAGGGCATATTATTTAGTGGATGTAGCTCTCCAAATGAAAATTTCTAAGAAAAAATTCGGAGTCGTTTTTGAGGAAATCTTATTTTCATAATTTTCTTTATTTCATGCAAAGTACTCGAAAGTTTTTCACCTTACGAAAAAAAGTATATTTCCTGATTTTAAGATCTAATTTTCAAGAACAAATTTATACATAGTGAAAATCTGTATCTTCAATATAATAGTTGTAGAAAGACTCCAAAAAATGATGACTTTTGCAATTTCGAAATTTAGATATTTCAATGAAATTGATACTTGCACCAGTTTTGTAATCACTCTTTACACTATCCGAGGAAAAAGTTAAATTGAAAAATTTAGAACCAATTTTGAAACAAAAATGAAAATGTTTTGAGGCTTCAAAAAATTAAGAAATTGGTTTCAAATTCAAGCGGCCACGACATCAGCTATATCGATTTGGGAATATCTACTTTCATGAAAATCCTATTTACAAAGCTTACTTGGTACAGCCGCACGCGAAGCATAGTTTTGCAATACTGAGTACTGAGTGTTAGAGGAAGTAATTTGTTACATTTAGAAACAGGAATTATACACTTTTTCCGTATCGTGGACTTCCATTACGCTATTTTATGCTGAAAAATCTCCGTTTTCTCCCCGCAGAATTACATAACCAATGTGAGAAAGTAAAAGCGATACCTCAATGCATGGCGATGGATTTGCGAACTATATACCCGGTAATGTTAACGTAGGCTCTCTGCTTAGCTACGTTTGCACATGCACTGTTAGTACAGGTGCAAATTTTTTCTGATTGTTAAAATGTTTGTTAAATAGTTCTGGCTTGCATAATTCAATATATAGTTTATCATGTATATCAAGAAGTACTGTTCCACTTGACTAAATTGTTTTTCAAAGGATTGGTATACAGCACATACAAAAGCACATACAAAGGATTGATGTTGACTTGAGCCCAGCTGTGATCATAATAGCTCATGTGTTATGTACATTTTATATACTTATTATTTTAACCATAATATTCATTATAGATCTTGCCTCACTAAAGGAGAGCACGATTTTTAGTGTTGGTATTAAAGTAATATTTACTGAAAAGAAAACGTAAGTTATATTTGTAGCAAATGGAAATTTAATTGGAATGTTGTTCGGGATGTGGTTTCCTTGAGAGGGCGTATTGCTGGTAGTATTTCAGTTGTGATCATAAGAGTGGTGAATGTGCTATCATGCCAGCTCATGTGGCGTAGGTGGTCCAGGTTATTATAATGTTTGTATAATTTTCCACACCTTAGTATTGTAACCGACACGTACCTACCTCCTGCTTGGTAGTACGCCGAATTACTAAAGTAAATTATCATTTACTTATTTCGTGACGTGTGGTTACACCGTCACGCAAACCTGGGAATACCTCAATTATGGATAAATTCCCTATCGGTGGTGGGTTCGTCTTTGCTAAACTAATGATCAAATAACAAGCAAACACAATTTTGTAGTTTTAAATAACAGATAACATGTATTCTATCGAATGAAATCCTCTGTACACTGTAGTTCACATATCCTCCTATGTGCTCACTTTTTTGTTTAAACTATGGTAGCTAGTTCCCTACCTAAACTTCACTTTCACTAAAGCGATAATGACTTTGATCGACATTTACAAGAAACAAGCAACAAATACATATGTACACTTCACAAAAAGTATCACTTATGAGACACACAAATCACAATTCAAATAATCATCCTGTAAAAAAATACATACAAACAATACTCAAAATTCACTAATACCTTTTAAATCATTAATAATGTTACACTTAATATTCACATTTGACATTCGGCTTCTACGTAGCCTTTCAGTACGAAATTTTGTTTTACAACGTCTTTTGACTGTCCATGAAGTAATACTTTAAAAGAAATAATTGAACGGCTTTCACTCCTGTTCAAAATTTTACATAGGCAATTTCTCTTAAATGATTTGAAACAGCAGATTACGGATTACGGATACCAGTAGTCGGCGTGCGTCTTTAAAACTCTTAATTTTTCGAAAATTTTATTATGTAACATATGGCGATATGCATGTTTATGAACTCGTCTCTTCACGCTTCTTATGATGAGCTACAAAAAACTATAGGGTTCCATTTAAAAAATGGAAGTTGGGTCAATATCTCTACAATAAAAAATGCAATAGAATAATATTATGCATGGCCGTATATGCCCCTGGCATATAGTAGTTTTAGTGGAAACCGCATCTCAGTATCTGCAACGGTTCAGGAGAAAATTGAAGGGAACATCTTAGGTGGGCCACACTGTGTGTGTGTATATATATATATATATATATATATATATATATATATATATACATATATATATATATACATATATATATATACATATATATATATACATATATATGTATGTATAAACGTATATATAATTTCTTTTCTAATTCTTTGATCTTAACTTATCATCATTTAAAGCCTTTTGCCTCACTTATTTCTTTGGTTATGTAGGCCTATCTTGCTCAATATATGGAAGATTTTAACGTATGGTGTCTTCCTCTCAATTATTCTGAAGAAGATGCGTTGTCAGTGTTGGTAAGTCTACGTAATTTTGCATATTTAAAAATTCCACTTCAATAATATACGCATCTCCCTGTTTTTAAAGATGTACTTATATCAGCTTCCGCGTGTTCACTAATTTAATTAAGTTATTTAAGGGAATAATTTAAGAACTAGAATAACAGTATCAGAAAGATTTCTTTTCTAATATTATATTTTCTTTATTCTCTATAGAAAAACCTTTTCTTAAATATTCCTGTTTCACTGTTTGTATAATTGATCTCACACATTACTGCTTCTATTTTCAGTTATTTCATGGTTATAAACTTTACTATTATAACAAATTATTTGACCTCTTGGATACTACATTTTTTGTTTTAAGAAAGAAGTTCGATCATATTTCGTTTTTACATGTGTATCATCATGCTGTCATGTGTTGTGGAGTTTGGTTAGGAGTAAAATACCATGCAGGTAAGCAAATTATTCTGGAAACAGCCGAATCATTCTTTACTTTTCCCCATATTAAGTAGAACGTGAATATTAATTTCCAGTCAAGATGATTTCAAACTTTCTTGCACAGGTTGATTCATAACGTGTGTACCAAATTAATGAGCACGTCGTTATTAGCCTAACTAATTTTTTGTAAATGTGGTGACTGATAAGAATTCAATGGAAAGTTTCCAGAGGAAGTATATAATCATAATAATAAAAATATTGAAGGTGGTATATTCGAGCCAGTAGTTAGTCAAACACTCAATCATTTATTACAGCTATATATTAACAATAGCTGCTCGTAAAGATAAATGGAGCGTGTAAATAATTATTACTGAATATTTCAAAAATGATTGAATAGAGTCTCGAGGAAGACAATGTTTACTACTAAATTTAGTATCTTGCATGATAATTCATTTCCATTAGTTGTCTATACCTAACACAGGTTAGGCTCACTTCGGCCCAGTACTTATCTTCTTTTCTGCGTTGAATATTAGTCCACAATGTTTGCACTGATGGTGAATTAACATGAATACGCCCGTCCGCCACTCTGCCCGCCATTCTGCCAGCGACTGCGATCCCCATTCCGCCCGCCACTTTCCCCCCACTCCGTTCGACCCTCCCCCCGCCATTTCCGGCCCCTCCGTTCCGACTCCTCCGCCAATGGGCATCACTCCGTCCCACATTTCCGCACGAAACTACCCCCGCCAATGCGCGGCACACCCCCCCTCCATCCCACACCCCGTCCCACACCCCGTCCCACCCCGTCCCACCCCGTCCCACACTCCGTCCCACACTCCGTCCCACACTCCGTCCCACACTCCGTCCCACACCCGTCCACACTCCGTCCCACACTCCGTCCCACACTCCGTCCCACACTCCGTCCCACACTCCGTCCCACACTCCGTCCCACACTCCGTCCCACACTCCGTCCCACACTCCGTCCCACACTCCGTCCCACACTCCGTCCCACACTCCGTCCCACACTCCGTCCCACACTCCGTCCCACACTCCGTCCCACACTCCGCCCGCAAAGGGAGGTGTGGAATTCCGAAATAACTGATTTCATTCCAATACTATTTCTTTTTCTGTAACTACTTTCCTCTCTAAAATGCGTGTGGTTGTTTAAAGGCAGAAAAACATTGAGGGCATTTTTGGTTTTGCACCTTGTTCAGCATATTGGAAACTATTTTATAACGTGAGATCAAAATTTGGCATGAAAATGTCGTTGTTGTTGCACCCTGATAACAATTGAATATGTTCTTGTTTTCCTAAGCACACTAACGTAATTTATCATTTTTTATCATTTGCAGGTGGTAACACAACGACTCTTGGAATTGTGAATGGACTAGTTCACGTTATAATGTACACATACTACCAATTGACTCTTCTGGGATATACTGTTTGGTGGAAGAGATATCTGACACAGATTCAAATCGTAAGAATTGTTACCTGTTTTTTTTCTTCCTTGGAGAATGAATTGACTAATAGTTAATACACGCGTAAAATATTATAGCAAACAGACTATGTACAAAATTAAATGATCTTGGCTGTCCAGGTGACGCCGCGTCGAAGGCTGTGTTGCAGCCTGAGGAAGCCCACGACAAGATGGTCGAAACGTCCGCAACACAGCCTTCGACGCGGCGTCACCTGGACAGCCAAGATCATTTACATGACTCTGGCCGCGGAAGCCTACGACTTGACTATGTACAAAATTGTGTAAACTAATAATCAATTTCATCACCACAATACCCATGTCCTTCTTCTCCTCTATCACCATCACCACCATTACCACCACAATTACAATCATTAGCTCCACCTCCTCTTCCACCACCGTCACAATCACTACCACAACTTCCCCCTCCCCCTACAACATAACCACACATAATTTGTATGAAAACTAAGGTGTAATAACCCTGATAAAGTCTGCAAAACCTAAGTTATCGAAATCAAAACCGAGCGTGGGCAAAACAATTTTGCATGTTCAAGGAGTGTAATAATATATAATAATTACAAATAGTGCGAAGAAGTACGTGCTGTTGCAGCACCACGAATATTTACTCTTTTAGTTGTAAAACCAGTGTGCTTGAGATAATGAAAGCCTTCATCGAAACACCTTCCAGAGCCTACCAACAAACAATCACATGTTAGAATGTTGGTGGTACAACGAAAATGACAAAAATACCCCTTAAAATTTGCAAAAATTGTCCAAAAATTAAGGATATAAACGTCTGTAAAAACATATACCTTCTCTGAGGACGATCAAAAACAAAAGTCTTCGATTCCGTACATTTGATCAAATACTATAGAAACAATACATGACACTTCGCGATATATCCAGAAACACTGATGCAAGCTCCATCTAGTGGCAGAACCTGGCGAAAACTCTTACAGTGCTCTGTATGTGCTTGTTTTCTGCTTGATTTCTTTTTATTTGATTGTCTTTATGGTCGATTTCTGGAAAATGTTGAGTCCTATATAAGTGGCTGGTTGTGTAGTACCTTGTCACATGATGGTTGCAGGAATGCTTTATCGAATGCGGATGAAAAGCAAAAATTAAGTAACTCACATATTCTGATTAATTAGAATGTGAATGCCATCCTTTTCTGTCGAAATGAATTGGCTATTAGTTTGTTTTCTAAGATTAAATATGTTTTTACTAAGATTAAATATGACTTTTTAAATTGCTTACGTCGAAGTAAACTTCACGTCAAAAAACAATAAATGTAAATCATTAATATTCAATTGGAGAATATTTTATGTAAGGAATACACTAATCTGTATGTAAGTAGAGGTATAAATGTATTGATACCGTGCTTTTTAAAGAAAGCAAATGAAAAAAGATAAAATGTATCAATGAAAGTGTAAAGGCAAGAAAAATCTTATATTAGTAACCACTTTATTCTTGAAATAAATAAAACATCACTTTTGTACTTTATTCTTTACCTTAATTTGAGCCCTTCAATATAATTAAATCACAAAGAGTAGGTAAAAAATAGTCTCATTTCGTTAGATCGATTTAAAAAAAAATGTATTTCTTCCATAACAATCACAGTGACGTTTCTATTTGGCTCTGAATCACCAG
Source organism: Teleogryllus oceanicus (assembly GCA_964035755.1). Lineage (NCBI taxonomy): Eukaryota > Metazoa > Arthropoda > Insecta > Orthoptera > Gryllidae > Teleogryllus > Teleogryllus oceanicus. The sequence goes on along the minus strand of CAXIVR010000003.1, from coordinate 49,728,912 downwards.
GTTCTGACACTACGAGCGCTAATGGGAACTTGTTTTCATCGGTTGCGTGGAAGAACAGGGAACTTTCCTGTATTGTCTCCATAGTATTTGATTTGATAGACTACTTCAACAATTGGATTATCGTACTTAAACAGTTTTTATTTCACAGATGACAGCTGCATTATTGTTTGTTTCATTGTACAATTTGCATACCGGTTTTGCAGACTTGAATATTCCAGAAAACGTATGGTGACTGAACAGTGGTGAATAAAACGTGTTGTTTTTTCAGATTCAGTTCCTCATCGTCTTCATCCACAGCGTTGCCGTATTTTTTGTTACGTCGTGCAACTACTGTCTCTTCATTACTCTTCTAACACTAGCACAAGCTATGGGCTTCATCTACATGTTCACTAATTTTTACTTGAAGACGTACAGAAAAGAAATTAAAAATAACTGAATATTATCCACGGACGCTCCACGTAGATGTACCGACACAACGCAGCTCTTCTTCATCTGCCGCTCAGCTCTGCGGTAGGGAAACGACAATTATGACGATGTGTTCAGAACATCGATGTTTTTATGAATATTTAATTTCTTATGCTATGACTGTATAGTAGTTAACGAAACGCGTGCATAAATAGGCGTATAATTGCACGATTTGGTATGATTAAAGAAACGAGCGACGATAGGAGCGAGTTTCTTTATTTTCCACGAGTGCAATTATACGCATTTATACACGTGTTACGTTCAATATTTTTTCGTTTCCATTCAAAAATATTTTTATTTTGAATAATAAAAATATATCTTTAGCATTCCACTTACTTTGATGATGTCATTTTCATTCCAAAGAAGGCCTTGCCTGTGTATTTACGATTACCATAGTAACTTAATGAATTTAGAAAGCATGGAGGATTACAATAATATTCCGGACGAAATATTAGAAGCTGAAAACGCAATGAATTAATTGCTCCCTACATAAAGTAAAGATGTCTATGAAAAAGAATATAATCTATACAAGTCGTGGAATATCGCTAAGGGAGTCACATATCGTAGTGAAGAAGTGTTATTAGCTTATTTTTCAGAACGGGTAAATAAAATTGACTTTTATATTTTTCACATTTGTAATATTTTTACAACAAATGTTTTATATTTATTCATTTAAGTTACAAATGTTAATATTATGTGATTGTTAGTCAACTACTGTGAAACCAAGATAGTAACTACATAGAAGATTCCATCCAAAATAAAATACAAATTGCAAAGCGAATAGCTGTGGGATCAGATTTATCAGTCGCAGCAGTGCCCACTGCGTCAACAACTCACAGCGCTGTCCCTGGGCCGAGTCATATTGAAATTAGTGATGTAAATATTCACAAGTCTTCAGAGTTCCAAGTAACGCTGGAGTAGTTTTTTCAAAATTAACTAATTGTACTTTGAATATTAATATATATAATAGTAGTAAGTAAGCTTAGATGTGTTCATAAATGTTTGTTTTTCATGTTACAAGGAACCTTTGAATTTCAACTTTTTGTTTATTTATTTGTTTCCGTGGAGATTTAATTAAACGATTTTGAGCCTTTTGCCGAGTTCTCATTGTTAGTTACGTGGTTTTAATTGCACGCGTGCCATTAAAGTAGTGATAATGAACGATTTTTCATGTAATTAATGAGCATAATTCATGTAGAAAACGAAAAATATTATTAATAACATATGTATATATTGTCCTCTGTATATTTACAGGCAATCAAATTTCTTACACAAAATTTGACTGTTTACAAATGTATAAAGGACCACATGCATAATTTTTGTATGAATATATTTTCATAAAAATCACGAGATATTTAACATCGATTTTTATACCGATTTTTTAAACAAAGGTGTTTTGTCCTCAACGTTTTACATGGTCGGTGATTTTTTAAAGAAGTACTACCATCATTACAAGAGCAATATAATAATTTTCAGATGATCATAAATTTAAAATTCAAAATAGTGTTTTAAGATGTCTTTTTAAAAATTTATACAATAGAAAACCAGGTGATTGTCCAACAACATATAGACAATATATGGAGCTATCAATGATAAAAGCCCTAGTTAATCATTTGACAATCGATACCGCAACAATTCAAATTCAAATTAACATAGAAATTAAATAATTCTTCTATCAACAGTAAATATATTGTAGTTTCCTGTCTACGTTCTTTTATCGGAAACAATTTTTTTTGTTTGTAGTACATGCAAAATAACTTATATTTTGTATTTTTTCCTGAAGATAAGACATAATATTGCTAGTTGCCAAACACCAACCAAATAATGAATGTTCAATTTTCGTGATATAATTTAAAATTAAAACCAGTTGTGATTATTTCTTGTTCTTGCTTTGGATATCTACAGTCACTGACATCCTAAAAAATGAAATCATTATGAGTTACGTTGAACAATATTTCATTCCCGAAGAAAGACAGAAAGTGAGAAAACATTGTAACGGAAAATATAAAATAACGATAACTTTAGCCTAAAGAGGCCATGACATGTGAATTTGATTCACAAAACAACTCTTAAATCTCTTCTTTACGTAATTACATTTAAATATGAAGTGATACAGTAGTTATACAATGATATACGTTTTCAGTATTCAATAATTATTTATGCAGATAGTATTTTTGCTAATGAAAAAAAGTAACAGGATTTTATTTAGAAATGGTTAAGGAAATAAAATATCTCAAATAAAATCGTTTACAATAAGAAAAGCATTGAGTGTCCTGGGAATGGCTTGCTGACACCTAATGTAAATTGATCTTGAGGAAACAACTCTGTACAACGCCAGTCTCGGAGCTCTCGCGCTCGTCGCTCGGTTTGCGAGGATTCTCCAAGTTCTCTGTAGAAACGCAAAGTTGTACGAAAATGTTGGCAAGTTTGGAAATGTTTAAAGTAATTGACAGTATATATCGGTAGCCAAAATTTTCATCATGAGATGAAAAGGGCATGTACCCTTTCACTCCCAAAAATTGGCCGGCAAAATTGAATTGAAAATATTAACTTTAAGTTATATACGTTCATCTAGATATTTCTAAACTTGTGTAAATAAAGTAGCAATTTGTGATGTGTGATTCTACTCATGTGATCTTCCAACACACAAAATAAATATTTCTTTATTTGATAACTTTAACATTCCATTTATCCAATCCCAATACAGTTAACTACAAACAGCAAGTTTCGACATGTCACATCCCGGCATTCCCTTGTGTCTCTCGCGTGAACTTAAGAAGTTACTAAAGCTTTTTAAAAAAACATGATGTTCAAAACCATCGATGGTTTTTGGCGATGTATCATTAACACCGATGTATTAATTTTGGACATTTATGTTTTGCAGCATTGTATTCCAACTCCGGTCTGAGAGGAAGTCTGGGCCAGTCAAGGATGGAAGCAACATATCACCTGACCAAGGAAACTCATTAAAGTAACATGAAAATACGAAGTGGAAACTTTCTCTAGTGAAAACTCTGAAAATTTTGAAAAAACTAAGTAAACAATCAGTAGTAACATGACAAAACTAGCATTTTCATGTTTTAGTTTCTGGCTACCTATTTCTTAGTGTAAAGAAAATATCGCAATGCAGAAAAAATTACACTTGTCGGAAAATACTTTTTTTGGGTTTCGAAGTACCAAAAAATGTGTTTCTTGCTCCAATATACATCAATGAAAAAGTATTCATCATCCACGTTTTGTTGCTTTGATAGAGGAATAAATGTTTTCGTCTGTCGTTCGTTCGTTCGTCCGTCTTTTAAAGTGACTGTTTACAATAATTGTTTGCTTGGAAACGAGTGGATGTACATTGCCAAATGTAATTGAGATTCCTAGCGTCAATAAAACAATGCATATTGCAGAACATGTGAGCATGAAAAGGGTCAAGGGCATTATTATTTTTATGTTACATAACATAATGTAACAGGCTCTAGTGCAACAGTATCAAGACCGCGTGGTCCAAACCCGCGCAAGGCAGGGATGTTTCCAGTTGTGTTTGCGGCGTGGGGGACATTCTTGGTATCTCGCATATATCACATGAATTTCCTAAACCTTCAATAACATCTTGGCCTCACCAGTTTCTTGTGTGAGATCTGTGTGCAACCTGTTTGTGAAGGTATTTGAGAAAGAAGCTCCAAACATTGCATATGTTAAAGGTGTAAAGAGAAAAATTTTGATGTCCCTCCTATTCGGTTCCAAACGATTGTTTTTAAACAAGTGAGGTACCCCCCCTCCAAAAAAACAGAAAACAATTAGGAGCGGAGGTCACTATATATTGAATACATTAAAGCTTTCCTTTATTAATAAAAAGCTACACAATTTGAGTTGTTTGCAATGCACGGATAGAACAGAAACGGGAAGATGGCGTCATGAGCAACTTGGCAAGTTCGCGGGAAATGGATTAGCAGTCGATCTTTCTTAGAGAACATCGTGTCGTGTAATCCTTAAAACGATTGCTTGTGACTCTCAATTGTAAGAATCCAATGTACTGACTTATATATCATTCTCATGATATCTACGAAAAGCATCAAATAGATGAGGGAGTTCTGTTTATTATTCGCAAATTGTATTTCATACAATTAGTTGACCGGGAGCGGTAGTTCAGTGCATCAACTGATGTCATGCAGTGCGCCTCTGACCGGGAGGTTCTAGGTTCGAGTCCTGACGGCGGCAGGATTTTCGACACTAGCTTCTCAGCTAGGTCGAATTCAGTCGCTGTCTGGAGGAGAATTCTAGCGGCCGGCTGCTCTGATCGTTAGTTTTCCGGGATTTCTCCATCAACACCAGACGAATGCCGGAGCAGTACCCTAACAAACGGGCCACGGACCGCGCGCGATCTTTCCTTCCTCTTCCTTGGCCTATCCTCTACCCTCACACACACACACACACACACACACACACACACATTTACACTAACATGCACTGCACTACCACATATTCCGGAAGACCGGTCGGGAGCTTAGAGCTTGTCCCTGCTGGGGCGGTGCCCCGCTGGTGGGAGAGTCCTGGTTAGGGGAAATCGCACTAGCCGACGGTACGTCGGCGCCGGATCTACCCATCCGGCGGGGGAAGATCACCACCACCACCACCACCCTCTGAGGAAAAATGCACTACACTTACGGGACTAATGACCAAAGTAGTTGACGCGCCCGGAAACACGAAAAAATCAATCAATAAACATTTAGTTGCATACATAAAGGTAAGGTTGATAGCAGAATTTGCGGTTATAGGGCAAAACAATATTCATGTATATATGTGTGAAGTTCTTGGTAAATATAAAACAATCCATGTACATACATGCAGTATTTTTTGATCTAACACTGGAGTGTTTCCTTCTGTTCGAAGTTATCGCAAAGAAAACAGACACTGATCGTCGTCGTGGCTGCGGCGGTCAGCACCCCGTGTCATGGCGACGCCTCTAACGCTCGTGGAGCGTAAACGCACTTAATGAAGACCATGGGGAATTTTTGAGCAATTATATTTTCATTAATTAATGAAAAGATTATGTAATTTTTTTTGAACTGTGAATTTTATAATAGAACCGGTAATGAAGATCAAACACATGCTTCAGCATAACCAACTGCGGAGATTTTTGTACAGAACTGTGTCTTTTGAGAAAGAAGACAGAACAATTATGCGGTTACTTAAATAATTGGAGTGTCTCTCTCTCTCTCTCTCTCTCTCTCTCTCTCTCTCTCTCTCTTTCACACACACACACTAACACACATGCATTCGTTGCATTAACATAAATAATGATAATTGAGCACAAATCATCTTATGAAGTCTGATAGCGCGCCGAACGGTACCTTTGTCCTGTTTCTTTTCAGCAAATATTTCTGTAACTTTTTCATTGAAGCCATTGACTTCTTCCGTTTAATATTTTCAACGCTATACGAACTCTCTGACTTCGGGTTTTTAAAACATAAGGAAACGTAGCCCAATACATACCTTTACAAAACACTCTTGGATTTTGAATACTTCGGATTGGTTTTGTAATTGCAACTCACTTTAAAACACAAGAGAATACGCATATAATATTCAATCAACAATTTTATGAATGCAACACTGGACAGCAATGCGTTTGCGTTTTGAGCGCCAGCGCTAGAGCTCACGTTAGTAGAGAGATATCTCACACTTTCTTCGTACAATGTCACATTTAAATCTTAAAAACTTGTGCTAGCCGAGTATTATATCTTCGAGATATGTCGAGGCACTCGCAGAGATCGCCACTGCGCGGAATACACATTTAATTAACCATCAAATAAGTTGTGATTTCTGTTCCCAAAGTCACTATTCAGTTCTTTGACCAAATAAAAGTCAAAATCCCATTTGTAGAAAGTGCAGTGGTTTGCATAAGGCCGATGACAGAACCTCCTGCACATACTTCAACTCCCATAATGCCCGTAGTACTGACCCCATGACAAATTCATCATCAAATAACCAATCATCTGCACACTGCAGGCAAATCCACTCCACTACCGAGTTTCCCTCCCTACCAGTATCACAACTACGTAACTTCACACACTCCAACTCTTCCGCCCGCGCAAACCCTACTTCTGCTGGATCCAATCATAGACACCCCAAAAGCACCCAAAATGGAAACCAACAAAATAGTTCCTTTCTAAATAGCATCATCGAAGCAGTCACATCCAGTATAATCAATTTCATAAAGTCCTTAATTCCTACCAAAATCTACTCCATCCAAAATTCCATATCTTCACTCCTAACTAATAGCAATAGCAATGGCAGTAAATATATTAAACGGAATAACCTTCATGAATTGGAATGCTAATAGTATTTCTAAGAAAAAATAGAATTCACGCAATTTCTCCATACCTATAATGTTGACGTGGCTTGTGTTACGGAAACGCATTTAAAACCCAGCAATAAGTTCTACTGTTCAGACTTTATTACATATATAAAAGATAGATCACATAATAAAGTAGGAGGAGTCTTAATTGCAATCAAATTTAACATAAAACATCACCTCATACCAACACCTAACTATAATGAAATAGAAATAATTGCACTTAATGCTGAAATATTATAAAAATCTTGGACAACTATAACCATTTATAAACCTCCCGATTATAAATTAAACATTAATAGCATCAAAAATCTCTTTCAAACAGATAATAATGTTCTAATGCTCGGAGACATGAATGCAAAACATATGTCATAGGGTTGTAAAAACAATAATCGGGAATGAACAAAACTGGCACATTTTATAAATAACTCCACACTGAAAATAATAACACCGGAACCTACGTATTACCCCCATGATAACTCGAGGAATCCCGACATATTAGACATTGGAATAACCAACTCGCCCCATAAATGTTACGCTTCCACAATATTTGAGTTAGCTTCAGACCTCATTCCCACACTCGTAACCCCCCACCAAATTCCTCCCCCTCATGCTCCTTTCCCCAATACAACAACTTGTAAGATCGATTGGACTAAGTTTAAATCAGAATTAAATTCAGTATTCCCCAAAATAAAAATACAACAAACAGCTCTCGTGATTGATCAATCAGTATCATTTTTAAATTTTATCATCCAAACGGCAACCCAAATTCGAAATTCCAAACAAATGAGAGGAAGCAAACAAATTACACTAACCTCTCCCCGGAAATATTGAAATTCATAAACATTAAAAATCAAACCAGAAGATTATGGATCCGCTCCAAAAGTAACAGTGTCAAACACGAACTAAACATTATGGAATTAAAAAATTAAAAATCATAAAAATAAAATATCATGAACTTATTCAGTCTCCAGACTCAAAACAACACAATTTGGCAATTCCAAAAAAGATACTCAGGAAAAAAATTATAATTCCTCCAATCAAATTAGCAACAACAAGTGCATACACTCCCTTCCAAAAGGCAGAAAATTTCGCCAAATATTTTTCGTCCACTTTTACCACCAACACCACGCAATACCATCCATCTCATCAATTAATTAATAATGCATTTATTACTCCCACTTACGGACCAAACCCAAGAATTAAATTAATATCACCCAAAGAAATAAAAAAAAAAAGGATTTATTCGATTAATTAATAAACACAGTAATCAAACACTTTCCTCCCTCTGTACTGGCCTTCATCACAAACATTTATAATTATTGTCCCAGAATCGGATATTTTCCTCTAACATGGAAACACGCGGTCATCATACCGATTCCCAAACCAAATAAGAACCCCTCATTAGTCGAAAGTTACCGTCCAATTAGTTTGCTCCCTACCTTTGCGAAAATTTTGGAAAAAGCTGTCCTTACGCGCTTAAAAGCATTTTTGATTCAGACTAATGCAATTCCCAAACAGCAATTTGGATTCACCGAGAAAATCTCTACCAGTCATCAACTTTTGCGGCTATCAGAATATATCCACACAGGCTTTCAAAATAAAAAGCACACAGTCGGGATTTTTATTGACATCACCCAGGCCTATGATAGAGTATGGCACAAACCAATGATTTACAAACTAAAAAAGATAGGTACCCCATATTATCTCATACAAATAATACCCTCCTACCTTGAAAATAGAACGTTTTCAGTCACCGTCAACAGTCATCATTCAAATCCAAGACAAATAAGTTCTGGCTTACCACAGGGATCACCACTATCCCCTACACTATTTAATTTATATGTATCCGACCTCCCGAAATTAGACAACATACAAACAGCCCAATTTGCGGATGACACTGCAATTTTCCTAGCCGGTAATTCATTAGTAAATATAAGAAATTCTCTTCAGTTGTATCTCAATCTCTTAGACAGTTGGGCATCGTATTTAAAAATAAAACTGAATTCTACCAAAACAGCTATTAAAATATTCACTTTAAGACCCTATACACCTCCAGCACTGCTCACAATAAATAATGAACCGATTAACTGGCTCCCTCCAAATAGTACCGTCAAATATCTGGGTCTAAACATGGATACTAAACTGAACTGAACCAACACATCAATAGTAAAATACAGCGAGCAAAATATAAGATACACCAACTAAAACCCATCGTTAATCGATATTCACACCTCCCACTCCCAACTGCCATATCCATCTATAAAAGTATCATTAGACCACTCTTCCTTTACGCCCGTCCAGTTTGGATCTCCGCTGCAAGAACAAACCTAAACAAGCTCCAAATAGTCCAAAACCAGTTTCTTAGAACTATCACAAATGCTCCTTGGTTTGCCTCAAACTCACAGCTCTACAAAGAATTTCAAATTGACTCCATACAACACCATATGACATATCTCTCAACTATCACTCCATACCTCAAATTCCACACCTAACAATTTCAGACTCCGGAAAACTCCTCATAAAACCAGATTAAAAGATAGATATCCATACCAGGAATTCCTAACCAAATTTGCCGAAATAGATTGTTTTCAGAGGTGTCTGGGAAAGATTTCCTCACCCGAATTAGTTTTTAGTTTATTTTAGGTATTTAGAATGTAACCTCAATACATATGTAAAGTGTTATATGTACTGAACTATGTATGATCTGTGAAAATAAAATGATAATAAAAAAATGAAATAAAAAACACATTTAATTCCGTCAGGGAGATGGAAACGATATAACTTCTAACGTAAATACAAGAACCCCCATATGAAGGACCATTATGCGATTCTCTCTACAATAAAAGCGTACGAGGTACGGTTGGAATTTGGGAAATGCTAAGTTCATTAGGAGATAACCAATGTTCTGTAAAGCAAAGAACATCCATTTGGTTTAAATGGATGTTGCTTCGATAAAGTAAGTTTTATTTGAAAGAGATTGGACATTACAGTGCAGTACGTTTATCTTTTGCAAGTACCTACACTAATTTTTTTCTGCTGCAACTGAGTATAGTTGCCATCTATTTACACCATTTTTACCTCGAGTGCCTGGTCGAAGGTTGTAATGTGTCCCAGCAGTGACAGGTTGTGAGGAAATTGGGGTATCAGATGTAGACGAATTGGTAGTGGGAATGGGAGAAACGGGAGTATGTTTAGAGGAGGAATGAAAGACAGTTCGAAATAAGGGTGGGGGTGGAGAATGTGAACAAGGCGAAAGGGATGGATTTTTGGTAGGAGACCGCGGACTGGAGTCGATTATGTATTTCAAGCTTGTTACCGTTTGTATGTTTTCCAACAAAGTTCATATGAAGATCATGCCGGGTGAAGTGTTTTGCTGAGAGGAAATTAATTTCAAAGAGAGTCACATTTATTTATTTCAGTTACAGTTTTAAATGTTCGTTTGCGTGCTTAATCTCGCTGCATAGTGTTGGTCTGTTGTACCAGAAGGGCCGAGTCGAGACTACAATGTTAGTATTTTGGGCGGAACATTGTAATTTCTTTACATGTTGTAAAGCTACCGCCCAAGTTAATGTCATTCTGCCCTCCTATGATAATGACTGTGACCTGATTGGTCAGCGTCTTCGTGTGGGTGTCCAACTCTGCAGTCGCATCTGCGAACCTCCCTTTAGGTTTAAAAATAGATGAGACTGATTAAGGGAGGACTTGGAGGGTAACTTCCTACTGAGATTGGAGGAAAGAAAGCCGCCATGGCTGTCTACTAAAATAAGTATCTGCTTTTTATGCTCAGTAGGAATGCCTTTGTTTTCAAGTGGGCCAGAACGCGCAGCTTTACGTGTTTTGGTTTTGACGCGCTTCCTAACCTGTTTGCGTTGGTTTGTGCATGTCTTTGTTGATGATAGAGAAGGGTTGTGAGGATCAGGAAAGCGAGGAAAATCTGTTTCATAATCTAAAACATTAAGTTTGTTTTGAGTTGTGACTGGATGTGGTGTCTGTGACCTCTGAGCTGTCACGGATGCAGGGTTGGGAGAATTCGTGGTGTTGCCGACTTGTACCAAACCGTCTGTGTGGAGATGTTGATCTAAATAATTGTTTATGTGTGTGAAGGCTTTCAGAAGGTCGGCTTTGAGAGTGTAGGCAGTACAAAGAGTAGAACGAATAGAAGCCATGTCACAAATGGGTTTTAATGTACGTGAAAAAATTGGAATAAATACAAAAAACTCAAATAAGAGCAACAAGCATCTAGCTTAATATTTTAAAAGTGTAAGATTGATGTGTATTCAATAAATTAAAAAGCAAGATTCAATACAAGAATGAGAAGGTATGATATCTACAAAATTTATTGAAGTTAGTACTTGCGAAATTTGGTAATGTGATTACGTAGATTTTCGTCTACGTAAGCTACAACTCTTTATACTACCAGTAGACTATATTTTACCGTAAATTGATAAAAAATATTAACTCAAAATTTGTCTTGGAAATATAGAGTAATATTTGAAACACAAATTCAAAACTATTCGATACACATATTCAAAACCACGGAATCATCCCTTATCACAGAAATACAATACATCCTTCAGTAATTAAATTAGCATAGTGATATATTATTTAAAATAAACGTATCTGTTTATAGGTTTTAAGACTTATCAAGAACTCGTAAATCTGAAGTTCCTTAAGGTTCCAATATCCGTTCAAAATTCGTAATCTATGGGTTCGTAACAAAAAAAATCAAAATTATATTTTCAGATAACATGCAACAAGAAATGCTAGCACTTATACACACCAAATGCAGTACAAACGCTAAAAATAGATAAATCACAAAAATTCAAGAGCACAACCACATGCGTCCGTCTCGTAAGATGGCGTCAACCAGTCCATTCTTATCTGTCCAACCAGTCCAACCTTACCATTCTTACCATTCAACCAATCTTATCTGCCAATGGAATGTGACGCTTACTAAACAAATATACTCAGTCACAGATATTGCACAAGCGATGAATGGATATCGGCAATTTGAACCACTCCCCCCAACTAATATTTTAAATGATTATTTAAAGTGTACATGGAAATGCACCACGTACGTCCTTAGATGGCAAAATAACATAAATAACTCTTGTTTATTCATGTTTAGTAGGCAAATGATGCATTTATCTTGTAGTTTATTAAAAAACAATGGTGGCAAATTGCAATGTGACAGAAGCCACAGAGTAATTTTTCTTGACATCTTGATACTTACAATTTCTGGCATGGAAAAGTTTTAAAACTTCACTTATAACATTTTGCCTCGTTAATGTAGAATTAATAGAATATCATAGAAGAAATACATGGATCTCTTACATAATGCTCTGTACACAATAGTACTTACCATTTAAATATTATCAGCTAAGAACTTACAGAACATTAATCACACTAATAATTCAGATACAACAAAATTGAATAACATTCACATGATCTTACTTTCATTATTATTATTATTATTATTATTATTATTTAATCGTGTACAGTTCACTGGTACTGAGACAGAAGTCATACAGATGTCCTCTATAAAAGCATGACTTCCAAATTGTTAATACATATTATAAATTAGATGGTATATCAATGAACAAAGTTCTTATAGGAACAACAAATATATTTATGTGTGCACGCATATTTATGTGTGCACTTCAGAAACATATTTACATTGGCTATTGTAGAACCGAAAAACTTCCATTACTTCTCAGGAACTTCCTGACCAATGAGCACGTTCTGAGTAAAACAGATTTCTGGAGACTGATGGTGACACTTTTTAATTCCAAGTGTTTCTAGCGAGTACTTTAAAGTCTTTAGAATGATGCCAGTTGATGAAAGAACCATAGGAACAGTTTTTGTTACTAGGATATTCCGCTGTTCTTTCACGATATGGGACAATTCTTGGTATTTCTGGATCTTCGCCTGATACACTGTCGTAAGATTGCTAGTATCGACAAATGCCATATCCACAAACCATATTTTTTCCTGTTTTTATCCCATAGTGTTATGTCAGGTCTGTTGCGGTGCACTGTTCGATCTGTCAGTGCACTTCGGTCCCAATACAGTTTATAGCAGTTGTTTTCAAGCACATTTTATGACGAGACACAGTCTATGGCGGTCCACAGAATAAATTGAAAAATAATAGAATAATATGAAATTACCTTGCACGCTTACACTACAAACTTCAAAGGTTTCATTCAGAGAACATTTTTATAATGTTCTGGAGGCTATTTGAGAATTACACTGTTCAATTACATTGGAAGATCTCTTGAGAGCGTTTTCAAATGTGATGCCATTATCGTCATTGAGGATGTCATCCTTACTTCAAGTGTCGTAAAGACAAATTAACTGCAGTGACAAACACGTGCACTTCATTCAATGGAGTGTCATTTTCTCGTTATTTCGGAATACAATTCTCGTGGCATAGACCAAATAATTAGTCTTCTCAAATTGCCAGTGATAAAAGTCGCAAATAAGTGGCTAAGAAATGAGTTTTGGCCTCTCGGCTATTTATTTCACTGAAAAACGATGCAGTGTAGTGTGTGGCTTCTTCGTTAGTAGTGGCAACCAGCAACAGAAACAGCAAGAAAACGTTTCAAATGCTTACTGAAGGTACGTAATGTTCAGAAGATTCAGAAGTCAATATCTAAAGTACAAACATTTTCCTGATTGCGGTGTTACAATTTTTCCTGTAATGAGATTTTCTTGAGGGACACTATGTAGTCACATAACGCTACATGCACATGTTCTTTCATTAGTCAAATATAGGAGTACTTACTCACTGAATCACGTTGCTTTCTCCTGTAAAAACAAACATTACAGCAATTGAAACGTTTCATTCAAACTTAGGGCATATAAATAGATGTGGAAACAAGCAATCAAGAATAGGGGAAAAACAACGGGAAATATTTTGAAGTAGTCCCTGTAATTTTGCTGGTAAGAATTGGAACTTCCATCACACGAAGAGATGCCAAATATTTTGAATGACTGGAATACTGGTAATTGTTTTTAATAATCCTTCATTTAATTACGTATTTAAAAAATATATATTCTTATTAAGTATGTGTTCGTTTCTTTTTCGTAGTAAATAATTTAGAATATAAATTTATAATAAATATTCTAAATTCATTTTTTAGTGTAACTTCAATGTTTTACATAAAAACATTCTGAAGACCGTGTTAGTGTTTTGTAGCCGAGGATTGCGAGCCATTCTAGACCTACACTTAGTTCTACAAGAGGGAATTCTACACACTTCAGGGCGAGTACTTGCCTCTTTGGTTTACATTCAACCCCTTCGAGGAGCATTTATCTGCTAAGCTGAGTCAAACGCGCTCGTTTGGTTGGTTTGTTTTTTCGTGTTTCCGGGCGCGTCAACTGCTTTGGTCATTAGTCCCGTTAGTGTAGTGCATGACTTTTTTTCTCGGGAGATGGCGGTGATCTTCCCCCCCCCCCGGATGGCGAAATCCGGCGCCGACCTACCGTCGGCTAGTGGGGTTTCCCCCTAACCAGGACTCTCCCACCAGCGGGGCACCACCCCAGCCGGGACAAGCTCTAAGCTCCCGACCGGTCTCCCGGAATATGTGGTAGTGTAGTACATGTTAGTGTAAGTGTGTGTGTAAGGGAGAGAATAGGACAAGGAAGAGGAAGGACAGATCGCGCGCCGTCCGTGACCCGTTTGGTAGGGTACTGCTCCGGCATTCGCCTGGTGTTGATCGGAGAAACCACGGAAAACTACCGATCAGAGCAGTCGGCCGCTAGAATTCTCCTCCAGGCAGCGACTGAATTCGATCTAGCTGAAAAGCTAGTGTCAAAAATCCTGCCGCCGTCAGGACTCGAACCTAGGACCGCTCGGTTAGAGGCGCTGCTGTGGCATCAGGTGATGCACTGAGCTACCGCTCCCGGTCGAACACGCTCGTAATAAATACAAATACTCAGTATTTTCAGGAGAGTATCGTCTAAGGGGTGTCAGGGCAGCAACTAATCCTACTGCAGTATCTCCGACCGTGAGATCGCAGGGTTCCTAGTCTCAAAGGTGACTGGACACTACCTATGCTTAGATTTTTTTAACGTGGCATCTCAAGGTCACGCGCGAAAGTGGGAGAGGGAAGGCAAACTCCAATAGGGTGCCATATAATTCGGAGCTGTAGTGACATTGCACCCCATTGGAGTCTGTCTTCCTTCTCCCTCTTTCGCGCGTGACCTTGAAATGATACGTTAAAAAACCCAAGTATAGTTAGGTAGATGGAGTTCTGCCTCTATCTGGAGGAGAGATTTAGAGGCCAGCTGCGCTGACTGATAGTTTTCCATGGTTTCTCCAATCAAGTCCACGCACATCCTGGAGCAGTACCTTAACAAACGGACCACGGGCCGCTCGCGATATTTTCTTCCCCTTTATTGTTTCATGCCCACCCCTTGGGTGAAGCTGGTGGGAGTCTGGTACGTGGATGGGGAAACTCTGCAAACTGACGTGTCGGTAGGCGCCGGATCCAGCGGGGAAGTCACCGCCAAATATCGTGATAAAACCATGCCTGACAAGTAATTACCAGTTTACGTGCCCAGAATCTCAAAATATGCAGTCACGTGACCCAGGAGCGTCTCCCCAATTAAGGCTGCGAAAGGCCACTCCACGGGTCTCGGGCTACGGGCTGTTCAGACGGGTTCTGTCGTCGAGTTTGAGCGTAACTCACAATACGCCGGAACAATCCCTTCTCGATTTCCAAAGTGTATCGGGCACAGCCACGACAAAGCCAGGAGCCCTAAACGGGGCCGCCCGGTAGGGCTAAGAATTTTTGTTGCGGAAATTTGCCACTCGATGATATTAGCTCACCTGGGTTGCCACCAGAGGGCAGCTGTGTTACTCATAAATTATTGCGCAGTTTCCCCACTTCCAAAATAAGCGTATTGAAATGAACCCCATTCCCTCGCAAGTCATGCTCAGGGGACGTCAGTCAGGGCCTTGCAACTATCCATGAAAATGGGGGGGGGAACTAGACTGTGCTACTATAGAAGACCGCCAGATACTAGCCCACCAGGCTCCCCAACGTTCGAACTTATAAACTGGCTAAATTGTGAGAAATGTGAAAACGAAGGAGATAAGTAATTGGATCGCGACCATGCGTGACGTATTGCCGCCAAATATCACGAAAGGTAAGAATTACGTTTGTATTACTTGAGTAACGCTGTTTGATGTAAGAAGTGTCTGCGAGTTTCCTTAAGTTCTTAATGAAGTTACGCCTGTAATTTAAAGTTTTATCTGAAATTTGATCTAGATTTATCATTTTCACCGGGAGATGGATTCGATTTCCGATTTGTTGAAAGCAAATTTTTCTTCAATAATTAGTTCTCAGGCATGTTTTAAATAACGTTGGCAGCGATTCGTATTTTAGTTCCTGTAAGAAGGCGATACTAAGGGGCGCGCACCACTGCAATTGTTTCCACAACGTGGTATGGGAGTTATAAGGCCTTGACTTTGCTCCCGACCTTCGAGGTATTCCGCGGCCTTGCAACCATACGGTCACATTTGCCAATGCAATGAGCGTATAAATTATACGTTCTTTTATTAGCTGCCATTCGACATTCTTCGATTACGGTAAAGTATTGAACGTGTTGTAATTGTTCAAAATTACTAGTTGTCGATATTTCAAAATTTCCAGTTTGAAAAAACGAGAAACTTTTTGTTACTTTCTTGTGTACATACGTATATACAGAGCAATATATGTAGTGTAGAGAAAGTTATGTAATGCGGCGTGAACAAACGGCGGATTTTCGTCGGAAGTAAATTCATTTCCGGGCTCTGGAGACGAAAAAATGAATAAAACCAGTTTCTAAATTAAGAGAAAAACTCGACTAACGCGTGATGTAACCAGAATTCCTGTTTTGTGAGTCCTTGATGCCGAAAAACCAATTGGAAGCACAATGTCCGTCCATCCATCTGTCCGTCTGTCCCTCTGTCCGTCTGTCCCTCTGTCCGTCTGTCCCTCTGTCCTGCTGTCCTTGATGCCGAAAAACCAATTGGAACCTCTGTCCGTCCGTCCCTCTGTCCGGCTGTCCCTCTGTCCGGCTGTCCCTCTGTCCGGCCGTCCCTCTGTCCGGCCGTCCCTCTGTCCGGCCGTCCCCTGTCCGGCCGTCCTCTGTCCGGCCGTCCTCTGTCCGGCCGTCCTCTGTCCGGCTGTCCCTCTGTCCGGCTGTCCCTCTGTCCGGCTGTCCCTCTGTCCGGCTGTCCCTCTGTCCGGCTGTCTCTCTGTCCGGCCGTCCCTCTGTCCGGCCGTCCCTCTGTCCGGCCGTCCCTCTGTCCGGCTGTCCCTCTGTCCGGCTGTCCCTCTGTCCGGCTGTCCCTCTGTCCGGCTGTCCCTCTGTCCGGCTGTCCCTCTGTCCGGCTGTCCCTCTGTCCATCTATGATTACTACTAGCGCGTAAACCATTCGTACAATCTTCTCAAAATTGAAGAATCCCTTTCCATCTAGTTGGAGCTTTGAAATTTTGAAAAACATTCTTGAAAATTTCGGGGTTCTTTACATGAAGCCTCCCGGAGATTTTAAAAATTTTCTCAAAAACGGCTCCAATTTTTTTCTTTAAGCTTCTTGTAAGAACAGAATAAAATACACTTATAAAAGGGGTATAGGTTGGATTTCCACGGTTAACTCTAAAGTTCGGAAAATTGGAAAAGTTTGAATTTTTTCGGCAACTTCCTACAACTAGAAAATTGAAGACAGTTTTCTTTCAAATGAAATTTGTTGTCCATAAATAGTTCTTTCATAGAAGTCATTCAGATTTTTTTGAACATTTTAGTAGCTTTCGTGCAATATTTGCATGTTTAGGAAATAACTAAAACAAGATTGTCTCAAAAACGGCTGCAATTTGTTTCCTTAAATTTTTGGTAGGGGTAATGCCAAATGTACCCTTTACGATGACATAAACGCCATATTGGTCTATTGTTTTGTTTTTTCAAAAATTATAAAAATGTATTTTTTACTTGTCTCTCACGTCGGTAATACTTAAATTAGAGGTAATTTCTTCACGTGATTGTATTTATGAGTATATGTGCTTTAAATAATGTCAAGTAAGTTTCTCGAAAACTCATTTTTTTGTAAAAATGGGTTCAAAATTCTGCATTTTCAGAAACGCTCAAATTCTATATCCTCAAACGTACCTCCAAATTCTTTCTTCAAACTTTTTCAACAGATAGTGGTAATAGCACTGTTTCATATTAGGTAAAGTTCATTTTGGTGTATTCTTTTTTTTTCAAAAATTACTCAACTGTTATATGTTTGAAATAGCTCTCACGACGTTAATATGCTTTAATTGAGTTTGTGAGCGGATGTTCTTAAACCAAATTTTTACATTTTTTCAATGAAACTTGCGATGTAGGATGGCGTTGCCGCCGAGACCGCACTGTTTTGTGCGAAGAATTCGTCGTTGTCAGGCAATACTATGGACGGTCGGGTATTGTAGGCAGTCGCCAAATGTTCTAGTCGCGAGTAGAAATTAGTGGCGAGAACTAGCCGGACAAGTTGGAGAATTAAGTCAAGATTACTGTCTCTGAAGTCGAGTTTTCTTCAAAGTCAAATGATGGTCTGATGCATTATCCGGTTTCAAATAATAGTCTGATGCATTCTCCTCGCAGTTCAAAATTAGTCTCCTGTTCCCGAAATCAAATATTTGTCTGCACTCCTCGAAGTCAAGTTTTCGTCTGATCTATTCGACGTCCAATCATCGTCTGCTGTCCTCAAAGTCAAAAGCAGCCCGTTGGCGCTCAGCAAAGAGCTCTTACCTCGTAGGCCTGTTCTCTCGCGGTCTGGTTGGTTAGTTGGTTGTTAGTAATTCCGGGCGCGTCAACAGAGTAGGTTATTAGTCCGTAAGTGTGTTTCCTCAGAAGGTGGCGGTGATCTTCCCCCGCTGAATGGCGAGATCCGGCGCCGACCTACCGTCGGCTAGCGGGGTTTTCCTCTCGAACAGGAATCACCCACCAGCAAGACACCGCCCCAACCGGAACAAGCTCTAAGCTCCCGACTGGTCTCCCAGCTCAAGATGCAGGCAGTGAAAAGGCAATAGTGAGAAGCTCCTGGTAGTTGGGTTTGCCCGGATACCAACCAGTTGGGCCTATGGCGCTTCAACCTTTGGGCAGGATCGGCCGAAAGACGCTTTTCGGAATACTACGGATCCCACTTTAAAGTCCGGCGGGACACTAGATACCACCCGTCAGGTTGCCCAGGTTCCGGCGTTACCCACGTCGATAGCTAGCGGCCACGTCGATAGCAATGGGGAGACAAGATGGTAACTCCGAGCCACCAGGACCTTAGTTCAGGCGGTCCCCAGTTGGGCTCTCGGATTCATCGTGGCAGTGGTCTGATACTCTGGGCAAAAAGGATGGAACTTATTCGTGGCGCATGTGAGTGGCGAATTGTTTTGACTCCGGTACTAGCCTGGATAGCTACTAGTTTTGAGCTGGCAGGAGAGCCCGACCCAGGTATTGTATGGGGATTTTACCGTGAGGGTCTAAAGTTAGGGACTAACGCCCAGCGGCCTACCCCGGGATTCATTGATTCATTGATTTTTTCGTGTTTCCGGGCGCGTCAACTGCTTCGGCGATTAGTCCCGTTAGTGTAGTGCATGCTTTTTTCTCGGGAGATGGCAATGATCTTCCCCCGCTGGATGGCGAGATCCAGCGCCGACCTACCGTCGGCTAGTGGGGTTTCCCCCTAACCAGGACTCTCCCACCAGCGGGGCACCGCACCAGCCGGGACAACCTCTAAGCTCCCCACCGGTCTCCCGGAATATGTGGTAGTGTAGTGCATGTTAGTGTGTGTGTAAGGGGAGAGGATAGGACAAGGAAGAGGAAGGACAGATCGCGCGCGGTCCGTGGCCCGTTTTGGTAAAGTACTGCTCCGGCATTCGCCTGGTGTTGATCGGAGAAACCACGGAAAACTACCGATCAGAGCAGCCGGCCGCTAAAATTCTCCTCCAGACAGCGACTGAAATCGATCTAGCTGAAAAGCTAGTGTCGAAAATCCTGCCGCCATCAGGACTCGAACCTAGAACCTCCCGGTCAGAGGCGCTGCAGTGATATTAGTTGATGCACTGAGCTACCGCTCCCGGTCCGGGGTTCATCCCTCCTGGTAGAGAGCAAGTGCGTGATAGGCGCACGTTATACAAAGGGGCGTCAGATAATACACGAATTTACGCGTGAAACGAAGAAATTTCTCCCGGGCGACCCGGAGGCGCGAGCGGGTGAGGGCTTCTTGCCTGGCCAATAGTGGATGCAGATTTACAAAGAGATACTTGGAGTGAAAAATAAGGTTTTCTACGTACAAAAGATCCATTTTATAAAAAGAACCTTCGGAAAATGAGGTCGCGGACAGGTCCTGACACGTCGCAGTGAATATAATAAGTGTATCTGGGTAGTAAGAGGAGAGAAGAGGACAAGAAAGAGGAAGAAAAGATGGTGCGAGGTCCGTGGCCCATTTGTTAGTGTTCTGCTCTGACATTTGCTTGGTATTGAGCAGAGAAACCACGAAAAACTACCGATCACAGCAATCGGTTGCTAGGATTTTCCTCCGGACAGCGGGCGAATTCGACCTAGCTATCTGGCGAGTGTCGAAAATATGCCTCCGACGGGACTCGAACCTTATGACATCCCGTTAAGAGCCACTGCAGCGATTACGGTAATGCTGCTAGCCTCTTAGCTAACTCGGTACGTGGCGTGGTTATTGCAATCTTGAAGTAAGGGAACATATGACAATTATAGTTTTTGTTTGAGAGCTTAGAACTCGTATTTAATGCTCAGTCTCCTCTGCGGTTTAATAAGGTGGTTTTACTGAAACCAATTCATCTGGTGCGAAAAGCTTTGGTTCATATTTTTAGACTATGAACAGGTACGCTAGTTTTAGAAAATTGTAGTATTTCCCAACTAATTAATTCAAAGAAAACATTGAAAGTTCGATATGTATTTCTTCTTAAGGTTTTAATCGATAAGGATTTCAATCAAATTATCTTCATGTATTTCCTCTATTAATTTGCATTTATTACCATAAAAGATTAGCTTTTTTTAGTTATAAATATGTCTTATCATTAACTTAGAATCTTTATTAGAGTCACATTGGTAGTAGTATTAATTTCTTCATTCCCCATTTCGCATTCATATGAATGATTAGACAAGGCAGAACGACGAGTTAAAAGCTTTCATTTAATTTAGGTTTCTTTCCTTGTATTGCGTGTCTTATATTTGAACTGTGTTCGAAAATATTTAGGAGCGACATAAAAATACAATTGATGTCACAGTCAACTATAATGCATATACATTGCTTTTAATGAAAACAAGGTAATTCCACATAATGTGGATTTTATTATACTTTTCTGATCAATATATCTAAACTTGTATTTCCTGAATCTCAGGTAGAGTAGTTACTCTGCTGAAATCGTTTTGGTACAACCTTGAAGACAAGACACATTTTATGGAAAGAAATGTTCCTATGCACTATGTCAAATGTTCCTTTGAGATTCCAGTGTAGCTTGATTGTTGGTAAAAAATTACGGGACAAAGTTCAATTCAATTGATTTCTTTTTGATTTCTAACTTACTTCTAAAATGATCTGGATTGACTTCGTATATTTCGGAGTCAATAACAATGGGTAGAAAAGCGATAATTGTAAGTCACACATTTTGAGAATTTGTTATCACGAGTTGTCATTTCATTGCAACTAACATTTAACTATTAAAAATATGGTAATGTTCATAAGCATCATTAAAAACTACTAATTTTGAACTAACTAATTTGTTATAAAATATTATTTGTAATAAGTAAAAAGAATAAATGAAAGAAAGCACATTTATCTCGTCCAAAACCCTGTTGACATTCTGGATATTAATGAAATCAGATATGTTTTAAAGGTTAATTAGAAGCACTAGAAGATTTAACAGGACACTAATAATTAAATGCTGATAGCGTAAATGCATTGATAAAACGCTCTCATGCGCCGGAGTACTTTATTTCTAAACTTCGAAAGAGTCTCCATTACCTACGTCGTGGTGCAATAAAGGTGCGGCCATTAAATGCCTCGTCATGTAATGCAATGCTTCATTTCGATGGATCGTGAATGTATTAACGGCGGAGTACAATAAGGAAAACATGTACTAGCTCTAAATTTGTACTTTCGCTCCCTCGTTCAGCCTACCATCTATTTCTTCTTGAAATAAAGGTGTAAGGAGCTAGTATCTTCTGCAGAAAATGTGAGTTGTAAACCTCCTTTTTGATTTGTTTTTGTCAATTGATAAATTCTTTCTTACGCTAAGCACTATTGTGCAAACAATTATCAACACGATTTCTAACTCTAGAGAGTACGCGTTTAATACTTAATCTAACGTAATGCAGACATTCATTGTAATGGGCGTAAAATAACTTCATCGCAATTGATGTATACTCATTTTGCAAAACTCTCAAAATTGCCTGATTTTTTAAAAAAATGTTATTAAACCTCTCCAAAAGTAAGTAAATTAATTAAATAAACGAAAACTGGATTTTTAACAGATAAGCGATCTGGTTAACCCAAAATTACAAATGCGACTGTGCCAAGCATTATTAAAGGGTATTATTACAGACTACTGTGAGTAGGAATAAAGAAAATTTTTACAATGAAACACTAAATTAATGGATTCAACAGGTATTATATGGAGTTACAAAATATACTTTAAAGTTTTTTGCAGACACATTTAAATGACTTAATTGATGACTAAATTGAGACACAACAGACGTTTGCTTGGTGTTGTCCACACTTGGTTTTCAAACAGTAGAAGAACCTTGTCAGGGACCTTATTTATGATCGCCATTGTCCCATTATGATTGCTAAATGTTCTGAACCAAACTTAAATGCTACGAGACAAGGAGTTTGAGGTCATTATTTACAATACTATCCAATATAATTGTGATGATGATGATGATGATGATGTGATGATATGAGTCCGCTGAATCCGTACAAAAGGCAAGAGCCTCTGTCAGAACACAGGGGTGGTTCTGCTTAAATCTTAAGTTAATCCAGTCCTTAAGAGATTTTTAGTTTGTACACTAGTAACACTTTAACTATTTACAGTTTAACTATTTGCAGTCATTCACATTTAGCACTTCCTCTCACTAATGCTGTATGTCATTTGTTTCTCTTGATCCTTTCATGTTCCCATGTTCCTTGCTATTCTTGGCCACATGTTGCCATACACATACTTAACGACGTCGGCCCATCTTCGTTTAGTACGCCCTGTGCTTCTTTTTCCCTGACTTGGGTCCCAGGTTGTTAACACATGTGTCCATCTTTCATCTTTTAATCTTGCCACTTGACCACCCTATTTCCATTTTAGCTGTTGGGACTTGGCTGCGTCCAATTTCCTCATTATTTACTTTATTCTTCAGTCTGATGTGTTGTATTTTCCCCTCCATGTTTCTTTGGCATACTCCAATGGATTTCATATCTTGTTGTGTTATATTCCATGTTTGTACTCCATATAATAACATGGGAAATACACACCTCTCTACGAGACGAAATTTTGACTTTCTGTTTATATTGTGGTCCTCAAAAATATATTTCAAGGACAATAATGTTCCCGAAGCTATTCTTCCATTTATTTCATTATTGTTCTTATTAATTGTTATAGTTTGGCCAAGATAGTATGTTCTTTCACATACCCAATGGTTTGGTTTTCTATTGTAATTTTATATTCTACGCAATTTGACATTAATTTTATTTTTGTGAGAGTTCATCGTTAGCCTTAATTTAGTACTTTTTTGGTATATTTCATTAATCATTTGTTGAAGTTCTGCTCCCGTGTTTGCAAATAGTACTCTACGAACATCTGGGAAACGTAAATTGGTTAACCTTTTGCCATTTATGTTTAAACCATAATTTTTTTCTGTCCAATTGAGTTTTCAAAAGATGTATTCCAGCACGCTGATAAATTATTTTGGTAAAATTGGTTTTCCTTGCCTTAGACATCTTTGTAATTTAAATTTTGTGCTAATCATTTCTGTGTTAGCGTTCGAATAGATTAGCCAATATATTTGAGCCAATATCCTATATTGGGCAATATAGCGCCAAACATATCACTGACGTAATTACAAAGACCTAGTCTACTTGACGACGTACCACTGCAGCGCCTCTGACCGGAAGGTCCTAGGTTCGAGTCCTGATGGCGGCAGGATTTTCGACACTAGCTTTTCAGCTAGGTCGAATTCAGTCGCTGTCTGGAGGAGAATTCTAGCGGCCGGCTGCTCTGATCGGTAGTTTTCCGTGGTTTCTCCGATCAACACCAGGCGAATGCCGGAGCAGTACCCTAACAAACGGGCCGCGGACCGCGCGCGATCTGTCCTTCCTCTTCCTTGTCCTATCCTCTCCCCTTACACAGACACACTTACACTAACATGCACTACACTACCACATATTCCGGGAGATCGGTTGGGAGCTTAGAGCTTGTCCCGGCTGGGGCGGTGCCCCGCTGGTGGGAGAGTCCTGGTGGTTAGGGGGAAAACTCCACTAGCCGACGGTAGGTCGGCGCTGGATCTCGCCATCCAGCGGGGGAAGATCATTGCCATTTCCCAAGAAAAAAGCATGCACTACACTAACGGGACTAATGACCAAAGCAGTTGACGCGCCCGGAAACAAGAAAAAATCAATCAATCAAATTGACGACGTATGTTAAAATGGCGTATACCGGAAATATGGCCGCGCACAGGGCTACTGGCTAGTCACTCGATTATATGTCAGTTTTTGTTTTAATCTCAGACCTCCGATGAACTCACATATTAAAATAACATCTTAGATTTTTCAGCGTTTTACAAATAATAACGTGAATAAATGCATATATTTATTGAATTGTTTTGTAATCACCTGAAAAACATTCGTTTTCTATAAGTTATTGGGATGTTGAAAATATCGAAATAGTAAACAGAATGTTAAGCGGTAACAATTCCTATTCATTACTTGATATTTTCCTTAGAGGTAGATTTTATTGGTTAAACTTTTTCAACGATTGATCATGAGATACCTTGAATGGTCCGTTTTCTATTGATAAACCGCTACGTCCTTCCTGTACAGATGGTCGTGCAAAATTCAAGGTTTCGGGAGTTTCACAGAGTGAAGAGTAGCGTCCAACAAACCACTTTTTAACTCTACCGATATTTGTGGGATTGAAACTGAAATGTAGTCTGTGTTGGGAAGATAATACTTGATCACCAAGGTCGTTCTAAGTACTTTCACTAGAAAACTACGTCATAGATGTTTACTGTAAACATTAAAGCTAAATCACTTTGAACAAGTTTTTTTATTTATTTTAGTAGTAAAAAATGGCTTTTCTAAGCACGTATCTTTGTTATATTGTAAGATGCTACAATACTTCAATTTTAAGAAAGTATTTATTTTCAACCATTTAGGAATTCACGAAATTTCATCGAAATATTTGCCAATCATAAAAATGTTTTATATATAATTATTAATATATTAAATAAATTCATTAACAATGCAAAGAAATACAACTTTGCAATAAAATTTCATTGCGGATGACATGTCATCTATCTAATAAGGTAGTTTAACCTTGACCAGTCATTTTATATGCATTAAGAATTTGCTATGATATTTCACATTGCAATGGGGTTCCCTAGTGAATTTCAATTGGTTAACGTTAGGATTTAAAAACTGTGCAATTTTACTGAATTTATATTGAATAAATATTTTAAAATTCGCATGGATACTTAGGAGGTCAGCTAGCGATTTTTAATTTTGTAACAAAAAATCTGTTTGCATGCACTTATCTAGAGAAAGTGAGAATGTAACACGATTTCACATGCACTCGTATTCCTAAATTATAACATAAAACATTAAATTAACAGTTTTAGAACGATGATTCGGAATTATTGAATGATAAATTGAATTGAAAATATTAACATAAAGTTATATACGTTCATTTAGAAATATCTATACTTGTGTAAATGAAGTAGTATTTTTGATGTGTGATTCTACTCCTGTGATCTTTCAAAACACAAAATTGAATATTTCTGTATTTGAAAACCTTAACACTACATTCATCAACTCCAATACAGTTCATAGCAAACAGGTAAACAGTATGTTTCCCTATTTTTGAATGGTAATCGTTAAACAAGTAGTTTCTGACTCTCGGTGTTAACAGGGGACTTTAAAAAAAATAATAGTACAGTTATTCGATTGCTCAACATCCCTTTGCTAGAAAAGCAGGAACAATTGTTTGGGCGTAATGCACCTTCAAAATTTTTTTTATAATCAATTTCTTTCCTATTTGATAAATTTATCGACTTGCAAATTGCAGGACTTAAAAGAGAATATAAAAGTAAAATAGAAGTTATGCTCATACTCGCCGTAAAAACACGAATTTAGCCTAATTAAATTGGCCACAGAATTTGTTTACAAGCAAGTGCATTTTAGGCTATGTGGCTGGCAAAAGCGCGGCATTGGAGAACTGTTTTTTCAGTACGCTTGTATAGAGCGAATGAATTAAGCGCAAACAAATGGGTTTACTAAGATGTTAATTTCTTATAAACATACATATATCTCGAGAACGAAATATGATAGCACCGATCGGATTCCGGAATTTTCATCGCATTTAAACGCCTTCAGAATAGACAATAAAACAATTTGCAACAATTGCAAATTTATAAACAATTTCCAAATTTTGCAAATTAAAGGGGGAGAGTCTCCCATGTCCCAGAACGAAAACCGCGAATTAAAATTTTGCAACAATTTTTAATTTTATAAACAAATTCAAAATATGCGTTAGAACGACCGGAAGGCTCCGCAAATTGTGCCTGAAATGAACATCTCAAAATAGCAGTTTGACAGGAGTTAAAATCGATAACTAATAGTTATAATAATTGTTGCTAAAAGTGATAAATTTTTCTGGTCTATGGACAAAATTTTGGGGAAAACCCCGTTTAGAAATATTTTTTTCGTCGTGGCGTACGCGCAGGCAAAATCTCTCCTTCGGCAGGGAAATATGACGATATTTCCGCCTCGTACGTAAACGAACTAGCCCCTCCCCCTGAGACAGCGTTCTTTCTGCCCCTTGGAATGTAACACCAATCGTAGACAACTGTGGTTCTACCTTCTAGGATTGATCAACGCGTCCCTCCCCCTGGCCGCAGTGTCCAAGTTTGTCGGCGCGGTTGGGAAGATAGAATTTTGCCGGTAAATTTTTGTGAGGGAAAGGGGACCTAGAGTTTCAGAAATGGGGAGTTATAGGAAAGGGTGGGGAATGCTTTCGGCACTAGTTGCGTCGTTTCCCGTGAGCTGCGAGCAATTGCACGACGAATCCAGGGCCGAATGGTAGCTACCCCTTGCACGGCCCGGATGACCTGAGGCCTCCAACATGTTTCCCCTCCGCGCTCTCTCTAACTCTAACGACGTGAGTAACAAAGAAAATCTGGGCACCCGGGCGGATGATTTCAATTCTCCGCCAGTTTTTTTATTGTGCGACTACGACGTACTAAACCACATCCCCAATCCCGCCCTCCCTCTAACATACAGGACCCAGGTTTCCGTTGTAGACGTCGATGGGCTTTTGACTGTTAGGGAGAACCCGCGTCATAGACACGGTTGCCAACATTTTGGTTATGAGGGGTGAGAGTTTTTACCGCGTAGGAGGTGACAAGATTATCTACCGAAACTTTGCCATCAATGCCTAAGACGCGGAGTCACCGGCACGGCCAATGAGTTACGGAAATTTATTTTCCCGTAGGTTCGTGCCATGGCGTCGCGGTTGCTTCTGCTGAGTGACGCCTTGGATGGAAGCGTGGGCGTGGGCGGGGCAGCAAGCGCTCTGGGGGCGGGGGCGCGGGCTGCGGCGGGGATGGCGCTGCCCGACGTGGGCTGCTTCGCTGTCTTCACCGGCGGCCACCAGAGCGCTCTACTGCTACCGCATCTCCTCCGCACAGGTTTGTGTACTCGTTTCATACGAGCAAGTTTTCTGAGTATACCCAGTCTCTACCTTAACTTCATTACATGCTGTAATACGTAAATATAAATATTTACCAGGTTAGGTGGAAGAGCAGGCTTTACGGCCTGAGCCTCGCCAGAAATAAGACATCACCATCACCATCATCATCATCATCATCATTATTTTATTATTATTATTATTATTATTATTATTATAAACATTAATTGAATTGATAATTAAAGATAGTAATACGCGTGATTGACAAAATATGACAAGGATAAATATTTGCTTCCGTGTATTGAAGTATTTTGTGTAGAAAAACAAAGTAAAGCTTGATACAATAGACCTGCAGTCGAACTAACGAACGGCCCCTCCT
Organism: Teleogryllus oceanicus; assembly: GCA_964035755.1. Taxonomy (NCBI): domain Eukaryota; kingdom Metazoa; phylum Arthropoda; class Insecta; order Orthoptera; family Gryllidae; genus Teleogryllus; species Teleogryllus oceanicus. The sequence goes on along the minus strand of CAXIVR010000003.1, from coordinate 49,700,780 downwards.
ACTTCTCTCGTATCTTGCAGAATGAAGACTCAAGAAAATGTGCACGAATAAGTCGCTGCCCGGAAAGCAAGCGGTGAAGGGAATGAAATTTCGTCGGGGACAATCTTCTGAGTCAAAGCATGAAGGCAGAAATGATAGACTTGCTAAAAACCCTTGCTAAAAAAATTAGGAGAAAATTAACAGAATCTTGCATACGTTTTCTGTAGATTCACGTTCATATTCTTCAATTCTGAGTCTGTTTTCGAACAGGGAACGCACGTCACGCTGATTGAATGCCCATCTGGTAAATGCACGAGACGCTGAAGTGAAGATATCGATGGCTAAGTTCACAATCGTTATATGTGCACTCAGTCATTTTTTAGCAAATATTTCTGGAGACCTCTCGTTCTTATCTAACTAATGTTCGAACATTGTATGTCCACATAAGATTGATCATGATTTTTTTTCAAGGAAGCAAACATTCTCCATGAGAAATTGCACTTTTACAAACGTTCAAGCTTGATTTTCTCGTAACTAGGAATTCTGGACATACAATGTGGGGAATAATGTGGACTGTATGTGCACTCATGGATATTTTTGAGCTAATATTTCTGGAGACTTCTCGTTCTTATCTAGTATATTAACATCATAATATTATGTCCACATTAGATTGATTATGTTTGTTTTTCATAAATCAAACAGTTTCCATAAGAAACTGTACTTTTACAGAAAATCAATCTTGGCTTTCTCGAAAGTAGGAATTCTGGATAAACAATGTATACAATAAGCCATGGTATTTATAGAAGCATCCGTGGATTATTGCATTGGACATTAAGGGGAATGTGCGCCCGCATGACAGGAGTAGCCCAAGTGATGACTGAAGAAATTACGAAACAAAACAAAAACAAAAACGATTATTCCAGACAATTTAACTATATATTTGTAGGAGACGTTTCGATCTCAATTGTAAGGTCATCTTCAGTGTCTGAAAGGTCAACATCAACCAATCAGTTACAATCATTACATAAAATATTACGTGGGTATTAATATTACAAAACATAAACAGTGAGGTAAGGACGTGATTGGAAAAAGGAACTTATGATCGCAAACAATGGTGGTCTAAAGGACCATTTTAGAAAGGCATTGAGGAATGCAATTGATTTGACGTGAAAGGTCCTCTTCCAATTAATGAATGAATGAACCAACTGAAGAAATTGACTCGTTTTATAAAGCGCATCATGGGAATCGCTGGGGTAGACATTATTTTTTGCCCATGCAGCGTCACAATCGTCAGCAAAGCAAAGAATGGGCCAGATGACCACCCGCCAATTGTTCTAAGCAATTAAATTTATTCTTAACAACAATAATTTAGTTTTAATACTTCACAATATTTCCAAGGTTCTAATACATGCGGGACTCATGGATATTTTCCAGAACACTATCCACAGCTAATCTATGACAGCTTCGTGAATCTGAGAAGCTATACTCACTTTGGCCTCTCAAACCGTTTTGCTTCTTTTCATGTTCTCCAACAACTTCTTCTGTTTCTGGGCTGGACGTACGACTAACAAACGTCACACCCAGGAGCGTTTTAGATTAGCTGTGATTCGTCACTGCACTTATGTGGTCAGAGTGTAGTTGATTTTTACACCAGATTAATTAATTTTATGTATTTTTGTGAGCTATTCCAATGAAAAACGTTCCTCTGATTTCAGTAACAACACATGTTTACTCGGATTTAAACATAGCTGCACTTCAAGGTCACGAGCTGAAAGGAGGGAAACACTGTCATCCTATCGGGAGCTTCGATAGGACTTAAAGTTTTGAAAATGGAGTTCCGGATTGGAGAACAATGTCCCTTCTCCTTCTGGCTCGTGACCTTGAAGTGCAACTATTTTTAAATCCTAGTATAGAATCAATTTCTGAGTCCTGGCAGTTGACGCAACAGGGAACAAAATAACACAGGCGCGCGCGCACACGCAAACACACACGCACACACACACGCACACACACACCACCACACACGCACACACACACCACACACCACACACACCACACGCACACACACACACGCACACACACACACATTGTCATACCCAAAGACTTGACACATATTTCTCTTTGTATTTCGAGGCGTTGAATTCGAATCTGAAGCCAGAATTGTGTCAGCACCTGCTAGTTTATTTTAAATCGCGAAAACCAGTCTGAAATTGTCTATTGTAAATTTCTCGGTGGTTTTTCGCGATTTAAAAAAAACTGAAAGGTGTTGGCGCAATTATGGCTTCAGATTCGGATTCAGCGCGTCGGCATACATAGAAAAACACGGGCTCAAGTCTTTAGGTCTGACAACTTCTTTTGTGCGTGTGTAATCACTCACTTGATTCTCCAAATGTTCGTTCGCAGCGCTGCTGGCGGTGGTGGTGCGGGGCGCGCTGTCGCCCGCCTGTCCGGGGCTACTGCTGGTGGCGCGGGACGCCCAGGAGCTGCGAGACGTCATGGCTTTCGCGGCGCCACCTGCCAACGCTACGCGCCCTCGCATCGACCCCTCCCTCAATCTGCTCCGCCGTGACGCCCCGGCACCGCCCGTGCTCGCCGTACTGACCCACGAGCCGCACCCCGAGAACTGCCAGGTCTCCTCACTCCTTCCTCTGCGTTCGCGCGAGATAGGAAGCACTTAAAGGCTTCCACTGACAGACGCGGAAAATTCGCAGCCTGCGCGGATTACCCGCAGCGGAAGTTTCGCGTCACGTGTTGCCTATGAGCACGATCAGACCTGCGCGGAACGGATTGTCAGCGTTTAATTGGCGGCGAAATTTGTAACGCGACAGACGCGTTTTTTCGCTGCAGCTCGACTTTCTGGAGTCCCCCGTGTTCGGGAGTCTTGCTCGCCTCTGGGTCGAGCGACCTTGCCAACCGTCGCCAAACGCTGACTCATAATTGACGCCCCGGTGTGAACGGTCCCATGAATTCCGTGTCCGCGTCTAGCTCGGAACTTTCCGCGCCGCACCCCCTCCTGATCTATCGCGTCGGTCTGTGGGAGCCTTTAAACTCTAAGGAACCATGTTGTCAGGTCGGAAAACAAATTAACAACGTATAGTTATTTAGTTAGTTAGTTGGTTAGCTAATGCCTTATTTTACGAGGCGACACTCGGGCCATTACGCCCGCTCTTTTGTATGACCACGCAATTTCGCTACGCTCCTTTCCCCGTCTAGCGCAGAAAGGAAGTATTATATTGGGCGACGAAACAGGCGATTTAAATTTTGCTTAGAGGCTTATTTTAGGCTTGAGGATCTTTTATATGCAGTGAATCTACTACATGGGACAGTCGGCTTTACTTCCCTTTCGAAGGAAGGCGTACGAAGGATTTTTTCACCCTTAAAAATCCCCGGCTTCGATTGGGTTTGAACCCGCAAGCATGGGTACAACAGTCTGGTACGCTAACCGGACGATGAAGGGTGACGGCGACGTGAAGGGCGATAACATTGCAAGAGACGGTGAGACGGTGATAAATCCATTTACAAATGATACAATATTTACAAACTGTAGATGAACATATTGGTGATTGGGTAGGGAGAGTGAGAGAGAGAGGGAGAGAGAGGAGGGAGAGAGAGGAGAGGAGAAGAGGGAGAGAGAGGGAGAGAGGGAGAGAGAGGGAGAGAGAGAGGGAGAGAGAGGGAGAGAGAGGGAGAGAGAGAGGGAGAGAGAGGGAGAGGGAGAGAGAGAGGGAGAGAGAGTATTTTCTTATTTACTGGCTAAGGTGGCTCAGGGCATCAAGTAATGCCACTGCAGTGCTTCTGACCGGGAAGTTCTAGGATTTGAGTTGCAGCGGAAGTAGGATTTTCGACAGTAGCTAGATAGTTGGATTGAATTCAGGCGATGTCTAGAGAAGAACTCATAGCAGTTTTACGTGGTGGCTCTCATCAGTACCAAGTGAATGACAGAGCAGTACCCTACGAAATGGGCCATGTACAACGCCCGAACTTGCCTTCCTCTTACATGCACTACACTACCACACAAGTTGAGAGCCCAGTCACAAGAGCTTATCCCAGCAGTGGCGGTGCCCACTGGTGGGAGTTACCTGGTTGTGAGAAAACCCCGCAAGCCGGCGTGTGTGTCGGCACCGGATCTCACTATCCAGCCGGGAAGATCACCGCCACCTCCCGCGATAGAAACAAGTACTAATGACTTTAGCAGTTGACGCGCCTGGAATCACTAATCAGTCAATCAATCAGCGCCCTGTGTGGCAGGTGGAATCACTAATCAGCGCCCTGTGTGGCAGGTGCCGGCGGCGCGCGGGCGCTGGGACTTGTCGCAGCGCGCGGGGCCGTTGATGGCGCTGGTGGTGGCGCCCGGGCTCGCGCGCTGGTCGCTGACGTGGCCTCCGGCCGCTGGGAGGCGCTGACGCGGGCGCCCGCGCTGCTGGCGGAGGCGCGGGTGCGCATGCGCAGATGGCCCGACCTGCGCGGGAGGCCGCTCGTCGTCCCGGCCTCCTACATCCCCCCGTTCACCTACAACGGTCAGTGCACGCCAGGCCCAAAATGGCATCATGTAATTAGATTTAAATTTAAGATAGTATTTTTAAGTTAATGCCCTCCCCTAAGCTCCAAAAGCAGAAATGCTGGAACGAAAACTGTACTCCGTACTTTTGAACAAATTCCCGCCTCGCCAGGGGTACTCGCGAGGGAAAATTGAAAAAAACACCAGACCCTGTCAAGTGCCATTGGAACTGTGGCAGAATAAGCTCAGTTTATAAATCTACGGTAATATACTCCGATAAATATAACAACTTTTTGTGTGGAGATGCTCCGTTTTATTTCAAGTCAGCGAACTACAACTTAGGAACAAAAGAATGTTGTTGATAGTAACTGTTTGTATATCACATCAACGTGCCACACAAAACAATCGCATACATCATAGTACATAATTCTAGGGGGCGGATTTTAATGAAATGTTTTTTTTTCACTTAGAACAACGCCGTTTAGATATAAATTCATTTTATGTTATGACAAGAGAAAATGACCCATTTTTATAGGTCATTATTTTGCATTTGTAGTCAATTTCGACTAATAAGTATTTTTTTACCTTTATCCGCCATTTTGCCATGTTAATGTCATTTTTAATAGCACTTGCTTCAAATAATATTTACGAGATGCAACAAATGTTCTTCACAGAATTACTCAGTATCCTAATCTATTCCTTCCTTCAGAAATTGTGTTGACAGCGTTGTGAGTATGTAATTCTTGTGAAGTATATCAGTGTCATTGCCAGTTCGGGCAATTTCGGGGCAACTATAGAAAAGAGATTTCCTGGCAAAGAACAGTCCAAACCAAAAGTTTGCAAGTAGAGATAACTCGAACGAATGGAAAAAGCCTCAATTACATCAGTATCCTATCCGAAAACTTGAGTTTCCGAATCTGTATTTGATAAGATTTTTTACGTCATTTTTCTTTGGTTTTAGGGCATTTTTAAAGCATTTTAAGAGCATTGTTTCAGGTCATCAAAATCGGCCCCCTAATAATTACCAACAGGAACTGTGGGTAAAACTTCAGGCTGCAAGGAGAGGGACGCTGTTGTTGCACAAAGCGTCTTAGGGTCCCTGCACACGATCGTTGCGTTCACGCGCGTTAAGTAGTTGTACACGAGCGCTTTGACCGTTCCGCATAAGAATATTGGTCTTAATCTACGACGCGCGCTAATTCTCGCTCGTAAACGCAACACTCGGGTGAGAAAATGTCTTAGAGAAACATCTACCAACCAACTGTGACGATCCAGACGGATTCGACCAAAACAATAATTTGATGTGCTTATAATGCACCCTAAAGACATTGTGCCACCACAAACTAGATGGTATGCGCGGATGGCGTCATCTGTCGGCGCCTTTCCGAACTACATGGTTACGAAGTATGCATAATTTGCGACATCTGTCGGCGCCCCCGAGCTATATGGTCCCGGAGTGTTCGCGATGTTTATCGCAAGTTCAAGAAAATTCTAGGCGGTTGCCAACTGAGTATAAATACGTGGCGGCCGGCGACCGCGAGTCAGTCGGCAGTGGAAGCTGAGCTGTGAAGTGTGTGCATCTCGGTGAATAGCAGTGCAGTGATTGTGCTCAGTGACGTGAACCGTGGCCGCGCCGTGAACTGTGTCAATGCAGTGACTGTGGTCAGTGCATTGAACAGTGGTCAGTGCTTAGGACTGTGCGACAGTGCAAAAGAAGTGAACAGTGAAAATAAATAATAGAGAGAAGTGTATTGTAAATAAATAATAAAGAGAAGTGTGCCGAATAAAGAAACAATGAAGTAAAGACTATCTTACATAAGTCAAGTGTTTTCAGTGATCGTGTTAAAGAACAAAATAAACGTTTTTGTTAAAATAATATCTGTGTTTTAATTCACCACACAGATTCGTAACAATATTTACAAAAACAAATGACGGATTTCTAGAGAGGAGGGTTTATTTACGTATTATGCCGGAACTGAGGAACTGTGAAAACAACGAACAGACCAGAGTAAACAAACAAAGAAATGAGATCTTATGGTGACGAATATTTGGATGTACAATAGGGTTTTGAAAGGAAATTTAATAGGAATCACATCTTTTCTAAGACAGTTGAGCACTATCCACCGAAATCATGATGTAAGCAAATATGTCAAATAATCTAAAGGGGCCAAAAGGGAAGTGAAGTATGAACAAAGTAACAAAGAAAATATGTAACTTAATTACTGTAATGATTTATAATCATCAACCAAATAAGTATTTTCTTTAAATGGAAAAAAATCCCTACAAATGAAATAAATTATACCTGAAGAGGCAAATGACGGCAGCGCCGCGCACGAACGTTTTTTCTAAATTAAATGAATGCGCGGATGAATGGAAAGCATAACATTTGATGAAGCACAATTTTAGGAATCATTTGAAACAACAATCAACAAAATCGGACCATTTGCTTAATTCGAGAATTTAAGTAATCACGTATCTCAGTTTAATAAAAAAAAAAGCATGTAGACACTATTGTTGCCGAGAAGAAGCAGAATTACGAATAGTGATTTTCATGAATAATAAGCGAACGCCTAAAGGGATCGGGTTAAGATTTGGCAGAACAAAACAGCAAAAAGTATAGAAATTTTTTAGAGTAGTCACAATTTTGGCGGACGCCTAGGAGCTGAAATCAAAATTAAGTGTTAAAATTGTTATTTAGAAAAGACATGAAACAAGAGACGCATTGTTGTGACGTCATGATAAGACGACGAGCGGCGAATTGTAATATTTTATTTAAATAAGGCGCTAAGAGGCGAAGAAGACAATATAACAATTATCAGAGAAATTTCGGACATAATATAGAGGCAATGATAAGGCAGGTAAACGTTAATAAATGAAAAGAAGAAATACTTTTCGTTACGACGTTCGGCCCATTAAGCGGGTGATCGGCGTTTGTTGGCGGAAAAACTATATAAGCTGAGGACAATGCCCCTAGAACAGAGAGTTTCGAGCAGTTTGTGAACGGGAGGTCTGTGTTAGACGCTGCATTTTTATGATTGTTCGGAATTTATAGGTAGAAAAACAGTTTATCTTTATCTTAATGGCGCACGAACTTTATAAAAAAACGTGCACATGTATTGGCAAATAGTGGCGCATAATTAGTAAATAGTGGCAATGCGGGATAATAGTTTTTTTGTGATCGCGGCTTGAAGCAGTAGTAGGCGGACATTTTGTATCGTGTTTAATAACACGAATTTTACGCGATCTCGTCTGAATATTGAAGGGAAGTGCAAGCGAAGTTTTGTTTTGTAAAAGGACATGGTGCATCTACGCGTCGTGATTTTAGACATTCAGCGGGAACTTTGTGTTGCGTTTATGCAGAATATTTCGCGTTTTTCCCGAATTGTGTAAGCTTCGCGCTGTGATCCCTGATATGGTGGCTGGAGCTTTGCGGTAATTGCGCACTGATGGTGTGCAAATTGGTGGCTGGCGACAAACGTGACCGCGTGCCGCGACGCCGAACCAGCAGACAGGGAAAGTGACACGATTGATGTATTTTAGTTGCTGCAAAAACGCATTTCAAGATCAAGTCATGTTAAATTGATACAAATTAAAAGTCAATAAGTTGGTATTGCAGAATTCGCATTCGGTGTGAATGATATTATTTTTGTAAAGTTGCAGAGTGAATGTTTTTTCATTGATTTTTATGTCAGGTCAATTTTTTTATGTATGCCATTGAAAGGTATTTTTTTGGTTATGTGTTAATTGTTGGTGTTTTACGAACGAGAGAATCAGTTAGTCTTGATAGAATAAATCAAGATGAACACAATCGTGTTTATCAATAAAATCCATTCAATGACGTGTTGTGATTTATGGTAGTTAGACGCTGATCCACGCCCGCATTACACGAGTATTACGTTTCGAACCCTGTACAGGGCCCATCACAAATCCACGACCCCATAAATCTTCAGAATTACGAAAAGTTAGCTAACAAACGGGCTATTAACATATTTAACAGACGGAGACGAATTTGTTACATTACGAAAGGGAATGTCATCAAGTGTGAGCGAAATTTAAAGGACAAAGACGCAATTATGTTCTTAGATAGTAAATGACAAGATAGTAAACGAGAGAGATGGCCATTATTTCTAGATCTTCAGCAAGACAGAAAAACCCGAAGTTAGTGTGGTACTAGACTGGGTACGTGGCGGATCTGAGAGGGAATCCATATTGATTCATAAATGCAAGATGATGTAATGAATAATAAGACAAGTAGCAGTAAGGGCGTAAAATCGGATTCAAAAAAGAAAATATAATCCTGTAATATGGTGAAGTGTGTGTTGATTTTTTTGGTGGAGCCCGTCGGTTAACAACAAGGGAAGTGGAGCTTTAAAATTTCTATTTTTACATGATGATATGAGAAGACAGAGGATGACTTGCAGTGGAGAAATGTTAAAGTTTTAGACGTAAATGGCCATAAAAATAAAGGGAAAAGGAATGCGCGATCGTATGTATGCGTTTTCTGTGTACTGTTTTGTACGAATGTGGATGATAATTGTTTTCAAGGTAATATACATAACCTTTAGGATGTGCCAATGCCTTGTTTTCATGAAATGTTTTATGTATTAGCCAGAAGAAGCGACAATAAGGTCAGGTGATTATTTTGATGCACAATAAACGCCCGGCAGGGCGTTTGTCTATCGGCACTTGCCGTGTGCCTATCGGCACTTGCGGCGGCAACGATTCATTTTGCACATTTGATGTTTTATTTCATTATGAGCAAGAGCAGAACGAACTTACGTCTCCAGTTCCCAAAATCGACTATACGCATCCCGTTTCCCGAATGGAGCCGGCTTCGCGGATTCACATCTTTAAATAAATTTATTGAAACGGTAAATTAGTGCCAAGGCACAGGAAAATTGTTTATTTATAATTAATTAACCACATACAGGTAGTCTTTCGGTGTTATTGTTATAAATTTTATTAGAGCAAATTTGGAAGCGTTTCAGTTGGCACTCCCAGGCGAAGAAGGGAATAAAAATATTTTTGTTTATTCATAATTATTATAAAAATAGAAACCGTTTCAGTCGTCTGCCCAGGGTGGGGCAAAATTATTTGGTATCAGTCAACAGTCAAATTTATATTTTAGTAACTTACTGAAAAATAGAAACGCCTCACAATATTACATGGAATTCCCGGAAACTAATTTTCGGGACTATTTCTCGGATTACCTGAACTATTTCGCGAATAAATACGCTAATAATTCTAAATACAACTAATAAATAGATAAATCTGAATTCTAATGTGTCAAATGTATTGGCGTATATTGCTTCAGAACTTTCACCACTGTAATATTTTTAAATCTCCAAAAATAGGAGGAATGGAAAAACACAGAAGGAAGATAATTAGCTTCTCTATCAACTCTGTTAATATTTTCCCCACCCCTCAGAAACAGTTCTCTCCACAATTCCCTTAGAATTTTTACAATGGTCAGTTCCCCACCAGAGCAGTGAAGTAAAAAGCCAAGAGGGTTGCAATCCCCAAATCTAAATAGGCACGATGAATTAAACATTGAACAGCTAAGGAGTGCGTGCCGACGTGCAATCTCTTTCTGATTCTGTGTAAACCCCCTTTGCTTGCTCTGCCGCAGACACGGGCGAGGGACTGGAAGACCGTTTCGTGCGCACCCTGGCGGAAGTGCTGGGAACGAAGCTAGCGCCGATGGCTCTCTTCCCCAGCAAGTACCAATGGGACTCCATCATGGATATGCTACGACAGGGCGTAGGCGACGTCAGCGCTGGCGCCTTCCCCGCCATCCGAGACGTAAGCCAAAGGGCAAAAACGCAATCTCTCTTTTGGCATACTAAAATAGCTCAAGAGAAAGTTGAGGAATGAAGAATATTACTGTACACGCCACTTACCTTTTGTCCTATCGATAATTTATACGGAAATGACTAGTTACGATATTAAACTTATCCACTCTCATTATCGACATTTACAGATGAATATAAAGGACTTTTTTAATTAATACCAACTACTAATATTCAAGCATTATGTGTTAAGGGAGATTCACGTACGCCTTAATGTTCCTTTTGTCCTCTCAATCGTGATTTATTCGAAGATGCAGTTTGCGCAGTAACGTTTATCCTTTGTGCTATTATACAAGGTGGAACAACTAAGTGATAAACCCTTTGTAATCCTCAACCGTGCAAGATTCGAAGATGCCGATTGAACAGTCGATTACGTAAACGGAGCTTCTTGAGTAAGCTCTTCGTCTTTGAACTAGATTTTATTACGAAGATATAAGGTCAACTTCGTTTTCTTAAATGGAGCCCAATGCTAAAATTTAGTAGTGAGAGTAAATTTCGTAGTGAGCGTAAAAAGACGATTTCAAATACGTGTATATCTTCCTATTTAAGCGAATCTTTTTTTTTTTCTTTGTTGTGTATTTGTAAGTATTTTTCCTTTGAAGCGACGATTTTCCATTCCTGCTTAATAAATGGGGAACTTCCCAGTTCGTCCTTCAGACAAACGCGGTTTATTTACTTGAACTTAGAAACAACTACTTTCTTCGATACTAATTTTGCCGAAAAATGACTTCGTCTAAAGAAGACTCAAATGCTACGTACAGGATTCCGGAAAGTTCTTGTTTTGTTACGCAAATATTATTCTGTTATTTTGACAACTGTGCAACATATTCTATAATAAATTTTAAGTAAATAATACACAATTATTAAACAATATCTTATTAATCATAAGAATCAGAAGAAAATGATGCTTCTGAAACTGGTTGAGGTGCATTATCATAACCCAGCGGTACATTTTAGATAGTACAAAGACTAATTACGCCGTACTCAAGTAGCCCTGTTTATGCAATCGGCTCTTCAGATGGCATCATCGTATCTTGCACAGTTGAGGAGATACGGGGGGGTATCACTAGTTGTTCCACCATACACACACAGGGTGAGTCATTTTCAAATGGAACTATACATATTTTTTCAGTCTATAATAAAGAGTGTAAAAAGATGAATCCAATGTTATACATAATGCCATATGTTAAAAAAGAATTTTTTTGAGAAATTTTGATTCTTTTTTACCAGTTTTTAACGGATATTTTGAATGTAACAGACCACCACAGAAGGTCACGCAGCGCTCCACCAGCAAGCGCGCGCTCGGGGAAGGGAAGGGATCTTAGTATGTCAAGATACAAAATATATCCCGAATATTCACAACACTGTTGTAGTTTTTTCTCCCTGAACTCTGCTTTCCATCCTTCCCCATTTCCAGACTTTTTTTAAGAAATGGAAGGATAAAAAATAAGAATTTATCGTAAGTATGTATTGAAATAAAATCTTTTATTACTTCAACTACAGTTAATGGGCTTTTATATCACCGGATATTAATGGGATCTTGAAACAAAACATAATAAATACAGACCGTGCAAAGAATTTTATTGCATATTCTGAGCAAACAATAATATAAGTGTAGATAATAACACAGGGATAGAAACATCCATTAGATAATAATTAATTACTAAAATAAAAATATATTCCCAAAATATAATAAACAATAGTAAAAAACTGAGCAAACAATAATAGAAATGTGTAGATAATAGCACCCAGCCAAGGCCAAGGGAGTAGAGTGGCGAAAGAGAATTTCTTTCTCTGCGGGAAGCAACGAGACAACGAGATTCTGGTAGGGACAGAGTATTCTCCTAAGCAGTCCAAGTCGGCCGAAGCTCGGAAGAGACTCGATGATCAAAACTGCTTAGTGTAGCGCAACGATTTCTTCCTAATTAATTGATTTAAAATAAATACTCTCTGGCGTAATAATAAAACGTTTCCTTTTCCTTTCATAATATTGAAATATTACATATCGTCATACGCAAGAAAAGTAATAAATAAATAAACAAATTAATTAATTAATAAAAAGTCAAAGGAGATGGCTCACAGCAACAACTGTATTAAAGTGTATTCTTATTATTGTAAATATTTTGTGTTACGGTGTTTACGTTTTGCATACTTTGTACGTAAATGAAAACCTCACATAATTTAAACTTGGTAAAATTTGAATTATGAAATAATAATTATTGATTCAATTGAAGAGAACCTTTTCTTAGTGTCCTTCATCGAGCTATCTCCTATCTGACCTGAGAGATGACCTAAGCCTATCTTCGTTATTCGCACGTGGAGTGGCTGTCAACGTGTGCGCCGCGCTGTAGGCGTAGGACCGTTTCTTCCCTCCCAGACCCTCCAACGGTGAACCGAGGAAGCTTTCACCTCGATATGATAGGAGCGTTCGGAATATTTGGGATATGTTTTGTATCTTGAAATACTAAGATCCCTTCCCTTCCCCGCGGGCGCGCTTGCTGGTGGAGCGCTGCGTGACATTCTGTGAGGGTCTGTTACATTCAAAATATCCGTTAAGAACTGGTCGCAAAAGAATCAAAATTTCTCAAAAAAATTCTTATCTAACGTATGAAAATATGCATATCATTGGATTCGTCTTTTTACGCTCTTCATAATAGTTTGAAAAAAAGTATAGTTCCATTTGAAAAAACAAATTTATCTCAAATATCTCCTAAAATACAAGTAATATAATAGAAATGAATACACGTATCAATTAGCCCTATTTTCTCATGCACTTTCGTGAAAACAGCATTTCAACATCTTCAACCGTTCAAAAGTTACAGGATGTGCTAAAGTTATACTCACCTGTATATATTGTGACGCAACGCTCCGGCGAGCGGCGGCGGCGTGGGTCGTGGTTGGTCAGGAAGATGCAAAATATTTTTGAGATTTCCTCAATGGGAAATTGAGGACTAAATGGCGAGGTTCTTGCCTGCGTTGTTGCACACACTTCCGACGAAAAGAAAAGCGATTGCTATGTTTCGAGAAACAAACAATAACATTTAATAAAGAACTGTAGTACACATAGGCATCTGCATGTCTCCCCCCCCAAAAAAAACACAACAAAAGAAAAACAATACAGAAATAATGTTTCTACACTGTACAATGACTTGTTTCTGTGCCTCAAAACAAACAAATGCAACAAAAAACACAAGAAAAACAACATAGAAGTAATGTTTTTAAACTGTACAATGCATAATTATTCACACTTCTGCGAAATCTATTTTTTAAAGAGCTTCTTTTACGCCATATGACGTCACACACTTTAACATTATGAGGCATTATTAGTTTTTTGAGCCGTTGTGCTTACACGCTTATAAATAGAAGAATAGACACCACACGCTAAATATTGACTGAGAACGTTACTTCAAAATCTCCTCCCAATCAGACTCATTAATTATAAAACACTTTTATCATTTTCTCCCACTATCATGAATCGCGGGAAACAGATTCATGTATTGTTCATTTACCCGAAAATAAGTAATTTCTAATTTAATCTATGAAATGTATGCGCTGATAATATTAAAAAAGAAAAAAATATGATGATCTAATTTACTCATTAGGTCGCCTATCATCATATTGATTTACTCTTTATATCTTAAGAAATTACAAGTTTATACTGAAAGTTTTGTTAAAGAAACAAATGTTACACACTCTTTTTTACACTTTCGACACTTTACAACTCTAAATTGGAATAACACATTTTGTTTAAGGAAGAATGATCTCTAACCTTACACCTTCTGTTCACAGTTCAATTACAGATTGTTTTTCCTTTTTATTAATTGATTTGGATAGTTATAACTAAATTTTATTTAACGTTCCTTGAAAAACCAAAAGCCGGAGGAAAAATCTGTAGAATTAAATTTACAGCAGATCCCATAGCCTTCCTCGCGACTGCCCTTGAACTTCTAAGTCGCCGTTATCTTTATCACACCAGTCCTTGCGTGATGAACATAAACATAAGTTTACTGGCTCGTGTGTACTTGCACATGCGGTGAGTACTCCATAATCTCAAATAAAAAAAACTGAAAGAAATAGAACACACATGTACTACTCGCGCAACTTTTCTTGAACGATGGATTGAAGAAATGCGGGTGGAGTGGGGGTATTAGTTACAAAGTCGGCCACTAGAGTATTTACGGTAATGTCAAACTTTGGAAAAGTCAAACTTGCTACGTGTGCGGCTAAGTCATCGCTCTGGGTGCGCAACAACAGGGACACTACATAGAAGTTTTAGGTGCCTCCCTTGGGAACCTGGACCTGCCTCAGCCATTTATTTAGAAAATGGCAATAAAGTTGAACAGAAGTTCTCGACAATGAAAGCAACTACTTTCACTAACTTCTGTTTGACGCCAACGAAGTTTTAATGCTTGGAATGTCGCCATCAGTGCTCGCTGCGAGCTTTTGAAGTCAACTGTTTCTTGCTCAAGGGTGGGGGAAGCACGGTCATCGTTCAAGAAAAGTTGCCCGAGTGGTATATGTTCCTACTCTCCCATTTGATTATATCTGCACCCAGCCAACTTGCAACGTATTTCAAACGCTACACAACTTCTCATAAATTAAATGTTCCACAATTAACTCAAGTACATAATTTATGAATCTAATTACCTCTTTACATACCAAAGTGACTCGTTGCACTTTCCTGGAGACCGACAATATAGCCCTGGTTTACAATACAATGTTACGCCACTGATCAACCTCTCAGGTCACTTGCCTCCACAAAAAAGAAACACTTTTGGGGCGACCGTGAATTGCGTCACAACTATATCCTACACTAGCGAACTCTATCCGTAACTTCCATTACTTCCGCAATGTCGGCATGGAGCGTGATTTCAAGCTACATTAATGCGCGATCTCCTCACAGCTAAGAAATATCACTGGTTTTTACCACCTCCGTGCGACAGTCGCTCACGGCAGCCCGTACATGGACGGGGCGTTATTATAGTCTTACTACAGAAAAAGAACAATCATATTTTTGAATAATTTTCAAACACCCCTAATGACATAAACCATTAAAAAGAAAACTACAACTTTCATATTCCCTATCCCAATAAACAATTTATTTTAAATTGAAAACGATGTGTTAGATGTTCATGTATTCCTTGAAATTCTGTAAGTAAATACAAGAAAAAAGAACCAGAAAGGAAATTCCGCGCTGAAAACCCGAATCGCGTATATTATTAAGTAGCACTAGTTGGCATATGAAACGATGCAAGAAGTCTCGACTCCATGTTAATACTCGGCATCGTTTTCCGAATTGCTTAACTACACTCCGTCATGTAACGGAACTTAAGCAACTCGAGACGCCACGGACTCCTGGACGGAACCCCGGAAAGGCACTGACTGTGTTACGAGATGAAAGACAAAACGTCACAAAGAATTACCGATCTAAGCGGTCAAAGGCCAAAAGGGAAAGAGACGTGACGCGACGAATATATTTAAAAAATACATTTACAACAGAAGATACAAGATATTCAAACGAACGATTCATTCTATTGACTCACTCCGTGATACAACAATGAACTTCTAATCAATATTTTTTGTTTTGTTTATGTCGTTGTGACGTGGTGCGCAGGTGCAGCGGCTGGTGGAGCTGGGCTACCCGTGGGGCGCGGGCTGCCTGACGATGCTGGCGCCGCGGCCGCAGCCGTCGTATGGCGACGCGGCGGCGCTGCTGCGGCGTGTGGTGGCGCTGCTGGCGTTGCTGGCGGTGGCCGGCGCGGCGCTGGAGGCAGCGGCCCGCGCCCCGCCCCGCCCACACGCGCCAGCGTCTTCGCCCTCGCTGGCGGAGCGAATACGCGCCGGTCAGTGCGCCGCTACTAGAGTGTTTTTGCACTAACCAAAACGGCTGATTTGAGGGTTATACATAACGGAACGTAGAATTTTGTTTTTACCGAACCGTCTAACGTTACAGTTAAACAGAACGTAACGAATTTTATTTTTGCACGTTACCAAAACGGTTAACGTTAAGGGTTATACATATCGGAACTTAGAATTTTGTTTTTACCGAACCGCCTAACGTTATAGTTATATATAACTTAACGAATTTTGTTTTTGCACGTTACCAAAACGGTTAACGTTAAGGGTTATACATAACGGAACGTAGAATTTTGTTTTTGCACGTTAAGAAACGGCTAACGTTGTAGTTATACATAACGTACCGAATTTTGTTTTTGCACGTAACCGAAACGGATAACGTTAACGGTTATACGTAACGAGCACTTTGTTTAATACTCAAAGAACGAGTTTTTGCACAACGCTTACGCTTATGCTTTTAAAGTGCTGACGTCTGGTTGCTACAGTATGAAGTTACTCGTAAGTTTGGCTCGTTTCCTATTTCGTTTATCGATTTTTCCATTTTGTATATGTTGGTATCGACTTAATATTTCGGATTTACATCGTAATAATTTGTTTCCGGGAAAACACCGAGAAGGGCTGCCAAATGTGGCCATGTGTTCACTTCTTTTTCTCTCTGAACCTGCTATGGAAGAATTAAATGAAGCGTATGTACATGGGAATATTGAAATAGAAGATATGAAAATGCAATTCTGCACGTAATTTTATAATCAAATCGACCTGGAATTATAAAATCTGTAAAATTTTGAACATTGAATGGCTTTTTTAATTTAAAGGGTTTCTCCGTTGTAAAACCACAGAAAATTCAATATTCCTCCTCACTAACTTCCATTTTCATGTAGAGTGGAAGCCAACACTTCCTTCAATGGCATACACCATGTTTTGAAGATAATCGCGGTCGGTTGTTGTCCGCAATGCTAAATTTTACATCTCCAAGACATGCAGAACCAAAAACAAGTATAACCGGCAACCGATTCGGTGCCCGTTAAGAAGCCTCGCTTACCGAACTAAACCCTGTGAACGCTTATGACGTCACAGGGTTCACGCGTCACTTGACAACTGTCTGTTCATTTATCTTCCAGAGTAAATGTGCAGAAACACTATTATAACTACAGCTTTGAAGTTTGGCAAAAAGCCTTTTTCTTCTTTCTTCATAAGGATCATCTAGAGACGAGTCAATTTCAACAAGAACAACCACAAACAAACGAATAAACAAACAAATAAATATATAAACCAATAGATAAGCAAATGTGGTCCGCATGAGGCACCTCCTGCTCGGCAGGCGGCGGGCGGCGTGTGCACGCGTGGCTGCGCCGTCGGCCCCGCCCCCTTCCCGGCGCCCCCCGGCCTGTGCCCGGCGGGCGGAGCGGGTGCAACGTGGCCGGCATCCTCCTGGTGACGGCGTACAACAGCGGGCTGCTGGCGCACCTCACCGCGCCGCGCTTCCCGCCGCCCATCGACTCCTTCGCGCACTTCCTGGCCGCCGGCCTGCGCTGGGGCACCACCGTCCCCATCCCCAGGGGCTTCTACAACCGAGAGGTGACACAGCCTACCCGCCAGCGGCGTCTCCTCACTCTGGACCTAGGGAGTCCACAGGGAAGGAAAGTTTTCTTTTTTCGCTTGCATATTTAGAGGAAAATGAAATTCTGAAAACAAAATCCTCATTTATTTTAAACTATAATATTGAAAGATAGAGGGAAAGATAGTCGCAAAATAGCAACAATGAGAATGTTGTATTTTCT
Organism: Teleogryllus oceanicus; assembly: GCA_964035755.1. Taxonomy (NCBI): domain Eukaryota; kingdom Metazoa; phylum Arthropoda; class Insecta; order Orthoptera; family Gryllidae; genus Teleogryllus; species Teleogryllus oceanicus. Next base: position 49,682,817 of record CAXIVR010000003.1, on the reverse strand, counting down.
ATTGCTAAGATTGGAATAAACATTTTATGGTTTTTAAAAGACATGCTAGACACTTTTCCCATTCTTCAGTTCTCATTTTAAAAATTAAATTCTGAAATATTATTAGGTTAGGACATGATTGCCCATCACTCAATTACTTGTTTGTTTTGTTCATACGAAAGGGAAGGCAAACAATTATTTAAAACTATCGTTCCACTTTTTCACTATTCTTTTAAAAAAATAAAACTGATTTCAAGAGTATCGCTAAAGGAGTTCAACGCGCAACGGAGAATATCACTATCACAGACCCTCGCCCTCCAGCAGGCTGTTATAACTAGATCCAACGCCTTGACTCGTTTTCGTCCTTGAGTGGGGGGACATCGCGCGCATGCGCTGCCGCCTCCCGATCCGACCTTGGACGAAAGACGTTGCCAATGACCTCAGCTGCGCTCGCGCACTGCCTGTATTGCATGGACGCGCTGCTGGTGCTGTTTCGAGCAGCGCACATACACCAAAATAGCCGTTATTCGTGGGTGAAACCCGGGAGCGGTTGCTCAGTGCATCAACTGATGTCACTGCAGCGCCTCTGACCGGGAGGTCCTAGGTTCTAGTCCTGATGTTTTTTTTCGTGTTTCCGGGCGCGTCAACTGCTTTGGTCATTAGTCCTGTTAGTGTAGTGCATGTTTGTTTCTCGGGAGATGGCGGTGGACTTCCCCAGCTGGATGGCGAGATCCGGCGTCGACCTCGAGTCCTGACGGCGGCAGGATTTTCGACATTAGCTTTTCAGCTAGATCGAATTCACTCGCTGTCTGGAGGAGAATTGTAGCGGTCGGCTGCTCTGATCGGTAGTTTTCCGTGGTTTCTCCGATCAACACTAGGCGAATGCCGGAACAGTACCCTATCGAAAGGGCCACGGACCGCGCGCGATCTGTCCTTCCCCTTCCTTGTCCTATCCTCTCCCCTTACACACACACACACTTACACTAACATGCACTACACTACACATATTACGGAAGACCGGTCGGTAACTTAGAGCTTGTCCCGACTGGAGCCGTGCCCCACTGGTGGGAGAGTCCTGGTTAGGGGGAACCCCACTAGCCGACGGTAGATCGGCGCCGGATCTCGCCATCCAGCGAGGGAAGATCACCCAAGAAAAAACATGCACTACACTAATGGGACTAATCACCGAAGCAGTTGACGTGCCCGAAAAATCAATCAATCAATCAATCAATCGTGGGTGAAATACTCGAAAATGTTAGAAGGGAAGTGGTGGAAACTCTCGGAGTTTATACTCTTCCTTACTTGACAGTCGCGAGAAGCGCAGGAGAATTGCTGCGAGGGCACGTAGTAATAACCAGTGATCGGCAACGCATGTGACATCCTGCGAGTATGTGGACCGATATAGCTGTCAGAACTGTCATTTTAAATACGTTAATAAATATGAGAAACACAATTTTGGTCTGGCGTTAAATCTCCAAGCACTTAGTTCATACCTTGTCCTCCATGTGAGTATATTGTGATATTCCAAAATGACTAACCATTTTTATTATGGAAATGCCATTTTATTTGACATAGAATGTAGGGATGTCGATAGACGCTCGCGGGGGGGTCGCTATGGGACAAATAAACAACCGGTGTTAAGGATCGTTTTCGTTAGGTTGAAATGACAAAGCAGTGGCGGAATTATCATTGTTTTGAGAGACAAAAGAAAAAGATATAAAATTGGGATGCTTTCGAGATTTTAGAAGAAAATTAATTCGCTTGAGCAACGCGGTGTTGAGCGGTCCGGCTCCTGACATATTTTACCAGGTCGAGGAAAGACTGTAATTGACAGTTGTATAAAATTAACTATTGTTTTTATATTAGGATAGAGCGTTCTTGTAGAAGGTAAATACGTGTCTAGGCCTCCAGCCAAGACGCAAGTGAGGGAAGTCACGGATTATAATAGTATTGCCGGGAGAATTTGGAACCAGATCACGGACATTAGGCGAGGACTATATCCAGAAGCAAGATTCTGCTGCGTCGACGGAGAAAGTTCTACGGGGTGCCATCGAACGAAGAAGTGGAGAGCGCGCGAAGACCCACAAATGAATAACAAGATTTTATAACAATTGTACGAGTAATATAGAGAAAACTGGTCATGACCAAACATTGATTCATTTTTTATTATCATTATAATAAATTATAATTTGTTAAGTTAAAAGAAAACTGATTATTGTTGTTCGTTACTTGCAATCCAGCATTTTAATGAGATTTTCAGATTTCACGCCACTCCGTATGAATGGCAGATTGAATAATTGGTTGCAGAGTAAGTAGCAACAATTATGTACTTCAAACCCCAATTAACTGAGTCATCACAACATAATTTTGGAATGAGAGATATTTAAATTACGTAGGAATCATTCGGTTTCAAGTGCAACCTTTTCCTGGCGCTCAAATCCCATTTATCAGTAATAATTATGTTTCAAAATGTTGCTCCAAGGGGGGCTTGTTCTTAAATAGAAAGACGTGGCTTGTTTCAAATTACCAGTCAACGTCAGGCATGTTCCAATATCACACTCTGCACCCGTGCTCGTATTCTCAAAAAGTAGTTGCCGCGACGTACGCCCAAACCCCAACCCTTTAACGTAAAAGGGGTGTGCTCCCCCTTGAATCTTAGGGTGGAAGTTTGGCCACCGGGAAACCACCATTCATGCACATCCCGTTCGAGAAGATTGAATGTTTCTCATAAATAAAGAACCTTTCGGTACAGACTCTGAATTTCTAGCGTGTTGCCCCTTAGCTCTGTTGGAAGAGTTCTACTTCACCGCGACAGGAGAGGGATTTGATCCGTAGGGCTGTAAGAGAGTCAATCACAAAGTCCAGTCCTAACCGTATTGTCTAATCCGTATTGTCAACCGAAAGGTAACAGAATTCTCTTCACCTACGCGGCTTCATAATTAGTGAGATTCCAGAACTCAAACCGGGAGCGGTATCTCAGTTCATCAACTGGTGTCACTGCAGTGCCTCTGATCGGGAGGTCCTAGATTCGAGTTCTGACGGCGGCAGGATTTTCGACACTAGCTTTTCAGCTAGGTCGAATTCAGTCGCTGTCTGGAGGAGAATTCTAGCGACTGGCTGCTCTGATCGGTAGTTTTCCGTGGTTTCTCCGATTAACACCTGGCGAATGCCGGAGCAGTACCCTAACAAACGGGCCACGGACCGCGCGCGATCTGGCCTTCCTCTTCCTTGTCCTATCCTCTCCCCTTACACACACACATTAACATGCACTACACTATCACATACTCCGGGAGACCGGTCGGGTGCTTAGAGCTTGTCCTGGCTGGGGTGGTGCCCCGCTGGTGGGAGAGTCCTGGTTAGGGGGAAACCCCACTACCCGGCGGTAGGTCGGCGCCGGATCCAGCGAGGAAAACTCCCCGACATCTCCCGAGAACAAATGTGCACTACACTAACGGGACTAATGACCAAAGCAGTTGACGCGCCCGGAAACACGAAAAAAATTCAAATCAAATCAATCCAGAGCTCGAGCCTGTTGGCTTTACTAGAAGTGAATGATTGATGTGATGAATATGTAACTATGAAGATAAGATGAGAAATATGTTGGATTAATAATTACGTAGAGTAGCAGGGGAATCGGGAGAAACAAGAGTGAATCTGCTGCGAGTCCGATTTGTTTACCACACGTATCTATGTGGAATGAAACCTACGTGATTAGAGAATAAAAGAGGATAGGGCGCACCCTTGATAACCAGAGGTCGAGAAATATTCTTGAGAGATCCCTAGGGCTTCTATTATTGCTATAAGAATGCAATATGAGTGGAAAAATGATGCGTCGGTACCATCTAATCCCAAGGGTTCCCATGAAGACTGGCTACAGTCTCTACCAACAGTCAAATGGGGGTATGTGCCTGGTACCTTTATATTTGTTTTTCAGCCTAAAATTTCGTTTGACCTTTCACCCAACAATAGCCCGAAGTGTGTATCAAAACTGCCCGTCATGATTTCATTTATTAGTGCGTCTGATAGATCGTCTATACAGAGATTCGGTGATGACAAATTTACTTAAGTTAATTGTCTGCGCGTGGGATTGGGAACTCTTTTTGCTATTACCCAGGAATAATAATATTTACTTCAAGTTAACAACATTTCTATCTATATTGGAGCTAAACATACACAGTACATCTAAACATAATCGATAAGTACAACAATTTTCAAAAACAAAATATTATAATAAAACCCTCGTCATTATTGTGAACCGTTTTGTTTAAATCCCTCCCCTTGCATGCATGGCCATTATCATCCTGAAATCATATCCAGAAATTCTTATTTTATTACAAAACTTGATTTACAAAAACTTTGATTATACAAAAAATAATTTACTGCGTTCCCTGATAATCGCTTTCTTTTCGTGTATCCTCTACCTGTTTGGACGATGTCCAGTAATCCATTCCAAGGTCCATTTTATTTAATCTCGTCCCAACAAATGGCATCTGCTTTCTCCACACACACGCGATTATATCTCTATGTCCACAACTAACATCGTCAGCTTCCGCCCCTCATCGCGTCAACAGCTCGTCTACCCCGTTTCTTTATCTTACGCCCTCATCTGCCTCCTTCCCTGCGCGAGATTGTACTAAACAACTTCTCTTTCACCCCTAAGACGCAGGTCATTCCTTACTACCCCATATTCTAATTTCTGATTGATCACTGGCACTCTAACACTGTATTTGTTCATTCTTTAGTTATTGCTTCCTAATAATTTTACTAATTTACTTTCTCACTCATAGAAATTGCTCAAGTGTCCTTTCCCTGTTTTTATTGACCAATTATTTTCTATTTTCCTCGCTATAATTATTTGCTATTCTCTTGTATCATTCTTTACTATTCGAATCTTTGCTTCTCTCTTGTCACCAATTGTTGCTGACGTCCTGTTTATATATGTATTCGAATTTATGGTTCCTATGAACACACTCTTGTGCTAGATTATCCCAACAGCTGGGAAGAGATAGGGAAGAGATAGTGATTCGCCATCTTCGGACCCGTTTCAAGGGTTCTTGACCAAGAGGTGGGACAACTCATTAAGATGTGCTACGGGAACGAACCGTGGTAAACCACCGTACCCGTCTTAAGGGACTTCTTAAACTGGGAGCTATGGAGAAGGAATATGAAGCAGAACAGAACCCCAACCCAATGTTCTTCAACCGTGAAGTCAAGGCAACATTTTCCCATAGGGAAGGGTGAGGTGCTCTCTATCTCAGCTAGACTTTTCCTGAGCCCATCCTCCTTGTACTTCAACCGCATGTGGCGAGCTGCTTCTTCTAGTAGGGTAAGGGGGAAAGTCGCTGGGTACTCACAGTGCCTATATCCAAGGATTCTTCAACCTCGATGTACGTTTCCTCTATGTTTTCACAATTATGTCGTAGCATCGATATTTTAATTTTGAACATGGATGTTGTGTCCTCGATGTCGCACCACTACACTTAGTTTTCATAAGGTGGCGAGTGAGAGCTTGTCTTCACGATGGAATATGGCACGTTTTTTTGCACTTTCTCGGTCGTCCTGCTAGATGTCGCTTGATCTCCAGCATATTTCATCGTGAAGACCAGCCCCTTACGCGCTGCGCTACGAAATTCTACGTACAGTCGACTCCGGTTATAGTGTTCGTTCACTATATCCGAGGTTCACTACATCCGATGATGGCCCAAGAGGCTACAAACTCATCCCATTTCCGCGTTGCACGACCATATCGCCAGGCTGTGGCAATCGGCGGGCTTCCTGTTGACTATGTAGATCTCAACGCCCAGTATCCTGCGGAATATCAAGCAACTTCAAGATTGAAACTGAAGCAAGCAATCGCGCGCCGCCAGTTGTAGCCCACGCAGAACACCGCCTTTGTGAAACTCAATGGCATACGTTCATCAATAAGGTCCTCATTCCGGGTCCGGTTCCTTCACCTTCCTTCACCATGACTTTTGACCGACGATATTCGTTTCAAGCTGCCTAGTATTAGAATTTGTAGTAGTAAAGCGACGTATTTTTTTCCAGGAGGTAATTACTTTCCTGGACGTTGTATTCCCTACGTTCACTATAACCGAGTTTCATGTTCAATATAACCGAATCTTCTTATGCTTATTTGTAATGTAAGATGTCGCACCACTACACTTAGTTTTTCATAAGGTGGCGAGTGGGAGCTTGTCTTCACGATGGAATATGGCATGGCTTTTGGCAATTTTCTCGGTCGTCCTGCTAGATGTCGCTTGATCTCCAGCATATTTCATCGTGAAGACCAGCCCCTTATGCGCTGGGCTACAAAATCCTAAGTACAGTCGACTCCGGTTATAGTGTTCGTTCACTATATCCGATTTGTAGTAGTAAAGCGTCGTATTTTTTTCCAGGAGGTAATTCATTTCCTGGACGTTGTATTCCCTACGTTCACTATAACCGAGTTTCTTGTTCAATATAACCGAATCTTCTTATGCTTATTTGTAATGTAAGATGTCGCACCACTACACTTAGTTTTTCATAAGGTGACGAGTGGGAGCTTGTCTTCACGATGGAATATGGCTTGGCTTTTGGCAACTTTCTCGGACGTCCTGCTAGATGTCGCTTGATCTCCAGCATATTTCATCGTGAAGACCAGCCCCTTACGCGCTGCGCTACAAAATCCTAAGTACAGTCGACTCCGGTTATAGTGTTCGTTCACTATATCCGATTTGTAGTAGTAAAGCGTCGTATTTTTTTCCAGGAGGTAATTAATTTCCTGGACGTTGTATTCCCTACGTTCACTATAACCGAGTTTCATGTTCAATATAACCGAATATTCTTATGCTTATTTGTAATGTAAGATGTCGCACCACTACACTTAGGTTTTCATAAGGTGGCGAGTGAGAGCTTGTCTTCACGATGGAATATGGCATGGCTTTTGGCAACTTTCTCGGTCGTCCTGCTAGATGTCGCTTGATCTCCAGCATATTTCATCGTGAAGACCAGCCCCTTATGCGCTGCGCTACAAAATCCTAAGTACAGTCGACTCCGGTTATAGTGTTCGTTCACTATATCCGATTTGTAGTAGTAAAGCGTCGTATTTTTTTCCAGGAGATAATTAATTTCTTGGACGTTGTATTCCCTACGTTCACTATAACCGAGTTTCATGTTCAATATAACCGAATCTTCTTATGCTTATTTGTAATGTAAGAGGGCGGGACGAGTTCGTTATACCCGAGGGTTCACTATAACCGGATTCGAGTGTGTGGTGCGTGCTGTGTGCAGCGGCCGGAGGAGGTGGCGCTGAAGGAGCGCTACGAGCGGCTGGCGGACGCGGAGGCGCTGAGCGCGCGCGTGGGCGGGGGCCGGTTCGCGGCGCCGGGCCTCGAGGTGGGCGGCGTCTTCTGCCCCGTGGGCGCCCCGCCCGCGCGCCACCTGCTGCCGCGCCTGCGCGTCATGCGCCACTGCCTGCGCACCGACATGTACGCGCTCGTCTACCCCAAGGTGCGCGCGAGGTACACAAGGATTTTCCTAAGGACGAGCCAAACAAGTGGACATCACATGTAATTCAGAGAAGTATCCCTCCGCCGCGACAGCTGTTCAGCCACGCCCCTTCGTAAAATGCTGATGGCTCCTGTAAAAACATCCCTATGCAGAAGTCTAAAAAGTTTTGCTGAGGTGTATGCACGTACGCGAGTCCGAGAAATATTTAAATTTAATTACGTATGTGGAAATCTCTTAACATGCTCTCACAATCAGTAAAAGAAAACTGCCACGAATGTAAATAGAAATAAAAATGATTTTAACCTGGAAACACGTGCACCGGTACGTATCTTGTATTCAAGTCTCGGTTTTAAAATAAACATAAAATTTATCACACAAAAAGTAAATTTAATGTAATTTTTATAGAAAAAAAGATTTTTTTAGAGAAGAGCACATAACACTGCACTTCCTGATTTTAATTATTTCTCACGACGCACTATATTTTAGTCGGACGAGGACATCACAAAAGGAGGCGTCGAAGCCATTGACAAGTTAGCCAACTGCAAACGAACGAATGCAGGAAGGGAGTCTAATGGGTTCGGGGGCAGACCGACCGCAGAACCTTCAGTTACGTTGCCAGCACTATCTGTCACTTCGGCTCATCCTTAGGAAAATCGTTCTTTACACGAACCGTTTTTAACCCAAAGGTACTCGTGCTATGTTTTGTGACACAAGTTCCCCGCGCGGCGTACTTTGAACGCGAAGCCTATTTTGTTACAAAAATGAACTCTGCAAGGCCTGAATAATATTTAGATATAATATTCATTTAGTTTTATTTGAAATACATACATATTACAATATTATTTAAATAATTATGAAATAAAATTTCGCATATTAGTCTTCAGAACCATTTTTGTAGTTAATGACTTTAAGAAAATGTTCGTTGCTTGCAAATTTGTAGCAAGTGTAGTAGCCAGTGGTAGTAAGTGTGGTAGTTATTGTAGTAGAGCAGTCTTTTGCTCTTACACAAATGTGACAGTAATTTATTAATTTTGTGTGGTTGTTCTTGTTTATCATGACTTTTTAGTATTTGCAAATTTGCTGACAAGCTGTGTTTAATTCCACTTTATAACCTTGTCTTTACCAATGCGATCATCTCTGTACTTTAAATAGCTGCTTGCATAAGCTCAGGGCACGTGTCATGTTCATTCTCGGCCACTACTTTCTTCTCAGAATCACTTGCAGCATCGCAAATTTCGTCTTTTGACGATTCTTCGTGTAAAAATTCACATATCTGCTTTTAAGATTATTTATTCATCTCTGCATTGTTCCTAATGTAAAACAAAATAAATTAATTTAATTATATCCATATTTTTTAAAATCCTTGATAATTAAAGAAAATGAAAACTCACATTAGTACCCGCGCGGCGGAAACCCCAACGGACACTTTCCAACAAAAATACAATCGTCTAGCCACTGCAGTAAATCTTACGCAACCGAGTATTGTGGAGGATGTAGCAGAATGCCTTCTGAGACGGTAGGTCAAATGTCAGAACGTGCGCATTTACTGTAAACAGGTAAAACAATATCCATGTATATATGAGTAAAGATCTTGGTAAATATAAAACAATGTATATTCATGATATGCTGAATTTTCTGTGGTAACTTTTCTACAGCACTTCCTTCTGTGCGATGTAATCACACGGGCTCAGCTAGTATACACTATTTTCCTTGGTGTATTTTGCAATTTCCCCCTACGTCCCACCGGATTACGTGGCTCAGGGTATCAACTGACGTCACCGCAGTGCCTATGACCGGGAGACGCTAGGGTTCGAGTCCCGATGGGGGTAGGAATACGACACGACCTAGAAAGCTACGTCGAATTCAGCCGGTGCCTGGAGGTCAATTCTAGCAGCCGTCTGCTCTGATTGAGCAATTTTTCATGGTTTCTCCAGGCGAATGCTGGTGTTGATCGGAGAAACCATAACAAACGGGCCACGAACCGCGCGCGATCTTTCCTTCTTTTGTTGTCCTATCCTTATTTACACACATCCTCACTTACATGCACTACACAGCACACATGTGCTGAAAGATCAGTCTGGAGTTTAGAGCTTGTCCCGGCTGGTGCGGTACCCCGCTGATTGAAGATACATGGTTGGGGAAAACACCTGTATCCTTCGTGTAAGTCAGCGCCCGAACTCACCACCCAGCGGAGGAGGAGGCGCCTGATCTCAACGCCCCCTACTGGGCACATGAACCAGTCTCCCGGTTTGATTGATTGATTTTTTCGTGTTTCCGGGCACGGCGTTGATCATTAGCCCCGAAAGTGTAGTGCATGTTTTTTTCGGGAGACGGCAGTGATCTTCCCCCGCTGGATGGCGAGATCCGGCGCCGACCTACTGTCGGCTTGTGGGGATTCCCCTAAACAGGACTCTCCCACCAGCGGGGCACCGCCCGGGCCGGGCCAACTCCCGACCGGTCTCCCTGAATATGTGGTAGTGTAGTGCATGTTAGTGTAAGTGTGTGTGTAAGAGGAGAGTATAGGACAAGAATGAGGAAGGAAAGATCGCGAGCGGTCCGGGCCCCGTTTGGTAGGGTACTGCTCTGGCATTTGCCTGGTGTTGATCGGAGAAACCACGGAAAACTACCGATCAGAGCAGCCGACCGCTAGAATTCTCTTCTAGACAGCGACTGAATTCGATTCGACCTAGCTGAAAAGCTAGTATCGAAAATTAGGATCGAACCTAGGACCTCCCGGTCAGAGGCGCTGCAGTGACATCAGTTCATGGCCTGAGCTACCACTCCCGGTCACTCTCCCGGGACTACTGACCATAACAGTTGACGCGGAATCAGCAATCAATCGATTGTCCACATTCGCTCAGTGTCCTGCCCGTGTGTCGAGCAGGGGTCGGCGCTGCGCGCGTGGGGCGACCGCGTGGTGTGGCTGCTGCGCGAGGCGGGGCTGGACGGGCAGTGGCTGCGCGAGGCGCTGCGCGTGCGCGTGGACCCGGCGCTGCTGCAGGTGGCGCGCGCCTCCGCCCGCACGGCGGCGCGTCGCGCCTTCGCGCTGCTGCCGCCGGGCTGGCCGTCGCCGCCGCGGCCGCCGCCGCCGAGCGCCTCGTCGCGCGGTGCGCCCGAGATAGCGCGTAAGAATGTGAATAGTGAAGTGGTGTGAATGCGTGAGTGAATGTGTTTGTAAATATAGATTAAGTATGAATGAGACCGTGAATTAAGAAAATAAAAGAAGAAAGAACAATGTTTAAGAACTCACCATTTACCAAATTTAAAAATACCTATTGTTTTAAAACTTATCCCCCCAAAGAGGCTTGATGTGTTAGTTTTAAGTTTAGATTTAATTAGTCTTTTTAAGATATAGCCCTCCCAGATCTTCAAAAACAGCAATGCTGGAGAGAAAATGTATCCTAAGATTTTGAATAAACTTCCGCCTCTCCAGGGTAACTGGAGAGGGAAAAATTGATTGATTGATTTTTTCGTGTTTCCGAGCGCGTCAACTGCTTCGGTCATTAGTCCCGTTAGTGTAGTGTACGTTTTTTTCTCGGGAGATGGCAGTTATCTTCCCCCGCTGGATGGCGAGATCCGGCGCCGACTTACCGTCGGCTAGTGGGGTTTCACCCTAACCAGAACTACCCCACCAACGGGGCACCGCCCCAGTCGGGACAAGCTCTAAGCTCCCGACCGGTCTCCCGGAATATGTGGTAGTGTGGTGCATGTTAGTGTAAGGTGTGTGTGTAAGAGGAGAGGATAGGACAAGGAAGAGGAAGGACAGATCGCGCGCGGTCCGTGGCCCGTTTGGTAGGGTACTGCTCCGGCATTCGCCTGGCGTTGATGGGAGAAACCACGGAAAACTACCGATCAGAGCAGCCGGCCGCTGAATTCTCCTCCAAGCAGCGACTGAATTCGTCCTAGCTGAAAAGCTAGTGTCGAAAATCCTGCCGCCGTCAGTACTCGATCCTAGGTCCTCCCGGACGGAAGCGCTGCAGTGACATCAGTTGATGCACTGAGCTACCGCTCCCGGTGGAGGGAAAAGGCGTGAGGAGATATTGCGGACGCAACGCGACCGCGCTGCGAGAGTGCCTGAGCTGCTGTGGCTGCTGAACTGCAGGCTGACAGACGCGTGCCAACGTGGGGAGATCGCGGACGCAACGGGACTGAGCTGCGAGAGCGCCTGCGCTCCTGTTGCTGCTGTTCATTTTGGGGCTACTCTTAGTTTTATGATTACTAAAACAATAATTAAGCGACACGATTGAGCGAATTTATGAGCGAACGATTGAGCAAGCATGCCTTTTTTCTCAAATAAATGATATTAATATTAAGTGCCTTGGTGTTTTCTCTAGCCGGGTCGACGGCTGGCTAGCGACCAATAAAGCTAGTCGCCAGCCAGCCGCCGACCCGGAGACTACCCCCTACGACGCTGCCGCCACTGAAGATGTCCACCGCAGACGTGGACGAAACGTTTGGCTCTTCAATGTCAACTGGGCCACGGCCTACCAGCCCGGAAACTTTCACTTACTCTTACATAATATTCTTTGGAAATTGGAAACAAATTCACGCTTTGAGTCCAACGTTATCTTTTAAACCATACATTTTTTGAGAAAATGCAGTGAAATAGAACGTGGGTGATGAGACCTTACAGGATTTCCTTCAATCTTCCCTTTTCTTGAATCATTCCAAAACAAATTATTTTGTAGACTTGTAACTACACTTCATACTTCGTAAAAGCAAGTTTCCGGTGTGTTTTCTTTTCAAAAATGGATTTTTTATCTCAGGAAACTGGGTCTACTCCTGAAGTCTTAAAAGGCGGAAACTTTCGTTAATCAGGAGGCGCTGAAAGCCCAGGCTTATACATATCCTGATCATAATCACAACGAAGATGTATTCCGAGGCACTTTGAGTACCTTAATTGATCAGTCGCCTTCTGATGGTGATGAATAACTATGAGGTGTAACAAAAGGGATGTTCTCTTAAAACTGAAAATTAGTCGCCTCTTACAATTGTGCGCTGTGCCTGTAGTCCTATTAGTCTAAACTCTAAGGCTTACGAGAAACCCAGTATTTACTATGATTCATCACGGAATTATTTTAATTCAGTGCCACAGGTGGAGAGTTATCCAAACCATTTGTCTAAGAGTAATCACTAAGGTATAACTTGAAGGTAGGCTTTTTGAAAAATGTCTATGAACAGCTAAGCTCGTAAAATACAGAAGTTGTATTTTCCTCTAAATGAACGTAAATGAGTGATATTTGTCATTATACCTCTTTTAATAGCATAGAGAACGTTCGAACTGGCTGCATGTAAACAGCCAGCTTTCACGCTTGCATCGATCAGCAGAACTGGGGCATTTTTTATTGGTCGGTAAAAAAGTGTGAGAAGTAATACACAGATCAATAACATAAGCTTTTTATTCGCCTTGGAATACAAATAGATTTTCCATTCTAGATGCAACGTTAAAATGCGATAAAGTTAAATAAATGCAGAAAACATTACGTAAATATAATTGATATCTTTAGACTACATTCTTCACACATTCTCTTTCTCTCTGTTGCCAACTACTTTTAGATTCATTATTTTCATTGAAAGTTTGAACCTTGCATTATTATAATCAAAACTCGTTAACTTTTCATCATCAAAAACCTAAGGTTCTAGTCCCAAGTTGACATAGATACAACTCCTGGCTCGAAGATGATTCTTACAGTTCGCTGCTCTGATCGGTAGTTTTCCGGGGGTTATCCAACTAATACCAGGCCAATGACGGAGAAGTACCCTAAGAAAGGTTAACTTGCCGCGCCCGCTCTTCCAACGTTCATCTCGCCTCCCCACGCTCATCCACCTCCCTTACCTTCACGCAATTCCACTTACAAGCACTATCACACATGTAGGGATATTAGTCGGAAGCTCAGCGCTTGTTCCTGTAGAGGCGGTGCCCCGCAGGGGTGAGATATGTGAAGTTGGAAACCCGCAAGCAGACGTGTAGAGTAGCGCAGGATCTCACGTTTCAACGCGGGTGTAACTCTGCCACCTCCAGGAATATAGCATTTGGGACTACGGGACTACGAAACTAATGCAGAACTAATGAACTGAGTAGTTGAAGCAGTAGTAGTAGTTGACACGCTTGGAATCATTACTTTCTCAAATGAGATATGTCAATGAAGATTCATCAGGAATCCAACATTAAATATTAACATTCATCAAGCCTTTATGTTGTAGAATTAAACAAATAATTCCATAAATAATAATTTTTAGAGTTATTAAACAATATATCTGCAAAGGTGGCTCATGGCATCAACTGATATCACCTCAGTGCCTCTGATCGTTCACGTCCCGACGGTGACAGGAGACTAGTTTGTCAGCTAGGTCTGATCAGTAGTTTTACATAGTTTCTCCGATCAATCCCTGGTGAATGCGGGAGCAGTACTCTAAAAACGGGCCATAAACCGTGCGTGATCTTTCTTTCCCCTCCCTTGTCCTATCCTCACCCATTCTTGCACACACTTACACTCACATGCACTGCACTACCACACACTTCAGGAGACCAGTCTCGAGCTTAGAGTTTTTCCCGGCTGGAGCGGTGCCACGCAGGTGGGAGAGACCTGGTTGTGGAAAAAATCGTCGTAAGCCGACGTCGGTCAGCGCTAAACCTGGCCAACCAGCGGAGGAAGTTCACCGCCACCTTCCGTGATAAAACATGAGTTTTACTTACGGGACTAATGCCCTTAGCAATTGTCGCACCTGGAATCATTAATCTATTAAACAATATTAACCCTTGCCATCGGGCTCTTCAATTTTTGGTTTTTCTTTCTCGCTCTAAGAAGTTGGAAAAGAAAGTTATGTAATGCTGCGGAAAAAGCGGCGAATTTTCGGCAACAAAACACTTATAGCTTGGCCCTGCTAAAGAACAAGTGGAATCCCGTTGCTAAATTTAGAAAAAAAAATTCTCTAACACTTCCGTGATAGCCAGAATCCATGTTTTGTGAGCCCTTGATACCATAAAATCGATTGACTGCAAAACATCAGTCCGTCTGTCTGCCCGTCTATGAACAACGTTAGCGGGTAAACCGCTCAGCCCATTTTCTCCAAAACTAACACTCTGCTATCGATCTGTCTGATGTCGCAGCCCCTTGAATTTGTAACCGAACTTTTAATTTTGGGAGGTACTTCACTTGAAGCGCGTGGAACATATCCAATTTTTTAAAAAAAATGGCTTCAACCTTTTACATTAAACGTTGTTGTTGGATAATGTGAAGGACGTTTAAGAGAATAGTGTAGGCCTAGTGTTCGTTGAAAACCCTGATTTTTCGAAGACTGCAAAAATTAAATTTTTTCGGAGTCTTCCTACAGCTAAAATATTAAAGATAAGGATTTTTCTCTTTGATGAAATCTATTGCTTAAAGATAGATTTTGAAATAGTCATATACAATATTTTAAACTTTGAGAATTTTGCGTGAAGTATAGGCATTTTTTCATTATTTTCATTTTAAGTCGTATAAACTACATAGGTAATTTTTATTTCCTTCAAACCATTTTTTAACGGCACAAAATTTGTTGATTCAATTTGGACCTTAGATAGCGTAAAGGACACTTAAGAGGATGGTGGAGGTCTGCAAATTCTGATTTTTAAAAATTGCAACAATTCAAAAATTGTTGGCGTCTTCCTATCACTACAGTTATGAAGATAAACATTTTTTCATGAAATGTGTTCATCAAAAAAGGTCTTTACTGTCGTTTTCGTCTTTACGGTTAAAATAATGATTTATTGATATGGTGCATTATATCATTGTGCGGTGAATCACACTCTCATTGAAACTGTCGAGAGGAGATTCCAAGTTCTTCCTCTTGCTCCCTTTATTAGGAGCTGAAAATGAACGCGATTCTCCCAATTTAATAAAATTAGTTTCCTTGTTATTTCTGCGAATAAATATTTTCTAAACACCCGTAGTAGCTGCTAACCCCTTAAGAACTGCGTTGACATTTTTAATACCTTCTTTTGCTTCTCTTCATAAATTGATATACTTTTTGCAACGATTTCACTCCTCTGACTGTGAAGGATTTCCTTATGCAATTTGCTCTGAACCGATCGCATTGCAATGATCACAAACAGAACTTTACGCAAATCGCGAACACGTGCTTCACTCTACTAGGGAAATACCACAGCAAGATTGCACCTCGCGCAGACGAAAAGTCAGAGCCAATGTTCACACAACTGGAGTAGAGCTGTCAACACGTGCAGGGAAGGGACGCGCTCTCCCCTAAACCGGTAAGTTTGAAGAATGGACTCTTCCGGCAGCTGTGAGCCGTCGAATTTCAGCGGCCACGCTGTAGTAATTTCACTGTACAACGCGTCGATTGCTTTGAAAACAATTAACCCGGTGGGTAATTTAGAAGTGGAATTTACGATATTGATAGTGCGCGAGTGACCTGTTAAATTGTGGTGAGACGTGCTTGTCAGCCTGATATTCATAAGTGGCAGTCGTGGAGAGAGAGATGGGACGTAATGTGATTTGTATCGCACGATAATGTTTCTCGAACTGATTTGAGCGAGTACTAGACTAAAGCAGACGGATTTGGGTTCGCCCGCATGTGTAACGGTTAAGTTCATTGGTTTTGATTTGATTGTATGATTGATTGCTTGATTAGTGATTCCGGGCGCTTCACGTGCTAAGGTCATTAGTCTCGTAATCGTAGTGTTTGTTCTTTCTTCACAAATGGCGGTGATCTTATCCCGCTGGATGGTGAAAACCGGTGACGACCTACCGTTGACTAACGGGGTTTCCCAACCAGATATCTCCCATCAGCAGAGCACCGCCCCATCTGAAACAAACCCCCGGCCGGTCTCGGCATGTATGATAGTGTAAGTGAGGAGTGATGATGAGAAGGAAGAGGAAGAAAATATCGCGTACGGCCCGTGGCTTATTTATGAGGGTACTGCTCCAGCATTCGCCTGACGTTGAGTGGAGAAACCACGAAAAACTATCGATCAGAGCAGCCCGCCGCTAGAATTCTCCTCCAGTCAGCGGTAGAGCTCGATCTATCTCTCTAGGCAGTGTCGAAAATCATGCCACCGTCGGAACTCGAACCTAGGACCTCCGGGTCAGTTAGGTTTGTGGCATGCGTTTGATGTCTGGGATAAATTGGAATGTTCTCGAATGGATATATGGTATTTTAGTCTATAGACGTTGTATAGATAGATTATTATAAGAAATGTACATAACTGCTGGTAGCATAACTACAGGTTAGGTTCATGCACTCAATTTGTCAGTAGGTTCGTTTACAGTTATCTCAGTTGTAAATGCTTTCAACACAACTTCTTGCAACGCCATGACCGACATGACTTAGTTTTGTTTTCCGAGCTGTCAAACTGGTCCCTTTTTAAGCCAACTTCTCTCCTACAAGCTTCCGAGACGGTTGCCAAATGTTGGTATATGCCGTTTTGCGCAGCAAAACTTCTTTGAAACTTTATTTTATAAAATGCAAAATTAGTGACATAATTTCTTGGGATGACGCAACTTTCGATCTCTCGTACAATTATCTCGTGACAGTGCTACTCTTCAAAAATATAAGACTGAGAGGACATTTAAATACGTTTTTAGTGTGCAGCAGTAAATACATTTTATTGTTTGCATAGGTTTTATTACACTGTACTTTGTATTTTGTTAAAAAAAAGGAGTTTCAAAGGTTGAAAAGTACTGCTATACTCATAGTTTGTCTTGAATGAATTTGTATTTGTTGTATTAAAAAAAGTCAGCAATATTTTTTAAAATAACTAATTCAAAGTCATATTTTATTTTTAATGTAACATTTATACTATTTTAGGTCACAAACGATTGCTCATTTCGCCGATATTCAGGTGATTCAAATACAGCATCTAGTGATCAAAAAGGCAGATTGCTGTCTTGTAAATTAGAAGAGGCTTTGGTTGTATATTGCGAAACAAATTGTGTTCCAAAGCTTTTAGATAGATAAGGATTTGAATAGAATGTGTATCACTGTGCCGTATTGTATATTTTTTTGCTATAAATATGGTTTACAATTTTCATTTACTTTTTAAAACACTTCATACTAATTGTCGTAAAAACTGTTGGAAATATTTTTTCAAAAATTCATTTTAAAAATGGTACTGCCTATTTAAGAAATTATCTACTACTTTCACCTTCGAATATTTATCTTAAGCGCCAAATGAAAAAATTGCAGAGCCTGAAATTCCGGAGTCTATTCAGGGGGCAAGGAAGTCTGCTTGCCTAAGACCCCACTTACCTCCAAGTCGGTATCTTCGGCGTAAGCGAATATTACTTCGTGAACGTTAAACTGTCAGCTATATTTATATTCTAACGTCGTTTTAATTTTAAAATAATAATAATAATAACAATAATAATAATAATAATAATAATAATAATAATAATAATAATAATGTGAAAAAATAGCATCAATTATGTTGGCGATGGTAACAGTCGAAGGCGACTCCTTCAAAAATTTTTCATCTTATAGAGGTTTCCCAATATTTACTGTATAACTTCATGTGTTTCGAGAAAATTTCATCAAATAAGGAAAATAAAGAATCATTAAACACGCAACAGGAGAACGTTTAAGAACCGGGGAGCTTGGCTCCACACACTCTTCCCAGAGCTTTCGTGGAGTATAAGATATTTCAGAGAAGCGTTGGGAATGCGTCGACCACATGAGGTACAAATAGAAAATCTTCGTTTCAGTTTGTTGTTGAATTTTCTGATCCTTAGTACTCCGCTTTCTCAAAAATGATGCCGTTTAGGGGAGTGTGAATGGTTTTTTGTTTCAAAAGTCGATTTTTATTATTTTGCGTTTTCGTTTTCCCTCATATTTTCTGTTTAAAACGAGACATACGTCAGACATACGCTACGACCACGAGAAATATGTTTAATTGTCTCCTAAAGTTATGCATAAAACGTATGCATAAATATTCTAATCTGTTTTCCCGGAAGTTTATTTTTTCTATAAAAGGAACATTTTCTAACAAATTATTTATCATAAAAACTTCAAACTTTCTGAATATTTTAAATAACGTGTCTTATACATGCTAAATTAACCATATTTAAAAATATATTATACTTTGAATTCTATTTGAACGAGTATTCAAGAAAATGTAGGGGAAAATTGGTTCATATTTCTCATGACTTTGTTTTGTTTCATCAAAAAATACCTTTTATCAATTTTCCTTAATTCAGTATGTGTATAAAGAATATGTGTACATTGTGTAAAACAATCACAGAGCTACCTCTAATATGTTGGCAGAAAATGTACCTTCAATTAGCCACATTTTAACATGATCAGCATAGGGAACTCACACTCCTCTTAATTTAAAATGAATTCTTTCCTTACCCCCACGATATCGTCTATTGAAGTTATGTATGAAATACTGTTTCCGCATTAGGCAGGTTTCTGTTACATCAAATTACGTTCATACATGATCGTTGCGTTCTGCGATCTTTTGTTCGGTATGACATGTTTTGTTATTGTAAAGGTTCCATCACAAGTAAAAAAAACCCGTGTGCGTCAACTGCTGAAGTTAACGAGATAAGCGTCCCATATGGGTAGTACATGTTTTTATTGCGAGAAGTAGTGATGATTTTCTCCCGTTGGATTGTGCGATCCGCCAACCTACACTTCGTCTTGCGGGTTTTCCCAAACCGCGTATCTCCCACCGCTCCAGCCGGGACAAGATCCAATTTTCTGACTGGTCTCTCGACACGTATGATAATGTAATGCATGCAAGTGTAAGTGTGTGAGAGTTAGGGGCGATTGATGGTTGTTTGTGACTCGGCACGTCAACTGCTAAGGTCATTAGTCCCATAAGTATAGTGTATTTCCCCTCTGGAGGAGGCGGTAGTTTTCCCCCGTTGGATGACGTGTTTCGTCGGCTGGCGGGGTTTTCCTAACCAGATATCTCCCATCAGCGGGGCATCGCCCCAAGTGGGACAGGTTCTAAGCTCCCGTGTGGTCTCTCAGCATCTGTGGGGTGGTGTAGTGCATGTTAAAGTGTGTGTAAGGGCTGAGGATAGGACAAGGAAGAGGAAGGAAAGATTGCGCGCGGTCCGTGGCCCGTTTTTAAGGTACTGCTCCGAAATTCGCTTGGTGTTGATCGAAGAAACCAAGAGAAACTACCGATCACAGCACCCGACCGCTAGAATTTCTCCTTCAGACCTAGACTTCTAGGGTCGAAAATGTTGCCGCCATCGGGACTCAAACCTAGGACTTCACGGACACAGGCCCTTCAGGGCCAGCAATCGATGCGCTGAGACACAAACGACAGTACAAAAATGAAGCAAATCAGAAATGTCAAAGGGGTTATCTGGCAGAGGTTCCCTTCAATTGCTTCCAGATAGGCAACTATCCCATTTTCCGCGCCACTTGAGGTAAAGAAAGGAAAGTGCTTGAGCGAAATTGCCAGTAAATTCCCGGACCGCGCGAGCCCACGCGCCCAGCCGCCGGGCCTCGGCGTGGCGCGGTGTGGCGCGGTGTGGCGCGGCGTCGCGCCGGGCGGCTGGCAGCAGCGTTCCTCCGACCCGCGGCGTCGAAGGCCACGCGTAAAGAGAGGTTAATGCGCGCAAGCGTGCGCCTCCCATAACGCGCCGGGGGTTCATTGGGGTTTTGTGGAGCACTTGGCTCGGCGTTTGTGCGCACGAAGTGGCGGCAGCGCAGTCTCCGTTCGCAGGCCAGGGGAGCGCAGAGCGGTGAGTAGACGCTCCAAGCATGGTGATTTGGCATCAATTTGTTTGAACCGATAGTATTCTAACTTCGGTGTTTTGCGCTCGATGGTTTTACGTTGTCAATGTTTTAGTTTTGATTGTTAAAGTTGATTCATGATAACAAAAAGTAATTATTCGAAAGTAAAAAATGAAGTGAAATTTAGAGAGAAAAAAGGTAAGATACGCCTTTTTATATTAGTGAAAATAATTAATATTGGGGACCGAATTGACCGTACGTTAAAAAAATACAGTAATTTAGTCGTTTTTTAATGAATATAGTCTTTTTGGTACCAATAGAACTGAATAAGTTTTGTTAATTGCTGTTAATTATTTTAAGCCAGATTTGTTAGTTTTAATTACACGTATAAATAATAAATAGGTGATGTCATTAATCTTCCTCGCCGATTATTAATGTTTCTAAATAAGCTTCAAAATTTTTTTTGTTGGGCTAAGTCATCTACGCGGTAATTGCATATGATGAGAGAAAAATAATAAACTTTTTGGTTTCTTCAATAAATTCAATATGTAGCTGGAGTCATTTCTGCATTAACCTTTAACTGTGCTGGTAAAAAAAACTAACGTAACTGTGCTGGTGGGGTCTGAGAGACCCAAGATAGGAAATAATTCGCTAAATGCTATATTTTTTTACGACAAGTATATTTAATGCAATTCAACATGATAACTTATAGATGTCGTAAGAGTAAAGAAACTAAATTCACAGAAAAACGCATCAATATTGATAAATGCCAAGAACAAACGAAGTTTTGAATACTATTGAATTTTTAAAGCTAATAATTAAACAAAGTTTGAGTGTTGTAAAACAAATTTGGGAGTTAATGCAAAAATGTTTTGTCTTTCTGTCAGCGCCTCGAGGACAATCTTTCTTATTTTCTTTGTAACTACTGATTCCAGCCTAACCACGGGTTGATCCCGGAGCTTGCTACTACTGTCCAACAAAAATCCCAGGAATTATTTGTCGGTGATTGTCGACATTTCTAATGCAAAGTTGCAATTAAAATAAAAAATAAATTTTAATATACACAGTGTATTTCCTTCCATATTCTAATAAAAGACGTTGCTAAATAATCAATTACGTAAAAAATCACGTATTTAAAAAACTTACGTAACTATGCTGGTGCCGACCTGGATGGCCGAGGTGGCTAAGAGCGAGTACCGTCTCAGCGCTCCGGTCCGAAGGGTCGCGGGTTCGAGTCCCGCCTTGGGCATGGTTGTTTGTCCCTTGACTTTGTGTGTGTTGTCGCGGAGGGCCTCGCGTTCTGCTGACCCCAGATCAGAGGAGCCCGCAAGAGTGTTTGTCTAGTGTATGGTCAAATATGCGTCCCTTCGGGACGTAAAGGGCAACCGGCTGTCGGCTGGATAAAAGTCCTAGGAAGAAGAAAGAACTATGCTGGTGGGGTCTAGGATACCCGAAAACGTTCAAATCGACTGTATTGTCTAGCTGCGCCACCAGCCACAAAACTTTGTACTTGTGGAACTTCTCGGGCTGCGTCCACTGGCATTTAAGCATTAACCCGAGCGGCGCGTAGGACTAAAAGTGATTTCTAGAGCTGTCTCTGAAACGTGGCTGTTTTGTTGGGCCTCGGCAGCGGCGAGCGAACGCGATGCGGGCGATGCAGGCGGCGCTAGCGCTGGCGGTGTGCGCGGGCGGCGGGCCCGACGCGTCCGCCAGCGGCGGCAGGGCGCTGTCCTCCACCAAGGGCCAACCCACCCTCGACGCGCCCAACGCCCACGACGTGCAGGACGTGCTGCGCGGCTGGTGGACCGTCAAGCAGAACCTGCCGCTCAGATACCTCGGCGTCACCATCCTCATGACGTGAGTGCCAGCTCGCCAGTCCAACTTGTTGTTGTTCCCCTCCACAGTAACCCTGAGGAGCGGGGATTTAACTGCGGCAATACAATTTGCGCTGCTGCCTTGCGGCTTAAGCAGCTAAGAGGGAGAGGTAAAAAAGCTAATACTAACTAAAGCTAACTTAATTCTAGCTTAAATCTAATTTAATAATTATGTAGTAGCACTTTGGCATACTTAACTTACACGAAAAATATTATTATTTTTTTTCTTAATTCTAATAATGTTTTTGTAGGGTTTGCTAGTTGATTCTTTTTTTGAATTTATTTTTCATTCACGCATCATTCATTCATTCGTTATATAAACCTTCATTCATTATATACATAACCATTCATTCCCACAGCAGTGCACTAGTTCCAACTGTTCATGTTAGAGCGTTTTCTGAATACTGTATTGTAGGTTTGCGCATCGTCTGCTTCTGCGGGTATTCTGCACTCATGAGGCTAACGTTTGCTCGCGAGAGTGGCAAAAGGGCAAGTAGGGGGGGGAGAGCTGTGCCGGGAGGGGAGTAGCCTGCCATTGTACAGTGGGGACGACGCGGCGTTAAGATTGAGTGCCTGGGCACAGAATAGATACTACGCAGAAAGGAAAGTAGAGGGCGGCCCCCTCGATCTTCAGTGAGCCACCGCGCAGCGCTGATCGCCATCTTGAAACTGTGTAAAGGAACCGCAAGAGTCAGCTCAAACGACATTTACTAAAAGACGGCTCCAACTTTTTTCTTCTAACTTTTCCTACGGGTAAGTGCACTCACTATTTATTACAACATAAAATTCATTTTGTGTTTTATTATTTTTTTAATTACACAAATGTAATTTTTTTTTTAAATATCTCTCTCGCCATTATTATGCCAATTTCCAACTATTTGTAAATTTATTGCACTTGTTAGTTAAAGAGCTTTAAATGACTTAACAAAGTTTTCCAAAACTCAAAAATTTTCCAAAAACTCAAAGAACTTAATCGAATTTTACTAACGCTTAAATGATATTTTCTTAAAACAGCTCCAATTTTTTAATGAAAATGGTCATTTAGGACGAGGTTTTACTCTTCTTTAATTTCATTTTATAATTCGGTTTTACTTTTGGAAACCGAAGAATTGAGAAAATTTCCAAAAATGTACTTTGGTTGGAGACAGGAGTATTGGCAAGTCCGATAAATTAGCCCGACAAAGAAAATAGAAAACTAATATGAGAAATTCTGTGCCATGCTGTAGCACTACTAGTTATATCTTTATAATTATTTCCCTTTTTATCTCTATTTTTATTAATATTTGCCTATATGAAGCAAATGTCCCCTCGGGTTACGTATCTTTTCGCTGGATAGACACACAGCAAATACGAGTAAAGCGGAAATAAAAGGCATCTTCACCACAGTTCACCTTACAACAAATGCCGGGTCGTATAGCTGTTTACTCATTTTCAATACGGTGACCATGCGCATTATATCGGCGCACAGATAGTGGGTAGCTTTCTTTTCTGTGTAGTTGTACCTATTCTATGGCCTGGGCGTCCCAATAATCCATACGTGAAATTATTTGCCTTCTTATTTAAATGTGTAAAGTGCCGTATTTATACTTTCAAGAACCGTATTTACTGTTTATGTTCTTCTGTGCATTGCTATGTATCCACATATTTTCATTTTTATTTATCTCGTGGTCCTTAAGCAATATTTTAAAGGCCTTTCTTAAAAATTATTTTAAAAAAAAAAATTTAATAATTTTTTTTCACCAGGAATATGCAATCTTCAAATGATATCAAAAGAAGGAAATTATGACAACAATCTCTCATATCAAGATTGACATAAAATGAAATATAGTCAATTACAAGAATGTAATGTTCGTCAGCACATAAGGTATTTGTAACAATTTTCCTCCATTGTAAATCTGAATAAGAGATACCAACGATCAAACCGGCAATCATGAATTATAATGGGTCTTTTTATACCATGTCGAAAACGGAAATGAATAAATAGAGTTCGTTGATTTGATATTAAAAATATTTAGGGTGCTCTTGTCAGAAATTAGAAAGTAAGTAGTAAGTAATCATGATTTTTAAGAATAATATATTTTTTTTATTTAGATAGAAAACCATTATTCACTTAAACATAATTAATGAAAAATAGTATATTACTGTCCTCATCAATTAAAAACGATAATTTTCATAACTTTGTGTTCAGGACCACATTAAATTTGTGCTTGTGATTATGTGATTATATCGTAGCAAAGCGAATTACAGTATGTGCCCTACTAGCAATTATGACACGTGGTTTTCAAACCAAATACGTATGTCTAACTTGTTTTAGTTTCATATTTCATTGTGATGTACCAAAACAAAATTTTTCAATCTAATTCGACAGGCAATATTACTGGAACTGTAAGTAACAGTCCATTATGGTCTCGCCGTTTGCTCTTTCAATTTACGTGGTACTGTTTGAATTGCCCATTCTTATTGATTGATTTTTTCGAGTTTCCGGGCACGTCAACTGCTTTGGTCCTGTTAGTGTATTACATGTTTTTCTCGGGAGATGGCGGTGATCTTCCCCCGCTGGATGGCGAGATCCGGCACCGACCTGCCATCAGCTAGTGGGGTTTCCCTCTTACCAGGACTCTCCCACCAACGGGGCACCGCCCCAGCTGGGACAATCTCTATGCTCCAGACCAGTCTCCCGGAATATGTGGTAGTGTAGTGCATGTTAGTGTAAGTGTGTGTGTAAGGGGAGAGGATAGAACAAGGAAGAGGAAGGACAGATCGCGCGCGGTGCGTGGCCCGTTTGGTAGGGTACTGCTCCGGCATTCGCCTGGCGTTAATCGGAGAAACCACGTAAAACTACCGATCAGCGCAGCCGGCCGCTAGAATTCTCCTCCAGACAGCGACTGAATGCGACCTAGCTGAAAAGTTAGTGTCGAAAATCCTGTCGCCGTCAGGACTCGAACGTAGGACCTCCGGGTCAGCGGCGCTAGAGTGACATCAGTTGATGCACTGAGCTCCGCTCCCGGTCCCATTCTTATTGGTTGTTCCCATTCATAGAATGAGTCGCCCTTTCTTGCTGCCTGCGTTTGCACTCTAGTGGCTGGCGCGCGGTTCCCGAGATCAGTGAAAGTGCAAAATTCTATGCAGACCTGCTGTCCTTTTATATCAACTTAGCGCAATCAAACAGAACGTGAAACTGCTCACGGAATGCGTCTATTAGGGATTTAACAGTCCGCCATCTGTTAAGAACAATACAAACAAATGAGTTGTTGCTAAAGATGACGTATGAGTTCACTTATTTCAAAAACTGGCATTCCTCGTTTACATGATTTTTTCTTATAAGATGATATTACAAACGTATGGAACGAGGCACGGCCGAAACACACAAATAAAATTATCGGCTCGTTTGCTGTGTATCGGTCTAGTAAATTTCATAATTATTTTGCTCATCATGAAACACTGTGTCGTATGCCATATGAACCCCCCCTCTGCGCATGAACGACTCCAACGTGTAGGAGTTCCGAATGCGACACCGTGTCGAACGAACGTGCCTTGCTCTCCGCCCTGGTACTTTTTTTCATTTATTTTCTTCTTGTTCGGCCGTGAGGTCTTTCAAGGGCTCGAATACATGAATATTATCATGATTAGTAATGGGTATCCTTGACTTTTTTTAGCTTTACATCGCTGCTCCATTTGTTAGGTGTTTGATTTTATATGGACTTGGTTAGGAGTTTACTTAAAATTTACTAGGTTTAATATTAGGCTATTTGACTTTTTATATATATATATATATATATATATATATATATATATATATATATATATTCTTATGGGGGGCGAAACTTGTCTTTTGGGAATTTGGATTGGATTCAGCAAGGTTGGATAGCATTTCGTCCTAGGTTGAATTTATTTGTTAAGTGAGAGGTGTTAAGTGTTGTGTTAAGGTGTAACACACGGTATCAAACAATTATTGAACATGGCCACATTCCTCTCCGTCTTCCACCGTACCATCCAGATCTACATTGTGATGTCTGAACCTTTCTGAACTTGTTTGTGGATTTATAATAGGGCGCGTGGCAGCAGAGGCTGGGAGCATGTGCAGGGAATAGAAGCAACATATAATAATTCAATGTCATGGACCAACACTATGATGAATTTGTCGTTTCTTTGGACACTCCTGAGAGTGCGAGTTCTTCTGAGGACGGGGGCAGTGATGACCAGTGGTGGTCAGCGCGATCGCTGTGTCTCGCAGTCGCCTCTCCTTGTCGCCTACGCGCTTCCTTATCGCCGAGAGGGGAAATCTCAGTTGCCGCAGGGTGGGGGCAGCCTCCGAGACTTCACCAAAGGTACGTACGCCATGATGTTTTTTTTTGCGAGCAGTTCACCTATAATTTGGTATCTGGCATTCGTGGGATATCTGAGGTGTAAATGTTAAATAAAGTTGGAGAGAGTACTGATCGCTGAGGTAATCCTGCTGATATGTTTCGAGGGGTTGATAATGTTTCATTGACTTTTACTATGAAATTTTCTGTTTAAAAGAAAGCTATTGATTATTTTTTGGATGTAATCAGGGACTCCCAGACTACATAATTTATACATTAGTCCTGCATGACAGATCCTGTCATCCAATGTCTAAGAAAATTGCTACTGTATGCTTCTTTTGATGAAAACTCTCGGCAATATTTTCCGTAAGTCTCAGAAATTGGTGCGTGCATGAGCCCTGGTACTGTTCGTTTTAGAAGCAAAGTTTGTTTATCTTGTGCCGCGTGTTTAAACTTCAACAGTGATTAGAAAGATTATAGGATATTTCCATCTATTAAGGGGAGTCAACGAATCCTATGTTGCCCAAGTTAAATTGACCATCTTCATGTTCGTTTTTTCAGGAAGTTTTCAAAATACTGTTGTGAAACCTACTAGAATAAAATAACATAAAATAAATAAAGAATAAAAGCTTCTCCTGTTGATTCAGCTGCTCCTGCAGCTGTTAAGTTGGAGTTATGAATTCTTCTGTGTACAAGGAAAATATAACCCAGTTTCTTACAACGTGCAACCTGAATATCATGGCCTGAAGATGACGTACGCCAACGTTCTAATGTCTTCCTCTCCAAGGAACAAGCTGTTCTAATTGAGTCCCAAGATGAAATAACTCACAACGACTGTATCAACAAACTAGTAACCATCATTAATAAGACATAAATAATTTATAAACTTAGAAACACTTCATACGCATAACAACCTGAAAAACCAGAACACGATTTGCATTAACCATCAAATCCCTGAACTCTCGTCACCTCTCAAAATTACCCCGAAAAAACATTTTAAATACCAGAAAAAGCTCTGATCATTAAGCGAGAACTCTCATTATTCTCACGATTGCGGGCACGCTTGGCCCCTCATTGACTATTTCAATTTTCAATAGTAAAGGAAAAAAAGTAACACCAAACATTGCAATCAGAAGTTGAATTTAACAAGCCGTATTTAAGTGTTTAATTCTGTTTCGTCATATCCAGGATAACCTTTGCATGAGACACGCCGGTCACTACACGTTTTGCTACCAAGGTTTTTGACCAGAGTCTTTTCACACTCATTGCACACAGCATTCTTATTACTTCACGTTCAATGCAAGAGTCATTGTTCGGCCATCAAGTTCTTTGAATTTCTTTACATTCTCCTTGGTATTTTGATAAAAATAAAAGAACTGTTTTGGAAATGAGGTAAGTTTTAATCTTTCATACATGTAATTTTCAATTAGTTGAAACTCCAAATTTGCAAAAATGATCTTCTCCTGGAGCAATTTAATTAATAGTTGGCTCCAAAAATTAGTTAACTTGAGCTGCATCAAATAATAATAATAATAATAATAATAATAATAATAATAATTATTATTATATTGGCCATTATCTTGTTTTATGGGCAGCTGAAAAGAAAATACATTTTTGATGGACTGTGACTACACGGCCCTTTCGTCTGTTGTATTCCAAAACGGTTGGTTTTTCCCAATGTTCTCATCAATTTCACGCAAGTTGTATACACGTTAGCAAAGATTTGTTTGTTTTGGTTCTTCTTTGGTACTTAAAAGACCAAGACAAAATCATCTTCGAACCGAAATAATGAAGAGGCAATTACCCGAGATCTGCTGCAAGGAATGCTGGCAGAATTTTTTAATATTTTTATTAAGGGTGCCGAAACGTATTGTGACATACCAATGTGTGGGTCATTTTTATTAAATGTTATTTGTCGTAAATGGGTGGAAATGCTAGGAAAATTAAATAGGAATATGGCGCCTTAGCAACGGCGCCCAAGTTGTTGTCAAGATAAATAAATATTCACCTGGCATTGAAAGTGACGGCGCGGCTAGTCAGATTTGAAAACGATTTCGGTATTGGTTGGAGAGAGCAACGATAGTCTACTACTGCGGAAGTATGATTTTCTTTAGACAAAACAGCAGAAACGGAAAGCCGAGGTCTGGAGGGCTGACCAGTAAATAAAAAAATCACATTCTGTCATATGTCGTGACGCTGTGCGGGTCGCTCGCGGATAGATAATTTGTGTAATTGGAACTTGTAATTTTTCATGAGATTGAGGAACATTGGACCCCGAATAATTTACCGTGTGTTAGAAGTATAACTTGTTATTTTTGCGAGGGAGTTCTACTAATTATTGAACTGAGAGAATTTCAAACGTTCACGAACAGTTTGGACTTTAATTATTTTTACAACACGCGGAAATTAGAACTTGTGAGAAGTCGTATATGATAGGACTCGTAAATATTCTGGACAAGTAATTAATTTGTAAGTCAACTATTATTATTATTTATATGTCCTGGCTATCGAAAACACTTTTCGTATATCAAGCTAACTCGAAGAAACGAAATTCGTAGTCCTGAGAACTTCCGCTAGCCACTATAACTGTTAACAATAACATACTATTCAGTGGCAGTCACGAACATTTCATTATTAAATTAATCTGCACAATTGACTACATAACTCATATTAGTATACTCTTACTAAATACACGAACAAATTATAAATATACAACAAAGATAAGATCCCAGAAGCACAAAAATGTTGCATTACAGCGCTACGCGACAATTTCACTCAACACCAACATGTACATAAATGAATTGCACAATTGAGAACTGCTCCCAATGGCATGGGATATTCGTTTCGTACTCTAAGGTCCTTGACGCGGCTGCCTCTAGTGTTCTCAGCTGTCGAAGTTCTCTTCAATGCGATTCACCGTGCAAGCAATGCTGGGACAGCCGTTACACTTCTATTGTTGGCCACCTCACTGCGGACTGCGGTCATTCCTCCGAGTAACAGTCACTTCACTACACCTTACAAACTTATAACAAGGTGAAATATGGATGAAGAAATGATGATGAAATATTCATTACATTTGCGTAGTAATGCAGTCGCTAGCTGGTTCCATGCGAACATTCTTTGTAAATGATTGTTTTAAAAATGAACATAGCTTCGCGAAGTTCGAATGACTAGGTTCTGAATTGCGCGTTATTTATAGATCCAAAGGTGTGCGTGAGTAAACCTTATACTATTGATAAGTGTTTATTAACAAGAATATTTATTGTTACATTCCTGCTGTGAAATTGTGCAAAATGTCAAATGATCTATTTCACTTCAATTTTGAGATTCCGTATGTCCCTGACCACCCCATGCTGTAGAATGCTGGCACCATACAGAGGTAAACCTCCAAAAATGACCGGGAGCGGTAGCTCAGTGCATCAATGAGTCACTGCAGCGCCTGACCGGGAGGTCCTAGATCCTAGGTTCGAGTCCTGGCGGCAGCAGGGTTTTCGACACTAGCTTTTCAGCGAGGTCGAATTCAGTGGCTGTCTGGAGGAAAATTCTAGCGGCCGGCTGCTCTGATCGGTAGTTTTCCGTGGTTTCTCCGATCAACACCAGGCGAATGCCGGAGCAGTACTCTACCAAAACGGGCCACGGACCGCGCGCGATCTGTCCTTCCTCTTCCTTGTCCTATCCTCTCCCCTTACACATACACTTACACTAACATGCACTACACTAAGCTGCTGGCCAGCTAAGAAGCCGAACTAACGGGACAACTTTCGAAAAATGTCACTGTCGGACGAGAACATACATTTATACTCGATTTAGGGTAGTTTCGTTTCGTTTTATGTTGGCAAAAGTTGTTGCCAACCGTCACACAAATACCCTGTATATGTTACCTTCAAGCTGTAGGGACATTTTTAAAAATTTAAGTTTGCAATGAAACAATGACTACTTCCGTAGATTCCGCCAACATTCAAAGCCATCCAAGTGAAGTTGTGTTAGTTTACGAGTGTTGCTAAAGATTTGCATTTTGCGTTTTGGTGCTCTTCGTTCTTTGCATTTTATCGTTCAATTTATTTAATTAGTAGTACTAGGCGTTTTTTTAATTTTATTTATTTATTTCCTATTTGTCTGGAAAATAATGGATAGCCCAACAACATCTGGGTCTATACTTAATATTGAACCTTTGAAGATAACACGTATTCAAAGACTGTGTCTGGTAACAATGGATAAGTTATTCAAGACTTACTTACACTAATGATGATTTTCATTATTTTTTTAAACTTACTTTTAAAAACTAATGAATAATTGAACATATAAGTTAAATGGATGCATTTCATTGATATTACATAACTCGACTGTTAGGAACAATTCATTAGATCACTTAAAAACTACCATGTATATCACGTTAATTAACTTCAATAATTGTGGTATTTATTTGCGTTCAATAAAACTCATTACTACCACTTCAAAACGTGAAGGAACTGTTGACACACATCTCAAAAGCATTAATAACATAGAGTATGACCCAGATAACTTTTGAGGTTGTATTTTTCATTTGCACTTGACACTTTTAACACTTCTTAAGCTCGCAATAGTTGATAATGATAATTCTTAATTAACTTAATAATTATTCACAGAGTTAATATTCGTTTATAGATGAACATCTCTTTTTAATTCTACCGAAAAACGAAACATGTATTATTGAACAGTGGACAAGACTCGAGACCGCGCGAGGATTGTAAATGAGACAACAAACAAAACAAAACAAAAGCGAGAGACTTGATCAGAGTTATAGTTTCATAAGTTGGCTATTCCGACAGGAAATCTTTCAAGCTGCCATATTGCAAATTTAGTGCGGCCTGATACACGGCCTGGAGTCTACCACAAATTCCGGGAGATCGATCGGGAGCTTAGAGCTTGTCAAGACTGGGTCGGTGCTCCGCTGGTGGGAGAGTCCTGGTTAGAGGGAAACCCCACTAGCCGACGGTAAGTCGGTAAATTTGCATGTAAATGTTTCTATTGAAAATAAGGGAATTGTTATAAGGAATGTATAATTCTGAATTGTTTTGGTGCACATGTACATTGTGGTGCATATTGTCTAGAATGATAATTTTTTTTTGTTTATTATAGTCGCATCAACCAAAGGTTCTAAGCGACTTTTCAGTATTTTACATATTACACTTACATTACATTACTTACATTACATTACACTTATATTTTATTAAATATATTAATCTTCTGGCAGAATCTTGTGATTTCCTGTTGATAGGACTTGGAATATATAACTGCTTCTAATTGTTGCTCCGGTGATAGGCCATCTCTTTCTTCCTGGAACTTGGGGCAAACGTTCAAAATAAGAGATAGTGTTAGTTCAACTTTACAAAAGTCACAGAGGGGCGAGGGTAGTTTGTGAAACAGGTGTGCGTGTGTTAAATTAGTATGTCCGGAGCGAAGTCTGGAAAGCACTACTTGTTCTCGCCTAGTCATTTGTTTATCTAGATACACTGAGAAGAAATCTGATTGCGTTTTGTAGAGGTGGCATGATAATGTTCATTCCAAATAACTAAGTTATTTGTTCAAAGAAAATAATTTCAATTTCACACATCTTTTAAAAATCTAGTTGTCTATAATCCTCAGAATAGTTCTAGAAACATTATTTCTGTGTTGTTTTTCTTTGTTTTTATTGTGTTTTGGGGCACAGGAAGCAAACAATTGTACAGTGTAGAAGGATTATTTTTGTATTTTTCTTTTGTTGTGTTTTTTTGGGGGGGAGTGCAATGTCTATGGTACCACAGTTCTTTATTAAAGGACATTGTTTGTTTCTATAAACATTGCACTTGCTTTTCTTTCCGTCGGAAGTGTGTGGAACTACACAGGCAAGAACCTCGCCCTGTAGTCCTCGTTTTTTCCATTGACGATATCTCAAAAATATTATGCATCTAATTGACCATGCACGGAAGGTGCGACCCACGCCACCGCCGACCGCCAGAGCGTTGCGTCACAATAGACCCGGAAGACGCCGTCAAAATTCCCGCGGCGCGTCATGCTTTTACAACTCTTCCGATCAGGCGTCGTTATCCTTACTACTCGCGAAACTTTCTTTGAACGATGACCTTGCTTCCCCTCCCTTGAGCAAGAAACAGTTGAAGGTCAAAGCTCGCAACGAGCAACGATGACAACATTCCAAGCATTAAAACATCCTTGGCGCGAAACAGAAGCAAGTCAAAACTAATTTCTTTCATATTTGAGAACGTCTTTTCAGCCTTTTTACTATTATCTAAAAAATGGCTGAGGCAGCTCCAGGTCCTTCGAGGGAGGCACCTAAAACTTGTATTTAGTGTTCCTGCTGTTCCCTACGCAGAGCGATGATCCGGCCGCACACGTAACAGGTTGACTTTGATTTTCTAGAGGTTGGCATTGCTGTAAATACTCTAGTGGGCGACTTTGTAACTAATACCCCCACTCCGCCCGCATTTCTTCAATCCATCGTTCAAGAAAAGTTGCGCGAGTGGTAAATGAGCTTCCCTCAGCGTGGGCGTTGCTTCCGACGTCCGACAGTTCACTGCCGATCCGTCGTCAGACGTGTCGAGTTCATTTAATTTAATTGTTCTTTGGAGGATTCTACAAGGAATGAGAGAACACAGGCACGTTTACGATCAAACAATAAGAGATTGTGGATTTGTGACAAAACATCATATATTCTTCAACCAGAAATAATCACTTACAAGAAAAAACTGAACTCCAATATCTGGGAAACGCTACTCGAACGCTTATCGCTTCGAAATGTTACGAACGCGAAACCTCGCATTCGTAAGTGGCACTGGGCTGTAATGTCTCAGCCACACTGACGTTCATAACAAATTACCCTTTTCAATCATAATTCTAAACACTTCTTTAATAATTATTCTTTACTTCAGCTAAAGTATTGTAAGCAACACTCATTAACATTTTCGTTACAAATCCAGAATTTTGAGTCGTTTCTCTTTAAATTCAATTTCATTCAATTAAATCAGTTCTTTAATTACGGTCCCATTTTGACAGTAATAATTAATTTATACAAAATTTTAAGTTTCTCTGTCTCTCTTCACACGGGTACTCACGCTTCTGCAAAACAGAAGGGGTTAGTGTACACTGCTTTCTGGGCGTAGCTTCCGCGGGACTCCGACGCGGGCGGTCGGCCCTGTCTCGGCGACCTTGGCTCACGGTCAGGCGCGCGCTGGCTCGGCGCGTGCGGCTGCTGCTTTGACTCGCTGGCTGACGATACCCTTTCGTCGACCCTCGCGGCCTCGGTTGCGGAACTTTCTTCCAAACAATAAAATGCGATGCCGGTCGGCTGGATTCAATGCTGAGCTCGCCAATTCACGGCTGCAAGCGCTCGCATCTCGTTTCTTCTGACTCGCCTTCTTCAAGGCCGTCGATCGATACTGCATGTTCTTGAATTTTCGTCGCAGTTATTGAAGCGTATTGGGAAGTGTCAGTGGTGGATTGGGCTCTCGTGAGTTTTACAGCACGAATCAGTTCAAAATGACCCCCAATGTTTGATTCTAGTTCTACTGGTGATGCTCACGATGCACTCTTTCTTCGTGACGGTACTCATTAGCTCAAAGCCTCCATCCGCTCGCAACACAATTCTCTTCTGTTCGACCACTAGAAGCGACGTGGTCCATGTGCGAATTTCAAATTCATAAAACGAGGGCTTGTTTCCACGTCATCAGATGCCAGAATTTCCGCAAGGATTGTTTCCCTTTACTAACCGGCGCAACGGTCGAAACGACCAGTTTGTGAAACGATGGATAGCACACCATGAAACACTTTGTACTGATCAACTACTCTTTCAACAGAATTTAACAGACTGGTCTCGACTACACTCTTCTAGAAATTTTTGAGAACTCCCGTCTTTCAACGGAAAAAAGTCCTGACCATTGTTTCCCTCGCTTTGGCCTCGAAACCAATGGCGAAATTTAGTTCCTTATCTTATCTCACGAATTTTTTATTTTTATTTAATAGGTAATTATTACAGCCAAATTAGAAAACTTGATGCAATGTGGCTAGGCCGAAGGCCTTTAAGCCATTACAATACCTACATTCTACCGCATTCTAACCTTTCGCATTCTGGTATTCACCCCAAATGGTCTCTCCATCGCATCAAAGCCGCGGAAACGAGACCATAAGGTACGGCTGAGGAAAAAACCCCTGAAGGAGGAAAGACCTGCCGTCAGAAGCCGAGTACATGCTACTCTATCCGGTTTTTAAACTATTTATTTATTTGGCGCGGCCGTCAGGCATTTTTCTTCCAGTTTGGCCTCCTCCGCACCTGAAAACAAACAGCACCACAGAAAATCGTCCGCACCAACGCCTCTGCCCTAACATTTTCGATTCCGACTTCCCTTCGCCCCCTAATGTGTTTTATTTTAACTGTTTCCTTTTATTTTATTTTAATCTCGCGAATTTACTATTGGTCAGCGTGGGTTCCGCTCAGCTTGACCGATGCCGACATCTGGCGGTGATGTCGCCAACGCGCCACATTCAACTTGGCGGACCACCTGAAACAACGTTTCAATTTGCTGTCTCAAGTTCTTGGCGTGTGGGCGGGGCACATATTCGGCAAAGTCGGGTTAGTTACAACATTTACAACTCAAGAACGGCTGTACCAATTTTAATTATTTCTGATTTGTTGGATTCCTCTCCTCCCCGAACAGCAGAAAAACTATTAAAATATCGTTAAATAACTATTAAATATCGTTAAATAACTCCTAAATAAAGCGTTCTATGACACTAAAACCTAAAATTTTTAGCCAAAGGCCTCAAAGAATGTTTATCTCACCGTAATCATGATGAAATTTCTTGAACATTCTATTAAATTTTTGCAGGTCTGGCGCTTCTCGATATTATCCCAAAAGGTAAGACAGGTGTCGAATCTGCAATTAAATGTGAATGAGATGGACAGAGAGAGGCAGACAGAGAGAGACACACACAGGTGAGAGAGATGGAGAAAGAGACGGCGAGAGAAAGGGGGAGGGAAAGAGACAGAGGGAAATGGAGGGCAGAACAATGTATGCCGGGTTCCGCTAATATTATAATATTATTTGGTGGTTTCTCCGGCCATTTCCAGGCGAATTCGAGTGCAGTAACTTTACAAAGAGAGGCACGGACCATGCGTGATCTCTCTGTTCCCTTCCTTGTCCTACCCTTACCCCTTATTTATGCACACTGAGCCTTAAATTCCCTGCACCGTCGCATATGTCGGGAGATCAGTTGGAAGCTTAGAATGTGTTCCGGCCGGGGGCGGTGCCCCCATGGCAGAGATATACAAACGGGGAAATCCGCAGCAAGCCGATGTCTATGTCGGCGCTGGATTTCACCTTCTAGCGGGGAAGGGATATCACCAACAGAGGGAATACAACATTCACTACACTAACGTGTCTAATGCAGTTGACTTGCCTGAAAACACCAATCGATCAACCTTAGTGTAGTGTAGAGGAGATAGTCATTCGCCTAATTCTTATTGTATTGTACGACCCTCGTCACTGTGAACTGTTCGTTGGATTCGATTCTAAACAAGGCTTGTAGTGTTCTTTCTTCCAACATGTTTACAGCTGCACCATTTGAATACTGGAGGCTTTCATATAAATTGCTTTCTTATGAAAGTGAATTGGTAATTATGCGGTGAATAGACTGTAAACTGTTTATAGTGAAGGTTTGTGAGTTTAACTGTTTATAGTGAAGGTGAGTGTTTATAGCGGGGACAAAGCGTTTGCGAAGACATTGCACTGCGGAATAATGAACCGAATCCGAAGAGACTGAATCTTTCTCGGCACAACTCGTTCTTTTACATGACCCGTTCCCTGAACTAAGAAATAACCAAGCATTCTTATTTATTTCATGTGTGTGCTGATGAAATGTATGGCAACGGCCGTGTGCGCAGCTTCCTGAAGCTGTACCCCGAACACTACGAGGCGTTCGTGGGTGCGGAGTGGCAGGGCGTGGACCGGCTGCAGCAGGACAGGCCGTTCGTGGCCAAGGCCGTGGCCTTCGCCTACGACATGTCCTCCATGTTGGACAACATGGAAGACCAGCCGCTGGTAGAGGAAATGGCGAAGCGGTCAGGCGAGCGGCGGGGCAAGGACGGCGTGAGCGCAGCGGCCATCGAGTGAGTTCGCGCGGCGCCCTCCCAACCGAACACCACACACACACCACCACACCACCACACACACACACATATATATATATATATATATATATATATATATATATACATACACATACACACACATACACACATACACACACATACACACACATACACACATACACACACTACACACACATACACACACATACACACACACACACACACACACACACATACACACACACCACACACACACATACACATGTGCGAGCGTATGCACACGTCATTACTAGTGATGGTAGACTTAGCGCTTTAAGAATTAAAAAATAGCATTTTGAAAACAAGGCTATACACACACACCGCGCGCACGCACACATGGACACACACTACCTACATACCCATACATGTACACGCAAACACAGGCATGCACACAAACACATATACATGCGCACACGTCATCATTAGTGATGGTAGACTTTAAAAAATCGCATTTGGAAAACAAGGCTACAGCATTTTATAGCTTTATAAAAATTAAGATTTAGCACTTTGTTGAGAAAATTATTATTAAGGGATGGCTCTTTGAGGTACAAAATATTTTGATCCTTTTTAGATTTTCCCATTAAAATCAGGAAATAAGGAAAAAGAATTTAATATTTTGCTATTTGTGAACTTCTAAAAATATTTAAAGAAGTTTTAAATCCATAGTATAATTTCTATCATGTATAGAACTACATACTTCCATGTAACACTATTCAAAGAATAGGAAAATAATTGTCTTGCAACTTATGAATAGTACTATAATAAATAAAACAACACACTCTTTTAAAAGGTCATGTATTTTGATAAATGAAATCAATTTATGTAAATAACTAATTCAATTTGTAACAAATCAGTAGAAAGTTAACTGAGAGTGCCAAATTAACTTCGCAGAAGCGCTCATTTTCATTACGTTCATATATCCTTTATTCATTCCCAGTTTGTGGTACCAGGGGAGAAGGCTCACGGCATCAATGATGACACTGCACTGCCTTTGACTGGGAGGTCCTCGCTTAGAGTCCTGACGGTGGTTAGACTTTCGATATTAGCTCCTTAGCTTGGTTCGCTGACCGGACGTGAATTCTAGCGACTATTTGCTCTGTTCGGTAGTTTTCCGTGGTTTCTCCGATCAACACCAGTCGAATGGCGGAGAAGTACCCTAACAAACAGGCCACGGAGGGAACGCAATCTTTTCTTCCTCTTCCTTGTTCTATCCTCACCCTTTACTTACACACATACACACACACACACACACACAAGACCGGTTAGGAGCTTACGAGCCTGTTCCAACTGGGGCGGTGCCCCGCTGGTGGGAGATTCCTAGTTGGAAAGTCCCTGCTAGCCGACGGGAGGTCGGCGCCGGATCTCATCAAGCGCGGGAAGTTGACCGCTACTCCGGAAGAAATATCATGCATTACACTTACGGGACCTTAGCAGTTGACCCGCCGGGAATCATCAATCATCAATCATCACTAGAGGCAGCAGTCTCATTTGTCGCGTTCTGCTTGATTTGTCCAATGCTTTGGATATTTTTCATT
This sequence comes from Teleogryllus oceanicus, assembly GCA_964035755.1. Classification (NCBI taxonomy): domain Eukaryota; kingdom Metazoa; phylum Arthropoda; class Insecta; order Orthoptera; family Gryllidae; genus Teleogryllus; species Teleogryllus oceanicus. The sequence continues at coordinate 49,644,788 of CAXIVR010000003.1, read as the reverse complement.
CCGATACCTTTACTGTCTGGATACTTTCAATGGGATGAAAGACTGATATTGGAGGTGGTAAATGCTTGGCACAAAACCTCAACTGGTATGACACTCTATTTCTGCTTTTCATTGCGAGTTGGTGGGAATATGGGAAGATCACTGGAAAAGCTACTGCTGTCGCCTTTCAATAGGAAACCAGTGTCGGCGTCATTACGTGTGTCTCAATCTTCAAGCCCCAAAAAGTTTATTACATTTAGCACACTTACGCACGCACAAGCACCTATGCGCACTCACACCTCCATAAGTAACTGTACTCCACAAGCAACTGTACCTCCACAAGTAACTGTACCCCCCAACCGGAACACACTACCACTACGTGCAATCGAATACAAACACACACAAACTCGCGCTCACACGCACACACACATACACACACCTTTCCATATTCACACGCGCCCACACAATGGCCTCTTACCGAATAGTCATATTCAAGTCGGTGTGCGTCGTAATAATTCTGCTTTTTCAAAATATATGGTAATGTAACACGAAGGCACTTGCGTAATCATGAATTCGTTATATCACGCTCGTTATAATTAGCTACAGAAGTCTGCAGGGTTTCGGTTGAAAAATTGAAGTTTGGTTTATATTTCCGCAACAACAAAATATCTAAAATGTTACACAGCTTCTCCTCCTACAACCGTTTTAGTGAAAATAGCATCTTAATATCTGCACCTATTCAGGAGATACAGTACTTGACAAAGTGATAGTTGCTGGAGATGTTAGGTGAACACCTTAGATTCTAATCAAATGTTTTCCTTTGTTTCATATCTCATGAGTGCCAGCAATCTAGAGTAAAAATATTGTATCAGGAAATTTTCAGGTTTTGTGTTTAATTAACAAACCCCTTTATTCCATTTGCAGACTGCAATTGGACAAAGTCAGGGGTGGATTACATATGGGTAAAGGGGCTTAGTCCGGGCGGACGTTTTGAGGGCAGGCAAATTTTCCAAAAATTACAATATTTTGAATTTCAATGTCATGTTCGTTTGAAATAATAACAGAAATTAACCCATAATCTCTTTTTCTTTCTTGGACATATCCCATTTATGAAAGAGTGAGAAATCAGTTTTTTTGCTTGAAAAGAAACATCAGCCACGATGTATATTTTTTAATATGTAAAACAATGTAAAAAATACTTATTCCCAATCATAAGGGGTATCAGTATCACACAAAAATATCTTTTTATAAATAGTATAAATTCTCAAGAGGCAGCAACATTAATGGAGCCCAGGACGGCGACGCGTATAAATCCGCCCCTAAAAAAAGTGACTCATAGCAAAGGTTTTTTTTATTTTATTGATTTTGTTTGTTGTACTGTAGGCCAATTTTAGTATAAACTTTACATATGTTTGATAGACTTACATACTAACTTATATTTAAAACTTATTTCTAAGACTCAAATCTAACATAAAGTTGAGGATGCCCTATTGGGTTCTATATTCTGGGTCAAATTCAGAGAAGGTTTTTAGGAATATATTGTATTGGTATCTGTTTTTTATTCTGGTATGGTTCTGGTTTTTAGCGAGTCTAAAGGTTGCAATGAAGGAATTTGAGGTAAATAATAATAAAAGTTGGTGGCTAAGTATGTGATGTGATGTTCAATTAGTTCTAAGTTGAGTTCTTTGTGAAGCTGATGATTGGTGACAAAACACGGCGCATTGGTAATGGTTCTAAGAAATTGGTTCTGTTTAATTTTTTTAGATTGTTTTTTGCGGAATTTATCTAGATGGGACAAGCATAGAGCAGTAGCGGTCTTAGAATGGTTTTGTATATTGCAATTGAGGTATGATATGGTAATGGGCTGTTTGTATAGATTAAAGATTTTAATTGCAGTAGTTTTATTTTAGCCTATTTTATTTTCTCGTCTATGTGCTGTTTCCAATTCTGTTTAGTATTTAAGTTTAATCCATGGTATTTAATAGGTTTGTTAGGGGGTACCAGTTTAGTTTATTGTTGTTTATTGTTAGGGGGATGGGGAAGGTATAAGATCTTAGTGTAAATATTTTTGCTGCGGTTTTGGATGGATTCAGTTGTATTTTAAGTTTGGATGCCCAGCTATCGAGTAAGTTGAGGTATAGTTGTGTTCTATTTCGGATGTGTATGATAGAGTTGCCAGAAGAAAATATTGCTGCATCGTCCGCAAATTTGGCTATATGAATTTAGGAAGATCTGCAACGTATAAGTTGAATAGTGTGGGTGAAAGTGTGACCTTGGGGGAGTCCTGCGTTAATTAGTCTAGGGTTGGAATGATGATTATTTACGTTCACTGAAAAAGTTCTATTGTTGAGAAAGCTATTGATGATTTATTTTATGTCGTATGGGGTGCCAATTTGTTTGATCTTTTACATTAAGGCTTGGTGCCATGGCCGATCAAACGCCTGAGTGATATCTGTGGGAATTCTTATGTGGTGGTGTTGACGTTCTTATGAGAAGAAATAAAAGAGGTCATCTTCGTCAACATCTTCTACTAATATGTTGACAAGATGACCTCTTTTATTTCTTCTCTGAGTGATATCTATAAATACGCCTATTGTGTGATGTTTTTTCTGGAATGCTGTGTATACATGTTCGGATATTCTTAGTAACTGGTGTTAAATTTTTAGGAATTATTTTCGTTATGTGTAGGTGATTGTTTAATCTTTAAGTATAATTTTCTCGAATATCTTTGATAAGGATGGTATAAACTGATCGGACGATAACTGGGAATAATTCTGGTGCAGGTAAATGTTTTAACACGATATTATTTATATTGTCGTGTCCGGGTGATTTTTTAAGAGGCAGCTTATTAATATTTTTTTTAATTTCAGAGGGTGAAATATAGTGTATTTTTTGGTGAGGTCCATATTCTTGTTCTGATGCTGATTTGGTTATAGTGATGTGTCCAGGATGAAAATTAGGTTGTTGACAGTGAAAGTTGAAGCAAAATAGCTTGCTAGTTCTTCTACTTTTGGTAGGATGTGTACGATTTATCTGTTGTTGAGTTTATAAGAGGTATCGTGTTTTTCTTGTTAAGTATTTTTCGTGTGAATTGCCACAGAGTGTTATTACTGACGCTGAGCGACTCGATCAAGTTATTATACTTTTGGTTATTGAGGTTAGTTATAAGTCTTTTTACGATATTTGTTAATAGGTTTAGTTCCCTCTTAAGGGAACGTTTCAGGTGTTCTTAATCCCTAACAAAGTCTTCTAGTTTTATTATTTATTGAAATTGCTTTCAATATTTCTTTGGGTAGTATTTTGTGTCTGGTTGTATTTGAGCCGGGTGGAGTAGTTAATTGTGTACTTTTTAGAGTAGAGTGTATTAATTCGTTGAAATGAGAGGCGGATTGGTTTATATCCAACGGGGTTTTAATGTTTTTATTTTGGGTAAGGAATTTATTACTGTTTCTTGGTATTTGTGCCAATTAATTTTTATTGAGTTTGGTTTAGGGGCGGGGCGTGTTGCGGTATAAGTTGGTGTGTAGTAATAATTACCGGAATATGATCAGAGCCAAGTTCGAAAGTAGGTGTAGAGTAGAATTTAATATAGGTATTTGTGATGCCTATGTCAAGGATGTCCGATTTACGAGTACAATCCTCAGGGTGGTATGTTGGCTCCGAGGGGGTGAGTATTCTTAGGTTTGAAATGTTTATTAGTTGAGCTAGAACTTTGCCGTTGTTATTATTATTTTGACACCCCCAGCTTAATAGCAAAGGTAGCACAGCAATTCCCGAAGCTTTGATGGTTGAGAAATGCTAGCTCCGGGTTGTTGGCGTATGTGGTAAATGTAAATTTCAGAAATAAACGTGCAAATGGAAGGAAAAAATATCAAACCTATTTATTTCATAACAATATTTTTGTGGCCACAGCTTTACAAACGTGTACTTTGCATTAATCAAAATCATTATTTTGACTGTTATGCACTAACAAATAAAGCTGAAACAGTATGTTTTGATACGTTGGAAATTATTTCAATTATGAGAAAATAAATGAAATATTGTAAATCGACATCGACGAATTACTGAAAGTTTAAAACAAAATTAATGGCTTTCGAGTCGTATTTGTTGTGTTAATCCTTTTACAGTTTAAACCTCGTGGTTGTACCCAGTTCTTACTTACGTGATGTTTGTAGCTTCGATAATGGTGTTCTTTAGTGAATGAATTTCTCTCGCCTCATATTACTCTGAGACTTAATTGGCAGTTTACTTGAGTTATATGTCAAACTATAAGACTTCAGAAGACGGCCAAAATCAATTGGACATTGATTGCGAGTTTCAACTAAAACTCTTACGTCGTTGTATGGGCCACATTAACTTACGTGACAATCGTATTTTATGACAAAATAACCGTATTTAGAGTCGTTTGAGAGGAGTGTTGGTTCACCATGAAACAGTGAATTAGCCGATTTCATTAAATTCACTAAACCAACCACCTTACGATATTTTTTTATCGATGAATTAAAGGGTAAATCACATTCCCATCAGCAAAATGCCTTCGCTGCAAAAACGTAGTGAAAACCCTCAATTTTGTAGTAAGAGAATACTAATATTCAATTGAAAATGTAGTTGTAGAGTTTCTGGCTCACGCGAGATAGTTACGCCTCGGGGAGAACCAAGTTTGTTACTACTTTTCCAGATCTCCGAAGCTTGAAAGAGATTTTCCGAATTGGGGTGATAAGCTACACAAGGTGGATCATTCCATCGCTCGATTCTGTAGGTGGGAAAGAGGACAGGGTAAGGAAGGAAGACCGCTCGCGGTACATGACTTGCATTGTAATTTGCTACCCCGGTATTCGTCTGCATCAGAGCAGATTGTCCACAATTTTGTTTTCTAATTTTATGCAGGTGTATTATATTTCAGATGCAAACCTGCACAGTACTCAATGTTAGATAAAAAGTGTTAGTTAAGAACATTGTACTTCGCAGACCTGTTTGCAAACCTAAAATATCTTAAGTAATATTTAGTTTCTTAATATAGAAAACATAAAATAAATAAATAAATAAGATAAAATGTATAATTAATAAAAGAAAAATAGACAAAAACCTAAAACTCATCTTACAATGTAAAAACTAAATTACCTAATTAACTAAACTATCACGTTTAAATTTATACTAGTAGCCACTAAGATTGGAGTTAAAAAGCTCCGAGACCTTGAATCATAAGTTTGTTAGGAGAAAATTATTTCGTCTCATTCTTCATTCATCCTTGCGAAAACTGATCACAACTACTTTGTGTACCTTCAGGATTTGCGTGATCTGATCTTGCATCTGCTGGCGCGCTACCACAAGAAGTACGCGGAACTGTTCCCGCTGGGCATCGTAGAGAGCTCGTCACGGGCTCTCCACTGGATCTTCGCCATGATGAAGAAGGGCTTGCAGCCGGAAGCGAACAGGAAGAAAACAGCACCGCACTGAACTACTTCCTTCATCTCACTTGGACTAATTGCTTTCATGAGCACGGTGACTTAAGATTGTCTCAAAATGTCACAATATAACTTCAGAATTTAAATTAACAATAAAGAAAAAGAGTTTGTTCTTGAATTATATGATTTATTCATTTGAGTGTATTAATTTCTTTGGGTTGATTAAAGGTTAATTATATTAAATTATTTCTTGGTTAAAATTAATAAATGGTAAGTTTGAAGATTTTTCTCTGAATTATTATTTCTTCGTGGTGTGGGTATTCATTGTGAACTTGCAAATTCTAAGCAAACGAGATGCTCGGGACTTTCCGAACTTCTTTATTATTATTGAGAATGCAGGGTCAACAATACTATTGTCGAAAATATCTAACAAAAAGAGGTTTATAACCAGACCAAGCGAAGTGTAGGACTGAAGAAAGACCGGTCCATCTGAGAACTAAAAACGGCACAGTTGCCTGTCAGTGCAGTAGTCTGGTGCATTCACGTTTCTATTCCAAAGTAATGAAGGATTTTTACATAACATGGTACAGCTTATAAATCACCGCATATTGCATAGTAATGCTATTTAATCACCCCAATTTGTTTTTCTCCAAATCATTTTCATAGAAACTACGTTAATCACACAGAAAGTACTTAATAATTTGATCACTCGTTAACGATGTGAAACACATACAATACGTTATATTTTATGCGAATCTTAAGTTAAAGAAATTTCTGGACGTTTTTCATTAAATCGAATAATATCAAATATTCGTTTTAGAATTTGTTGTGTAGCGTGACTGGAATATGTGGTTTCCTTTAGTGGCACAAAATACTTCCATTCTTCGATCGTTATCAAAATTTATTAATACAATTATCGAACGCGTCGGCATTTCCCCATGATTTTAAATGGTCTGTCACGAGTATTGTTGAGCATAAGATGGCATTACATGAGATCCATATAAACGGGGCCTTGGTCTAGATCAGTGCTTCAGTTTTCGCTTGCAGTGAGTATACCAAGAGCTCTGTCTCTTTCTCTCCTAAGCAAAACGAAGCGCAGTGCTCCTCTCATCGCCGGTCCTACACTCCGCTTGGTCGGGTTACACCTGATAATACAGTTGTCAGTTATTTACGTTTCTCTAATTTATTTATTTATTATATCAATAATGTGGTCTATATTTCAATTCTAGTATATTTCTTTAATAGAATCTAAACAAAATTGCTGGTTACATTGCAAAAATTATAATTATTTTACATACTTTCCACTAGATAATAGAATTAACATTACAATATAATTAATCCATTATCATTTATTTTTGATTGTAGAATTTCGATGTATACAGTATGGACGTGTTACCTTGGTAAAGAAATGTAAATAAACAACACGCGGAAACTATAAGTGCATTCATTTCGGATTCCACATTTTTTGCAGGAAGAAAGGCAAAGTCCATGTAAATAGAAAAATAAGGTAGTATATGTGGCGTATTCTTAAACAGAGCATTGAATTTTTTTCTTTATATCCGTAGACGTCGAACTGATCAGATCGTGACGAGGTATAAGCTGGTCTTCGTGACAAAAGGGATCGCGTTAGCAGATTTTGGCTGAATTGTATTAAGAACAGTCGATGTCAAGTTCAGAAGGGAAATAATATTGTTAATTTACATTTTGAAAATTACTAAATAATATTAAATATTATCTTGATAATTTTTCATACTTTAATATTCGAAAAGTGGACAGAAAAACATGGAATTTATTTATGTTAGAAAAAGTAGTCGGTACGAGGCACCCGTCTATGGTGATTGAGTAGGAAAGAGTGTTTCGTTCAGAACATTTGAACTTTGTACAATACTCTACGACCATATTCAATCTGATCGCACGATAGCGGCAAACAAACCGGATATTGTTGTCCGGGATTTGCAGAAAAATCGTGTCAATTTGTAGATGTTGCTGTGCTGTGCGATCAAAATGTCTTAACCAAGGAGACAGAGAAAGAGTTTAGAAATCTCAAATAACCGAATGCGGGGCGTAAAAGCACAGGTCGTCCCGATAGTTATCGAAGCTCTAGAACTTGTTCCGCAAAATTTGTATAAGAACTTGCCTAAACTCCCAGATCATTGAAAAGGCTGAGAAATGCAAGACATTACTTTATTGGGAACAGTCCACATTTTGCGCAAAATATTGTAGAGGCACTGATAGTCCCTAGATCTAATTAGAAAGCTGGTTGGAATCTGGAGTAGTCATTATAATCAACCGACTCACAACATCTTTAGTCGTGAATAATAATAATAATAATAATAATAATAATAATAATAAAATAATCGTTGTTCAAAATGTATTATGACCTTCCAATACATACTGATTAAACGATTCCGGCAAATAAACCACACACAATAAATACAAAAATATCCTTATTTTTAAGACACCCAAAAGTAATTGATATAAATTTCTTTATTTACAATACATTTCGCGTGAGGTTTCACGCATCAGGTGTTTACATTTTCGTCTGAAATTAAAAATGACAAACGTTTTTGAAGATTTTGATTACACATTTTATAAACAACAAAACACAGAGAATGAAAAACTTTGAAGTTCAAATTTAAGAGAAAAATATAAGTAGACTGACCAAAATATCTTAAAACAAGCATATATCTCATTGTAAAAACACATGAAAGCTTTTTTATTTAAGATATTTTTAAACAAATGATGATAAAATAATACTGAGACATACCCACACCAACTAGACATACAAAGCCTGAGCAGTCATTCCAGATGGCCGCCTAAGAAGCCCATACAAACTGAAATGCGAAGTAAAATTGTGGTTACCAGACGAAACTATAAAATTAATTACACTATCTAATAAGAAGAAAGGGTCTACTGTCTTAGCTGGAAGATTGACATAATATAAGTTATTTTTCAAGCAACAAAAGCTGTATACACTTCCTGTGTTCTTTTCTTGGTAAGATGATTTATTTGTTCTAAGCGTAAAAGCAACGAGTTTGCATATTGTGAATTTGTGGTACCGGTATCAAGTAAGATGTCTAAATTAATTCAAAACCATCATGAGGACTGTTACTACTACTTGTATTAAAACATAACTTTAACCTAACCTTTTTTTTTTTACTATTTTTAATACTTTTCTTACAATAATAAAAACTTAGTTTCAATTTCTTATCCACCACAACTGAATTGATAATTTTAGAGTCAGAATTGAAATCAATATGTTGAAAAAGAATACTGTATTCGTTGTTCGACCAATAATCGTTCAAAATAATCAACATCAGTTTGTTTCTTAGTTCATCAAAAGACTGAAAGATATTTCATTTATCTTGCAATTTTTCTTTTGCACTTTCTTCTTAGCAGCCAGCAGATACTCTTTTTAACGCAATTTCTTTTCTTGAGGAATTTCTCTGTAGGAAGTACTTGGGCGATTGAAGTATGCAGGACAATTAGTCAACAAATAACGCATAGCTCCACGAGGCTGTCGTTATATTTTAAAGAAAGACTGATTTTTAGTCCATTATCACAATAGAACATAGAATTCTTCTCAATTTCAAATGCAATTCATAAAGCTGAATGTGAACACTGAACTTCCCATTTCCCTCACCTGGGACCCCTTATTCTCATTCCCTTATTAACCATATCTCACTATTTCAACAACAGACTCATCTATATAACACAACTCGAAATATATATGTGCTATCAACCTACACAACTGGATCGCGTCAACTCAAATCAGTCGGCCTTCTCTAGCCGCCATATTGGCTTTGAAAACTGCAATGCGCAAGCCTTGTATGGCTAGATGGTGTTGGACAGATCCAGATATCTCAATGGTTTTATTTATGAAAATAATATGGAATACTCAGTTCGAAGTATTGGTACCTGGGAGCGAAAATAAAAGGGTAGTGTTTTACACATTTACGAAGAGGACATGGGTCGCCGTATTGGATGTGGACGTAATAGGTGCAAATATTGGGGTGTAAATAGAAGGACGTAGAAAGGTTCCAGGACAAAATAAAAAATAAATAAGGGACATTGGAAATTCATAGGACAATATAAACATAGCTGTGAACTATATTTGGGACGTGGACATTTGTAGTTATAAATATTTATTTTGAATGCCTACAAGGAATGTAGATAGTCAATGGCGACAGGTTTTAGTAAAGACATTAGCGTCGAGTCAAGACAATTGACCATCGTGAAAAGAGTTAAGCGAATAACAAAATTAATAACCAAAATTTGGAAATTTGGAAGTTGTTTAACGTCAGTTTTAAGACATTAACCTGCATGGAACTTCGACATCAAGACAGAAGATTCCTGGTTGTAGACGGGCATATTCGCGGAAGATCCTTCCCGGATTTCCCGGAAGGAGGACATCACGTATAAACTGGAAGCGCCACGAAAAAGAACTATCTTACGCGATAGTCAAATAAGGTCCTTTGCAAAGAAGGTAATAGACAATATTTCTCATTAAAAAAAGGCCTTTTAATCAGTAAAATACAAGTTAATTTTTATGGCATGCCAAATAAATGATAAAGTAAATGTTATACTACTCGCGCACCTTTCCTTGAACGATGGATTGAAGAAATGCGGGTGGAATGGGGATATTAGTTACAAAGTCGGCCACTAGAGTATTTACAGTAAAGCCAACCTCTGGAAAATCAAAGTCAAACCTGCTTCGTGTGCGGCCTGTTCATCGCTCTCGGTACGCAACAGCAGGGACAGTAGATAGTAGTTTTAGGTGCCTTCTTTGAAGGACGTGGACCTACCTCAGCCATTTCTTTAGAAAATGGTAATAAAACTGAACAGAAGTTATCGACTATGAAAGCAACTAGCTTTGACTAGCTTTTGTTTCGCGCCAACACGTTTTAATGCTTGGAATGTTGTCATCAGTGCTCGCTGTGAGCTTTTGTCTTCAATTGTTTATTGCTCAAGGGAGGGGGAAGCAAGGTCATCGTTCAAGAAAAGTTGTGCGAGTAGTAATTATACCAATAAATTGTAAACTCAATACAGAAACAAAGATAAAAGCTAAAATTTGTATTCTATTTTAATATTTTTAGATTTATTTTAGAATATTAATTTACATTTTATTATTAGGCATCTGTGCCCAGGATGCAACGTCTCCTGGACAGCCAAGTATAAATAGCGCGCCAGGAAAGTCTCTCCGCTGTGGCACCTTGCTGGTGAGAGTTCTTGACAGAGAAATTATGTTGGTAGCCCGAGCTGCGACTTCAAAACGTAAATTTCGTACTCACCATACTCATAATAGATGCTGGAAGTGTTGTCCCCTTCACTAGTTTCCAACGATCCGGTTGCTAACAACATAAATGGATAAAACAATGTAGGCTTTCACGGCCGCAGTCAGTCCATCAAAGAGGATTCTTCGTCCGAGACCTCATTGCCATTGAAGATGTCTGCCGTAGTTGCGGACGAAAGTCTGGAAATATGTTTTCCAATGGATCACGACCCTTCAGCGCGGAAGAAAACTTTGACATCATAAATGGAGTTTGAAATACGGTCTCTGATTCGGCTCTGTGTGGAGAGATCTTCCTGGCGCCCTGCTCTACTTTCCTATTTGCGTGTTATTGAAATTTCATTTGTAGCACGCGTGGCGCCCTCCTCTTCCTTTCCCGTCGGCGAATTGTTCTTGCTTAACCTTTAAGGCCGCTCCACAATAGCCCGGGAACATGAACGCGAACGCGAACGGGAACGTAAAGAAAGTTAATAGATGGACATCTCAGGCAGGCGTTCACAACACGACGGGAACGGGAAGGATGGTCAACATTTATCTAGCACGGGAACGCGAAGCCCCTCGACCAATGAAAGTGCAGCAAATGGCGGCGAAGCTTTCCAGCTGATCGAGCGCGCGAACTGAGCGCAAGAGGCGACACTGGTCTTGAAGCGGAATTGAGATTGTAAGGCAATATTGAGGTTAGAGCGTGGATTTGCGAGGTTAGGGTTTGAAGCGGGTTTTGTTAGTCTTATTGTTGAGTTGTTTCAGTTATTTTTAGTAATTATAGTATAATTGTTTTTCTATTCATATTAATACTTAGAATCAAAATATCCCACAATTTTTTTTAAATCTTTCGTTAATGTACATCGAAGCTGCTTGTTTATTGACAAAATTTTAGTTTCTCGTAGTTGTATTTTCCGTAAGTTCGTAGTAGGTTTGGCATTCTTTACACTTATAGTTCTATTTTTCTAATTAATATTATTTCCTTAAAGTATTTTTATTCATAGCAGCTTACGCAAATACATCAGACAGATGGCAATACAAAGAGTAACACAGTAGCATTGCTGGAAGTGCTTTTGTTTCGGCAACTGAAGTGTCCTAAACCCTACCCCTTTCCTAATTCTTTTCCATTTCTGGCAGCTGGGTAGTGACGCACGAGCGCGTAGTAGGAGGCGCGTACGCGGTGATTCTACCTACTCTTGACAACCGACAGATGAGACGAGATTTACTACTTACTTACATATATACTCTCTGCTTACATACGAGAGATATTAATGGAGGATTACTCCGCGCTCAATGCTCGACACGGGGCGAAGAGACGCGTTGCGTCGATTAAGGTCGCAACAAATTAAAAAAATATAAAAAACTGTTTCTTGAAGTTCTCTTCTCTGCCGCTACAGATTCATAGCGCTGTTGCCGCTTCCCGTTGGCGTTTATTGGGAAGCGCACGTACCTCCCGTCCTCGCCTTCACGTTCCCGTTCCCTTCGCGGACTATTGTGGAGTGGCCTTTAGACTGTCTTTGGGTTTTTTTCTGACCCCAGGCGGAAATAATGTTTTGCAACACTGAAAATTATTCTCATGGACTTCTCTTTTTAAATATGCTATTTATGACCAGTTTTACATGTGTTGTAAACTTTTCAGTTTTTTAAGTTTTCTTGGTTTGAAGTAATTTGATCTTTATGCGGTTGGAATCAGAAATGCTCCCAAATAGATTCCACGTTACACGTCTAAATTTCAAGAAAAAATCTGAAAACGTGCCCATTTCCGTTTTATAATATTATGTTGTTTCTGAATGTCAATCGGGGGTATGCATGTTTTCTTCCGGGGTGTTTATCTATTAGAAGTTATTAGCCTTGCATCTGACATTCTCCTGCCGATGTGGTGGACACCCATATAGTAATGAGGATATGCTAGAACAGGCAATGTCAAGGTCACGGGCAAGGTAACAATCTTATAAGAGCCCGCGGGCACTGCTGCCAGGGAAATTGGCGCGAGATTTAATAGTAAGGGTTGTAAAAATGCTACGCAGTGGCAGTACGTCACTGGATACCTGAGCCATGACAGTCTTTGAGAGACGTTAGTTGACATTTATTGTCAAAAATTGAAATATATTAATTCCCATTTTCTATTTAAGGCAAATAAATTATCCATTAAAATGAAATAATACATCAGTTCGATTTTAAATTCTCAATTGAGAGTAAAATTTTAAAAAAATGATTCAAAAGTATTTCGATTTTGTAATCCTGTAAACTTAACAGTGATATAAAAGCATGAACTTTCTACGTTCAGGTAAGCAGGTTTAACAAATATTCTTGTCTGTTAAAAGTATTGTCCGTCCGTAAGCGAGAATTGTTAACTTATAAAGACTTGTTGCTAATTGCTAATAATTACATTATTGCTAATTACAATAAATATCTGAATGATTTAATAAAACATCACAAAACGAAAACAAGGAAAGAATTCGCCATTCAAACATTTTTCTGTCACTTAGCAAAGATGTTTATATAAGGAATAATTTAATAAGAAAATAAACATCATAATAAGTAGTGAAGAATAGAAGCATAATACAATTCTCGGTTATTGATAGAAAAAATTTGGCAAACACATTTTTGTACGAAGCCACTATTTATCGCCTAGCGCCACTTCAGCTTGCGCATTAAAAACCCCTTTCTTAATTTTAAGGGGAAAAGAGTGCGTAATCATGAGAAGTTGCCCGTGCCCGCAGGAGAGCCGGGCTCCGCAGGCGCGCAAGTAGCTCGTGCGAACGCAATTTGACGTGCCTGTGCTAGAATGAGTTTTTAGAAATATTATTCTTTGTTTTTTAGTACGATATAGAAAATAAGGCAAATAGGTAGCATCACTTTCTTATTTAATGATTCCAAATAGCATCCGTGCATGAAGTACAGATAAACTATTGAAGTAAAGCGTGTTGGGTCAAATCTGACTCCAAATAGAGTCCATGTAAGTAAGGCCTCATTCACAATACAAACTTAAACGTGAGCATAACACAGCTGCAAAACCTAGAAATGAGTTATTAAGCGAGACCATTACAATGCCTTGACGAAACTGTGGACGTAAATCCATAAACTTAAGAGTTAACAAGCACCAAGCTTTGACGTTAAGTCTAAGTGGGAATTCAACCGAAGACCAGAGAGCATCATCAAAGAAACAAACATGTGATTTCAGATTATTCAGGTAGTTTGTGTTTATTTTATTTCGTTTCTGTTATGTACTGAACTAATTTGCGAACGGTTTTGATGCGAAGAGAGAATTCAAATTAAGAATTTGGGCGATTTTTCTTGTGACTTTAACTTGACGTGGCGAATAAAATAATTTCGTTCGACGAATTGATCGTGAATCTGGTACAAGAGAATACATGGTTTAAAAAATAAAGGAAATGCGAGTTATAATACTGCAGCTACTCGCATTTATATATTCAGTCATCGATACGAAAATCGAAGAAAAAGCTAGAAAGCATGGTGAAATGATCTTTCCACAATGCTAGTAACGAATCGATCAAGCTTCAATACATTGGAATTTGATTGGTTCAAGCGAAACTTGCGTTCCAGCTTACGTTCGTCATTGTGAATGTTGTTTTTACGTATACATGTTACTGCTAAATTTACGTCGTTACGTTACGTTTGAGTTTGCATTTTGAATGAGGCCTAATGGAGGAAGAGTGGAAGGGTTAAAACCACGCCGGTTCCTCCAGCAGCGCCGCCCGCCCCAACCAGCGCGTGCGGTGGCGGGCGGGGAGACGAGCGGGGAGACGAGCGGGGAGATGGGCGGGGCACCCGGGCGCGTGCGGCCCCGCCGGGGGCCCCCGAAGGCGACCCCGCAGGAACGCCCCCGGCGCCGGCGCCTCCGCCAGCACGCGCGCGTACCTGCGCACGCGCACGGTAGCATACTCGCTTTGTTCCCCAGCCCCGATTCACCCGGGAATGCCGGCAATATGTAGACTCACGCCAGTGCTCGCAATGTATCTCTCAGATATAGCTCAGATATAGAAAATGTTTGTGAATCTCAAGGTCCATTTACTGAAATACATATTTTATTCGGTTTGTACATGTCTCCCAATGCAATTGTTAATGAATCTTACACTGCAGATTTCTTCTCTGAATACTTATGGTGAGAAAGGTAAAAATGGACAAAATACACCCCAAAATCATTAAACATCTTATTATCCTATTAAATAATACTAAATACAATTTCCACAAATTATTTTGGGATGATCTAAATAAATATATATTTTACTTTTTCACAAAAATATTTAGAAAGTCTTGGTCATTTTTCCATTGTGCAAGGATTGCGTTTTTTAATTTCCCTATAGACGTCTCCTGCATATCTTCTTTCTCTTTGGTAAGAAGTTATGACAGTCAATTGTAGATAAGACTAATTATTACATTTTCTGAATAGGCACTTGGCATATACACGACTGAAAATAATGCCAGGATACGTACTCCTCAGTCCAGGAGCTCACAATGCACTGGTGGCATTGCACCCAAAGTGTATGACAGATATCGCGGAGCGCAGAATTAAGTTTCAACATGATTTAGCAAAAGGGTAAAAATAAAAGACCAAGCGATCTCAGAAAAGTACAATGAAGGAATACATGAAATATCAGACGACTGATTCATCGCAATAATTCAAGAACAAAAAATTGCCGTCGTTTGGATCTCACAGATCTATTGCGAGCACTCTCGGATTAAGTGTGACGTGAATCCTCCTGAAAGCTCCTTGCAATCGTTAATTAACACTTTCCCGACTGCTCCTCTGGGTAGTGATTGGTCCTAGGCAACTAGCCGTTTTTGACTGTTTTTCTACTATTACTAAAAATAGAGCTTTACAGCTATTATGTTATTCTAATGGTATTATAAGTAACATTTTCTCTTTCCAATGAGATATTTCATCAATAGGCAGGGTGTTCTTATCATTTTTGAAATTCTGCTTGAAAAGTGTGTTTTTCTACAAAAAAACTTCAAATATTGCATAGGCTCTTATATACCCATAATTATAACACAGAAACATATGCTATTTTCCCATTATATTATTGGCATCAAAAGTGATACAGGAATATACATTGTTTGGAATTTCAATATGTTTAGTAATTGCTGCATAATCTTGTTAACTCGCGTCAGCCATCCTCGACCTGCAACTTTCAGCAGTTTCAGGCGCAAAAACAAAATGTAAACTAACATGTCTTGGTAGGTACAGCGACCTTTTTTTCTAAACATTTGAGGCACTTCACCCAGACGTCGAAGAGTGGCGATCGGCTAAACTTGCCTGTTTCCTTATTCCGAGCCTTGAGATATGAAAATGGGTGGCGCGTTCAGGCTTCGTTGGCGCAGCATAACGCGCTTGCGCGAGCAGTGCTCGGGCGTAGTCCGGGAGGTGCTCGTTGTTATGAAAGCTTTAAGCTTTAAACTTTAAGCTTTGTTATGAAATTTCATATATCTTTCGCTCATGGACTCCAATAGTGGCAAAAGACTAAAACATTTTGTCTTTGAAAAAAAAGTTTGCCAAAGTCTTTGAAACCTTTCCTCGCACTGTAAAAATGTTTTAAAATAGCTTAGATTGAATATAATTTAGTTTATAACTATATTATCTAGTTTGTATAAACAATATTATATACTTTGTATTTGCTATTAGAATAAAAAATATACTTGCGGGTAAGTGCAGTGTAGTGCACTGTAGTGATGTGTTCAGTGAGAAAATCGGGTTCGAAAAAAGTGAAATGGGCCGGGCATGGACAGTAGTTTAGTGTAGTGTAGTGATGTGAGATGAAGTGAAGCGCAAAGCGACAATAAGCAATAACGTACCCAAAATTGATGCAATTGTTCTTTTCCTGTGGTTCGCTCTTGCTTTTATTTCTTTTACTTACTAATCATTATTTCTTATGTTGTATATTATTATTTGTTATATTATTATGGCAGTATTATTATTGTATTATTGTTATTGTATCAGTGCTATTGTATTATATTTGTGTATTAGTATTGGTATTGTATTAAATTGTATTATTATTATTATTATTATTATTATTATTTTATTATTATTAATATTATTATTATTATTTATGTTTATACATTGCTGGTTAACAGGAAGACCTGGTTCTCAGATAACAACGGGCTTTTAGTGTGTTATTTGCTATTTATTTAAAAATCTGAATTTAGAGAGTTTCGGACAATGGGGCAAGTATTAAGATAACAGACTTCTGCATTAATTTTTAAAACTTGGAGGGATATCAAGTTTTTGAATGTTTTCTTGACGTGTTTTTCTATAAGGCCATTACTGGAGATAATTATTGAAGAATGAATACTTGACCTTGGCCCTGGTCTTTGATTTGATGCCAGATCGCTGTACTTCCTTATTTTTTCCGACTTACCTTATTATTTTCCTAACTTCAGTATTATGAATTTTATTTTTTATTTTTCTGCTCGCAAATCGGCCGTGTTGGACCACGCATACATGCACATGCACGGGCTAGTGTCATTTATCAGGTTGCATGTCTTGCATGAAATCAAGGGGAATCAGCATTAGGCTGAATCCGATTTTTATACCCCAGGGTTGTTAGTCCTGGGGGGATGGAAGATGGAATGATTATGATAATGAAAGATGAATGGACGGCACACACAAACAGGCATACACAAACACATCCCCATGCGGGACTTGAACCTGCGATCCTTCCGTCAGAGATTGCCACAGCACTACTGCCTTAGCGATCTCGGCTATCCGGATTGGCTTTCAGTATTATTATTATTATTATTATTATTATTATTATTATTATTATTATTACCATTATTATTATGATTATTGTTGTTGTTGTTATCAAATTGTGCCACCAGGTTTTGTAAGTTTTCGCAGAGTTAATCAATCCATTTCGGAATGCGGAGTGAGTGCTGAAGAAGTACCTGGCGCGCCCCACCTTCCCGATGCGCTGCACCATCATGTCGTGCCAGGCGCGCAGCAGCCCCGACTCCACCGCCCGGAAGTGCAGCGCGCTCAGCCGCGCCGACAGCGGGGAGCCCCTGCAGCGCACCCACTTGCTCATTATTGTTACTACAATTGTTATTACTATTAAGTTGTATTTGTCAACTTTTTACATTGCCTTACTTGTACAAATTCGATTTTATGTAACATATACTGTGCTACAAAATTCAATTACAGTAAACCCGCACTAACACGAATTCCAAGGGACCGAAGTTATCGGAGTTCGTATTATAAAAAATCGTGATATCCGAGTATTGTAAATGTCCGTATTACCTAATCTCTTGCTGGGCCAAAGTTTTATTCGTGTTACGGCGAAATTCGTGTTAAGCGAGTTCGTGCTAACGAGGGTTTACTGTATAAACTAGTTAAGTGCCTATCAACTATCATTTTCACTGAAAATAGTATCTATTGGTTTTAGAGGCAAAGACGTGATAACACGTATTTTCACTATTAATTATAGGAGTTTAAAAAATAACCTTTAGGGTGTTTTGTAAGCTGATTGCTCACGTCATCACTTAAAACCACTAATAAAACTGAAAAGGACACATTGGAATGGGTATAAATTTGTCGTTTAAAACAAAAGTGTAATTAAAAATAATTCAATATATTTATTCTCTTCTCTCTCTCTCTCTCTCTCTCTCTCTCTCTCTCTCTCTCTCTCTCTCTCTCTCTGATTCTACCTGTCTCTCAATCTCTCTTCCCCAATCTCTCTCTCTCTTTTGTCTCTCTCTCATCCCTCTCTATTTCTCTTTGTGTAAATGGTGAAATGTTGTGATTTTACAATGTGACTACCGGGAGCGGTTGCTCAGTGCATCAACTGATCCCACTGTAGCGCCTCTGATCGGGAGATCCTAGGTTCGAGTCCTGACGGCGGCAGGATTTTCAACACTGACTCTTCAGCTAGGTCGAATTCAGTCGCTGTCTGGAGGAGAATTCTAGCGGCCGGCTGCTCTGATCGGTAGTTTTCCGTGGTTTCTCCGATCAACACCAGGCAGTACCCTACCAAACGGGCCACGGACCCCGCGCGATCTGTCCTTCCCCTTCCTTGTTCTATCCGCTCCCCTTACACACTCATTTACACTAACATGCACTAAACTACCACATATTCCGAGAGACCGGTCGGGAGTTTAGAGCTTGTCCCGGCTGGGGCGGTTCCCCGCTGGTGGGAGAGTCCTGGTTGGGGGGAAACCCCACTATCCGACGGTAGGTCGGTGCCGGATCTCGCCATCCAACGAGGAGAAAATCACCACCATCTCCCGAGAAAAACATGCACTACACTAACGGGACTAATGGCCGAAGCAGTTGACGAACCCGGAAACACGAAAAAATCAATCAATCTATCAATACAATGTGACTGATGATTACAGTAAACCATTGCCAAAATTGTTGGGATTCCACGTTATTTTTTAACATCATAGCAACCTCACCTGCGCGTTACATGCACGGCGAAGACTGTGCCCGCGGTCTCCCGCGCGGCATGCAGGTGAGAGTCCACGTTGGGCACCAGCCCGTGAATCACTGCGCTGCCCAGGCTGTCCGTGATGGTGGACGCGTTCTTGTACAGCAGGATCCAGATAACGCACGTTATAGCAGACACCTTCAGACAGTTCTTGCCGATGCTCTGCAGCGCTTTGGAATCCGACGTCTCCAACGCGGAGACGATCTCGATGACGTCGGTGCCCACTGGCAGGCGCGAGTCCAGCAACTGCTGGGCGGTGTCGATGTCCGGGTAGTAGCGAGGGTTCGTGAGGATATCCACCAACGCGGACTGGAAGAGCGTGATGAGCACGACTCCCAGTAACAAGCACGATGCGATAAACGCCTGAACAAACCCGGTTTCGTGCGCATCCATCTTTGAAAAGGGAGCTGTCACGAAGTAGTGTAGAACTTCGATGAAACTATGCGTAATATGAAATGTGCTCTTTGATTTGCTTCGCTTTCCTTCTGTGCTACCAAGAAAGAAAAGAAAGAATGCGGAGAGAAAGTAGAAAAGGACAGCGGTTAACCACAGTTCCCAAGAGAATATTTTGGAAATAAGATTCCAAGATGAAATTTTCCCTGCTTTTGGAATCAAAAAGAGAATATTTGCATAGTAAATAGGAGGTATTATGATATCGACGTTAATGTTTCCGATGACTCCTGACGCAACATTGTTGAAAGCTACTTCAGTGATGCCATTGGACACGTCCTTCAGTGGCCCAGTGACCGAACCATTCTTATACCTGAGGGAGTACATGAGACCATCTGAAGGGGCCACCAGGACCGGAGTGAAGTTCATGACCTCTTGTATGGCCTCGTACATGTATCCATCCAGTCCCGCGTAGGTGGTCTTGTTGCCGGTCGATTTCTGCGGGATGACAAGGGGGTTGCGCGGCACGAGGCTCAAGCGCAAGGGGTGGCCGCGCATGTCGTCCCACAGGGGGCGCATGGGCGCGAGGGGGTTGGAAGGGGACACGGAGAGCACGCGGCCACGAGGAGGGTGAAAGGGGTCGAAGGACCAGGCAACCTTTCCCACCCCCGGCCCCACCCCGGTCCCACCCCCGGTCCTATCCCCGGTCCCACCCCCGATCCCACCCCCGGTCCCACCCCCGGATCCGACCCCGGTCTCATTCTCTGTCCCACCCCTAGTCGCACTCCCGGTTCCATCCCCGGTCCCATCCCCGCTCCTATTCCCGGTTCCGACCTTGGTCTCACCTCCGGCCTCGGCCCATCCCCATGCGACAACACGCAGTGTCCTCCAGCCGTCCCACAGTTCCTGGAAGAGCGGCAGCAACCGGTCGTAGGGCGGGGGCGGGAGCGCAACCAGCCAGATCGCAGCAGCGACTGCGGCGCGGGGGCAGGGCGACTCGCCTCCAGCAGAGCCACCGCTGCCTCCGCATTGTCCGCAGCTAGCAGCAGCGCCGGCGCCACGCCGTCCCCAGCTCCACCCCCGCAGTCACCCGTCACCTGCAGCCACAACACAAATTAGAAAAATTATTGTCATGAGTACAGCCGAGAAGTTCAGGCATTTATTTCACCTAAAATAGACAGCCAAAATGGCATTTATTTTTACTAAAATAGGCAGCCAAAATGGCAAAAGAAAGGGGGTGAAAACGCATTACACAATGAAAAATCACATTAAAAATAACTATTGTAAAAATCAATAAATAAAATGATTCATATTTTTATTTTAATGCTTAAATTAATATTAGCACGTTGCATGTAAGGAAACGATATGTTCTTTGTAATATTGATCCCACATGACCAACCGGTATGATGACTACAATTAGTTGTACTCGCGACGCTGTCTCTTCGAAATACTAAAGTGAACTCCCTTTTGAGTCTTGAAATGGCTTCATTGTAACTAGAATTGTATTTTTCGTTCTTTACTCTCATGTAATCGCCAGCACTGAGAACGGTATATGATATACAGAGAGCTGTTCTCAAAAGGGATCGGAGACCTGGATGGGATTTCTCGTGATCGAACAAAGCCTGTCGACCTCAATGAAGAAGTCAAAAATCTTGACTGATATCATCTTTCTTTTTCATTTAGATTTTTTTCATAGCCTCTTCTTCCACAGAAATGCAAAACACGACCGTACCTTCATGCTGTTCAGGTTTGCAAGTACATATCCATGTATCCACCTAGGTCGCAATCGCTACTAGGAAAAACAAAAGCAAAATAATGAGTAAAAAGTCAGAAAAAGGCGAAGATGAGGCAAAATGGCAAAAAAAGGCTTCAGAAGCTAAAGTAGGAAAAAAGGCCGTATGAAAATCGACTAAAACAACTCCAGAAGTACAATTAAGTGACTCATACTGAAAAAAGTCATACAATAGTAAAAATAATAAAAAGGCATTTTGACAAACTTCCGGCGTCATGTCATGAGATAAGCCACGTTGTTGAGTCTTTTTCCCCGTTAAATGATGATTGCTCCTTTTATAAATGATGTGGAGAAAACACATTCTATTGCAAATGCATTGAATTGGCAGTTGTGTCTCACCATAAACATCGAATGCCGATATGCAATTTCCCATCCAAATTGAATAACTGAAAAAATGCAATTGCAAAAGGTTTTCTGATATAATTAACCCTCATAATATTCAACCAAAGGGATTAATAGAAGAATGGATTATAATCTTTCGAGTAGATTCCCTTATTCAACGCGATGTCGCCGGACGTCTAGTATCAGTGGCACTTGATATTCGATTCGGACTCCCAACGAACGTTACAAACTCAGGATGCTCATTGCGTATCATTAGATGACCGTTGCAGAATCTGAGAAGCCAAGCCCAGAGAGCGCCCCAATGTTGGAGAGTCCAGAGACTCGGACACTCACCTGAGTCTCGAGAGACAAGTTTTAACATCGTTTTTTAGGCGGAATATCTACATTTTCTGGTGTGTAATAACATTGCGGACAGTGTATTCTTCATTTGGAAACAAATATTACTTTTTTTGTTTTTTTTATGTGAAAATATTATTATATTCCCAGATATTTTCAAAACTCCGGCTTTGTGAATTTTAATAATAATAATAATAATAATAATAATAATAATAATAATAATGGAAACAATTTTAAATAAAAGTTCACACCTCGCAAGGAGAAAACCTTCCAATGGCAAACTATAAAAATGAATTGTGGAATTTCGGAATTCTATTTTGCATCTAAAACGGTGAATAATATATCAGTATTTTAATGCAAAAGAACGAAAGGATAGTTATATTGCAATTTAAGTTCTGTTAATTTTATTCAAATAAAAGAAAATTGGTGTCACCTGAATGCTTAGACTACAACAGACGAAATTAATTATATTAAAATTAGAAAGAATATTCCAAGAGTTGCATCACGTTACGAACAAAAACATATGAAACGAGTACTGGAACTGTGTTTAATTTACAGGATTCGAAAATTTAAAGATATGAATGCCCTCCATAATAAAAAAAACTATTAGTGGTCATCATCACCATCATCATCATCATCATCATCATCATCATCGTCATCTGCACGGATTATATTGCAAGCCTGATCCGAAGATGGTGGCAATATTTATCTTAAGAATTTTTTCAACTAACAAATCATGTTAAGGTTTTAGATAGGACCAAGCTGTTGAATATTGACTTCTCATATAGCTTGCGTTCCGGACGAAATATTTTTTTCAATTAATGCCATTTCATTTTTTCGTAGTCTAGACACAAAACGACTATGACCGGCATCTATGATATTCAGCAGGAACGTCCCATTCAACGTTTTTCACAGCCATATTCTAGTATTGAGATCCTTTTGTATGTAAATTTGAAACTTGCGACGAACTTCCTTCCTCTATTTTTCTTTCTCAAGTGATTACCTGTACGTGGTACTAATATTCTTTTTACTTGACGCTTCAGGGTCATTTGATGAGTGGTGACGACACAACTTGTGTCTAAGTGACAAGAAAAAGCACTAGCGCAATTAGTCATGTTGACGCGAGTCGGAATGAACAAATGAACGGGAATAGTGTTTAATTACCTTTGCAATTGAGCGCGGATGTGCATATAACGGAAAACAGCAAAAGCGGTTACGCGCCGAATCACTTATACTAACAAGAGTATTGTTTGCGGTAGCATATATTACTTACATCATTACCCTTCTAAATGTAGTGCAAACAAGTGAATCTGGTTTTCCGGTGCGTCAACTAAGTAGGTCATTAGCTCTCTAAATGTAGATCATTAGGTCTCATGCTGAATCGCAAATACTATCATAAGTAATATCACTCTAAGTGCTGTGATTGCCGGAAAATTCACGACTCGCGTAACGAGGAGTGAATGTACCATCTAGCACAGCACTTCGAGTGATATTAGTGCGACTATTTCACGAATTAAAACATTACATGATTCGAATGGATAGTTAAAATCACAGGAATTACGAAAAAGAGAAATTTTACTCAAAATATGTGCAACTTTCATTCAGCTCCGAGTTATCACTGTTTCTTGGAATAACTTTTAATCAAGTAAAGTATGAATCACAGTTTAATGCAAAGGTGATTTCAAATATGTTTCGATTTTATGGTAATAAAATTTTCAAAAAACAATTATAACAAAGCTACTTACAAGAACATTTATTAAAACATAACAATTAAAGTTGTAGTAAGTTGAGTATTCCTTATCTTGGTATTACGTGGAAGTATTTAAAATGGAAGGAATACGAGTTGAATTAGCAGCGGTATTCGTCAATTTCGAATGTATTGAACACGTGTGTACTCATTACAGTATTTTTCTGAATACTTTTTGTTGTAACATTCCACACAGTTTTATAGCATATTCTTTGTACTCTTCACCATCTTAATCTTGGCATAATAATTGCCTCAAATATGGTAATTTCATTTTTATTTTGTGCTATGCGTTGTATTTTCTTCTTCAATTTTTGAAATTGTTCCACCTGTTTCTTTTGCTGTTTTCGCACTGAATCTTTCATAATAGATTCTATTTCAGAGTTTTAAACATTACCAAAACGACATATTTCAATATTATATTGATGCTCACAAGCTATTATGGACCTAAAACAATTGCTATCTTTATCTTAAAAAGGTAAACAAAAGCTAAACAAAGTGATAATCACATGGCGATAGACATCTGGAATTGGTTTAATTTGAATATATTCTTGCTTAGCATTGGTTGCTTACGGCACGATCAGACATGAATGAAATAGTCACGTGAATCTTGTTTTCCACCACATCAGTTACTTAGGTCATAAGACCTGTATTTGTACGTAGTGCACGGCTTAGTCGCAAATACTGTCAAGTGAATACTGTTGATTGGTGTGTCAACAACGTAATCATTAGCCCTATCAATGTAGTGTGTTTATCATGAGGGACCGGGGGGTACTTTTCCGCTGAAAGTCGAAATCCGATACCGACATACATGTCTGCTTTTGGTTCCCCTTCCAGGTATCATTAATACCGGAAATTCGCCCCAGCTGGGCTAAGCTCTAAGATTTCAACTGGTATTCCAACATGAGTGGTATTGCAATACATGTAAGTGTATGTGTGTGAGCGCGCGCGCACGCGTGTGTGAGAGTGTACATGTGTGTAAGGGGAAAGGTGAGCAAGGATGAGGACGAGATCGCGCCCGAGTATCACGGCACTGTTTCCGGCATTCGTCTGGTATTGATTAAAGAGAGCACGGAAAGCTACCGATCAGAGCAGCCGACCATTGGGATTCTCCTCCAGTCAATGGTTGGATTCCACATAGCATGACTGTCAAGCACAAAACTTTACTTGGTGTGTAGCAAGTGTCGTATTTAATCTACTGTGAAAGGGTAACCGCTCGCTCTAGCGAATACATGCTGTCGCTCGAAAGCTTCAAAATTCGGCCGCTACCTACTGATCTGATTCTTTAATAGACAGATAGAGGGCACTACGAAGGCTGCGACGGTCCGGAAATAGTACGCCTAACCAGCTCACCCAATCACCGCGCTCGCGCGGCAGCCTCGCCGGCGAAACCGACGTGCCGAAGGCATGGGCTATCAAAATAAATTGTCAAAATTACACTAATGAAATATATTTTAACGGTTCGTCATTAGTCACGATCGTGACGTCAAACATTAGAGGAGGCATTTTCACCCTATACTTCGGTTTTTATAACGTAACCAATGACATTAGATCATTTTTACACCTCCTGCCTTATAAAATGAATCTGTATAACAGTGATAAGCACATGTTTGAGGTCATGAGCCCCGTTGTGAAGGACGTTCGCGAATTAATTAACAATATTCATTTTATAAGGTGGAGGTGTAAAAATAACCTAATGTCATTCGCCACGTTACGAAAACCCAAGTATAGTATCTGGGAGCTCCATTATCAAATAGTGCCGCAATCATGGTGGTGTGCCCCTGTGCTTTTGTGTGTCGGAGTAGCTGTCGGAAGTGATTAGTCTCGTTGCTATCGTACAGTAACATTTCTTGTGCTCTTCTGCTTCTTAGTGATTTGTGTTTTTGAGTGTCAAGTGTGTGTGCAACGATGATCTGAATAAATGTGGGAGTTTCTTCACGTTGCGCCGAAAGGAGATTGGGCTGTAATTGAGTGATCCCAAGAACGTAGTTTGATTGTGCATGTTCTGTGTGTAAATGTGCGATGATTTTAGCGAAACGAAAAGAGTTGTGTGATGGTTTCGAGTGGAAGTGCAGCAAGAAAAGGACCCTCATCATACGTAAAAGTTTTCTCTGTGTGTGTGTGTGGGGGGGGTCAACTGAGAAGTTTTTCTCGTTCCTTGAAGGCGTCTTAAAATTTTACAACAAGTGAAAGTTGCCAATCGGTAAGTTCATTCATTTGTTTCAGAGCGCTTAGCGTAATTTGAGGGAGAGCTTAAGTAGACTCCCCTCCTCCCCCCTATCATCCTCCCCTTCCCCTTCCCCTTCTTCACCCCCTCCCCTTCGGCAACGCATCTCTGCGAGTGTACTGCGTTCTCTACTTTAACCGAAGTGTCCACAGGGAAATAAGGAAACGTGAACATATTCTGTAATTATATTTACTTCATTCATGAACATCTGAACATTTGCACTGTTTTGTAAATAAGAAAGATAATATTTTGTTTGGAATCACTAATGCGAAAGACAATTTCTATTTCAAGATAAAGAGTAAACAAACTCCTATTCAACTAAACCAAGTGATAATTGTACATATGTAATTGTAGTTATTTTCCATAGATTTGTATCCATTCTTATTGTGTTCTAAGTCATGAACTGAGGTTTTCTTCTATAATTATTTTTGAATGATAATCTTTTTATGAGCGTTTGTTGTATTTTTTGCTGTGCATGGTGTTTTCTTTATGAGTAATTTGTAATATTCACTGATCTATTTCATACCAAATTTGTGTTTGTGTGCAATCCAATAAGCGTAATTTGTGTCCTTTTTTAGAAAATAATACAATCTCTCTTTAAGCACAATAAGCACTTGGTTATTTCTTCACATTTCAAATTTGAAAAGACGAATCCCAGAGCCAGGTGAAAGTTTAAGAATAGCTTCAACTGTGGATATTTATTGACGTCTGTTTTTTAATTTATTTTTATGTATTTTGCCCCAAACAGTCAAAAACTGAATGTGACGTAAAGAGGAGAAAATCATCTGTGCACGCTTTCTTGAGTTTCAGAATCCCTTCCCAACTATTTAACTATTAATAGTTGAAAGATGAAAAAATAATAGTAGTAATAATATTAATAATAATAATAATAATAATAATAAATTTAAAAATCAAGATATTAACATTTCAAAAACTAGACATTTTCGTTGCCGAATTATAGAAAACGTATTTCTAACGGTAAACGAACGAACAGATTTGATTTTTCTCTATTGCTAACAAATAGAAACTCACCCTAAGCTCTACTACCACCACAAGCGAAAGGAAAGCTCAACAAAACGTGCGAATAGTGAAGCTACGTTTACGTCCAGAAGCAAATCGAGGAGCCATATCAGCATTTGCTCAACGGATCAGGGAAACTGGACAAAAACCCCGATCGAGATATGGGTCATTAACGCAGGAGCTGAAGTACATTACTTGTTACAGGCATTTAAGTCTCTTTTAAAGATTGTACAATGCAAATGTAAACTAATTCATTATACCATATCTTGGTTTTGTTGAAGTAAACATTATTTTTCTTTTTGCCGATCAGTATACTATCAGTATTGAGATATACAAAATTTCTCTACATTAATATCTGGCAAAGATCTTAGCGTCCGGCTTGCTGGGTCAATGGGTCACGATATATTATAATCCTTATTACCTTTATAATGGATTATAGGATCCGCAGACTATACAGCGCAGCTGGGAATCTGAAATAGAATGATTCTATTCCTAGTTCATTACTGCTTGGATTGACTAAATGAAAGATCACTTTCTTTTCTAAAGAACAAAATTTAACAAAGTTTATTGTTACCTCTTTAGCAAACAATATAGTGAATTTAATAAAATGATTTGATGTTATGCCTTTGATCAAGATATCTTTGAATTTACAATTTTATACCGCGGTTAACTTATCTATTCTTCGTTGATGTCCCTCGTAGACTTCTCAGTCGAAATATCTTGCGAGCTTGCCGTAGTCCAAAGTCCCAAGAAATCCTCTTTGCCCCTATCCAAGCTGGTCTCAAACTATGAAAATTATCAGTCCCGATTACGTCCTATGACATAGTCCCGAAATCTATTACCAATATAAAGTCCCAATTAATGCATCAATATTACTTCCACATGCAATATCTGCAATATCATTTACTGTTCTTAAAATTTCACGATCTGATAACCCGATTCTGACAATCTGTATTATACTCGTTCCCTCTCACGAACCTACGATCAGTTCAGAAACGCGATACCGGTCAGAATCAAATCTTCCTGCATGATTCACCCTCGAAGACTTCGTATTAAACTACCTTCCTCTTTTTTCATAACATTTGACCGTCCTTCTCTCACCCAGCCAATCCATACGTTCGTTATATTTTGGTGTAGCTGGCCTTTCCATCGTCTAAACTTCTTCGCCCAATCTCAAATTTTCTACTTTCGGCATCCAGCCACCTCTTAATGCATTTACAAAAAACAAAAACTACATTGTTTATTCACGGTCGTTGCTAAGCCCTTGCTCTCGTGATATTTCCTAATGCATGTTCCACCATATAGTCTACAAATAAATGTTAGTTTATTTTCATGTGACATATCAGTATGTCACAGTATAGTCTCTAATTGTATGGAAACAGTTTTGCAGCAGAAAAGATTTTACTTTTAACTGAAATTTGTGTACCAATTTTAATTGTTTTATTTCATCTGGCAATGCGTTGTAAAGTAACGTACATGTATTGTATGTGGATTTCTTGTAGTGAGCTGTTGATATTGACACTTGATGAACATGATTTCTACGTCGAGTGTTGTAACTATAAACATCAGTATTACAAAATAAGTTCCCACCGTTAAGTAAGACAGTTTTGACAAATACTACAGATTCGTAAATGAATAGGCAAGACAATGGTAAGATTTCAAGCCCAATGAAAAGAGGCTTGCAGGAATCACGTGAATGGCATTTTTTCATTATTCGGATAATTTTCTTTTGCAATCTAAATGTCTGGGAACTAAAGGATGAGCTTCCCCAGAATATTATGCCATATCTCAGGCGGGAATGTACATTTGCAAAATACACGCAACGAGCTGCATGAAGGTTGACAGAATTAGAAAGAATTCTGAATGCATAACATAATGAGCTTAATTTAGTGTTTAATTCTGTTATATGTACATTCCATTTGAGGTTTGATTGAATTGAGAGACCTAGGAATTTTGTTACCTTAATATCTAATTGAATATTGTTCATTTTCAATGGAGCATACGATTGCCGATTTGAACATTTTTTTTTTTTTTTGCAAAGAACATTCGTGTCATCGGCAGAGAGAACTGTTCTTCCATTTTTAATAGATAAGGGCATATCGTTTATGTACAACAGAAAGAGGATGGGACCTAAGATCGAACCTTGTGGGACCCCATGTTCAATTGGCAAAGAATTGGAAAGATAATGTCCTTTCGTGCCAGTACGGTTTTTCTACTCTTTGAGATCGATGTTTAAGGTACGAGGTTGTCCAATCTAGGGCAATACCACGAATTCCATAAGAAGGTAATTTTAAGAGCAAGACGATAAGGTTAATAACGTCAAAAGCTTTCGAAAGATCTAAAAATATCCCAATGGGTTCTTCATTTTGATCCATTGATCAAGCAACATCTTCTCTCCAAGAAAAAATGGCAGTTTCCATAGATTTGGATTCCCTAAAACCGAGTTGTGAGTCAGAAAACGCTTCGTTTTTTCCTGAGAAAAGTTTCCAGTCGCGAATAGAAAAGCCTCTCTAATATTTTTGAGAAAACTGACAAAAGAGAAATTGGCCGGTAATTTTGAATTCCTTTTTTGTTCCTTTTTTTTTAAAAAAAGTGGCTTAATTTTTGCTGTTTTAAAAATATCTGGAATTATTCCTGTGCACAAGGAAGCATTGAAAATGTGAGTTAATGGGTGTATAATGGCAGGTACATACGTTTTTAATAAACAATCCGTAAATTCATCTAAACCAGATGAATATTTATTTTTTAGTTTACTGACTATTCTGAGGATTTCGTTGGAAGAAGTTGCGTAAATAAATATCGCGCCGAACCTTTTTTTGAGAAGCATATAATGTTGAATTTTGTGGTTTTAGTCCCTTCGTGAGATCAACGGCAATTCTAGAAAAGTGTTGGTTGAAGAGATTCGCAACTTTTTCTGGATTAATTGCTTCTTTTTCATTCTCCTTTAAAACAACAAAATCTGATGACAACCTGGATGCCACGCTGTCCATGGTGTTTTCTTTAAAGTAATTTGTAATATTCACTGATCTATTTCATACCAAATTTGTGTCAGTGTGCAAAACAATAATGAAATTTGTGTCCTTTTTTTAGAAAAAGAATACAGTCTCTCTTTAAGATTGAACAGGTATTTGGCTATTTCTTCACATTTCAAATTCGAAAAGACCAGTCCCAGAGCCATGTCGCAGTAGATAGCTTCAACTGTGGTTATTTAGTGATATCTGGTGAAAACCTGGATACCACGTATCGAGCATTTGCATCATCCAGACCAGGAACCCGTTACAATGACTGCAAACCCGAGAGAAAACAAAAGACGCGCAAAGCCACGAGGAGGCGCGTTCGCTTACCACCGGAACGGGGAGGTGCGCGGCCGCGTCGACGCGGAGGCGCCGGGCGTCGAAGCCGCGACCACGCGCCAACAAGCGCAGCTGGCGCGCGCCGCGCAGCACGTGTGCGCAGAGGCGCCAGTCGGCGGCGCCCATTTGCGCCTGCGCGGCCGCGTCGGCGCGCTCAGCCGCGCCTCGCAGCAGTCACCAGCGCCAGCGCCAGCCCAGCACCAGCACCGGCGCCCTCGACCCGCCGCCGCCCATCGCTGGGCACCACCTAGCTGTAAACACGTCTGTATCGTCCAGTTTTCGAAAGGCAGCAATCAAGCATTGGCGGGTGGGCCAATTTTTAGTTCACAAAATAATAATAATAATAATAATAATAATAATAATAATAATAACTGAAGAGCCTCGGACCGGGAGGTCGTAGGTTCGAATCCTGACGGCGGCAGGATTTTCAACACTAGCATTTTCAGCTAGGTCGAATTCAGTCGCTGTCTGGAGGAGAATCCTAGCGGCCGGCTGCTCTGATCGGTAGTTATCCGTGGTTTCTCCTATCAATACCAGGCGAAGGCCGGAGCAGTACCCTACCAAACGGGCCACGGACCGCGCGCGATCTTTCCTTCCTCTTCCTTGTCCTATCCTCTCCCCTGACACACACACTTACAGTAACATGCACTACACTACCACATATTCCGGGAAACCGGTCGGGAGCTTAGAACTTGTCCCGGCTGGGGCAGTGCCCCTCTGGTGGGAGAGTCCTGGTTAGGGGGAAACCCCACTAGCCGACGCCGGATCTCGCCATCCAGCGGAGGAAGATTACCGCCATCTCCCGAGAAAAAAACATGCCCTACACTAACGGGACTAACGACCAAAGTAGTTGACGTCATTGATCGAGAAAGACGCAAAAAACCGTGCCATATTGCAACGGGAAGACAAGTCCCTCACGCGCCACGTTACGAAAACCGACGTATATTCATCATTTGGGCGTGTAGTTGCGACCATATCAAGAGCTGAGATGTTTTAGAGCACATTAGGAACATTGATGATACTACTATACGATATCATACCACGCAATAAGACAGCTCTACTGTCTTTCAGCTACTGTTCTATGTGAAGGGTACTCTAAGCATGTGAAAAAATCAAAAGGATATGAATTAATATCAGCAAAAGATGACTGTGCATAAATATTATTTCATTTGCATGAGAATATTTTTGCATAAGAGTAGCGAAAGAGGTCTTAACTTTGGAAATTGACTTTGGAAATAAAAGTTCATCACACAGAAGGAAAGCTATTTTTACACAAACTTCAATTTCATGTTATTGCAATATAAAATGTATTTCTGTTTGGTTGAAAGATACATTTCTTTGATGACTATACCTACTCAGATTATTGTTCCTCTCGTTACGACATAATTGCTGGCTCTCACCATCAGCAATTGAATTCTTGTTGCAGAAAATCAGATTCAGCGCCTGGAATGTTCACTGACGTTAGAATTGGTTGAACTGTATTTCCTTTCCGTAGAAAATTTGTTTCTCGACGTTTATTTTGGGCACAAGTTCTCAGAAGTGCTCTTCGGATAAATCTAAAAACTGTGTCCACACTGAATATATTCTTTCAATGCAAATTCATTTCTGATTTGAAAAATAAAAATGATCTCCTCACCAACTGAAGTTTTTTTCCGACTACAATGAGAACAGAGCGTTTTATAAAAAGCTTCGATCTTCTCGATTATATATTTTGGACAGGAAAAAAATTACGTGCATTTCTCTTATATAGACTGTTATCAAGGTCCAGTGTGATTGTGGACGTACTTATTACACCATCTTTACTACGTTTATCACTAATAATCATGCAGCACTACTGAAGAAACTCAATGAAGCAATTCTTGAGACAGTTCAGTAAATCTTCGTGGCTATTATATCTTTCGTTATCCCAAAAAGGTTTTTCATTCTTTCTTTCGTTACCTATTTACGACAAAAAACTATCTTTTATCATGAAAGGTATGATATACTATTTCCATTACGCATTATTATCGTAATATATTTGTGTCATCACATACTTCTCAAAAATAGTATTTTAACGCGCATACATTTATTTCATCAAGACGGTATACTGCGTTTTGAAAAATCACTAAACGTCATCCAAATCTGCTTTGTATCCATTTATCATTTTACCTTGTCTCTACCATTTTCTTGTCAGTGACAGGCATTTCAAATATCCTATGTTGGAGATTTATATTGAAAGCGTTTCTGAGAAATGTATTACAGTGATGTTAACATAACTTTGTAAAAGAATATTTGAAGTATTGAATTTTACCCCATTCATTTTGGCAGATAGTTTTTCAAAACGTCCAAGTTAATTGAACACTAAATTCTGTATCTACATAAGGCCACGAATGGCGAGAAAACTGGAATTTTTGAGCTTTAACAACAGTGAGGAACGTTTATTGTCGAGATCACCTCTTCAACCCCTTACCGCCAAGATCAGAAGCTGCTCCGAAGAGATGACATGTATTACGGACAGGATTTTCAGTTGCTCGATGGAAGGGGGTGGAAGGGGCAATCTACCTATTTCTAGCTACAAGGTCCATATTTCACTGTTTGTGTTTCTGTGCATTGCGGCGTATCGACATATTTCTGTTTTTACCTTCCGTATACATGCGTATTTGCGGAGTAGTATTTGTAGTAAAGAGAAAGTTATATAATGCTGCGGAAAATCGTTTTCGAGATTTCAACGGAAATACACGTTTTGGCGTCCCCTTACACCTTACATTTTTTAAACGTCCGTCCGTCTGTTTGTGAACACTATTAGCGACTAAACGATACGTAGGATTTTTTCAAAATTGAAGAAACACCTATTCATCTGGTTCTAGTTGAAGCTTTGAAAATTTTGAAAAACATTATTTAAAAATTATGGGTACTTCCATCAAGTTCCCCGGACATTTTCAAACTTTTCTCAAAATCGGCTCCAATTTTTTTCTTTAAAATTCTTGTAAGAATAGAGTAAAAATAAGTACCCCTAATTTTTAAAGTATATTTTTGAAAATTTCAAAGCTCACAAAAGCTAAACGTCCTAGCTAGAGTTGGATGTGCTTGCATCGGCAACCAAATGTCTTCTCTCAACGACATGACCCTCGGGCAATATGTCAACTTTGTTTTCGTTCGTTTTCCAAATTTTGGTATTAATTTTGTTACTAGCGTACCCGTGCGAGAACTCTCGCATGTTAAATTCCATCCTTTTCCCTATCTTTCCTTATCCATGTTAAGAGGGGAAGTTGTTAATGA
Source organism: Teleogryllus oceanicus (assembly GCA_964035755.1). Taxonomy (NCBI): domain Eukaryota; kingdom Metazoa; phylum Arthropoda; class Insecta; order Orthoptera; family Gryllidae; genus Teleogryllus; species Teleogryllus oceanicus. The sequence continues at coordinate 49,611,226 of CAXIVR010000003.1, read as the reverse complement.
AACGTGTTTATTTGTTTAAAAAATTTAAAAATGTAACTTCTAATGTAATTATAGTATTGAAAATACAAACGAAGAAGAATGAAATTGATTTTTGAAACAAATTTTGAATAAAGGTTTATTCAGTGTTCTTGGAACAATTCACAACATTTCCTTAAAACAACATTTAAAGTAATTATTCAGTCTTCCTTGACAGCTATTCGCTTTCCTTGATAGTCACACAAATATTACAAAATATTTTTGCTCTCCAGAAAGTTGTCCAAATGAAAATACAGGATCGGGCAGGCATGTAGTACTGTCAAGAAGTGCAGGACCAGCAAAATGTAATAGATTGTCCAAGAAGCTCTCGTTCCATAGATTACGTTGCGAGGAACGTTTCTTTCTGGCCTTCGTCTTCAAACTTCCAAATTTCAAGGCCCTAGAACACTTCGTCTATCAGTTATTAAACTAAATAGATTTTAATAATGCTGCCACAGTATTGCATGAGGCATTTGACATGAATATTTAGATTCATTTTTTCATCAAATCCTTTATATTTTCAAAGTCAAAGTGCAAATCGCCATATCGTCGTGAAGTTCTCTTTCTTTAGAGACCTCATTTAGATCGGCTGCGTGTGCGGAAAACTCATCTACACTACTAAAATAATGTAGGTGACGATTTTATGAAATATAAACAATAAAACACGAGATGAAATAGCAGCATCTGAACTATCATATGTTGATCCAACTATATTTTCACATTTTTTCAATTATTAATAAATTGATCTGTTTAATAACAAATTTAACTTGCTTGCATGTAACATCTAGATCTTTTCTAACCGCCTCAAAAGAGAATTTACATTACTAAATGTACTACGAGAATAGTGTGCTAAGCCAAGTACCCTGAGATTAGCTTTTAATAATAAAATCAGCATCCAGCGTTGGAATATAGCATTGTTTTCAGACTCGGATGTCAAAGAATACGCGTTGTTAGGACAACGGATCAAGAAGGTTTAATATTCCATGCTTGGTGTCATAACGTAGTGCAAATGGACACGACCCCAAACACATTATGTGCCGAAGGTGTGAAGAGTGCGTTGGATGGCTGTGATCTTTAATAATAAGTAGGTAATATAGTCAGTAGAGTTTCATACGAAACACAAACAGGGAAAGTCGCGACTCGTATTTGTGGGAATATTAAGTTCATTTATAGCAATCGTTGAGGGCATTTAGGTACATTTTTTATTTAGAAAACGACGCGAAAATTTGTACACCAAGGATTCCATGGACAATATTCTGCTAGTCAACCGAAAAGCCAGCGATCAAGATTACGAACGTAAGCTTACTAATTATAGTGAAAAACGTACGGTGTTTTAATGTTTCAAAGGGAAAAGTAATTCATATAAAATTAATAGAATTGTGATGTATAGATTGTAAGAATAAATGTTAAATTTTGTGGTTGAAAAAGGTTGATAATTTATAGTAGTTGCCATCAATATAATAATTGATTTCAGTCAATGATTTCAACCTATGGTTGAGTTGAAAGTAAATTTAAGTTTTTAGTGTTAAAATTTCACAAATACTGTTAACTAGCCACCACGAGCTTGGCAAGAAGGAAAATTTATCACAGTCATTGTAGTTTTCTTCCAAATGCTTCATCTTGCCAAGATATAAATTAATTTGTTGAAATTACAGATCACTTTAGGGAAGTATTATTTCCCAGCTTAGTGAATGCAATATTGTAACTGAACACGCTTACTTGAAAATTCCACCGAATCACTGTTGACAAAGAAAATACTGGCAGAGGTGAAACAGAATCCAATCCTAACATGACACAGTTTTCCTCTACACTGTACACAATTGTGCATTGTTTGTCAAGATTGTTTAATTTTTGTTTTGACGAACATTAAAAGATGTAAGAGGCCCCTTTCTATCATTGTTTGATTTAGTTTCTAAGCTCTCTGATAATGTTCTTTTCTTAAATCAAATATTCTTGAGCCTTCTGCCTTATCTTTTGGATTCACATGCGAGCACCCTGACAGAGAGATGTAGCTCAGTGCCTCAACTGATGTCACTGCAGCGCCTCTGACGGTCCAAGGTTCGAGTCCTGACAGCGGCAGAGTTTTCGACACCTAGGTCGAATTCAGTCACTGTGTGGAGGAGAATTCCAGCGGCCGGCTGCTCTGATCGGTAGTTTTCCGTTGTTTCTCTGAGCAACACCAGGCGAATGTCGGAGCAGTACCCTATCAAACGGGCTACGGACCGCGCGCGATCCTTCCTTCCTCTTCCTTGTCCTATCCTCTCTCCTTACATATACACACTAACATGCACTACACTACCACTTCCAGAAGACCGGTCGGGAGTTAGGAACTTGTCCCGGGTAGCGCGGTGCCCCACTGGTGAGAGAGTCCTGGTTAGCCGAAGGTAGGTCGGTGCTGGATCTCGCCATCCAGCGAGGAAAGATCATCGCTATCTCTCGATGAAAAACATGCACTATATGTGGTGTCCCCCAATCAGAAGAGGAGATGGGGTTACGCTCCGCCGCTCCGCAAAAGAAGGGGCACAGCCCCTCCCCTTCCCCTTCACCGGGCGGTGGAGTATAAATTCACAGGCCGGGAGCGGAGCGCTCGTTCCGTAATTAATCTCGCATCAAGCTACCACCGCTGCCGGACGCTACACGCCCCAGTCGTGGTGTTATCAGCTACGCGATAAGAGTGGACTTCGGGCGGCCACCGCCGCCAGCTACCGCACGGGAGAATCTTATCGCCACTGCTGGTGATAACAGCCGGCACCTGATCCTGCGAGCCGCCTCGGCTCGCTATCCAGTGCTGCCAGTAATAAGACATTATACGACAAGAACGCCGTTATGGGAATTGTTCAGTTATCGTTACTTTAGTTTCAAGTGTATTTGTTATGGTGACAGTAAATCACTTTTAAACATTGAGTGTGTAATTCACCCCTGAATATTGCAAATACAACACTATACTTACTGGTCTAATGACCCGAGATGTTGACGCGCCCGGAATCACTAACCAACTAACCAAGAGGGAACACCCTGGCAATTTCGTGGAAATGTTTCTCCGATCCTCGAGTTTCGGTCGTCTCATAGTACAATGTAGCTCCTTGACTTTTCATCATAACATAAGGACTTGTAGCGGATTTCCCTTCTATCAACGTGAAGTGTAACTGCCTTCAAAGAAATGATATCGAATAACTTTAATAAACATGGTTAAACAATTATTTCTCTTAAATGACGTATGTTATGTCGTTAACTCAACCGCACCAGAAAAAATAAACAATATTGTAAAAGAAATACAGGCCTATGCTTTCATCAAATTTCATTTTTAATTCATGTTTTAAAAAAATCCGCTCTTGAACCGCCCTGTCCATGTACATACATTGACTTAAATTAGCAGAGTTTGAAATTTGAGGGGTGGGCGATAGAAACGGACAAAAATATTTTGAATAAGAATAAAAGTAGCGTTTAGTGATTAGTAAATATGGTGTAGTAGCATACCAAGTGCATGAGTACTGTATCATATTCTTTTCACAGAAAGAAGAATGTCAATATTTACATTCGATAAATGAACGGTTGCACTATACACATAAAAAGCACTCTTCGTCGGTATCAAGCAAATATTAATACCGCTAATTGTCGCTGCGAAAGTATTTAGATTTACTTGCATAATCTTCAATCGATTATTATGCAAATAAACATCATCAGTCGGCGCAAACCACGGTTTACCCAGAAAACGTACGTATTAGTTGTAGAAATCTAAACCGTCTAAGCGCGACGTCACAAATAAAGATCGTCTCCAGCGCCCAGTAATATAGTTGGTATTGAATAATATCGATAAGCGTCAGACCAGCAAAAATGTGTATGTAATAGGATGTCCAAAAGTATTTTGTCCTGTAGATTACGGTGTGAAAAACGTTTCTTTGAGGACTTTGGCCTCCGTGAAATCCTCATCTTTGAGGCCCCGTCTTTGAGGCCTCATCTTTGATGCCCGGCTTAATTTTTTTTAATTTTAAGGACCTAGAACTCTTCATTATACTATACCTAACTATATAGATTTTGACAATTCTGTCGAGTGTTGCGGGTTGCGTTTGAAATGAATATTTCAATTATTTTTTTTACATAAATTCTTCCTCTTTTTTAAAGTCAAAGTGCAATTAGTCACGTCTCCGTGAAATTCTCTCTCTTTAGAGACTTCATTTATAATGATTGGTTGCATGCGATAGCCGCAAAAGGTGTGTAGTATACTACAGAAATAAAAAAGGAGACGATTCGCTGTAACGTGTTTCACGATGGCGAATTAACTTGACTCGACGCTAAAGTCTTTACTAAAATCTGTCACCATTGACTGTCTAAATTCCGTGTTTTTTGTTATATGACGCTTTCAAAATAAAAATTTATTTTCTACAAATATCCAATCCCAAATCACGTATGTTTATATTGTCCTAGCAATCTCCAATGTCCCATATTTATTTTTGTTTTGTCCTGGAACATTTCGACGTCCTACTATTTACATTCCAATATTTGTATTTATTACGTCCACGTCCAATATGGCTATCCTATGCCCTCTTTGTAAATGGAGTACACTACCCTTTTATTTTCGCTCTCGAGTATCAATACGTCGAACTGAGTGACTATTCATATTGTTTTAATCAGTAATACCATTAAGATATTTGGGTATGTCTCAATGAATATGTGTGTATATGTATACAGGGCTAGATTTCTGACGGAACGCGTCGGAGCGGCGTTCGGGTACGTCGAAAATAATTATTAAATTATATTTTAATGTATAACTATTTCTATTAAATTAATAATTAGTTTAAAGCGCGTTCCGGATCTGAAATTTTATAAATCAAGCACTGTGAGTATATGTATAAATGCGACACAATGCCAGAGACCGCGCGCTATCCTTCCTTCCTCTTTCTTCTCCATAAATATATATGTTGAAATTGTATATGTATATTATATTGAGTTTGTTCTTCCCTTGCTCACAATTAAACAAATCATCAAAATTTTAAAATTACTCGTTACCGCCGCAACTTCGTTTATTGAGCATCAAAATAAGTAATTATCTAGCCTTATTTTCGCTTCACCTGGCTAATACATAACACATTTCATGAAAAGAACACGTTGACACAAATTAAACATTGTATATAACTCTTGAAAACAATATCCACATTCATACATAACAGTACACAGAAAACTAATTCATGAGCGCGAATTCCTATTCCCCCATTTTTATGGCCATTTACGTCTAAAACTTTAACATTTTCCTCATTGCACGACATTCTTGGCCTTTTCATATCAAGTCAAAATATCAATTTTAAAGTGTTCACGTACCTTGTCGTTGACCGCCGAGCTCCATCAGAAAAATCAACACACAGGTCACCGATTTCCTCTTACCATTTTGAAACCCATTTCACGTCCGTACTACTATTTTACTTATCATTCAGTATATCGCCATGCACTTATAAACCAACATGGCTTCTCTCTCCGATCCGCCACGTACCCAGTCTAGTAACACTGACTTCGCGTTTTTCCGTATTGCTGAAGTTTCATTAACAATTACCATCTCTCTAGTTTATCATTTACTTTCTGTAAATATAATTGCGTTTTTGTCCTTTAAATTTCGCTCACAGTTGATCAGTTCACTTTCGCAATTAAATTACATATTTTCCTGGTTATTTTGTTAATATTTAAGTGTCTTTCTTGGCCGTTTAGTTTATTTGACATATTTACGTACATCATGACTTTGGTGGGTAGTGGACAATGGTCTTACGAAAAAATTATGATTCCTATTGAATTTCCTTTAAAAACCCTAATATACATCCAAATATTCGTCGCCCTAAGATCTATTTTTTTTAATTTTTTAATTTTACGTCAAAAATCAGTTAAAAACTGCATATGACGTGCTATGGGGAAAAGTGAATTGTGTGCACATTTTCAAAATTCTGTGATCCCTACACTAAGTCATATACTACTTAAATTTTTAATTTTGAAAGGGAGAAAAAAACTCCCATGTAGTAAAATCTATTTTCAAGGATAAAAAGTCAATAAATTTTGCCTCTTATCCATGTTGTCCTTCAGAATAATACTTCCTGGCGCGACAACATGAAAATGATAATTTGAATAATTGTATTTCCCACTGAATTCTAGAAGACGTGCACAGAAAATTAAGTTACATTTATGTTCAGAAGCAAAACAAGGGGCCATCTCAGCATTTGCTCAATGGATCAGGGAAACTGGACGAAAAACCTGATCTAGATGGGGGTCATTGACCCGGAAGCTGTAGTACAATAGTTGTTACAGGTTGTTTATACTCATTTATACAGTCCAAATGGTAAATAATGCATTATGTATCATTGTTAAAATTAATGTTACTTTTCTTGTGTCTTTTCTTTACTTTCTGTTTTCTTTCTTTATTTACTTCTTTCTCTTTGTTATTAACCGAGAAATAAAAAAGCAGTCGAATTGTGTAAATTGAGTTAATTTTTCTTTCTGAACAAATATATTTATTTCTTTTGCAAATAATAAACAATTTACATGTTTCTGGAGTGATTCTATGTTTCTGCAATGCAAATTTTTGCCTAGAAAGCATTTTTTCAGACCAACTTTTGAGTGCTTAGTGCGGCACAGCTACTCAGAACATCCAAAAAGTTTATTAGACAAAATGTGCTTTAAATTGTAATTTTGTCATATGGAATTATTTTTGAATTTTCGACATTTCCACCCCGGACACAACGGATTAGGGTGTTATATATACACACACATACTTATATACACATACATACACTAACACAAAAGAAAAAAATGATTCGTAGAGATACGTGTGATGGTGTAAAGACAATTCAAGAGCAAAGCTGTACTACAAAATATTCCGAAGTAAATAAGCAGAAAACAAAGCCAAATAATCCTAATAATCCTATCCTAATAATCGTGCTCTCAAGAGCCATTCCGTAGTTGAAGCATGTTCTGAAGAGGAAACGAAAAATGTTTGGTCAAAGATATTCAGAACAACAATATATTTCTCTCGTTCAAACATGTCTAAAAATTCAATTAAGTAAATTAATAACGCAAGAAATGTCTGGTCAGGTAGTTTTCCGTTTACAATCCCTATCTTGCATCCAGCTAATCGATATTTTCTGAAGTCCCTGCAACAGGCTGCAAACCGGTAAATCACAGAGGCGATCGTGCTTTCTTTCTTTCAAATACAGTAAGGTATTGTGTAAAATAATGAGTATACCAGTTTGTGTCCAAAATCATTTTTTTATTGAATTACATCGTAAAAAAAAATATTTTCTTGTTCGCCATTATAAGGCCTATACGAGGCTATATAAGGCCTATACGAGCCATCTTCTGAGATGTGGACTGAAATCTTCAAAATTGCAAACGAATGATCTACCAGGAGCACAGAGCTCCTTTCCTCAGCCATGCTTCCAATCAAGGAGGGTATCCTTCTTGCGTGGTGAGAGTCTTCTTCCTGCGTTGACGTCGCCTCAAGTAGCACCTGTGATGGGATTGGAAAAATGGAACCGAATACTATTATCAAGACTAGGAACTTTCAACGCTTCTTAAAGCTTACATAAAGAGCTTATTATACAATTAGGATATTGATAATAAAAAAAATCGAAAATAAGGGAGTAAATGGCCAGGAGGGTCACCCACGAGACCTCTTCACAGGGAAGACATGAGTTGCCGCTGTCTGGAGGAGAATTCTAGAGGTTGGCTGCTCTGATCGGTAGTTTTCCGTGGTTTCTCCGATCAACACCAGGTGAATGCTAGAACAGTACCCTAACAAACGGGCCACGGACCGCGCGCGATTTTTCCTTCCTCTTCTTTGTCCTATCCTCTCCTCTTACACACACACTTACACTTACATGCACTATATTACCACATATTCCAGGAGACCGGACGGGAGCTTAGAGTTTGTCCTGGGTGGGGCGGTGCCCCGCTGGTGGGAGAGTTCTGGTTAGGGGGAATCCCCACTAGCCGACGGCAGGTCTCGTCATACAGCGGGGAAAGATCAATCTCCCGAGAAAAAGCATGCACTACACCAATGAGACTAATGACCAAAGCAGTTGACGCGCCCGGAAACACGAGAAACAATCAATCAATCAATCAAAACGTGAGTTGTCACCCCCGCGAACAATTTTGTTCGCCGACAACCGTGTTTCTGGGTGCGCCTTGAATGAACACCGATGAATTCTGACCGAGCGAGAGGAATCGCGGCTGCCTGGACGAAAGGTTCGATTCGCGATCTCGCGCCCTCCGCCGAGCTGCACCCGCCGAAGGCCGGAGAGCCGGGAGTTAACTGCCAGGAATCCGGCCGTAGACTTCCAGGAAACTACAACTTGGGAGGACGTTCGCCAGGTGCAACCGGGAAGTATAAGTTTAACTACAAGGTGGAGTTGATTGATTGTTAGTGATTCAGGGCGCGTTAACTTCTGAGGTCATTAGTCCCGTACGTGTAGTTCAGGTTTTTTTCATCGGGAGGAGGCGGTGGCCTTCCCCCGTTGGATGGCGACGTCGGGCACCATCCTACCGTCGACTAGCGGGTTTTTCCCAAACAGTTATCTCCCACCAGCGAGACACCGCCCCAGCCGGGGCGGTGTAAGCTCTAAGCTCCCGACCGGTCTCCCAGCATGTGTGGTAATGTAGTATATACTAGTGTAAGTGTGTGTGTGTAAGAGGTGAGGATAGGAAAAATCGCACTCAGTTCGTGGCCCATTTGTTAGGCATTTGCCGACTATTGATCAGAGAAAGCACGGAAAACTACCGATCAGAACAGCCGGTCGCTAGAATTTTCTCCCGGATAGCGACTGAATGCGATGTAGCTGAGAAGCTAGTGTCGAAAATCCAGCCGTCGTCGGGGTTCAAACCTAGGACCTCCCGGTCATTGGCACGACAGTGACATCAGTTGATGCACTGAGTCACCTCTCCCGGTGAAAGATGGAGTGATAGTGGCGATGTGTGTCAATTGAAATAGCGTATAATTTATTTTTCTTTCATTTTATTAAGTTAATTAAAATCTTGCTAATTAATTAATTAATTTATGTATTTATGTTTTTTCTTTTTGCTAACGACAATTAATTTAATTTTTAAATTAAATTCGTAATTTTAATTTAATGCAAACCCTATGTTCTCCTTCATCCGTAGGTTCAAGATTAGGGCAATACCAAGTACGCGATGGTTTTGTTTCCATAGAGACACCGCCAGAACGCTGACCAGCCGGGAAACCTGATCATTGAATATCGGAGTGTCCTGCGTTATAATACAAATACGAGAAAGTAAACATTTATACATGATTTTTTGTGAGGCAGAGAAATTTATTTTTATTTAATACTCTTCATACCTTGTGCTGAACAAATAAGAAATCTTTCTTCGGAAGTGAATCGCTTCCATAGGTCGGGGCATGATAAGAGCTAAAATTTGCATCGCAATTGCCATGCAAATATTATTATCGATGCGAATATATCATTTTTCAATTTTTCCAATATTTCATTTCGCAACGACAGTCAAGTTTTTGTCGGAGTAGTCGCAGTGTTTGTCCAAAAATGTGCCGTGTGCGCGGGCAGACTGTTAGTACTGTGGCGTCATACGGGTGTAATCAGTACACAGACGAGAGTGGGTTGTAATAACAGCAGGTTTATTCACAATTCAGACCGTAGTCACGAATAACCAATGCACTGTATACAATTAACTAACTAAATAGACCCCACTGTTAGGAGAGATATTTACAACGGCTGCCACACCGCAACATACTACCTAATGTTTCGCCGTGCGTAGTGCCGCCTGCTCTGAGACCGACTACATGTCTCACTAGTCACGACAAAACTGCCGGCTTCTTGCGTCGCGTGCACGTTCGCACGTCTCACGGACGACCTATGCTGCTGCGGCCAGGATCACAAAAAAGAAGAACGAGCTGTTGTTCTCACGGCTCTTAAATAGCCCTCGCGACGCTCCCCGCCGCCTCCATTGCGTCCGCCCTAACGCCCGCACACCCTGTCGGAAAAACCCCGTGCGTCATAGCTTCTGCCTTTGTCTACGCATCCGGTGCACACCGCGCCACGTGCCCACGCTGTTTTAGCGACACGACGCTACAGTACTTGCTCAAAATGCGAGTACTGATGCTTGTAAGAAGAGTACTTCGCTTTCCTTGTGCTAGCATTCTTTACGACGACTCAAATCAATATTGTGTAATTTGCATGTCTTTCTATTCAAAATGAGCTGGTGCATTCAAAGTAAATAAATGTTACGTGTTCTAATTATGTTTTTGCGTGTGAGTATGTACGAAGGTCACCACGACCGCATCCCGTTCAAATCACCCTGTTGATTTATCTTACGATTCTGGTTAAGTGTATAACCCCACATTGGTATACAGTCAGCTTTCAATTCATTCATATCCTCAGTCAGACATCAACCTTTATTTATAATTCTAATTAGTATAGTAGAATCAGAGCGAGGGTAGGGATTCCGGTCTTAATAAAACGTGTTCAGACAGCATTTTTCCAGATACTACATGTTTTTATGTTAAATTAATAAAATATTTAAATTTTTAATTAATTAAATACCTCCTGAGTGCGAACGCAGCGCTCGTAGTGACGGAAGGCGCCACTTCCACCGCGAAGGTGAGTAGCGCCAAGCCGAGGCCGGTGGCGAGCAGCGTAAACACGCCCAGCAGGTCGCTCAGCGCCAGCGGTAGCGGTGCCTCCCCCGCGCTGCCCCCCTCGCCGGCGCCACGCCCATGGCGGGCGACACGGGGATCAGACCGCGCAGCCAGTGGTCGACGAAGCCCGCCTGCTGCAGCAGCAGCACAGGCGGTCGCCCCACGCGCGCAGCGGAGACCGCGGCGGGTACATCTGCACACGAACACACACACATTCATACGCTTGAGTGATTCATTAATTATTTCGTTGATTGATGATAATTGATTACTAGTGATTCTGGGTTCGTCAACTGCTAAGGTATTAATCCCATAAGTGTAGTGCATAGTTTTGCTCGGGAGTGGCGGTGATCTAACCCCACTGGATGGTGAGTTCCTGTGCCGATCTATCTCTCGGCTGGCGGCATTTTCCCAAACCAGGTATCTCCCACCAACCGGTCGGCTAGCGGGGTTGTGTGACAGTTCAGGGCTCACCTCCTCAGAAGCCGTTATTCAAAAATATTGAAAAATATTTAAAAAAATGTATAAGGACCGTGAAGTAGACAGGACACTGTAACCCCCTTCCCAGAGAAAAATCCAGGGAGGGCTCTGATATTGACACGGTATAAATCGCCTACTTTTAAATGTAAAGCAAGCAAAAATAAATATATTTTGAAAATTCAAATGGGGAAGTACTTTTTTGTATCTATCTTGAAATATGAGAACAAAAACAGCTTTGGACGGGATAGCGGACTTCCATGCGCAGTCGTGCGACACACGGTCCGGGAAACTAAGACCGTTCCAGGTTAGGAATTTTACCACTAATTGGGTTTTTTTATCTCATAATAATTCGGTTTTAATATACTTTTTGTAAACGTAAGTTGTCTCTAAAAACGATCGATTCTTTATTGCTGATACATTATTGATTACTTTCAAATGACTATCGAGCTTTAGATCCGATAACTAGAATTGTTTTAAAAATCTCAGAAGTTTGATTATATGCACTGAAATACGTTGATTATACCATGGTAAGTGTAAACTCGAAATGCCGTAGTTTCAAAATGTTCGTCAAGAAACGCACTATACATATGTTTATTAAGCATTAAAACATATTTCTGAATGTCGTGTTCTTTGATTTGGTGGCTTTCGCGGCCCATCAGGATGCTTCCGCCACCTGTAATAGTGATAGCAGGACGCTACAAATAAGCGCGCTGAGATCGCTCATGAATGCAACATCCCTTGCACAAACGAAAGGCAGAAGGGAGTGCAGCATGGCGAAACAGGCTTCAAAAGCAACCTCACTGATCTCTGCAGCGTCGTTGTCCGGGATGCCCTCGGGCTCAAGTCCTGACGGTGGTGGAAGCCACCGCTTCCAGGAGAATTCCAGCGGCCGCTTGCTCCGACCGTAGTTTTCTGTGGTATCCCCAATCAGTATCACTACCCTAAAACGCCGTAGCACTACCCTAAAACGGGCAAGAGAGCGCAAGCAATCTTTACCTTCTCATGCTAGTCTCTTCTCCACTTACACCCACACTTCGAAACATGCCGGAAGACCGGTCGGGAGCTTGGAGTTTGTCCCGACTGGGGCGGTGCCCTGCTGTTTGAAGATACCTGCTTGAGAGAAATCCCGTTAGCTGACGGTATGACGGCGCCAGATCTTGCTATTAATCGGGGGAAGACCACCACCACCACCTTTCTAGGAAAAATATGTACTACACTTACAGGACTGTCAATCAATCAGGACGCAGCTGGAGCATAATCTTGATGGGAAGATACCTCTAGACGGAACCGCTGCAAACCGACAGTAGATCGGCGCTATATCCAGCGGGGGAAGAACACTGCCTCTCCCAAAACATTTTATGCACCACGCTTATGGGATTAATGATCACGTATTTGACCTACCAACTTAGGGATGGCAAAAAACCCAGTTTTACACCAGAAGCATCGATATATTAACATCGATATTTTGCTTTCGATGTTTTCTTCACATCGATATTTTGTTGTAAAAACATCGATTTAATAAAGGGGTTTAGAGTAGCAGCAATCCACAGCAATATCGTTGTATTGCGTCATCCTCTTTATCACGCTGCACATTTCGCCAGGGCAATCTGAAGGAATTTTCGGTGGTTTTTACTTCGATGATGTGTGAATGGAAGTGACTAAAGGGTAAAGTAGCAGAACATGATGTTCTTTTTTGTAAATTTTATTTTTTACATTCGATAATAATTTTTATTAATATACTACTAACATGCTGGTAACCAAACAATAAAATATATTCCTTTTATGTACTGTAATTAAAAATGGATAGGAAAATAGTTTGTATATTAGTCTATAATTAAAACATGGATAATTTTTCGCCGATGTTTTCATGGACATCGAAAACCCTTTAGCGATGTATCGATGTTTTTGTAAAATTTGCCATCTCTACACCCAGTCCGCAGTGCGCGAGCGACTGACCAGCGCGAGGGCGTCGCAGCGCACGGTTTCCCGCACGAGGCGCAGGCGCGCCAGCTGGGCGGCGGTGGGCGGCTCGCCCAGCGGGAAGAAGAGGCCGGCGATGAGGCGCCCCACCACGGCGTAGTCGCCACGCGCCAGGCGCCGCTCGCGCTCCGCACCCCCGTCCGCCAACGCCTCCTTGCGGAACGCGCCCTTCCACCGCACGTGCACCGGGTTCTGCGCACGCGCACCGCGCACGCCCCGGCGTCAAGGCCGGGGCAAGAATTCACAAGCACGAAGTTTGTAACCTATTCAATTTTATGCCCGATATGCTCCGACCCCTGAATACACAACTTACAATGTTTACAATAAACAGAATAAACTGACCCGTTACAATGCGGAACATTTAACTAATCACCACAACCGCTTGCCTCATAAAATACTAACTCCTGCGGTGTGGTGTGATGCACCGTTACCTCTATGTGCGCATACAAGCGAGTATGTCGCACCTCACGTCTCGACGCATGCACGCCGGCTTCAGCCCTTTGCCTCTGTAGCCTACACGTCGAAGTGCCACGCGCCGCACACAACTCACACGGACGAACCCAACAATTAAAAGAAAAAGTTTTGTCCGGGGTCCGCTTATATACTTTCTGGCCCGGCTGACGGAGCTGTGTCATCTATTCGTTTCCGCCTCTGCGTTTCCACAGCCAGCATGTCGACGGGGTTCACAAGCCTGCCCCCGTGGCCACCACGCCACGGCCGCTCCGCTGGAGTGCCTCCCGCAGCCCTGCTCGAGCACAGGTTTTCCTCGTCCAAATAATACACCCTTTTCCTTTGTTCAGCAAGGCGTCTCTTCAGCAAGCGCTGCCTGCTGTCGCAACCTACTTCCTTGTGCGTTTTTTGAACATGAAATGCACGTAGCTAGTATATTGTACAGCCTGTTTTTACAAGGCGACTGTTATGACGCCACAATATAGAAGGGTTTTCCTAAGACGTGACAGTTTGCTAAACAAGTAAACATCACGTGTAATTTAGAGAAGAATCCCTCCGCCGCGACAGCTGTACAGCCACCCCTCTTCGAAAAGTGTTTGGTTATGGCTCCTGTGACGACATCACTATCCTAAAGTCTAAGAGTTTCTCTGAAGTACTATATGCACGTACGCAAGTCCGGAAAATATTTAAATTTAATTACGTATGTGGAAAATCTCTTAACATGCTCCCACAATCAGTAAAAGAAAACTGCCACGAATGTAAATAGAAAGCTCTCAATCACAGCTCGCAACACAGCAGCACAATAGCCGGAAACATGTGCACCAGTACGCATCTCACATTGAAGTCCTAAAGTTTAAAAATAAACATAATATTTATCACACAAAAAGTAAATTCTATGTAATGTTTATCAAAAAATAGTTTTTAGAGAAGAGCACATAACACTGCACTTCCTAATTTCAATTATTTCTCGTGGTGCACTATCTTTTCGTCGGATGAGCACATCACAAAAGGAAGCATCGAAGCCATTTACAAGTTGGCCAACTGCAACCGAACGAATGCAGGAAGGGAGTCTAACAGGTTCAAGGACACAACGACCATGGAACCTTCAGTTATGTTGCCAGCACTAGCTGTCACTTCGGCTCATTCTTAGAAATATCCTTCTATACTGCGGTTTTTACTTTTCTGCCGCTGACATTTGATCAGCTGTTAGGGTGTTGTCCAATCGGGACCTTACAAGTCACTACAGTGACGTCATAACGATGGCGTTCAGCCTTCCGATTGGATGACATCGTAACAGCTGATATCCTTCAAACGCAGCTGTGTGAAAACCGCAGTACAGAGGTTTTATTCCTTTGAGATTCGAGTTCTCAAAGCCCTCAGCACCTCCATATCCAAGCTTTCAGCCGACATAGCCCCGTGGTTCCTTCTTTTGAAACCCCGAGCTCTCTGTCTTTTAAGACTCCAGCTCTGAGGGTTTTAAAACTCGAGTTCTTGTAATGATATCTTGACATGATATCTATTTCATTAGGGTAAGGATACTTATTGTATGTACTGTATATGCACAAAATTACAAATCAACAAAGAATTTCAAGTTGTCTCCGTAGAATAACTTATAATATATATCTCTACGTCCAGTTCTATGAATTCGTACATCAAATTTCACATCGAGCCAACTTTAGACTCCTAGCAAACCCTCATAGAATCGGAATTAAAACTAGATATCCATACCAGGCATTCGTTTTCAAATGTTCCGAACCATATTGTTTTTAGAGGAGTCTGAATACTTCCTTAAACCAATTAGTTTGTATTATAATCATGGGTAAATTAGTAAGAAAGCCTTCACTACACATGTAAAGTCTATTCGGGTCTACTAATCTATGTATGCTCTGTAAAAAGGAATTTTAGAAAACGACACGATGACCAACTCGTTAAGGATGATTAATCCTCTCTATAATAACTATTATCTTATTTTAGTTCCCTCCAGCTCCCGTAAGAAGGCGTGTGGCTCACCGTCTCATCGAAGCTGAAGTTAAGATGCATTTTCATGGAAGAACCCCAGTAGATGCCCGCGTCAAGCAGCGCCTGTAGGGAGTCGAGCGGCGGCGGGAAGCTGGGAGCTGTGAGGTGTGCGAGAAGGCCAGTGTTGTAGGCCGTCGCCAGCAGGACGCTCGTCACGTTCCAGCAGACGAGCAGCGCGCGGCGCAGTGTGGGGCGCGGCGCGGGGAAAGCTGCGGGGTTGGCGGTGGCGAGCAGGACGCCCAGCGCCTCCAGCAGGCCGCAGCGCGACTGCGGATGACCTGTGGCCTGGGCCTGGGCCTGGGCCTGGGCCTGGGCCTGGGCCTGGGCCTGGGCCTGGGCCTGGGCCTGGGCCTGGGCCTGGGCCTGGGCCTGGGCCTGGGCCTGGGCTTGGACCTGGGCTTGGGCCTGGGCTTGGGCCTGGGTTTGGGTTTGGGCCTGGGCTTGGGCTTGGGCCTGGGCCTGGTCTTGGTCTTGGGCTGGAGCGTGGGCCGACGAGTCGGACTGGCTCCAAGCAAACCGCGCTCGCCTCACTCTTCGCACTGCACAATGAACAAAGATATTAGAGTGCTCTTATTGATTTATGGTTACCTAAGCTAAAGTAGCCGACGTCACTTGAGTATTTATTACCTCCCATTTTAATAATCGAAGAAGTAGGAACAAATTCTAGCTTAACTGTCAGAAAAGAAGTATTTTTATTTACATCTTCGCCACGATGCTCTCATCTTCTCTTCCTCCGCCTGGATCCTCCCTTATTTCTCCCCCGTCCTGATTCACCCTTCTCCTCCCCATCCCCCCTTCCACCACTATGCGCTCCTCCTCATCCCGTTGTGCATTGACTCATTGCCACTAAAATTTGCACCTGGAGTTTTGACACCGTTTCTTGGTGTGGTACAAATACTCACAGTTTTTGTTGTCACTGTTGTTTCTGATAAAATCATGGACGTAGAACGCTCAAAAAAGTAAAAACAGTGAGCTCCGGGTATAGTGAACTGGGATAGTGAATTTTCAGTTAGAATGGACCAAAGTCTTCAACAGATTCACATACGTTACAAAAAATTTAGATTATTCGGTTGTAGTGAACTCGCCACGTAGCATATAGTCAACACAAGAAATATTACAACTTCCAGCAGTGTCGGCTCGTAATTATATTGCGCGGATGCACAACCCCAGGAAGTGAAAATGATCTCATATCTTAGGAATATACATTTCCTTTTAAAACATTCAAAATTCAATATATTGCAGCAATATCGATGTATATGAAAGCATTTTGAAACCAGAGCGTCCAACTGGCGCTCTCTTCGGTGTCTGGTGCCTTCCCAGGAATTGCACCACGCTCTTGGCTTCTGGATGGAAGTCCCGCAGTGTCTCGCGGAAGCCAGTGTGGCTGCAGCTGGCCAGCGGTTTGCGAACGTTCTTGTGAATATGGTGTGTCGAAGATCTTTCATTATTGCCAAATATACCAGGGTAGTGAAGTTTTCGAAATAAAATAATTTTATTTATATGCCTTACTCGGCGAATAAAATTATCTAAGTAAATGTTTGAACATAGACTTTTATTAGTTTTAATTGATTTGAATTTCGCACTTTTTATTATATATTCGTATTTTGAATGTTGGAAATTACATTTCCATCATTCGATGGAGGTGCAACATCCAGTCTGTTGGGGCAGCAACCGCCACTAACTTCCAGAGAAAAATACTTCGCCTAGGGACGGCAAATTCCCATAACGAAAGACTTTCATGTTAAGGATTCACGAGCTATTTTTTCCTATTTTTGGTGAATGAAGGGGACTGAGGGAACATACTATAAAATAAATAATTTCAAGTTATCTATGGTATTTCTGCCCATTCTGAAGATTTCACTGCGGAGTGAGAAATAAATACAAGAGAAATTTCATCCGGCTGGAACACCGTAAATGCTGTGGAAGGGTCTTCCAAAACAAGAAAGTACAAAAGAAGAAAGGGTTCCAACAGTGCTAGTCATTCAACTATAAAGACTGTACTAAAATATTTTGAGAGTAAAATATTGTGAGAAAAAAGTAAAGTCGAAAGGTGGAACCTTTTTAATTTTGGCATAACGGAACCTCTGGTAGAATGAACCAAAATCGTTGGCCTCAGAGGTTCACTAATAGTCGTCTGTATGCTGTTTATGGTTGTAAAATATAATTTGCAGAACGCGGGTGTTACAAATGAACTGTACAGAATTTGCATCGAAATTGGTTTAATGCTTTGGAAGATAACAACGTACAAAGACAACGATCCTTCTATCTTTATTTATTAGTATAGGTTTGATATTCCTTATTGGCTTTTCTTCACTCTTCTCAACACTTTCTCAATTTATCTTTCTCTCTCTATCTCTGTCTTTTCAATCTCCTTTCCCTCTCAGTCCCTCTCTTCATCTCCAGCCCTCTCGTCTTTCCTTTCTCACATGTCCCCTCCCGCTTGGCCCTCCCTCTCTCCTCCCCCTCTCCCCTCCCTCTCTCCCCTTCCCAGTCTCCCCCTCTCACTCTCACCCCACCAGTCTCCCTCTCCCAGTCTCCCCTCCCAGTCTCCCTCTCCCAGTCTCCCCCTCCCAGTCTCCCCCTCCCAGTCTCCCCCTCCCAGTCTCCCCTCCAAGTCTCCCTCTCCCTCTCCCTCTCTCTTTCCCCACCCTCTCTCTTTCCTCCCCCTCTTCCCCTCCCTCTCTTCCCCTCCCTCTCTTCCCCTCCCTCTCTTCCCCTCCCTCTCTCCCTCTTTTGGAAACAACTAAATTCAGTAATATGTACCTCAGTTTCTCAGAAAGATTGTAGACTTAGATGCCGCTGATCATTTGTTCCACTCACCTTCCGGGAGCGTGTTCCTTTGTCCCCTGTGTGTGTAAACGGTGTTCTGCGTTCGCGTGAGCAGCTCCAGCACGACGCCAACCAGCACCAGGTACGTCGACACAACAACCCACACTGTGGGCTGCAGGGGCCGAAGCAGCGCTTTGAGCTCCCCCTTGAGGAAGGTTGGCCGCGGAGCCAACAATGCCAAACAGCCAATCTGCCAGGGGTATCCGTAGTCCATGAATTCTTCCGTCTGATAACCTTGCACCATCCCACCGCTAATGGTCATCTTCTCATTGCTTAACTTTTTCCCAGTCGTCTTCCAAGGTTGGTCATTCTTAAAGTGAATGTAGCGTATTTTTGCTCTCAATAGTTGAGATAATTGCAAGATTATTTTGAATTCCACACCATCGTTATCATCTGAAATGACGCATAGTAAGATTAAGTAACATGTTTTAGCGTATGTGAATACTATAAGCAGTGTCTAAGACGAAACGAAGGAACTTAAAAATTTGCTTTTCGAATTGCTGTGAGTAAAATGTAGCTTATAAACATGTCAATTCACGGTATTAATTTCATGGAGTGTCGAAATGAAACGTCTTCTAATTTGCGTTGGACCATGATTAGGCACCTTTTTTATCACACTGCGCCCCAGATTCAAATGCGACACTCTCATCTCCTCGCCATTGTCGTTAATTTTTTTAAATACTAAAAAAAGGATTTTCTTTGTTCCCTATTTCACCACTTTACTTTTGACTTCCACGACGAGCATTTCGCATAAAAATGCAACGAGCTGACTTTAACGAGGAATACCGAGACATATTTATGGTTTTGTGACGCTAATGCGGAAAGATTTCTACATGAACATCACAGGCGATTTCCCATCTAATTGTGCTACATAAAATTATCCATCAACATCTTCAGGAGGTGCAACATATAGTTCTATAATATTGAATATCCAAAAATTACCTTTTTCAGGTTCATAAGCAACACATATCGCTGGGAATGATGGTGAAGATAATCCACGTGTGAATGACGTGTTCTGCTCGGATGAATGTTGCTAGTAGTTGAGCACGGTAAATTCTGCGGGGCTAACATTTCTATCGTGGAACATTTTTGAATGTACTGTACAGCCCAAACACAAAACAGATAATTGTATATGAATTTTTGTTCCTGGTTGCTTCAAAGATCTCACTTTTTTAGTCATCTATTATTCACAGACGAAACACAGTTTACAAGAAGTTGAATAATTATTTCTAGAAACTATCAATTATGGGCTTCCAAAATGATTACCGGGCAACAATGTCATTCTATATTAAAATGGTAGCAATTGCATCATGAAATGGTTGGACATTAAAAGAGAGTGGCTTCAGCAGTCAGCGTTGAATTCGACTTTGGGGTCGCTTGTCTCTCAAGACGCAGTCCGTAGGAGATGTCCCTCTCTCGCGACTCACTGAGCGTGGGAAGAAGCACGGGCACGTCTTTTATTCATGCGTCTCCCTGCCCCGCGTTGAAAATCATAATCCCTCCAGCAAATACGCATTGCTCAAGGCCATCCAAAGGTATCAAAAAGTCATAGTACTGGGATGTGACGCATTGAACGTCGAAAGAGTCAGCAAGCAGTCCGAATACAGCAAGTAAGGTGTGTATTTTTCAACTCAGAAGCTGTTAATGCAGAGTATTTAATATATATTCATTGGTGGTTTCTTCGACAAATACTTATTTATTTTAATTTATATTAATAATTACAATGAAGACGTATAATTAACTATTTTCAGAGCAGTAACGTCAATATCACAAATATCATCAAACTTGCATAAAACGGTAACCTCCCTAAGCCGGAATGTTTTGTGCTTGGATCGATTCCGGCTTAGACAGATTTCGTACTATGTAAGCACGCTTACTGTAGAGGCCAGGCGGCACGTGCATGACGGGCACGGTCCACCGGGGTGGGCGTGCGCCGGGCGCAGGGGCGGGCCAGCGGCGGAGGGCGACGGCGTCCTCGCGCTCCAGGCGGCGCAGCTGCTCTTCATCCAGCGGCACCCGCCGCCGCCGCCGCGGACGCCGGGCCACCGCGCCCAGTGCTCCGGCGGCGCCAGCGACTCGGGCCGCGCCTCGTCCACCAGCACCTGCGCGCCCCACAGCGCCTCACGATGTGTTCCTTGCCACAGTGCGAGCAGGCGCATTCAGAATGGCAACACACGCTTTCAGTGTGGGACATCACACAATCAAGTTGAGAACATTGCATTCTAGTTGAAGAGAAGAAGAAGGGGGTGAAGAAGAAGAAGAAGAAGAAAACAACAACAACAACAACAACAACAACAACAACAACAACAACAACAACAACAACAAGTGGTATAGCAGAAACTAGGAGCAAGGGAAGAAAGAGGCGAAGAAGAAAAAAAGAAAATATTAATTTTCTATTTATCCTCATCCTCACTCATTTTAAATACGCTTGATGGTGATTTCATTTGATTGATTGAGTCTTCCGGTCGCGTCAACTACTGAGGTCATTATTCTCGTAAATGTAGTGCATGATTTTCATCGGCAGGTGGCGGTGATATTCCCCCACTGGATGGAGAGATCCGGCGCCGACCTACCGTCGAATAGCGGGGGTTTTCCGCGACCAGATATCTCCCACCAGCGGGGAACCGCCCCAGCCGAGACGAGCTCTAAGCTCCCAACCGGTCTCCCGGCATTTGCGCTAGTGTAGTGCATGTAAGTGTGTGTAAGGGGAGAGGATAGAATATGGAAGAGGAAGGAAAGATCGCGCGCGGTCCGGGACCCGTTTGTTAGGGTACTGCTTCAGCATTCGCCTGGTGTTGATCGGAGAAACCACGGAAAATTATCGATCAGAGGAGCCGGCCGATAGAATTCTCCTCCAGACAGCGACTGAATTCGACCTGGCTGGAAAGCTAGTGTCAAAAATCCTGCCGCTGTCGGGACTCGAACCTAGGACCTCCCGAAAGGAGCAGCGACATCAGTTGTTACAATGAGCCACCGCTCCCGGTGATTTGATTTGGATTAAAGTTAAGGTTGTATACGTACAGCATCCGTAAGAGTTAAAGCCATTTAAATAGTTTTACAAACAAAAAGAGGCAAAAGCTCCAGGCAGGTGTCGAGCACTCACAGTGATGGTGGGAAATTCTTTGTATCTGCCGACGAGCGTGCGGGCGACATGGGCGGTCTCGGCGGCGGCGCGGGCATCGCGCGCCGCCACCAGCACCGCGGGGCAGTGGAAGGCGTCGGGCGAGGCGCGCACCAAAAGGGCGAAACCCGCGTGAGCCGCCAGCGCGCCCAGCAGCGCCACGTCTAACGACCCAGCAGCGCCACGTCCGCAGCGCTACCCGCAGCTGCGCCACCCCAATAGCCACTTCCTGCAGCCCCCTTTCCTACACGCCACCTAGCAGCACCACGCTCAGCACGCGCCACTTCCAGAGTGCCACACCCAGCAGCAGCACGCACCTCAGCTCCACGCCAGTAGTGACACTTCCTGCGCCCCGCCCAGCGCACCAGAGCTACTCTAAAAGCGCTACTTCAGAAGCGTCACTTTCAGTAGTGCCATGCCCAGCAGCGTCATGCATCGCTTCAGCCCGCAGCACCCTCTTACAGCGCCCCTTGCCAGGAAACGCCATGCATATCAGCACCACGCTTTCAGCAGCGCTACTCCAGCACCCCGCACCAGCACCTTCCGGAGCGTCGTTTCCAGTTTTGCCACTTTCAGCGGCGCTACTCCCAGAAACTCCCCACGGACACCTCGCAGCACTACCCTAGCAGCACCTGCCAAGCTCCACCACCCAACTGCCCCGACGTCCCCCCCGCCCGCGACCCGCGCCGTCCGCACCGCCAGCTCCGCCCACTGCCGCCTCTGCTCCTCCGATGGCGCGCGCGCCAGCAGCAGGCACGCGCCCAGCAGCGCCGCCCACGCCGCCATCCCTGCAGTCAGCGCAACGGACAGCAGGGCTGCTCGGCTAGGGGAATTCGGCGGCGCTAGCCGAATTCGTTTATACGCTCCGTGAAGTCACGAAGGTTAAGCGAATTCGAGACTCGCGGGTTCTTGGTTGGGTGACCGGCCAGGAACCCCGGGATCTAACGGCGTCGAGCCCCTGGCCGAAGGGATAAAAGGCACTGACTGACTGCGACGTGACGAGACTTGACTAGCAAAGTAATTACGGAGTATTTGTAATTAACGGAGGATTACTCCAAAGAATGCGCTCAACGCCCCTTAAGGGGCTTGGAGATGCGTTGCGTCAAGATGTAGATGCAACAAACATGTTAGATGTTAGATGTTAGGGATGCGGCAGCCAGGTCGATATTTTCGAAACATTGGAGCTTTTGAAAAATTATGTACATTTTTATTTTCTCGCTACGGAGTGGCGAGAAGTTATGTAATGCTGCGCGAAAACAACGCGAATTTCCGCCAGAAACATCTTATTACAGGCTCCTCGTAACGAAAAAGTGGATAAATCCAGTTGCTAAATAGAAAAATGTCCCATCACGTGTTGTAGCCAGAATCCATGTTTTATGAGTGCTTGATACCGAAAATTTGAATGACGTCAAAACATGTCTGTCCGTCAGTGAACAACGCTAGAGGCTAAACCGTTCAGACGATTTTCTCCAAAATTGAATTTCCATAACCGAACTGGTTAATGTCGCATGAACCTTTACATGAAGCCCCTGGGTCATTTTCAAAATTTTCAAAAAAATAACTCATCGTTTTTATTAATGTTGTTCTGGATAATTAAAGAACGTTTAAAGAATGGTGTTTTAAAAACCCTGACTTTTCGAAAATTTTAATAGTTCAAATTTTTTTAGTGTTCCTACAAGTAAAATATTGAAAATAGAGATTTTTCCTTAACAAATCTGCCCCTTAAATATAGTTTTGAAATAGGTCATGTGCAATTTTTCGAAAAATTGAGTATTTTTCGCGTAATTTATCGTGAAAATACCAGCGTGAAAGTTCGTGTATTTTAGCTCCACTAGTTAACGTTGATTTAATGAACAAGTGTTTTAACACAGATATTTTATGCTTGATGCCTGTCGATATTTTGTTTTTGAAATAAAACTATCATAACAAAAGGCTATTAATTTTCACATCTCTGTAAACTGAGCATTCGTTCACAATTTCCAAGTGTTGAAAGGAAATTAGTCGAGTTTTCGTCGTATTTCTATCAGTGTGTACGAAAATCTTAATTATAAATTTACATGATCACTTTCAAATTGAATCACTCCCCAACTCCCGTGTCAACGTTATAAATTATACAGATATTATTAAACAAGTTTCCAAAACATTGATGCTCGTTCTGCGCAACACCAATTTTCGTCATGAACCAAATGACCACAGCACAGGCACTTCATTTGAAAAGGCAGACTAAACGCTGGCCGCCATGTTGCATGAAAAACAAGAAGTTAGAGAAACATTTTGAAAGTAGAATAAGTGAGAATTTTCAATGGAAACCATCCAAAAATAACTCGAGTAAGGTGAATAAGATGCAATATTTAAAAGAAATGCTTCATATATCTGTTTCTATGATTTGTAACAAGGTGATAATTTTGGAATCGGGCTGCTTTTAAAATTCCCGCTAAATTGTGACGCAAACTGGTGTCTAAAGCTCATTGGCTGAAGTCGGATTCTGTTCGCAGTAGTTCGCCCTTGTCTTTCCATCATTACCTGTGTGGGTGGCCTACTTGAGTGCCCAGATCCGGCGCATATGTACTGACAATCGCTGTGATCCACTGTTAAGTAGAATCAGTCCACTGCTAAGCAATGGAGGGGAGGGGAGGCGCTCGAACTAACCAGCTCTAGTTTAGCGAAAGGCGAGAGGTTTGCGGGCAGTGTGACCCAGATCTGGCATTTGTGAAGCCCTGACGTACTAGATGAGAGAACAGCGGCGCGGCGGTGCGATCCCACGTGATTAGTGGTTCACGAAATATTGCTAGTTAAACGCATGTTAATGTTTCGCTCTCTTTAAATTATTTCAAGTCAAAGTAGCCTTATGCCTCAGTCACAATGCAAAAACGTAACGTAAGCCATAAACGTATCAGTAAACTTTTCACGTAAAAACGAGCATTCACAATGGCAAACGTAAGCTGGAACGTAGGTTTTGCCTGAACCAATCAGAATTCAACATATTGATCGATGTGTTTCTAGCTTTTTTTCGACTCTTCTATCGATTTCACCTTTTGCATTTGCGAGCAGCTGTTGCGCCCCTCCTATTGAGGTTATATGCGGCAGTGAGCTTTAAATTTGTAACTTAAACATATTGTACGCCACGTTCAGATTTTGTCATGGAGAGAGATTTGGGCGTCCAGCTTGTGCTGTTGCAAGCTTCTGCAGCATTAATTTTAGGGGCGCTTTATTTAAAAAGAAGAAGGAGGCGCTTTAATTGCCATTTCGAATCAACACTTCGCAACTCATACCAAAACTTTATTTATTTTTATTTATTTATTTTACGTCAGAAAAACAGTTAAAAACTGCGTATGACGTGCTATGGGGAAAAGTGAATTGTGTGCACATTTTCAAAATTCTGTGATCCCTACACTTAGTCATATACTACTTAAATTTTGAATTTTTGAAAGGGAAAAAACCCAAAAAATCTATTTCAAGGAAAAAAAAAAATTTTAATTTTGGGAAAATTTTTCAAAGATAAATAAGCAATAAATTTTGGCTCTTATTACTTCCTGCCGCGACAACATGGAAACGATAATTTGAATAATTGTATTTCCCACTGAATTCTAGAAGACGTGCACAGAAAATGAATCTCAGCATCTCAGGGGCCATCTCAGCATTTGCTCAATGGATCAGGGAAACTGGACGAAAAACCTGATCGAGATGGGGGTCATTGACCCGGAAGCTGTAGTACAATAGTTGTTACAGGTTGTTATATTCATTTATACAGTCCAAATGATAAATAATGCATTATGTATCATTGTTAAAATTAATGTTACTTTTCTTGTTGTGCTCAGTATAGTATCTAATTGTATAGAAACAGTTATGCAGCAGAAACGATATCACTTGGGATTTAAACTTTTCTATTGAATTTAATCGTTTAATGTCATCTGGCAAAGTGTTGTAAAATAATGTACATGTATTGTATGTGAATTTTTTGTAATGAGCTGTTGATACTGTCCCCTGATGAATATGATTTCTACGTCGAGTGTTAGAAAGATTACTTTGGTTTGCATTTTCTGAAAAAATATTCCTGCCCTTGAGCAAGTCATTTTTTACAAAAACCACTGATTCGTAAATAAAAAGATACGGTAATGGTAGAATTCCTAGATTAATGAAGAGAGGCTTACATGAATCACGTGGGTGGGATTTGGTTATTATTCGTACAATTCGTTTTTGTAATCTAAAAGTCTGGGAGCTATAAGATGTATTTCCCCAGAATATTATGCCATATCTCAGGCGGGAATGAACATTCGCGAAGTATACACAACGAGCAGTATGAAGGCTGACTGAATTTGCAAGAATTCTGAGCGCGTAGCATAAAGAACTTAATTGTGTGTTCAATTCATTTAAATGGACGTTCCATTTAAGGTTTGACTGAATTGAGAGACCTAAAAATTTTGTTGCCTTAACATCAGTCAACGGTACACTGTTCATTTTCAATGGAGCACAGAATTGTTTATTTGAAATGGAAAACTGCACTAAAACCGTTTTCTTTTCGTTTACTATTAATTTGTTATTTCGGAACCAATTTGAAACATCTGATATTGTACTATTTACGGTTTCTTTATTGCAAAGGTTGTTCGTATCATCTGCAAAGAGAACCGTTTTTCCGTTTTGAATCGTCGAGAGCATATCGTTTACGTAAAGTAGGAACAGAATAGGGCCTAAAATCGATCCTTGAGGAACTCCACATGCAACGGGCAAACAGTCGGAAAGGTGCGTACGTAATGTTCCATCATTCCAGTAAGGTATTTCAACTCTCTGAGATCGTTGTTTAAGGTACGAACATAACCAATCTAGAGCAATACCACGAATTCCATATGAAGGTAATTTGGAAAGTAAAATGTCATGATCAATGACGTCAAAAGCTTTTGAAAAATCTAAAAATAATCCAATAGGTGCCTCGTTTTGATCTAATGATGAGGCGACATCTTTAAGAAAAGAAAATATAGCTGTTTCGTTGATTTTGATTTTCTAAATCCATGTTGGCAATCTGAAAGCGCGTCGTGTTTAGTGAGAAAGGTTTCCATTCGTACGTAAAAAGTCTCTAATATTTTTGAAAAACTGATAGAAGAGAAATGGGCCGATAATTTTGAATTTCATTTTGTTGCCTTTTTGAAAAGCGGCTTAATTTTAGCTGTTTTGAATATATCTGAAACGTTCCAGTGCATAAAGATGCATTAAATATGTGAGTTAACGGATGTATAATGGCATACGCACAAGTCTTTAACAAAGAATCCGGAATTCATCTAAACCGGACGAATATTTATTTTTTAGTTTACCGATTATTTTGAGAATTTCATAGTAAGAAGTTTCGGAAACGAACATTGTGTCTAAAATTTTGGGTGAACTGTCTGTTTTTGAATTTTGTGCCTGAAGACCCTTAGTGAGATCGGCAGCAATTCTCGAAAAGTATTAGTTAAAGAGATTAGGCACTGTTGCCGGATCGTTCACATTTATATCGTTATATTTTAAAACAACATTCTCTACGGGTTTTCTAGTTGATTTGGTAGTATTTTTTATTATATTCCACTTTGCTTTAGTTTTATTATTTGAGTTCAAAATATCCTGATCGTTTTTCATGATTTTAGCCTGTTTTATGACTTTTCGTAACAATGTTTTGTATTTTTAAAGTAGATATGAAATCTTGAGATACGTCATGACGTTTAGAAATAAAATAGAGAGTACGTTTATTTTTACACGATGTTCTAATTCCTTTGTGATCCAAGTATTACTTTTTCGTGAAATGTTTAATTTTCTTTTAATAGGAAAGCATGCGTTAAAGAGAAATGAAAGCTTTGAGAAAATAAATTATATTTTTCATTCGTGTCAATAGCGTTATAAACTGCCTCCATGATTCTTTCAGCAAGTAGTCCGTAAATAACTTTATGTTAACTGTAGTAAATGCTCTGCACATGCGTGTTTTATTTATTGTGTCAGTATTCATGTTATTAGTAATTGTAAGAATTTGTGCATCATGGTCATTGTAACCTAGATTATTCGTTATTATTTCATATCTAGTTGTGGTTTTGTTTATTTAATTTGATCTATTGCTGTTTGTGATTTAAGAGTATTCCGTGTAGGTACGTTCACTGTAATATCTAAATTAAAAGAATGAATTAAATTGAGAAACTGCTCTTTTCGTGGATTCGCTCAGAAAATCAATATTGAAATCTCCACATACAACAATGGATTTAAAGAGAGATTACTAATTTTGTTCAGAGTTATCTCTAGATTTTCTACGAAATTGAAATAATCTAAAGCTTGCTTTGTTGGAGGTCTGTAGATGCAAAGTAAGATAATTTTGAGCGTAGTAAGATGTACAACTGTTATTTCAAAAACTTTTTCAACTGCATATAAATTGAATTCTGACAAGAAGGTAGAATCAATATTATTTCTTACATAAATACACGAACCTCCGTAAGCAGGGCCTTTATTTGATTCCCTTGCTCTACAATATGATCCTGCAAGGTAAAAACTAGGAATTTGGAGTGTGTTTAGATCATTATGAGATAACCAATGTTCTGTAAAGCAAAGAACATCTATTTGGCTGAGATCACACTCTAATGCTGCCTCGATAAAATTCAATTTTTGAAAGAGATTGTACATTATGATGCATTATTTGAATCTTTTGCATGTACCTACACGGATGCTTTTCTGCTGCATCTGACTGTAGTTGCTATTTATTTATCTCATTTTTACCTCGAGTGCGTGGTCGAAGGAAGTATCGTGACCCAGCAGTGTTAGGAGGTGAGAAAGGAGGGGTTACAGATGTAGGGGAATGAATAATGGGAGAGGTAGTACAAGGATTAGGTTCAGGGGATAAGGTAATTGGGTCCACAGGGGTTCCGGAGGATGGAAGAGAACTAGGAGATGTAGGTGGGGATGAATTTTGGGATAGGATACTGCTGAGGTGTAAGGATGTGTTTGGCAAGTTCGCTACCGAGTGCATGTTTTCCGACAAGGTTCAAGTGAAGACCATGCCGGGTGAAGTGTTTTTCTGAGAGAAAGTTAAGCTCAAATAATTTAACATGTGTGCCTCTCAGATGCAGTTTTATTTTGTTGTTTGCGTGTCACAACTTCACAAACTTCTCTGCTCTACCTTTCAACTATACACACCAACACACACCAATACACACGCATAAACAAGAATCGATCTGGAGTCGACCTTCCTTCTCGCGGATTTTGTTGTGCATTTGTTTTTTTCATGCTGCTCTGTAATTGGTCTTCGGTAGAATTTCGACGTAAACTTTAACGTAGAAGCTTGGAACTTGCGAGCTCTTTTAAGTTTACTTCTCACGTCTACGTTTACGTCAGGCATTGTGAATGATCTCGCTTTATAACCCATTTCTAGGTTTTGCGGCTACGTTACGGTTACGTTTAAGTTTGCATTGTGAATGAGGCCTTATACCGGAACGCAATTTCGAACGTTTCTGGCAATGAGTTATGCAGATACGGGGTAGCTTCCAAAAATGTAATAGAACGTTCGAAAAGGTAATATTTTGTAGATGCCGCAGATACCGCTCGGATTCGGTGGACTTTTGGAAGAGTACAAATCCCGAGGAATCAGTCTTAGAAGTCAGGCAGCCAGGTCTCACGACTCATGAATCTAGTTTCATTGGCTGATTAGCCCACCAACGAAAGTTGGGAATGGCTTATCAGACTTTGTTCACACATCTCAAAAGAAACTGAGAGTTTGAGTTCACAAAAACAATGTGAATTAAAAGCTTAAATCATATTGTATAACACAATAATTCATAAATCAGACTGCGATTAAGCTTTTAATTTTACGTACCTATTTTACGAATTTGTTTTGTTATTATAGAAAATATTCTTAGAAAAGTAACCTTTAAGTAAAATTGAATGAATTATTTTGGATGAAAACTTTAATTGTCCTTAGCACGAGAAAAGACAAAGGCAAATTAAAGAGCAGGTAGAAAATTGAGTGTAAAGTCTTAAGGTGTTCTCTGCCACGACAAGTTCGACAAAATCCGTCACGCCAAAATTCGTCAGCGTTTCTGATTGGTTGGTTCAAACTGGTGACTTTAAGAACTGGCCCAGAAGCATTTTAAAATAACAACAAACAATATAATAATAATAATAATAATAATAATAATAATAATAATAATAATAATAATAATTGCAATAATAATAATAAAGGCGCAATTACGTGAACTGAATTGTTTGTCCCATTTTATTACTTTAAAATATGTGTGCCCCAAACGTCGGATATCTGAAAATTTTGTATCAGCCTGTAAGAATGCTGTGACGGATTTTGTCTTGCACACGATAAGTTCAAAACGTACAAGATGAGAATGAAAATGTCTGTCTTAGAATAAATCTGCTTTTAACTACAGTATTGGGTCTATCAAAATTTAGTTTTTTTATTTATTTACGGAACTACTAATTATGAATTTGTATAACTATATTTTCATAATATTTTTTCAAATTTGCAATTTTGTTTAAGAATTTTTGAGCCCCCTTGGACTCTGAGGCCTCAAGCTGTAGCTTATTTAGCATAACGGTAAATCCGCCACTCAGTAGAAGAAAGAATGGAAGCAATGTGAATTCTATTGTAGCCTGCAATGAAATTAATACTTCACAAAGTAATACTTCTGTATTACTTTTTGATGCCAATTCCCAAGTTAGCACTTACCGAAGACAATAACTGGGAATCTTGCCCAGACAACTTGTTACATTCAAGATGAAAATGTCTGACCCTTCTGATAGAGGAATTCGATATACCCTACCATGACAACTGCTTTTAGAATACAAATTTTATTTCCGGAAAAAAACCGCTAAAAATCCACGATAAAAGCTTAAAAGCATTTTCATTTCATAGTTAAAAACGAAGATAGTTTTTCCTGTAGAGTTCTCTCGTATATGACGTGATCGTCGCTGCAATTTCGTGCTCGGAGTGTTTAACGATCTGTTGATGTAAATAATTAGAAATAAAAGTGTCATCTTTACGAATATTTCAATTTATAAGATAATCTGGCTGATACGAGTATATTTTGATGGCTTAAGTATCAGCCACGAGCCCTTACTGATATTTATTCCAATAAATTCACGGCAATACATCTTCAATACTTCCGTGTGAAAATCCATTATTGATTTTTTAAAACACGTTTGACCTGTTGTGTGTTTCTCTGTCTTCATTGAAACGTTTTATCAACTCCGTAAAGAATTGGATGATAAATGGCAAACCAGAGGAAGACAAATGTTTTAATGTGTCAAAAGTGGCAACAAATGTGAAGGCAAAAATTCAACTAGATTTAAAACAATTCTTGAAAGTATTATTGGAGGTAGATCTGTGATGTTTCACAGCTTGTGAATTTGTACATCCAAAAGTGCGATACTTCGCCTAATTGTCACGTTGTCACAGTTTATTGGGTTCAGGCAATTACAGATGACAGAAATCACATTGTGGTACGCAAAAAATATAAATCACCAGCAGAGGAATACTGACCTGGAGGTCAATGTGTGATCGAAAAAAAAACTTTACAGTTAAAACTAGGGACCGAATACCAAAATTATAGCGGTGAAGGGATTCATACCAGTATAGAAATTCCCTTTACCTCTATTATTCCTTTATTCGATATATCTTTAAAAATACCGGTATATGACGTCCGTATTTTTAGAGGTATTTTACCTTTATCCGATATCTACACCGGTAAAATACATCTATTTAAAGGTA
This sequence comes from Teleogryllus oceanicus, assembly GCA_964035755.1. NCBI lineage: Eukaryota > Metazoa > Arthropoda > Insecta > Orthoptera > Gryllidae > Teleogryllus > Teleogryllus oceanicus. The sequence continues at coordinate 49,579,972 of CAXIVR010000003.1, read as the reverse complement.
TTATACTGTTATTTTCTCATGAAAATACCGACATTTCAGTAGAATCATATCAGTATTTTGGGGGAAATCATTGTGATTTTACCGCTGAGATGGCTCGGAGGAACTATTGACTGCAGAGTTTCTGACCGGGAGGTTCTAAGTTTCTAGTCTCGACGGTGGTGGACAATCGACACTAATCATACTATTCTAGCTAGGTCGAATTCTGACCTGGACGGGGGGGGGGGAATTCTAGCGGTCGGGTTTTCTGAACGGCAGACTTCCATGGTTTCTCCGATCAGTACCAGGCGTATGTCAGAGTAATATTTTAACCAACGAGCCACTGATAGCGCGTTATATTCTTTCGTCTTCTCGCCTTAAATACACCACACTTACACGCACTGCACTGCCAGACATCTGAGAGACCAATCTAAGAGTTTGTTCCGACTGATTAGGATATATTTGGAGGAAGGGAATGCTCCTGAAGCTAACATTTAATTCGCTGCTGCATTCCAATCCTAGCGAGAGAGGAACAGCGGTTTCTGAGAATTTATTGATTGATTGGTTTATTGATGTTTCCGACAGTTTCCACGCCAACTGTCAGTCCCGTATGTGAAGCTTGCTTTAGCCCGGGAAATAGAGGTGTTCCTCCAACGCTATATCGTGAGATCCGGCGCTGATCTATACGTCGGTTTGCAGGACATTTCCCCCTCCAAGAAAGGGGAGGGGGGAGGGTGGGGGAGGGGGAGAGGGAGTGGGGGCGGGCTCCTAAATATACTTGGGATTTCGTAACGTGGCGGATGGCATTAGTCATTTTTACACCTCCCGCCTTTTAAAGTGAATCTTTAATTAATTCGCGAACGTTCTTCTCAACGGGGCTCATGGCCTCAGACATGTGCTTATCAATGTTATAAAGATCCATTTTATAAGGCAGGAGGTGTAAAAATGACCTAATGTCATCCGCCACGTCACGAAAACTCAAGTGTAATCGCTTGTGAGAGAAGGAGCGCGCGCCTCGAGCGTGCGGGTGTGCATCTTTTGTTATTTCATTAATAATCATTTCGCAAAATGATTAACGAAAGGAAATGGTGGATAGTGTGAGGGGCATTATTTACGTTGAAAATATCGATACAACCTCTATGGACGTCCAATAAAGGTATTTTATCGGTATAAAAGAATAAAAGTATTTGATAGAGATACGGAAAAGTACCGGTATTTTTACCGGTATTAAACATCGCTAATTAAAACGCTAAGGTATTCCCCTTCCCATTTGCCGGCTGTGTTTTGATTGTTTTATTTCGAGCAAAGGAACACATACAATCATTTAATGAGTTCTATAGAAATTGAAATAAAAAAATTAAAGCTGGTATCAAAAGTAATTTAAATTTGTAAAGAGTATAATATTTAATGTTGCATTTTTGGCGAAAACTTTCTAACAATAAGAAAGAAACAAATTAACTCCATTCTGTATTAAAAGTAATGACATGACACAAATTTGAAAATATTACTTGAATTGTTCAATAAATATTGTAAATGTGTAATTGAAAAGGCTGATTTAGTAACCAATTTATTCTCTCAAACTTATTTTTTCTGATACAATAAATTTTCAGAATGATTTGAATCTGTACTCAAAGGTTTGTCGACCCACATAAGTATCATTAAGATAATGTGTGTCAAAAATATTTCTGTAATGCTTGTGTACAGAAAGTACAGTCTTAGAAAGGAGTATAAGTGTCTGTATGCTAACTGTACAGACAAAGAAATGATGTTGTCAGCAGTGATGGATGTTTACTTTTGAAGTTCTTATGATCAATAATGGAACTATATGGCTTCAGCACCATACACAATGATTTCCTAACGGTAAATATCATTGAATTTTGGGAAATTAAAATGTATATTATTCTTTGTTCTTATTATACTTCATCTAAAACACATGTTATGGATACACTCCTCTCCCAAGTTGCCATTTAGAAATCATTATGAACATCAAATACTATATAGAGTCTCTAAAGTATTTGTTGACATGCAATCAGTATGAATTAACATGAAGCCTCCTTTTCACCCCAAGTGTTGGAAGTACCCTGCTGGAAAAGAGCTATCAAAAGCTATTAAAGCATTTAAGTCAACTTAATCACTTCCCTTCCCTTATCCTCTGCTCCTGGAGTAAAGCAAAAGAGGCAAAAGACCAGGGCAAAATAAGAGCTCAAGAAAGTATGTCCATTATACAAGTCCTTTTCAGAAGTGAATCAAGGAATCACCTCAGTATTTGCTCAATGAATCAAGGGAAAGTATTAAACAGCTCAAAGTTCTGTTGACATTATTGTATTGAGTAGATAACTCGCAAAAGTTGCCTCAAACATTGTTACTATTCCACACAATTAGAAGAATTATAATTTTCTTTTGGAAAGAATGAAAAAAACATTTAAAAATACTTAGAAAGGGAACATTTTCAGAAACATTTTATACATAATGCAATGTTATGTTATGTGTTCTCTGTTTTGCTCCTTACCATGTAGAGTAAGGATTTGATGCTGTAAAATGAAATAATTTTTCACATCATATTGTGTTCTGGAAGAACCAATTATTATTATTTGAATTTAATTCCATGAAATTTATTTTTATTTTCAAGAAAAACATATATGTCGCCATTATGAGGTTAAAATCCTGTTTTTAAGGTTTGGATTTTGTTCAATAGTCAGAAAACAATACAATGAGACTCCTAATTTTTCTATTATATTTTTGGAGATTTAGATCTTTTGATACATGCACTCCACAACACTGTCAGAAATGTTAAAAATTTCAAGTTCTATATAATAAAATTAAATTATTTGATATTAATTAATTTAATTTAATTTTATTAATTTAATTTAATTTAATTCTTAGTATGATAAATACTCACTCACAGAACCAGGTCTTTATGATGTAAAACCAAAAAAAGTCTTGTCTTTGGAAGTCAAGTACCAGTACAAAGTTATTTAACTTTTAAAAGATTTACAAAGGACTGAATGTTTGCTTGAATATACTGATTTAATTACAATATTACAATTTAACACATTTTTACTTTTAGAATGAAATCTATATGTAATGCAAAAAAAATCAATTGAAATAAAAATATGAAAAATGTTAAATTAAAATTGACTTTTATTTTATTATGTTGATATTTTTGCTTGCTTTATTTTAATTAAAATTTTGTGTCTCTCGAATGACTGCAGATCTGTGTACTATAACACAATTAGCACATATGATAAGATAATACAAGATAAGATAAGATAAGATAATACAAGACAAGATAAGATAAGATAAAACAAGTCCAGAAACAAGATGATTGAAATAATTAAAGTTTCTAGATTTAGAAAATTATTAAGTTTAGTTTATGCATACTGAAGCAATTGGTTATTAAAAGATAATTCAAAGTCAATTATCATGCAGATAAAGGAAAAATAATCCACATTAATAATAATAATAATAATAATAATAATAATAATAATAATAATAATAATAATAATATAATAATAATAATAATAATAATAATAATAATATAATAGTAATAGTAATAGTAGTAATAATAATAATAATAATAGTAATAATAATAATAATAATAATAATAATAATAATATAATAGTAATAATAGTAATAATAATAATAATAATAATAATAATAAAAAAAAAAAAAAATAAAAAAAAAAAAAAGCACACAAACAAATAAAACAGCAACAAAAAAACAAATTTGGGCAACCCTGGTAGCTTCTGTAAGAGAAGAAATTCAACATTATATCAAAATTAAAATTCTAAAACATTGAGATGATTCTTGACAAAACATCATTACAAAACTATGCAAGGTTCGAACTTTATGTTTGAGAATAAATTCAATGTTTTAGAAACTCAAAGAGACCAAATGAATATAATCAAGTAGAAAACAGGACATATGAATGTTACTCATGCTTAGCTGTTATCCAGAACATCAAAAACATGTGAGAGCTGTTAATGTCAAAACAGTGTGAGAGCTATTGAAGTCAAAATAACATTTAGGTGCACATATAATATATGCGTTCTCATATGAAATCTCATTTCCTTGCTTTGGTCTCGGCAAATTTCTTAACAATATCTTCAAACTTTATACAAACCAAAATGTCATTTTCTATGTATAACAGAGATAATGCATTCAATGTGTCTTGTTGAAGACTAATTCTCAGATATTTTTTTACATGCTTTCAAGCAGAGAAAGATCGTACACCATTTTCATTTGCCATAGACATCATTAAATAGAGTCTTTAAATATTCGCATTTGGAAATATATCTTGTTTCTTTAATAAAGAATACCCTCCAAATAACCATTTTCTAAACCTTTTTTCACAAATGCGACCCTTTATTCCATACCGAATGAGATGGACAGCCATAAAGGATCAAATTTGAATATCACTCAATGAAACCTATGAAGTATTCATTTCGTAATCAATAATCTCGTTACCAAAAAAGGCAATCCACTTGATGCTGAAAATTTCAGTTTCTACAATTCTTTAAGGATATTTCTCCAATATTTCACTTCATTTTTGTGCTGTGAATCCATTGTATACAACTCTGAATCCACTCTTTCTAAAACTGCTGACATACATGCAAATTTTCTTACTCAATATTGATGTTGGATGAAAATATACTACATTTGACTCTCACTCTTTTACATGCATGGTTGAATTAACTCAACTCTTTTGCCAAAATAATACACGCCCATCTGTTACGTGATTAGTTAGATTCAAATTAGGAACAAGCCTTGATATTAAGGTAGAGAGTAAATACATTAACAAAATTATGAATAATATAATCTTTTGTCTATTAAACTCCAAATTATTAATGTCTACTACAGTAAAATCTATCTAAACAGGAACCAGTATAAGCCGGAAACCTGTCTTAATCGGAAAATTTCTCCGGCCGTGAAGTTAAATGACATTTTGTACTGCATAAAACAGAACCTCTCTCCCCATACGTCACATACAGTTTTTGACTGTTTTGACTAAATAAATAATAAAAATAAATAAAACCTCTCCAACACGGAAACAGAACAGTTTTTTGTGTTGGGGGGGAGGACTTATAAAACGGAATTCCTGTGAATTTAATGCATTTGGCAAAGAGAAGCAAGATATTCTCAATGAAATGAATGCATCTGCAAGCTTGTTTTAAATTCTCTATCCCTTTGACACACCATTCAGTCATGAGTGCTGGACATTGAAGGACTTCAGCTGTCAATGTAGAATCCAACATTGGGTCTCTTGTCTCTCAAGGCATAGACCATAGGGGAATTCCCTCTCTCCCGACTCTCTGAGCGTGGGAAGGTGTACGGGCATGGCTTCTTTTCATCCGTCTCCCTGACCTATGATGAAAATCATAACCCCTCGACCAGATACACATTGCAAGGGTATCAGAAAATTGTAGTGCTGAGTTGTGATGCATTGTGCATTGAGTCAGCAATCAGTCCGAATGTAGCCAGTAAGGTGACTCAGAAGCTTAAAAGCTCTCAATGAAGTGTTTAATATTAATTTATTGGTGATTTCTTCTTTAAATACGTTATATATATTAAATTATTTTGATAATTATAATAAAGTCATGTAATTTACTATTTTCAGGATAGAAACATCAATATCGCAAGTATCATAAAAATAGACAACCTTGCATAAAACGGAAACCTCCATAAACCGGAATTATTTTGTGTCCGGATCGATTCCTGCTTAAACAGATTTTACTTTATAATTTATTTATTTATTTATTTATTTTACGTCAAAAAAACAGTTAAAAACTGCGTATGACGTGCTATGGGGAAAAGTGAATTGTGTGCACATTTTCAAAATTCTGTGATCCATACACTAAGTCTAATACTACTTAAATTTTGAATTTTGAAAGGGAGAAAAACAAAAACTCCATGTAATAAAATCTATTTTCAAGGATAAACAAGCAATAAATTTTGAATTTTGAAAGGAGAAAAACAAAAACTCCCATGTAATAAAATCTATTTTCAAGGATAAATAAGCAATAAATTTTGAATTTTGAAAGGGAGAAAAAAAAAAAAAAAACAACTCCCATTTAATAAAATCTATTTTCAAAGATAAATAAGCAATAAATTTTGGCTCTTATTACTTCCTGTCACGACAACATGGAAACGATAATTTGAATAATTGTATTTCCCACTGAATTCTAGAAGACGTGCACAGAAAATGAAGTTACATTTATGTCCAGAAGCAAAACAAGGGGCCATCTCAGCATTTGCTCAATAGATCAGGGAAACTGGACGAAAAATCTGATCAAGATGGGGGTCATTGACCCGGAAGCTGTAGTACAATAGTTGTTACAAGTTGATTATACTCATTTATACAGTCCAAATGGTAAATAATGCATATCATTGTTAAAATTAATGTTCCTTTTCTTGTGATGCTCAGTATAGTCTCTAATTGTATAGAAACAGTTATGCAGCAGAAACGATTTCACTTGGGATTTAAACTTTTCTATTGAATTTAATCGTTTAATGTCATCTGGCAAAGTGTTGTAAAATAATGTACATGTATTGTATGTGAATTTTTTGTAATGCGCTGTTGATACTGTCACCTGATGAATATGATTTCTACATCGAGTGTTATAGTAATAGACTTCGGCATTTTCTGAAAATATATTCCTGCCCTTGAGCAAGTCATTTTTTACAAAAACCACTGATTCGTAAATAAAAAGACACGGTAATGGTAGAATTCCTAGATTAATGAAGAGAGGCTTACATGAATCACGTGGGTGGGATTTGGTTATTAATATTTGAAGGTGAGGTAAAAATACAAGCAAATTCAAGAAAATAAGTTTGTTTCTGAATTCTTGTGTTCAATATTAATCGCATGAACATCAATTTACAGTTTCCTGGAAATTTGGGTGACCTAAATGTTTATTGAAGTGTATGTACTGTATTTAATTTAGGAGTGTTATGTTAGATGTGCATTTGATATTGTTGACACTGGAATGTTGATATTTTAATCTTCTAAAGAATCCAACAGATGTTCCTATTTTGACCGCTCAGTATAAACACAAAAAGCTTTGTTTTTAAAAATTATCGTTGTTCATTTTTCTATGCAGAGACAGATTTTATAAATGCACAGTTCTATATCTTAATTAACTGCCTTACATATATTAAAGATCAGCATCACAGTAAGGTAAACATGTTAAAGTCAGACAATTAATTACAAGAAAATTACCTGTTTGGTAATCTTGCAATGCCTGCATCCTAATTTCCATGCACCTTTATCACATACATCTTTTGCCTCCATTTCTTTTTTCTCTATGGATTCAGTTATTGCCATGTTCCATATCTTTCTGGGTCTTCCTCTGTATCTTCTTTGATTGGGTATCCATTTCCAGGCTTTTTGTGGAAGTCTATCTGGTTTCAGTCTTTTCATGTGTCCATAGCATTTTAGTTGAATAATTTTAATCATTTCATTCAAGATTGTTTGCACTTCATTTTATTTATTTCATAATTTTCTAGTCTAACAGAAAAAGTTTACAATTTTTTGCTAGTTCATCATTTCTGTTGTCTAAAGTTTGTTTCTCATTCTTTTTGTTATTATCCAAATTTCTGCCTCATAGAGTATTGTACTCGCAATGAAGGAGCTATTTATATAGGTTTCTTTGACTTAATTGAAATAATTGAGCTCCATAGCACTGGATTCAACTGTCCTTTAGGTATTTTTTCTCTTTTATTTTTATTTTTCACATCCTGTTTACCTCTACTTTTGCTGTTAGTGTGGCTCCCAAATATTCATATTGTGTTTTACCTCTAATGATTTCTATACTACTAGACTCTAAATCATAGAACATTTCCCCCACTACCATGTAGCCAGTCTTTGTCACATTTATTTCACAGAGTTGGAAATAAACAGTATCCTTGTAATAATCATTTATTTACTTAGGTTTCATCTGATAGACATTTTTCCCACTTTTACTTGACTTCTGTTAATGTAGTTTGACTGCATTTATATTTGTTGTTGATATTCCTTTCTCTTCCCTAGATCCCCATACTTTTTACTGATTCATTTTCATAAGGAATCAATTAAAATCTTCATAAAACATTTTTTTGTGTACTTTGCAGTCAGTGCTGGAGCTAGACAATTTTGGGCCTGGGGCTATACTGAAATGTGCTCCCCGCTCCAGAAAAAATGAAAATGTGAAAGTTGTATCAAGAAACTATACGAGTAATTTTATTTCAACAAATAAAAAATACAATGTTTAAACTAGAAATACTTCTGAGAAATATATTTTAAAGAGCTTTAAGTATTTAGTGTTAAGTATTTAACGACCAAATAATACAATTTCCATGTTCATCTTATGATGCTAAAAAATATGTTGTGTATAGTTAGTGTTTAATAAAATTACTTGTTAAATTCATGAAATAATCAATATGATTTTCAGTAGAACCTATTTTAATGTTAGCGTCATTTGATTCATTTTAGATTCCCTTGAATGATTATAACAATTTAGGGTAAAAAATTAATTGAAAATTTTATGAAATATCAGACTTCTCAACCGTGGCTAACAAAATTACGACAACAATTTTTTAAAAAATATTCTTACAAAATTACGATAACATTTTAAATTCATTTTCGATTTTTTAATAATTTTTTCCCATCAGTCCCATCATCGGGCCCCTTGACTTGCAGAGCCCTGGGTGATAACCCAGTCTGCCCATGCATGCATTGCTTGCAGCAATTTTAAAGTTACATTTTGAACTTTCATGACAATACTCTAAAATTTTTTTTCATCAAATTCATTCACTATTAATATATGAGTCATATGAAAATTATTTAGACATTATACTATAATTCAAAAGTTGCTAATACAACTGAAGGTAAAATGCTTCAATACTTATCATTCTTCTGTGATCACTAAATCATTTTAGTTTCATGCTCATTTTCCTGTGTGAAATTAATGATTTATTTCTGAAAAGTGTTTTTTGTAATAATATAGCACACATTGTTATACATTTTGGAATATTATATTTGGAAATGCATTTGCACTGGAAAAGGGATTTTGGATTTTGGTACTTGGAATGTACAGGGCCTGAATACTAAAGAATGAGAACTTTTTGTAGTACTTGAAATGTTTAAATTTGACAATGCCCTTCTCTCTGGGACTTAATTAAAAGTCAAGGAAATAATGTGAAAGGAAATTCTGCTTGATTCAATAAGTTGTAGAAAAAAAGTACGGATAGAAAATAAGTAAGAATAGAGAGATGAAACAAATTTTTAAATGTGTGAAAATGCATGTTGTTCTTGAACGAATTTGCGATGCAAAACCAGGGCTACACCAAGGTAATTTGACTCCCTGGGAAATATAGATTTTATATAGCTTATACAGACTTTTGACTGTAAAATTGATCAGCAACTTCACAATTGCCACATGAGTAGAAAATAACCAATACTATACTAGCCTACAGAAATTGATGAAATCCCCGAAAATTTATTATATACACTGATTATGTATTAGTGTATATTCATTTTTTGGCCCTAAATTTAACACTAAAAGAGAGTTTTTGTATTTGTAAATAATAGAGTGAACATTTTCATTAAAAATAAAAAAATGTAAAAATAATTTGTTAAACAAGTACCAAGTACCATTCCTAAATTTTGACTGCATTTCAGTTTTTAAATTACTAGCCAAAGGTTCTAAATACATAAGTTTATTACAAGTTGAAATATGTTCAAAAAATAATTGTTTACAAGTTTAAATAATAATTCATTTTAATTGTAATTAATCTAATAAAATATAATTAATTTATCATGCAAGATTCAAGTATTTTCCTGTATTTCAGTGGAAATGCAGTTTTGAATAACAAGTTCATTATTACAGACCTTTGTGGCACAATGGATTTTTCATGTTGATTGTTGAGTTATTATTTAGTTATTACTTTGTTGCTGATAAGCAAATTATCTGAAACCTACTATTTTTACTATTGTTTATGATTTCATTATTTAATTAAGAAGAGATTCATTGATTTTCTTTAAAAGTAAAAAAAATTGAATTAAAAATGTATTCTAGAGTTTGTAGATAAACTATGTAATTAAAGGTAAATTATTCAAGAAAAAGGAAAAGAAAAGATAAGTTGTTAGTTAAAACCCATATTAATCCAATCCCCAATATTTGAGTATCGTAATATGGAAACATCCAATATAACTTAGAAGTCAGAAAAATATGATTCAACCTATATGAAAACCTGCCTGCAAAATCCTTTGAACTCTTTCCTTGATGTGTTCAACTGTTTAGGAAATTAATTTAGAGAATTTCTAAGTTAATGAGGAAGTTAACTAAGAATATTCAGTTATACAGTGAAATGAGATGTCTTGCAGTGAAGAACAGAAAAATAATCAAGGAAATGTTTATAGTGTTTTAAAGAAGTGAAGTGAAGGATAGTGCATTGCAGTCTTCATTTATACACTCGTGGGGCTTTAGATATAGATGTTTCTTTTCTTTTTCATGTAATTAATGTTTTAAGAATCAGAAGTTTTTAATATTAAATTTAAAATTAGTTTATTATTTATTCAAACTCTATTTTATGGTATTTTTTCTTAATTTTTTCCTTAAACAGTTTTGAGAGAGATTATATTGCAAATGATCTGCAACACTCTCCACAAAATTTAAATCTTCACATGCAGAATATAATACATGTCAGAAAAAACATTTCATCCATGGTAGATAACAAAGACAAATGTTGTTCTTAATGTTTAGGTGATTCATTTTATAAAAATACCAAATAATTGATTTTAAATCAATAGGTAAGTTTTTAGGGCTACACAGAAATTTCACCATTTAAGGCAAATGTATTCAAAGTAACTACTTTTCATTATTTAACTTCATAAACAATCTTAAACTAGTCATCACATGCTCTTAACAAATTACAATCAAGTATACTTTGCCATAAAGACCAAAGAGAAGTATCACATGGGGTATCTGGGATACCCAAATTTCAGTGACATCACTCTTCAGGAAAATTGGAATGGGCAAATTTTATCTCGCTTTAACAAAAGAGATTGGAATACCTTTCTGGACAGTTACAATGATGCAGCTATATAAGCCCCAGAGTGGTATGATTAGTTTACAGAGTATTATGAATACCACATGCAAGGGCCTAAAGGGTAAAGGTAGCCCTTCTCTATCAAGTTAATATGAAAAGGAAAAGTGTTTCACGATATGAACAGTTCCAAAATTATTGTTGGTTGGCTGGTTGTTGGTAATTCGAGCTTGTCAACTACTAAGGTCATTAGTCCCGTGAGTGTAGCACATGATTTTTCTGGAGGTGGCAGTGATCTTCTCCTATTGAATGGCAAGATCTGGCACACACATACCATCAGTTAATGAGGTTTCCCTCCACTAACAAGGCATCTCTCCAGCCAAGACAAGCTCTAAGCTCCCGACTGGTCTCTCAGGATGTGTGGCAGTCTAGCGCATGTTAATGTAAGTGTGTGTAAAGGGTGAGGATAGGACAAGGCAGAGGAAGAGTATGCACGGTCCATGGCCTGTTTGTTAGGGTACTGCTCTGGCATTTGCCTGTGATGTACAGAGAAATCATAGAAAACTACCGATCAGAGCAGCTGTTTAGCAGAATTTTCCTCCAGACAGTGACTGAATATGACCTCATGGACAAGCTCAGTGCCATCAGTTGATATCCTTTGCCACCTCTCCCTGTGAAATTATTGTTAGAATTGTTAACTATTTTTGACAATCATAGACGGATGAATGTAGAAGTTGTCTAAGCATATTTTTAGGCTCTCATTGCATAAGGGAAGTTTATTTATTTAATTAAGACAGCATTGATGACAGACATTTTGTCCATTGGCCTGCTCAACGTAAAAAGGAGGGGCGGGCTGACAATATCTGGGCCCCCTTATCCATGAAATTTTCTTCTTACATTTCACATTTTACTTGTACAACAATTTTCAGAATATTTTTTTAATTTTTGAAATGTACTTTTTGCATCAATAGGACTCCACATGGCCACCTTTTTAGGTAGATTCATATATTTCTACATTTTAGCTGTTTTTGCCTGATTTAGAATGGATTTTAGGAATTTCTATGTGGAGTACTGAATCTCAATTGGTCAGCTTTCAAGAGGAGATTCTAAAACTTATGCACATTTTGTCCTGAATTCATGTTTCAGGGTAGGTGGGTACAAAATGTTCTATTTTGAATTTTTTCATTGTTATTGGAAAATTTAAGATTTTTCCATATATTTTATTTCATATTTTTAATGTATACATTTAATTATGATTTCATAAAGTTTATAAAATGATATACTGTCAAAACTGGTCAAACTATGTCATAACTTTAAGTTCCAAAATGTTGCATCTGAGAAATTGAAAAAACTCATTGACTCTATTCTCACAAATTGCAAATACCCAGATACAAGTTCAGGTAACACTGTTTAAAAAGTAAAAATTATATAATCAAAATATAAAGTAGATATATTCAAAATTAATATTATTTTGGCATGTAATATTTTTGCAAAAAATTAAAAACTCATAAATAAACATAAAAATTAATTTTAATTATTTGGAAAAAGGGAAAATTAATTCCACATCAAGTATTGACTATTAAACTAGAAAAATCCTGTTTTTAATTTTATATCCCTGGAGAATCAGGCAATAATCTTATTTAAACATAGTGTGGTAACAACATAGACTAATAAATTATGCATTCATTTGTCATCACCACTGTAAATTTTTAAATGAATCTATATGTTATGTACGTCTTATTTATCAGGTATTTAACCTATTTATGGAAATGATGATTAATTCATGGAGATCCATGGTGCTTCTCACCTCCCTTTGTGCTCACACCTAGCACAAATTTATGTTATATTTTCTTATATGTCACCCCTTTTATCTCCAGTATTTTTAATACAAAACTGGACCAGGGAAAGTTTATATGTGAATATAAACTGTAAATTGTCATTCGTAGCATATAAAGTGATGAATCAGCATGGAAAACAGCTGAAAATATTAAATGTATCAAGAAGAAGAATAAGAAGAATAAGAAGAAGAATAAGAAATATTTGGTGTTATACTTTTTGTGTTAGTAACATTGAATTCCTTTGTTTTATACAATTTTCTATTATAGTTTCTTTTTATACTATTATATTAAAAGAAAGACTGATGGTTTGAGGAGGAGCAGAAGTATTTCCAAAAATTGAGTATGTTGCACCAGTAAAAGACACAACCAATGGATTGAGAAACACTAGTATTGTTCCCAAACTGGAAAGTTTGTAAAATATTGCAGATTTGAAAAATGTCTTCAGAAGGTTGTAAATTCATTCATTTCATCTCTTTAATGATTTAAAGATTTCATTTAGCTTTATTGCTTCATTACTTTATTGATCATCACATCAACACATAGATGTTTATGGACTCTCAAAGGACTTCCAACAATTATAATAATTTACAGAAGAAAAGGAGGTACATTTCTACCCAAAAAGTATTTAAAATGAAGTCTCACAAAATGAAGACTCCCTTGTCCAATATGTATGAAAATCAGATCAAAGTAAAATTATTTCTAGGTGCAATTGTAAATTATAATTACCAGTAATAAATATAAATTGATTTTCTTATTTCTCAAAAATCTTTTCAACCTGAAAGAGATCAATTGAAATTCATACTTAATCATATATACCCTTAAACCTCTGTATCTAATCTGTATCTCACCTTGTTTCTGTAATAGTCCATTCTTATGTTTAATCCCAACCATCAGAAAACAAGAGTCACCCATTATTGAGGAAACGTTCAGGAATTTCAATGAAGTTTAGTTTTTGTAGAATTTCTTTGTGTTGTAACTTTAAGCTGTAAATACTTTAAGTAGTATTTTACCTTTTGTAACTCATGTTGTCATATGTCAATGTACAACCAAAGAAACATCCTATTTTCCTTTTTCCTGAACTTAGTTATATTATAGGAATTCTTACATTTACTTACATACTCATTTTGTTAGGAGACTCACATTTGAAGAGCAAACTATTGCTGTTTCCTCCTCATAAACAAGAAGTTGTGTAGAAAAATAGAGAAAGAATTTCTATCAAGTTAATCGCAGTGTTTTGAAGAAAGAACATTTTATAAGGATAATGTTTTTCAGAAATATGTCTATTCTGGGGGAAACAAACTACCTCTTAAAGTTTTCATTACGTCATTTCTAATTTGTGTTGTGCTTCAATTTAGTGTCTTTCAAATTTAAGAGGAGATTTTAAATTTTAGAGTGTTTTTGATGTTATGATTAATCATAATTTTCAAAATTTTCTCAATAAGAGCAAAGATTGTTTAATATAGTTTAAAACTCTTCCATTATAATTTCCTATTTCCATAAATTTTAAATAATTAGATTCTTCACTTTCCTTGTTCTTCAATGTTTAATTAATGAGCAACTTCTGGTTTAATTTTCTCAATTCCTTGAAAACTTATAATTTTATTAACTGCAATTCAGAAAAGTTCCACAAAAATTTAAAGAAAGTCTACACTTCTATTCTTATGTTATTCTCTTTAAAACAATTTAATATTAAATAAATTACAAATTATTTTAAAAAATAAGGAGGTATCAGTTAAGTCAGTGGTTCAAAATTTTGAAATAAGATTAGCTGAATTTCAAAAAATGTTTCAACAAAATATTTAATATACAAACAAAAACATACTTCAAGAATCCCTACTATAAAATTTGCCTTGAGATTAAGCAAGTTCTTCAAATGTAAACTATAAAGTGGAAACTTTACAAGGGAAAGTAATCAAAACGCTTAGCATAACAGAAATAATAGATCTTTTGAGCATGAAAAATCTGGAAATTGCAGTTTCAAATTTGTGCAAAACAGACCTGACATTACCACACCTTCAGTGTTACATTTAAATGAAATAAAATAATCCTTTTTAACACTTAAACGTGTATTTACAACCAAAATTGGTAGCGCTTCTATTAGTTACTTGTGATACTTTATTGTGGACATTTGCATTGTAGAGTGTTCCAGTTTATCTTATACAGGACACTAGTCATTTGACTCCATATTAGTAGCCAGCTTTGTGTATTGGTGACAATGTTATGTATTTGGAACATGTAACTATAGTTGAGATCTTAGCTAAAAATGAAATTTCCAAAATATTGGCAGATAAGGACTTTTCTCATTAGTGTGAAGATAATAGAAGAAATTTTGTCAGGCTCAGAAAACAGTGTGGTGGATCTGAATTACATAGATAGAGATTAAGCTAATTTTTTAAGAGCTTTTGATAGTGTGGCCAACAAATTTCAGTGGAGATAAAACAGAAACTGAGAGAAAATGCTTTTATTTGGTGTTTTAGCCAATTCTGGTGTAGAAGTTACATGTCCCATTGTAAACAATGATAAGGTTCAGGTTCGTGGTAATAGAGTCTGCACCTGAACCAGATCCCCAGAAATAGAAGTAGTAGTGTAGAAGTGTGAAAGGAAAATGACAGGAAGAAATTTGGTAGACATCTTTCCTGGCTCAGTGAAGAATGTAAGATATCAAATTCTGTGTAAATTACAGATGCATTTGAAATTCTTCTTACATATGCAATCCTCCAGAAAGTACACTGGCACACAAACATCTGCATTGAAGTTCAAAGAACTCTTAGAAACCACTTTAGAATAATAGATACAGCCACTCAAAGCCAATGAAATTACAAATTTATTTTATTGAAATAAATCTATTTAATGATGCATTATTTTTAGTTTCATTTATTTGGATATTTATGACTGTTCAATATAGGAGTCAAAATGACTAAGTGGTCTATAAGTACATTGTATAAGTACATACATTGTGAGTGCAGGGTTAAATGAGGAACTGAATGCACATGTTTTGGAGAATAAGATAAATTGACAACACTTAGCTGTAAAATAAGTACAAGTTTACTTAAATAACAAATTATACATGCATATTCATCTAAAACTATTATGTTTTTAATATATCTTTGGAGGTAACTCGTGTATACCAAGTCATATAGCAAATTAAAATACAAACAATAAAAAATATATTACATCACATATTGTTCGTTTTAAAATTGTTTTTATATGTATTCCTAAAAATGTAAAAATTAAAAAAGTTCTTTAATTTGATCTGTTTTATAACCATTAATGTAGTCTCAGCATACACTATTAAAACAAAATCAGTTTATATTAAAACTCTTACAAAGTAATAAATGTTAATAAACTGAATGTTGTAAAATAATCCTCAATAAAAGGTAACCTGAAATATCATTGCCTAAAGATGTTCAAAAAACACTATGTAAACAATGATTCATGGTTGAGTCTAAGGTACTATGTAGTTCAGATTACCAATCGGTTTCACTCTTCATTTCCAACTCTCCTAACATGATAGAAGAATATCACAAAAGCTGTATTTCATCTAATGACATGAACAATTGTCTTTTCTTTGTTTTAGTTATTTATACAATAAAACATTCACTTTCATTACTGTTAAAAGAGCCACTAAAATGTGCATATTCAAACATCACAACAGCAAATATAAGTCATGATTTTAAAACTATATGTATCCTCATTGCAAGAGGTTCACATAAAAGTTCACGACTAGGTGATAGAACACATCCCATGTCTTATGTCATGCAGTCTCGATACACTGAAAAATCAGCACTCATTTTACATTTTGTTCACGATATAATGTGATCATTTTTCTTCACATTTTCCATTCCTTTGAAGATTATGGAATAAGCTACATCCAACGTCTTTGACCATGCTTCTTCAGCATCTGGAGTCATGACCTTCCCAAGTTTCGCCTTCAACACTTTCAAGATCACTCCCTTTAGATCCTATAAAAAAATTAGTAATGAGAGTTGCAGTGACAAATAGAATGCATTCAAATCACTCACTTTGAACTTTGATTGTACAATCCTACCTGAAATTGTTTTGGTGTAATGTTTCTACGCCCATGATTTTCTCCTAACTTGTTAAGCATTTCTACCAATACTCCAGTGTCATCCAAGTTGTCGACAACACTGGAGAGGGCATATATTACACTGTGTGAATGTGCTTGAAACTTCTTGTTTGTCGGAAGGTCCTTAATTGGCACATCTTTAAAAGCATTAAAGTATTTTGTGTACTCCGGGAAGTCTGTAAAAAATCTGCAACAGAATAAGACATCATGGTAAATGTAATATATATAATTGTACACATTTGGAGAATATACTCCTCTTATTAGTATCCTAAATGATCTTTGAATTTCCTTCTTTATTTATAGTTAATTCCAAAAAAAAGATGATTTTGTCAGACAAAAATTTATACATAGAATTATTAAGATGGTGAGATCCACTACCAATGTCTGAAAAATCGGAAAACTGAACAAAATAAAAATTTTTTAATATTAATCTCTTCACATTGAATAATCAAGCAGCACTACAAGAAAATACAATAGAGATAACTTCTGTTCAAAAGTTAGGCCTTCTGAAAAACATTATGTAGAAGTTTTACTCGTGTGAGCATCTTAAGTTTTTCTTAATATAATGGACATGAAGCTGGAACTGAATTTTTCTGAATTACTTTCTCATTTCAATTTTTTTTTCTTTCATAGCAATTTACATTAAGGCAAGAAAATGTAAGTTTCAATGACAAGTTGTGAAAATCAGTTTTGGTGTGTGATGTACAATAATTTATGCAAGACTTAAATTTTAAGACAATTTATACATAGGATATCAAATTTAATTAATAATTACAAAAACATACTGCATATTTTTCCATTTGGGGGTTGGCAAGTACTATTTTGTTTTCTAATTGTACTTTCAGTACTAGTACTAAGTACTAAGTGTCAGTATCAACAGCTCACTACAAGAAATCCACATACAATACATGTACGTTACTTTACAACGCATTGCCAGATGAAATTAAACAATTAAAATTGGTACACAAATTTAAGTTAAAAGTAAAATCTTTTCTGCTGCAAAACAGTTTCTATAAAAAAGAAAAATAATGTTTACTTTAACAAAACAATGATATAGTATTATGAATTACTTTACATTTGCATTGTATAATTTTAAAAAAAGACTCAATATGCCTGTAATAAGTAATGTACTTCAGCTTCCGGGTCAATGACCCCCATCTCAATCTGGTTTTTGTCCAGTTTCCCTGATCCATTAAGCAAATGCTGAGCTGCCCCCTTGATTTGCTTCTGGACGTAAATGTAGCTTCACCATGTGCATGTTTTGTTGAGCTTTCCTTTTGCTTGTAGGGATAGTAGAGTTTAGGGCGAGTTTATTTTTTGTTAACAATACAGAAAAATCAAATCTGTTCGTTCCTTTACCATTAAAAATAAGTTTTCTATAATTCGGCAACGAAAATATCTAGTTTTTGAAATGTTAATCGCTCGCTTTTAAATTATTATTACAATTACAATTACAATTATAATTATAATTATATTATAATTTTATATTATATTATTTTTATTATATTATTATTATTATTATTATTATTATTATTATTATTATTATTATTATTATTATTATTATTATTATTATTATTATATTTTTTATCTTTCGGCTATTAATAGTTAAATTATTGGGAAGGGATTTTGAAACTCAAGAAAGTGTGTGGAGATGAATTTTCTTCCCCATACATCACATACAGTTTTTGACTAAATAAATAAATACTTTTGATTTGTTTCCAAACAGACGTTAAAAAACGTTAGTCTGGAAATGCAGAACTTTCCTGTCTGAATACTAAGTAAGTATGCGTCACTTTATAGATGGTCTGGAATAAAAATATGTGTTTGCCTTTTCATTATGGGGTTAAAAAAATATAAAATTTTCCAAGATAGATTACCCATTTAGATATTTTTGTTACTGAAATATCAAAGACGGAGCATGACTGTACACACCCCTTCTGAAATCTGATTGTTTGTATTGTTCTTTTCAGTGTTAATCTTATTAAGCACCAATCCTGAATTTTTATCTATTATGATCTATTCTATTTTCAGTCATGAATATATACTCCTATAGAATAGATATTTAGAATTAATTTCCCAATTGACCAATCTGGTTATCCCAATGAATTTATCACTCGGAAATTACTAAACGATTTCAAAGCCTGACGGGCGTATTTCTCAATGGTGCGATATAATGAAACTTTATTACTGAATAGAATAAAATAAGTGAATCATAAAAGTGAAATATTTATGAAAAATTAAAACAGCGGGAAGAAATTTGTAAAATAAGTGGCCATACAAAAGCATCCTCTTCAAAACATTTGGTGCATACAAAATTAGAATTAAGGTGAATAGGAAAGACAAAAATTATAAATAAGATCTGCAATGCAGCGATAAGTTTTTCTGTTACTCCAGGTATTTGTACATTGATTTTCTGCAACTTATTTTAAGTCCAATCTTTCGAATTGCTTTTACGGAAATGTAATAAGTAATTCTTTACAAAATATAAAATATGTTGTTTATGTAGTAGATAATGGTTATTTATATAACAAGGGTTTTCAGTAGACATTTATTCATGAAGGACAATAGTTGTGCTTCCGAGCGCAGCAGCGCGATTTTTAAACATGTGGTAAACACACTGGTGCCTTTATCCCATAGAGATTAATACATAAAATATATTTAAACAAAAAAGAAATAGAGCGTCATACATGAAAACTTCAATGAGAAATAATATTAAACTATTTTACAATTCATAATAATAATAATAATAATTTCTGAATACCTCAATTTTACGATGACATAATTTATTATAGAATAATAATTATCATAGAATAAAATGGATTTTGCATTAATTAATATCAAGAAACATTTTTCGTTTATTCCTTTCGTTTTATTGAGTAATATAAATGATGAATTTGAAAATTCCCACGTAAGTTTAAGCTCTGCAGCTGACGTGTTTAACGGGAATTAACAAAACACACGAAGCCATTGACAAAATAGTACGGGTATGATCTGAAAGTTAGTAACGGCAATACATCTCAGTATTTTCAATGTCAATCTGAAGTTTGCAAGATCAGTATCATTTTTTTGCGTGGTGCACATCATACCGTACCGTACGGGCACTTTGATCCCGACAGGAACTGAATTATTTACATCTGTGTGAAAAGAGAGAATTCCCATGAAATACTTCGCTGGTTTCACTCACAATTGTGTTACTTTTAAATATTAAACCGACACACATGTGTATTCGCGACATACCATTTAGTAGTATTGTTTTCTACGCTTCATTCATGCCAAGGGAATTATCGCAATGATCTTCTATGAAAAGAAATATTTTTAAACGTGAAAATTACTTCATATTAGGACCCCACTTCGACCGACCTGCCCCAGAAATGTATGTACTTCACAGCTTTCTAGGCCCAGAACTATGCGAAAGTAATCACGTTAATGTTATAAACGTTGAGATTAAACTGTACAGAAAATCAGTCTCTTTAATATTACAGTGAAAGATTATTTGTCTTTTTCCTTTATTTTAATTTTATTTATTTTAATTAGTTTTCTTGTTGTGTTTTCTGACAATTCGTGCTATGGAATGGGAGCATCCAAAATAACTAAATTCCCAAAAATGCAATAGAAAGTAAAAAAAGATATCATTTTGTAAATTACTGTCATAATTGAGGCCATTGTCACTCCAGAAACGCGTAAATTGTTTATTATTTACAAAAGAAATAATAATTTGTTCAGAAAGAAAAATTAACCAAAAATAAAGAAGTAGTCGAATTGTGTAAATTGGGCTATTAATTTTTCTTTTGAACAATATATTATTTTTTTTAAATAATAAACAATTCTTTTTCTCCAATGCAAATATTTGCATAGAAAGTATTTTTTTCAAACCAATTTTGAGAGCTATTGAAGCTAAGCATTCGGAATATCCAGGAGAGTTTATTAGATAAAATATGCTAAAATTGTCTTAAGAGTGTGATAACCAAAATGACGAACATTTTTATTTGGAAAAGCATTTTAAATGACATAGAATATAGGGATGTCAATAGACGACGCGAGGGGGTCGCTATTGACAAATAAACAACCGGCGTTAAGGATCATTTTCGTTAGGTTGATATGACAGAGCAGAGGCGGAATAAACATTGTTTTGGGAGACAAAAGAAAAAGATACAAAATTCGGATGCTTCCGAGTTTTTAGAAGAACATTCATTCGCTTGAGCAACGCGGTGATGAGTGGCTCGGCTCCTGATATATTTGATACAGGTCAAGAAAAGACGGTAATTGACAGTTTTATAAAATTAACTATCGTTTTTTATATTAGGATAGACTGTTTTTGTAGGAAGTAAATACGTGTCTAGGCGTCCAGCCGAGACGCAAGTGAGGGATGTCACGGATTATAATAGTATCGCCGGGAGAATTTGGAACCAGATCACGGACATTAGGCGAGGACTTCATCCAGAAGCAAGATTCTGCTGCGTCGACGGAGAAGGTTCTACGGGGCGCCATGGAACGAAGAAATGGGGAGCGCGCGAAGACCCACGAATGAATAACAAGATTTTATAACTATTATAATACAGAGAAAACTGTAGTCATGACCAAAGATTGATTCATTTTTATTATCATTATAATACATTCTAATTTGTTAAGTTGAAAGAAAGCTGATTATCCTTGTTCGTTACGTGCAATCCAGCATTTTAATAAGATTTTCAGATTCCTCGCAACTCTGTATGGATGGCAGAGTGAATAATTGGTTGCAGAGAAGTACAACAATTATGTACTTCGAACCCCAATTAACTGAGCTAGCACAACATAATTTTGGAATGAGAGATATTTAAATTAGTAGGAATCATTAGGTTTCAAGTGTAACCTTTTCCTGGCACCCAAATTACATTTATCAGTAATAATTATGTTTCAAAATGTCCCTCCAAGTGGGGCTTGTTTTTAAATAAAAAGTCGGGATTTGTTTCAAATTGGCACCAGTCAACGTCGGGCATGTTTCAAGAGCTTATTTTCGAAATTTCGACGTTTCCTCCCTGGGCTTTCAGTATTCAGGATTCTCGTCCCGCCGAAATTGCTAGGAGCACCTTTGAAATAGAGAATATAAATCTTAATTGCTCCGATTGACAATTAAGTCCTCTGTGGATCTTCTATTGAGGTACGCCACCTTCTCCTACATAAGAAGTCCATGATACATTATATATATTATTTCGTCTTAAATCTTTTGTCGTTATTGTTAATTGACATCTTAATGATTCCGGACGCGTCAACGGCGAAGGTCATTCGTTCCGGAAGTATAGTGCATGTTTTTTTTCGCGGGAGGTAATGATGTTTCTCTCCAACTGGATAGTGAGATCCGGTGCTGACCTACACGTCAGCATGCGGGGCTTTTCCCTAATCAGGTGTCTCCTATCAGCACGGTATCACCGCCACAAGCTTTAAGCTTCTGACTGATCTCCCGACATGTGTGGTAGCAAGTAAGTAAAGGATGAGGAAAAGACAAAGAAGACGAAGGAAAGATCGCGCGCGGTTCGTGGCCCGTTTGTTACGGTACAGCTCCGGCATTCGCTGGTGTTGATTGGTGAAACCACGGAAAATTATCAATCAAAGCGGAAGACAGCTAGCATTCTCCTCCAGACAGTAGCTGAATTCGATCTAGCTATCTAGTTAGTGTCGAAAATCCTACCGCCGTCAGTAATCAAACCCTACGACCTCCCGGTCTTAGGCACTGCAGAGACATCAATTGATGCCCTGAGCCACATAAGGCGGTTCAGTTGTCTTTGGATTTATTTTGATATGAACCTACCATTAGTAAAGACTTGTGAACTAACCGAATGAAGGCGAATCTTGTAAATAACACCACAATACTTTTCGGTCGATCTCCAATTGCAAAGACTGCTAGAACTAATACCCACGAGTAGGGAACGAACTTTATTGTAATAAAAATGCAAAATATGTACATACAAATGTAATTATTTTTTCAAAAATATGTACGACAAAATAGGAAATATGTGAAATAAATATTCGTTATAATGTTTACAATTCCATTCTTCAAGCGTTTTCCGAGCAGAGTACGTTGCCGATCAGAACTTTACATGGATTCAGAGAGGCTGAATGAAAGTTTTACATCTACAGAAGCAATTATTCGCTAGTTTCTTCCGAAACATAATACTTTCGTATTATATACAATGTTGTTTACGAGGCGTCGGAGCTCACGTGAACTGTACCTGTGCCTGTGATAGAAGGGGGGGGGGAAAGGGAGCATACTCCCACCCAACTCCAGAAAAGGGTTAAGACAATGATCTGAATTTTTTATCGAGTTACGCATGGGGTCTATGAAGCACGTGCATGAGGTCTATGAAGCATGAGGTCTATGAAGCACGTGGTTGAAGTTCCTTCTGCTTCACATACTATACATCCGCTCATCGTTGATCCCGACTACGCTGTTTCCAAGAAGCAGTGGGGCGGGGGAGATAAATTTGGCAATTAATAGCGATTGTTCGGCGTTAATACAAGCGCATTGCGTATTTTTTAAGTATTTCAATAACTAAGTTAGTTTTCAAGTAACATATATTTCGAACATCACAAGTGAAATGTTCATTTTCGACCTATAAATATATATAAAAAATGTAGCTATAGATAAAATATGCAAACATGTGTAATTATACCAAAATATGTAGAAATATGTAAAATAAAAATGGTTCCAATTAGTTCAGAATGTCATGTTATGTGTAAAAAATATTAGTGAATGCACGTATCTTGTCCCTGTAAAATTATGTATTTCCATGAAAATCCGTTCCCTACCATGAGTCAGAGCACCACTGCAGCAAGTGCCTTGGATGGAGCTGGACGGGAAGTGCTCACGCTGCTGTTGGTACGTCCTCTCGGAAGCCCTTAGTGACAAGCAACTCCCGGAGGGTAGCGCAATCCTTCCGGTGTGCTTGATTTTTGTTTCCGGGAGTAGTCAACAGTCCCGTATGAGCAGTGCACGTATTAGGCCGGGAGGTGGTGAAGTTCCTTTCCAGCTGCAACGTGGAATTCGGTGCCGAGCTACTCATCGGCTTACAGCTTCTCCCGCTATCCGAGGATTGTTTGTTAACTACTGCTCCGACATTCTCCTTCAGACAGGGGTTGAATTCGACCTAGCTAAGAACGTGAACTAATATCGAAAACCTTCCTAGATCATGGATTTTACAGTGGCAACCGCTGTTACCCTGAGCTTTCTCAGCCGGTCGATGATTTTTTGGACGATTCAGTATTGAACACAAGTTTTAATTTTGAACATCGATGTTTTGTGGTGATGTCGCATTCCTGTTATGATGAGTCGCAACTGTCAATTAAAACTTTAAGCATTACATGTAATACCAGCAACTAATCCTTACAAACATGAAAATACTGAATGACAAGTAGATTTCAAAAAGAAAAATACTAAAAACAATTTGCTGAATAATCTGTGGTGAATAAATCAGTGAGAAATAAGTACACAGAGAAACATGTACATTCAAAGACATGAAACAAATATGAAGAATCTATGAGTTTTCCTTATTTATAACTTTTTAAAGAACTGAATGTAATTTATTACTGGAATCTTTTTATTTGTTAAAAATTTATTGTATTTTTTCCACTCGATTTTTTATTGTAATATTTCCTGTGAAACTACAACTGATCTACGCAAAAATTAGAAAAAATCCTTGACACGTGGTGTAGACAATCCATTTTTTTTGTTGGTCCTTGATACCGAAAAATCGAACGTCGGAAAAACGTCCGTTCGCCCGCCCGCCCGTTCGTCTGCCTGCTCGTCCGTCTGAGAAAAACGCTAACGGCTAAATCCTTCAGTGGATTTTCTCCAAAATTGATATTCCCAAATCGACCTGGCTGATTTCATTGTCCCTTGAATTTAAAACCGAATTTTAATTATGGGGGGGGGTATGTTTCATGAAACCCCTGGGACGTTTTCCAAATCTTCAAAAACATTGGCTCCATCGTATTTGATTAAATTTTGTTGTTGGATAGTGTGAAGAACGTTTAAGTGATTGGTACAGATCTCATTTTCGTTAAAACCTCTGATTTTTTAAATTTGCAAAAAATCCATTTTTTCTTTGTCTTCTTACAACTACGATTATGAAGATTGAGATTTTTCCTTTAATGAAATCTGTTACTTAAACATCGATTTTGAAATAAGGTTATGTACAATTTTCTAAAATTCAAGTACTTTTCGCGTAATTTTGCGTGAATATACGGACGAGAAAACACGTTCTGGTTTAGCACCACTGGTTTTAAAAAGGTAGCTTCTTCACAGTAGGGGGTTTCTTTCCTACGCTGACAAAAACAAGCGAAACAGGACGATTGATTGATTGATTGATTTGTCGTGTTTCCGGGCACGTCAACTGCTTTGGTCATTAGTCCCGTTAGTGTGGTGCATGTTTTTATTTTCTCAGGTGATGACGGTGATATTTCCCCGCCGGCGCCGACCTACCGTCGGCTAGTGGGGTTTCCCCCTAACCAAGACTCTCCCACCAGCGGGGCACCGCCCCAGCCGGGACAAGCTCGAAGCTCCCGACCGGTCTCCCGGAATATGTGGAAGTGTAGTGCATGTTAGTGTAAGTGTGTGTAAGGGACAGGATAGGACAAGGAAGAGGAAGGAAAGATCGCGCGCGGTCTGTGGCCCGTTTGGTAGGGTACTGCTCCGGCATTCGCCTGATGTCGATCGGAGAAACCACGGAAAACTACCGATCAGAGCAGCCGTCCGCTAGAATTCTCCTCCAGACAGCGACTGAACTCGACCTAGCTGAAAAGCTAGTGTCGAAAATCCTGCCGCCGTCAGGACTCGAACCTAGGACCTCCCGGTCAGAGGCGCTGCAGTGACATCACTTGATGCACTGAGCTACCGCTCCCGGTCGGAACAGGAGGAGGTGGTGTGGGGTGGGGGTGTACTCACGTGTGCAGCACGGCGATGCCGCTGCCGCGCAGGTCCTTCTTGACGAGCGCCCACGTGTCGGTGACGTAGCGCTTCTGGCGCGGGGTGAGGCCCGTGGCGGGGTCGGCCACGTCCAGGCCCGCGCTCTCGGGCCCCGCGCCCCAGAAGAAGCTCAGCAGGCCGCCCATCCCTGCACAGCCACACCACACCACACCACACCACGTTATTTACTACCACGAAAGGGATGGACTTCATAACACTGGCGCACGCGCACACACGCACGCGCACACACGCACGCGCAAACGCACGCACGCGCACCGCACGCGCACGCACCACGCGCACCACCACGCGCACACACGCCCACACGCGCCACGCGCACACGCGCACACACGCGCACCACGCGCACACACGCGCACCACGCCACCACGCACCCACGCACACACATGCACAAAGGTGTCAGACAAAGACTTGACACATGTTTCCTAACTATATTTTTTGAGGAATATAGTGTTCACGACGAACGCCGACACTTCTAGTCTCTCTGTAAGAGGCTAGAGACCGTTCTGTTGTGTTGTCCCGCGGGGTAGAAAGGATTGGAAGGCCATGTCTGGTGCATGAAGGCCATACAAACGCCTAAACGCATGAAAACGACTATAATTTCTCAGCATTCTCGCCGTTCACAATCCTCTCTTTACATTAAAGGCTAAAAACTCCATGTTTTCCTCAAATCTCGTAGAAATTTCATTATAAGCAATAGTACATCGCAGCCTATTGATAAGCTGAGTAACTTCGCATGAATAGGAGTGAATTCATTATCTGCAAGACTGCAATGGAGTCGTTACGGAGCGCTTGTCAGAAGTTATCCTGGCCTTCTAGCGTCGAACTTGGCATTGAAGTCTTTTCCACCCAATAGGGTCAACTCAACAGAACAGAATGGGCTGAAGTGCGTTTCCTCGCCGCAGTTGCAAAATATTGAGTCGGTGTGCTTCGTAAAAACACAATTCTCACAAAAATTGTTATAAAATATGAGGTAATATGCTTGTTTCAACTCATCTCCTCACGCTCGTTATCATCGTGTAAAATGCCACCAGGTTTTTTTTTAAAAGTTGTGTCGACATCTCTCAAAATATATAAGACATCTGTACGCTTTGAATAAGTTTGTTTTAGAAAAACCTGAATATTCGTATATGCAATCGTTCAGAAGATATTTTAGGGGAACATTAAGTGTACCACCGGTTACGGCTTCACGAGTCTGATTCATTCCAAATTAGCCGGTTAATGTTCATATTATCCGGTAAGGGGAGAATAAGTCCAAAATAGTAGCAGGTTCGAAGCATATTCGGTACGTTAGCAAGGTAGCACATTAGTCAGCACGATGTGGCTAGTGCATGTTGAAATAAGTTACGGAGGCCAGGTTCCACAGTTTGCTGCGCTTTCCAAAATTGATGACGAAGCTCCGTACATCGGCTTTTCCAAGTTACGTAAAACAATCTTGAGACTGTGCTACGCATAATTTCCAATGCATTGTATGATAAAATACTTCTTGTGAACAAATAAGACGCTTCACATACTGACAATCTCGTTTTAGCCAGCGTCTTGTGGCTAATGCCAAAATTAGCCGAATGACGACAGAAATGATTCGCTCAACATTATTCATACGGCTTTATCCAGGGGTGTAGTTAATGTGCAATTTAACCGGATACTTTCATAACATTAGACAAATTTCAACCTTTAGCTTTAGCGGGTAGATGCAGAAATTGATTATTTTTGTTGTTGTATAAACAAAGAATTTCACAAAATGTTGAAAACAGTTTCAAATATAGCAGAAAGACTGCATTTTGACAAAAATGTCAAAACGTCTAAATTGCAAATTTGTATTCAAAATAAATAAATTATATCCGATGAAATTCATAAACCGAAAATGACTGATAATAGAAGCATGTATGACGTAATTATCACAGATAATACCACGAGTGCTTTGGAAATTGTCGATAAATCCTCGACTTGCGAAGCGAGGAGGGGATTTATCTGAGAATTTCCAGTGCACGAGTTTGTATTTAATAGGATTATTACACGAATGAAATTACGTCCAACAAAGTTCCACAATGCGTAAAATATTGAAAATAACTGAAAACATGTCAAAATCAAAGAGGTATATATTCGGTTTATTGCACGTCAACACATCGATCGATACATATCCTCTTTTAAGATAAAAGAGACAACTTATTATTGGCCAGCAGGAAGGAGCGGTAATAAAATTCGGATAGAAAAAGTGATATTCTTTTTTCAGATACACCGTCCTAATTGGGGCATTTTATATGTATAGTTAAAACTATCGTTTTAATTTCACGAGTGGAAGAGGAATAATTTCCAAACCATATTGTAGGTTTTAGGTTGGACATACAAATTAGAATAATCTAATATTTTCATTGCACCTAAAATTGATTCCCACACATTATGTGTACAAATTTTTTAAATTACCCTTAACTACTTATCTTGTCAGTGGCCACTTTTCACTAGATGATATTGAACAAGTAATACCAGTAAGCGCTATAGTGTTACTATATTGAAATCCAACATGCCAATAAAAAATGCCACTATTTAAATACCTGCGCAGCAAACGAGCCCACCACGGTCAGCCATGACGCGTAACGCCTACCGCGCACGGCGCGATTTCTTCGCCGCCTCCGCCGCAACTGTCCACTCGACAACACATCAACCAAACACGGATCTCCGCGCGTATCTTTCGCGATTCCGGACGTCTGCGATGCGTCCGCAATGCACCACACCAGAGATCGTCGCTGCCCGCTCAGGACCTCCTCGCGCGCGCTCCCGCCCGCCCGCGGCCTGAAGGTCACCAGCCTCCAAGGTCGCCTCCCGGTCGGGCGCACCGGCGAAAAACAAGAATCTGCGCGGCACCAAGGTCAGTTCCACGGCGAGTCACCGGCGCCACACGCGTGTGTCACTGGCCAGGAATTGTTTGCTTTCTCGTGAAAGGAACTCACGGATACGAACGCGCCGTATCATATTTGCGTGGCTACACTTCGATTCATCAAGTCCGTTGACATTTCGTCAGCTGTGACGGTGTCATCCAATCGGGAGCTTGAACGTCATGGCTGTGACGTCGAAGCGTACGGTAAGACGCCGCGAATCCGAACTCCGCAAATCCGAAATTTCGGATAATCCGAACAAAATGCGGTATGGAGGAAAAACTAAATAAAAACTACCTGATTAGTATTAACTTAATATATGAACGAAAAATCATGAACACAGTGTAAGTCAACCCAATTCTGAATACTATATATAAAATACCCCCATACAAACTGTGCTTCAACTCTTCTAAACAATGAAGCAACTACTACCGCATGCAATCGGTTACGTACTGAACTCCGTTGGCGAAATCATGCGAAAATCATTGGCACTTCTTCATGTCATCCTACAATACGTTGCGATTTTCTCACATCGCACGCTATATTGTGTTGTGTCTGGTAATTCTATAGACGTATTTACGTACATTTTTATATACGTACGTACGGAACATTTTTTTCGGATAATCCGAACACACCACACCCCGATTAGTTCGGAATACCTGGGTTGTCCTGTAGTTATGTCCAAGCTCCCGATTGGATAACTATCACGGCTGTCGAAGTGAGAATTTTTTGTGTTTTCATGGAAGTATTACGCTACCCGCGAGGAAAGCTTTCTTGCGCGTCGCGGATGAACGAAATAGCGGCTTCTCCCGGAGACTGGCGCCGAGACTGTTTGGGTTCTGGTCGAACCAATGAAGACTTGTGATGCGTTGGTGCAAAGCGAAAAATTCATCGCAAGTGCATAGTTGGGCATAAATCGGCACTTTCAAGGCTATGGTGTCACGAGTTGCATTCACAAACCGGTTTTATGGCGTAGATGTTATCCGACTGATTGAAGCTGCAAGCGTTTCTGTGTGAGGTTTTGACTTTTTTTTAACGCGCTAAACACGTCTTAAGACCGCGGCATGCAACGATGTGTAAATAATGGATCAAATGTTTCTGTTTCCTTAACTTATCAAAATATTCCCGGATATGCCAGAACTAGGACCGTACATCATAGAAAGGAATTATGAATGAAATGGTAGGTTTGTTTTAATAGCATATTATGTAACTATTATAAAATGTCCAGCTTCTTGCATGAGCAGCCTACATGTTTTGAAAACGAGCGGTGAATGGAGCGAGTTTTCATCTTAACACTCCTGCAGTAAAGCAACGAGTTGCAACGTTAATTTTTTGTATAACAA
Source organism: Teleogryllus oceanicus (assembly GCA_964035755.1). NCBI lineage: Eukaryota > Metazoa > Arthropoda > Insecta > Orthoptera > Gryllidae > Teleogryllus > Teleogryllus oceanicus. The sequence continues at coordinate 49,549,877 of CAXIVR010000003.1, read as the reverse complement.
ATTATAAATATAAAAGAGAATCAAAGTTATTTTTTGGAATCAACTTTATTGTGACGTCAAGTGTATTTGACATCTGTGAGGAAAAAAGTGTTCGGCTATTAAGTTTACCGCTACTACTCCATGATTCTCTTGCTGTAATTGACTGCGTGTGTGTTAATGCAATTATTCGAGCCATAATCGATAAATATCTCATAATTTGTGCACTGTCATTTAAGAAATAATTACTTGTAAGGAAAGAAGTTGTTTATAATGCTGGAATACAAAACGTGCTCATGTAGTACACCATAACAATCATTTCTTAACTAAATTAATTTACAATAAACATCGAAGTAACAATAACAAAGGAAAAACGCATTAAAATTATGATATGTAGTTTGAGAAGTTTGGCACCATTGGGCGATCATTTTAAAAGTTTGCTTTCGTATTACTGAAAGTAACTAATGCATGTCAATATGACATACTAAACGTTCAAGAGATGTAGACGTACATCTCGAGATTCATATTAAACACCGCAACACAAATGTTTTCGCGTAACTCGTAGCATATTAAACACTATAATCACCCACGTTTTGTAACAATTTCCCATAAAGGCATGGTTATGTTTGGCACGTATATGTAGAAACGAGAAACTGGGCCTACCGAAAATCATTTGAGATGTCGTGATGCGTTTCTGGTCTTCTAAACACGACTCTTCCACGGGGCAGGCGCACCCTCGAGCGATGACCGTCGCCGCGCCGAAGCCACGAGGCACGCACCGGGCCGAAATGCTCCAAACTGAGCGCCCGCGGCTTCGCCAGGTGAAGTAGAGGAGTGAAGCAGCCCGCCAGGAATGCGACTCATGATTCACCCAGCAGCGAGTCAGAGAGGCGACGACGAGGAGTCGGTCCTTCAGCCTCCGAGGCGGCCGCTAAGGTCGAAAGTCACGTCCGTTCGCGGCATACAAGTTAAACTAGTCTTGGTTCGCAGCAAAATCCCTGGCGCGCAGCTACAGGGCATGCATGGAAATCCCAAATGGCGTGTGGTGCGGTTCTTTCAGAAATGTTGTTTCCGTGTCAACTGCTGTGAATCCCGGAGTTAAACGCTTTAATTACAAATGGCTAGTGTCTTGTTAGTGGCGGAAAGAAAGATCGCGCCGAGGATGAGGACGGTCGTTACGGAAATATTAGCACCACCTGCAAGTCCTATTTATGTAATACGTACTACTTTATACATAATATCCCTAGAATTGCTTTCGGCTGTGTTATTATATCAATAGGAATTTTGTCCCGTTTCGGTAAAGAGCAGTTTTTTAACCACCACATCTATGAAAATCATTGTATAGTTTGTTCTTGGCAACAATCACTACTCATTATTTATTGTATTTCTAATACTATTTGCTTTTAATCAATTTGTTTACCACCCCTGGAAAGTTTCTTTGTAAGAGTGAAAGACTTGTTTGAATTGATCATACCTGCAATATTGAGATTCAGTATTTCCTTTGAGCCGTCTGGCTTTCATTTATATTGCAGTAAGGGCTAAATAACTCGCGACATTAGAGTGTAAAAATATTTTATTTACTCATGAGAGTTAACCCCTTGGCTGTAATTTTCACCTCAGCAATTTTACTTTGTTATTCGCGAATAAAATCGTATTTCACTCTCTTGTATTATAAATTTCTATTTAATCATAATGTTGACTCTACTTATTTGTTTATTCCAGTATGTTATCATATTTGATTTAAATGATTCTTTAATAGTGAGAGAGGCACAAGTATATCTAGAGTAAAAGTTAATTATTGACATCTGTTATTTCGTGAGCGTTTGAAATGAGAAAATACTGGGAAGCCTAAAAAGAATTATACGTTCTCATACATTGATTGATTTTTTAGGTTACAGTGTTGTTTAGAAATACCAACTCGTTTAAATAGTTTGAGTATGCGTATGTTTAGTAAGGCACCAGGATTTTCCTGCATTCTTCGTCTGAGCGTGTAATTAAGTTGTGTGTGTGTTCATTAAGTGTAATTATTTCTATACGCGGGCGAGTGCGCTCTGAACATGTCCGAGACCCGGTCAGCGTTCTTGTGCGCCTGAACGGATCTATATAATTCCGATAACGGGATAAAATTGTGAAAGAAGAGTATTCCGTACAAGGTTGCGAAATAACTTATTTGAAACGTTACTAACTCAAGATCTTGGGAAAATAAGAAATTCAGTGTTTTGTCTCAAAGTAGCTTTCATGCTTCCCATGAAGTAATTGTTCTTTCTGCCTCAATCAGTGATACTAATTGCACTTTGTAATAATGGACTAATAAAAATATATTTAATGACAATTATGCACTGGTAGAATACTCTAAAGACCACTAGTTTGAAATAAATGGATGGACATGTTCCCACTATCTAGCGATTTGCCATCACTGAACTTTCATGTTGCGATGCAACATCAATGTCGATGGTTCCAAAAAATCGATGATTTTCTAGAAACATCGACGTTTTAAACATCGGTTCATTAAAGCTGATATTTTTTAACATCAATGTTTCTTACTCTATGCTTTTACGTTAACGATGTTTTGTTTGTGAATGAAAAAATTCTAAAATCACAATTTTGTAAAAGTAATAATAATAATAATAATAATAATAACAACAACAACAACTTACAGATAAAACTATTCACCATAACAGACCAGGCATAACTTTTGTAGACAAACGGCAAAAGATTGGCTTCCTGATTGACATAACTGTTCCACAAACAGCTAATCCCCAAACAGCACATGTAGAAAAAATAACAAAGTATACAGAACTAGCAACTGAAGTCAAGGCACTATGGTATCTCCAAAAAGTTCATATTGTTCCTCTGGTCATTTCGTGCACAGGAGTTATACCAAATAACATCCATAAAAATCTGGAAGTTATTCAAATACCAAAATATACCTATAAAATTATGCAAAAATCGGTCATCTTAAACACAAGCAGGATTGTTCGAAAATACCTAAATTGCCTAAATTGCCACGAAACATGAATTGACCTGTGTCTTGGTTATTAACCCGACACAAAGTCAAATAAAAATCCGGTGAATACCGAGAAAAACAATGTATAATAATAATAATAATAATAATAATAATAATAATAATAATAATAATAAAACAGCAACGACAACTGATAATACCACTTTCCTGTCAGGTTATGTGATTAAACCAAACGAAAGCGGCTTGTTCTACCGTCATTGAGCAGACTCTCTCTCGCCCGAGATGACCCCGATGCCTTCCTAGTATTTCCTACATCTTTCCTCAAGCGGCCCACGTGTGCACCTTGGGCCTACCCCGCTCTTTTCCCACCCCGACGATATCCCTAACCCTTTCTGATGTTCCTAGGTGCTCAGGCTTTGAGGCTTATTTTTGTCCATTGCTGTTATTATTTTTGAACTTTGTTTGTGATTAAATCTTTATCATGATTTAATAAATACGTCCTCTGTCAATTCAGTTTCGATGCTCACGAATTTAATTTAATTTAGCCTGCGCCGCTAGCCGAATTCGTTTATTACGCTCCGTGAAGTCACGGAGGTTAAGCGAAGTCGAGACTCGCGGGTTCCTGGTTGGGTGACCGGCTAGGAATCCCGGGATCTAACGGCGTCGAGCCCCTGGCCGAAGGGATAAAAGGCACTGACTGACTGCGACGTGACGAGACCTGACTAATATAGTAATTACTGTTACTGGGTAACGGAGGATTACTCCAAAGAATGCGCTCAACGCCCAACAGGGTAAAGAGACGCGTTGCGTCAACGACGCAACAAATTTAAAAAAGAAAAAAATTAGGGGTTACTAAACCAGTTTTAAAACATTGATGGTTTTTGGTCAATGAATAATTATCATTGATGTTTTAATTTTGAACATGTTTGGTAACATCGATGTTTTGTTATCGATCACTTGTTGCGTCACTTATTTCGAGTATTTTTGAAAGTAACTCTCAAATCTTTTAAAAATCGTATTCCTCACTCATGAGTAAGTTTATTATACTAAGGACAAAAATGAAATGTTCATAGTACAAGAACTTCGAATAATCTCAATTTTGTAACTCATAAAAACAAATCGTTTGTATCTGTAGATTGATAACAGAATAACAAAGAATTTTGAATTAACATTTGGTTTTAGTGTCAGTTCGAATAATCGTCACCTACATTACTAATTTCGAATGCATTACAGAATAGTTTTAGTGTAGTACCTAATACCGCAAGACGAATATATTCGTACAGTTAAAATGATTTTATGATCGAGAGTCAGATGAACGAACGTATAGATTCAATTTCTCGTGAAACTAAGAAACCAGAGTATGATCGAACTTTTCAATTAAGTGATTCATTTCTTCTTCTAATACCCCCATGAACATTATTTACGTACGCATACCTCCTTCATCTATACAAAGTATCCTTGAGGGTAAGCATACCCTCCACAGTTTGAGAATCCCTGGTTCTCATTATGTTAGCTGGGCGGCGTGGAACCACGTTATCCATCAATCCCTGTTCTCCGACGTAGAAATGGCAATTTCGTTTGGCATTCCCAAACCCAATTTTAATTGTATCGACAAAGCTGTATATTATCGTGCTTATTAAATCAATGTAATGAAGTAAATGTTAAAATAGTTTTATTTACTTTTGCTCCCTACACTATAGTGTAGTGAGGGGAAGTATTGGAATCATCTCAACCATATGACCTCGAATATCGGTCGTAAAATCTGTGTTTAAGGATTCTTTTTCAACTTCGCACACACGGTAGGATTAAGGTATATTAGTGCTGCTCCTAAGATAGTGTAGATTCGTGTTGCTAGAGAGGAAATACATGCAATATTACATAGATGGATGGTATTAATGGATGGGTGGAGGATGTATATTTGGATGTGTAACGCATAACTATCAGATTACAATATTTTGAGCTGAAATTTGGTAAATCCGTCAGGAGTAAGATCTAGTTTTTAGGGTGTTCTTTTCATTAAGCTCCTATGACAAACGATTTCTGAAAAATGACGGAAACTGTTTCCTTGAAATTTTTTGCACACACAGTAAAAAGTGCATTTATAAGTATGGTAATAGATACGATTTTCTTTAAATCTCTGACATTTGGAAAATTAAAAAATAATTAAAACTCCAAAGAATTTTCATTTAGTAAGAAGTTTGAACTTTCCACTCAACCAAATTTCCTGATATTTGCTTTAAATGAAAGGTAGTGGTCCAAATGTTTTATCACTTGCTATGGAGTATAAACTATATTCTTTAATAAAATCATAAAATTAATAGAATAAACGCTTATCAGGCGTTATTTGTTCATTATTTCATTGAATGAGTTGCAATGGATATATTGAAAGCACTTGACATTTCCTCTTCGAAAAAACTTGTGAATGTAAAGTTGTAGGAGGAGTTAATAAGCGAGTTTTCTCTTCGAAGTGTTTTTAAATATAAAGATTCTTTATAAAGAGTCTATGTAAATGCAATGTCTACCAATCGTCTGACACATGTGTCCTCCCCCCCCCAAAAAATGTTAGTGGTTGAAATTATGTGGTGCATTACGTTTATAAAGTAAGGGGGACACCAGGATTTCTTTGCGATATTTCCCTACAGCATAATACAGATCTTGGTAAATATAAAACATTTCCTTTATAATTTCAGAGTTGTTAATTTAATGTGTTGAATTTTGGGTTCACTTTGAATAATGATTTATTGGCCCAGCATGCGTAAAACTCCCTTATTTAATTACTCTTCAAAAACTTAATACTGAAAGACATAAAATGGGGCACTTTCTATGGGATTTCTATAGAGTGAATATATAGAACTTTGCTAACTTTTCTACAGCCACATCCCACACATATCTAATTTTTGGTGTGCATCCTTGCTGCTCGAAATTTTAAGATATATCGCTACTTTCCTAGCCATATTTCAACCTTATTGACTCTTGTGGCTTAGATAGTTTGTACATAAACTCATTCAATTCAGCGGCGAATTCTCTGATACACCGCGTATACCGCTGGTATACCTAGACATTCGAAGTGTATAAAAAATATATAAGTTTGGTAATCCTCTAAAATGTTATTGACATTTTGAAAGCTTTAAAACAGATACGAAAAAATAACTCTTTTGCTAGCGAGAGCCAGTCTTTCGCATCCGTTAGCGCTATCCAGAGCGTTATCCGCTGTCCAGAGAATTTGCTAGCGCAAGCGAATGTACCGCATGCCAGAAGCGATAACCTAGGGCTTCTCATGTTTCAAGGGCGGGGAGAGGGGAGGATGCGCGTCTAGACGGTTGGTAGACACCGCAAAATATTGCGGTGAACAGTCCTTCTCTGGCTGTTCGTAAGTTACGCTTCTGTAAAGTTTTTGTAAAAATGGAGTGTGTTAATGATCCAGAAGTTAGTTGTTTGTGTAATTGTCTTATAGAACAATTATTAAGAACAGAAGTTCATACTATTGGGATTTCAGAAAATAAAATAAAAGACAACGGTAGAGGTAGCTTCCATAAAGTGCGGTATACTTGAAATAATGTTGAGGATTCTCCACTGATTCAATTGTACTAGATCTTTAATCGATGTCATGCACATTTTTTAAACATTTGAGTAGTTGATGAGCCGTAACATTTAGAGAAGGAAAAGTTTCGGTATGCCGAACATTCCCACCAGTTTAAATTATTAAAGAAAAATATTCTCTTAAAATTCCATTTGTTAGCCATGCCATTTATAACCAATATGAAACAAATTAACATATTTAAATTGAAGTATGCGTCTTAAAAATGCACATTTATCAATTTATACAATCTGCCTGTATCCCGAACGCAGCCCCTATTTACCATTTAACTGTAGTCACAAGTATCAAGATTTCAATATTAAAATATTTCTTCTGTAAATAGTGACGTTTTTTAAGTTTTTAAGAATAGGTCCTTCAAAATGTTTAGACAGCAGACATTTTTTTCCAATTATTTTATTTAATAACAACTCAAATTAATCTTACGTCTATGTTTTTCCAGTATTCAACGACGTTTCGAAAGCTTTTGTGCCTCCATCTGCAGGTCTAATGAAATAATACAATCCATCTTAATTTCTAAATGAATTACAGAAATCCAAGTTGACCGGGAGCGGTAGCTCAGTACATCAACTGATGTCACTGCAGCGCCTCTGACCGGGAGGTCCTAGGTTCGAGTCCTGACGGCGGCAGGATTTTCGACACTAGCTTTTCAGCTAGGTCCAATTCGGTCACTGTCTGGAGGAGAATTCTAGCGGCCGGCTGGTCTGATCGATAGTTTTCCGTGGTTTCTCCCATCAACACCAGGCGAATGCCGGAGCAGTACCCTTCTAAACGGGCCACGGACCGCGCGCGATCTTTCCTTCCTCTTCCTTGTCCCATCCTCTCCCCCTTACACACACACTAACATGCACTACACCACCACATATTTCGGGAGGCCGGTCTGGAGCTTAGAGCTTGTCCCGGCTAGGACGGTGCCCCGCTGGTGGGGGAGTCTTGGTTAGGGGGAAATCCCACTAGCCGACGGTACATCGGCGCCGGATCTCGCCATCCAGAAGAGGAAGACCACCGCCATCTCCCGAGAAAAACATGCACTACACATAAGGGACTAATGAGCAAAGCAGTTGACACGCCCGGAAGCACGAAAAAACCAAACCAAAGCAATCTAAGTTGAGTTCTGGATAATTAACATAAAAACACAAACTTAATGTTTTCTTTCAAATAACATCTTTTGTAGGTTCAACAGAAGATATCCCTTTATAATGGTTTGTAGTGTCTCTCAGGGACGTTTAGGCATTGTTTAAAATTGCCTAAAAGTTTTCAAAAAATTATTAATTTTTGAAATTTAGGAAGATATTTCTAGAGAAGGTTCATTTTTAATTTTTTTCATTTAAAGTGCCCTTGAAAAACAGTAAAGAATAGACACTGTAAATAAGAAAAGCATTGTGTCCTCGGGATTCCATTCATCTGCCCTCCGTTGGACTTCCAGTCCAATTACCCTCCCCACAGCTCTGATGAAGAAATCGGGATGGTCCTCGCCCGAAGCGACGCGCTTCAGTGGAAGGGCCAGTAGGTCTCTGGAAGGGAGGGAGGGGGGGACCAGCGAATTCCCACGTCGCGACGCGCTGCATTTTTGGCAGTATTTTACCCAATTTTCCGACTGCAAGTTGGCGTGTGGCCATCCTCGGTTGACGAAGTTGCTTTTTATCGCGCGCATCTGGAGGGGTGTTCCGACAGCGAATACGCCACCTAATTAAGAAAAGTTTCCGAATAGAGGAGTGCTCGACGTGCAGAATTCTGCCTTTAAAGGGGACGGCGCGGAGCGGAGCAGACCGCAGGCGGGTACGCCGGCGGCTGAAGACCACGCTGGCGGGAAGACGGGCATCGGAGGAGGTCACGAATGTGCATGCGAAACGGCACATTTTGGTAGGTAAACTCATATTGCCTGGAGGCAATATTTTTATGCAGTTGTTACGAATTCGAAGGTGATTTAGAAAAACTTTTGAGGGGTCATTTTAAAACATTAAATGGAAGTGAATTTGAAGTGATTTCTGCTAGTAACAATTTTTATATTCCAATTTCAATATTTTAATTTATAAATTGTAGGATATTACAATATTTGGTATATTTTAATTAATATTTCTACCACTTTTTTCTACTAGATATAACTTGATTTAAACTGTTAAATTGTTTAAAACTTCAAATTTAAATATAAACTTTTGTTAACAGAATTAAAATAGAATTTTCCTTTTAAAGAAAGAGGTGAAGCACTGAATTACACTGACAATTTAAACTTCATTTATACAATTGTGCAAAAAAAAGAAAATTTCATATCGTTTTGTTTAAAAAAATGAGGAAGAAAGTATAACATTTAAATCAAATTATATTTTAATTATTTTTTAATATTTTGCAAATATGTTCAGATTTTTAAAAGTTAAAAAAGTTTATTATACTAAAAGAAGCAGCGGCGAGCTTAAAAACAAACGCCTTACCATTAATAGGACTCTTTTGCACCAGTGATTGTAAGATCGCGGCTTCGATCTCGGCATGTTGTTAGAAATTGACTTGATGTGTTTAACATGAATGAGTTTGTGGTGCCTGACGGAAGCGCATTTGTAGGCCGACTGGTCTGATTTGTGGTTTCTGTAGTATCCTGATCACTTCATGGCGAATGCTGGAGCAGCATCGTTGAATACGGACTACCGAGCGCTCGCTATCCTTTCTTCCCTGTCCACCATCATTCTCATCCTTAGAGTCGAACGATGAGCCGATCACTTGCATTCGTAGTGTTGAGAAAACAGAAAACGAAAAACCTGTAATTTTGAATTTGTTCATCGGCTTCTGAAGGAGGCTGAAGGCCTCCCCATTGCATGTTTTGAAGTAAACTAGTTAAATATTTTAAAATATTCTTCAAATTTGTATATTTTCAATGATCGGGGATTGGTTGCATGCCCCACCACCCCGAGCTGCCAAATGATGAATGAATTACGCTTCAAAAAATTAGAACAGCAGTAATCGAGAAGATAAGAGCATAATTGGGACAGAAAAACATGCGTAGTAACGTATGATAACGAAAAGAAGACCAAATATGTTTTAAACATTGGGTTTCTACATTAGAAATGTAATATTTAGTATTAAATTATTTAATTATTCGTTAAAACGCACATGCCAATGATAAGGACACACATGTTTCAAACAGAACAAAGAACTGAAGTTACAAGCAAATATAAAATGTTATTTTCGTGCTATGTGAGAACATCGTAATAATAAATGCAATTTTCTGACAGTTGCAGGGAATATCTATAGCAGAGGGTGTGTATTTATAGTCAGGTATATTTTCCAATAATGACTGAGTGCACATAATTTGTTGCGTATATTTTCCCCATCATGCACAAGAACAGTGTTTATAAGTTATTTTACGAGAAAGAAACCTTATTACGCACCGATATTCTTAATAGAATTATCTAAGCAGAAGGGCTTTCAGAAAATCGTTTACACACATTTTACAATTATAAAATAAACACGCATACATACCAACACCACATTTTTATGGTTTCGGCGGAAATCTTGTTTAATTTTATGATGAATGAGAAGAAGTAATATTCGGCTTAATATATTTTCCTCAAAATCTATTCGGAATTGTTCCTCGACACTTGGCTTTTAAAAAAGACTGAAGATGGAGAAATATCTACGAAAATGTCTGGATTACATTTGAAGAAAATTCATTATTTACATAATGAAATTTTCAATACCTTCAAACACAATATTGTTATGAGAAAATGTAGCTTTCATCAAATCACAATATTCATAACTGTAGAACTTAAAAAGGAAAAACAAAAACAAAAACAGTATCGTTTGATACGAATGAGGAGGCCATCCGCGGCAGAATGAATGACGGATCGATGTGCGTGTTCCTGATCGAAAGCTGTCCTCACCTGCTTGGGGCGTCCCCGCCGTCGCGGAGCTTCCGCGACCTGCCACCGCGAGCGCTACGAGCGCCGCGAGCAGAAACATCGTGGAGCCGAGTCGCAGCATCGTTCACAAACTTGAAGTGACGTTCCTTAGAAACGTACCTTCCTTATATACGCATTACCATCTCGAGCTTCACTGAAGGACGGTCACTTGTGAAAGGTGAATTTGCTGCATCGAAGCTTAATCGAAGGTCGGTAAGGTCCCAGAATAAATGGGCATTTTTTTCTTCGTTGACGAGTTAAACGTCGAATATATTTCTCTGTTGTTTTGTTTCGTTTACCACATTGAAAAATTGTCTCAGAAGTATAATTATTATTATCTCAAAATCTTATTATTGTTTATTATATTATCTCAAAAGTGCAATTATGCTTTTACAAGGCTTCAGGCCACTTTATTGCAAATGTATAAGTTTGCTACTACAAATACTGAGATGTAAAATTTATTAGAGAAGGATTAATTTAAAATTAAAAATTTATTAGACATGATAATAAAATTAACCTTCAAATTTTGCCGTCTATGATTAACATGAGACAAAAGAGCATTTGTAAAACGGGTTGAGGAACCATTATTTGAATTGTATTCTGACAAAAACTTACCGAGTTCCGAAAACAGATGAACTTGTTGTTATGACCCCATAAATATGATGTTTTAATGGCAATGGTAACGAACAGTACCTAAATTTAGCATTACTTCACAAAATTCTTTGTTGCTTTAGAAATTGCAATGCAATTGAGATTATGTAAAATTCACAAGGCTCGATTTTTAAACGTTTAAATCATCCATTTTAAGGATTTATTTTCTTAAATACTTCTTCTAGTAAGGAAAGTAAACATTTAGGAAGTGCATTCACAGGGCGCATGCGCTCACACAAACGACAAATCAAATTTCTTTTCTACTTCGCCCAATTGGTTAGGCGATGCGCCCGGGTAGGCGCGTTTGTGAATTCGCGATTCCGAGGGGAAGAAGTTAAGTCTTTGCATGGCACAGATATTGATGATTGTGATGATGTGTTGTGAATCCTGAACATAGGCGAGGGTGGAGTGACTTTAAGCCCTCCCATTCTATCACTGGTGGTTTGACTTCGTCTTCCGGCGTATGTGTGAAGGATGGTTCATGTGTAAGGTGGTCATGGGTGTTGAATGACGATGAAAAATACATGATTATGAAATATAATGGTTCACATGTGACACGTAGTCGCATGAGAAGTAATCAATGCCACAGCACAAGGTGAAAAACAGGGAGCGGTGGCTCAGTGCATCAACTGATGTCTAAAACCGGGAGTTCATAGTTTCGAATCCCGACGGCGGCAGGATTTTCGACACTAGCTTTTCAGCTAGGTCAAATTCAGTCGCTGTCTGGAGGAGAATTCTAGCGACCGGCTACTCTGCGGTAATTTTCCGTGGTTTCTCCGATCATCACCAGGCGAATGCCGGAGCAACCCTAACAAACGAGCCATGGGCAGCGCAAGATCTTTCCTTCCTCTTCCTTGTCCTATCCTCACCCCTTACATACACACTTACACTAACATGCACTACACTACTACACATGCCGGGAGACCGGTCGGGGACTTAGAACTTGTCCCAGCTGAGGCGGTGCCCCGCTGGTGGGAGATACTTGGTGGGAGAAAATCCCGCTAAGCGACGGTAGGTCGGTGCCGGATCTCGCCATTCAGTGAGGGAAGATTATCACACCTCCCGATGAAAAAACATGCGCTACACATACGGGACTAATGACCTGATTAGTTGACGTACCCAGAATTACTTACAATCATCAATCAAGGTAAAAACTCTTCTCTAATTATCAGCTCATAGAAACAATCAAAAACACCCCACGACGATGTACAGCATATCAAGAAATTTTCCGGCATTCCTCGTTGATGTACGTAATATCAAGAAATGTCTGGCACTCCTCGGTATGTGCAGTATACCAAGAAATTATTTGGCACCCTCTTGGATGTATATCATATCAATTTTTAAAAGTTAGCTCCTTACGTTCGCAAAGACATTTCCAGAGTTATTTCGCAAAACGTACTTCACAAAGATCTTTTGTAGCATAACGTCGACTTATTCTGTAATTTAAACTTCTGTGTACTTCACCGTCCGGTTTGAAGAATGACGCTACGTCATCGTACGTTATACACCAACTTTTGTCTCTTGGAAGTAAACCATTTCGAATTGCATGAATTTCAAACAAAAACGATAACCCCCAATGATGTTGCCAAAAAGTATGCGAGAACTACGATAATCTGTGACACGATAGTACGAGATGCAATGCTACATTCAATTATGAACTCAACTGATCACTATCGATTTTTTTCTTCCACTAAGCGCTTCGGCCACTCAATGATGACATGATCAAAATGCAAAACCTTTGATTGGACAAGGCATCCTTCCCAATGAAGTATTAGCTGCGCTGAGTCCATATAATGTAAACAAATGGGAGGATATAGGCGCATCCGTGTGCAAGACAGAAAAGTGTTTATTCAATGGCATCGTTTGTCAGTGTTTTTTTTTAAATTAAGAAATAAAGAATAATATTAGATTTATATTTTAGTATGTCATTATATTTTTAGTTAAAATTAAAATGTATTTACACTGTGACTACAATTCAGAACAAACATACGAGTCTCACAAACACTGGGTTATGTGCCACACGGGTGAATCATAGATTTTCTAATTTAGCCATCAATCTCAAATTAAAAATTATAAATTGCCTATACTAAATTTGAAATAACGTCTAATTTTGTCTGATATCTTCCTGCGCTCCACATAGATGCGTAGGCTACACCTAAATACCGTCAGTGCGCAATAAAGTGAATCAAATAAAATATCATTTTGCAAGTAAATGGAGTTATCCTGAGCGAAGACGTTTAATTAACGGACAAAAACAGTATTTTACTCTACAATCTAAGAAATGTTTACAAGGAAAATCAGACTTTTTCTTAGCATATTTCTTCGTTGAACTAAAACTAATTGGGCTGTAATAGCATCGTCTTTCTCTTCTTATTTGTAACTTTTGAAATTTTCAAAATTCCAGAGAATGAAACAAAAAGGAGACCGACATTTTTAAAGCCTTCTTTGCTTATTTGAAGAACAAATTAAAGAAAAAATTGAAAGCGTTTATGAAAAAATAATTTGTCTTACTTGAAACTCGTTTTTTTAAACGTACATGACCTTGTTCAATGATCAAATTTGTTTAAAAAATTTAAGAAAATTTTGAAAATGTTATTAAGGTGTCATGCAAAGAACCCCTAAAAATCAAAATATCCGCAGGGTCTAGATTGATAGAAGATATCACATTTGGAGAAAATTGCCTGAACGGTTTAGACGCTAGCGGTGACCACAGATGGCGGATGAAACGATGGACGGATAGACGACAAACGGCAGAAGGTCGGTCGGACGGAGAAACGGACTAACAGTTTGCCAATTTGAGATATCAAGGACCCACAAAACGTAAATTCTAACTAAAAGTGTCAGAGGAAGTAGCTTACTACATTTAGGAACAAGATTCATCCATTCTTTTCGATACCAGGGCCCCTCAATGTAAGCTTTTTTCAAACAACCACCGATTTTGGACGCAAAATATCAATACCTTCTTGTTACTACGTAAGTGCACAGTAAGTTGAGAAATAAAATGACTGTTTTGACTAATCACTTTACTTGTGCCGTGGAAGTAAAATTATGGCTCTGGCGTACTTCTTTAATTATGCCCGGACCGTACGTGTTGTCCGCGAGCTACTGTAGGTTTGACTATGTAACACTCGTATATGAAAATGTTGCCAACTCCTGTTTTATAACTTTTATAATAATAATAATTATTATTATTATTAGAACTGATATGAAGCAAATTAATGTACTTACTTCATTTTCATCTAATATTAAGTATGGAATGCCTACATTTCAACCTCCAACAAAAATTTTAAAACTTTTAATTCAAAACATTTTTTCTTATTGCGTCAGTATTTTGCCAATTTTAATTACTATTTTTTAATTAAATGCTTGACCAATTTTAATAAACCTTTTGCTACAAATGTCGGATTACAAATCACTCTTAGGACCAGGGGAGCAAAACATTTCCCAGACTTTATATACACAAATAAAACATTCTCTTGAACGTCAAAGGATCATATTTCACCTCTGAATATAATGTGTTGCAGAAACATTATTGCTCACCTCTATGTAAGTACAACCATAAAACAATCAAGTTTAAAATACAAAGTAAATATCAAATTTAATTACAATACAGAATTGCTGAAAAACACAATTGAATCGTTTTGTGAAGACTTTTCTAAACACATTTCTTTAATTCAAAATAGGAATGTTCGAGATGTCTTTCTTTTCACGTGTACCTCGTCTACGTATATAAGAGTGATATTTGAACCTTGATTAACAGGGCTCAGATTCTGATGGCCTTAAAATTGTTTAAAAATTACCTGTAAAATGACTTCAAAAAACGAGGAAAATGACCTATAAAATGACTTAAAAATAAAGGGAAATGACTTGATTTTAGAACAAAAATTTGTATAAAAAGAACTTATTTAGTGAATTTTACAATTTTAAAAAACTATAACTTTAGGAGGAAATGTAATTCTTAAATTCGATCTTCCAACCGTCAGTTTTGAAAGGACGAGGAAGTTACCGAAGATCCACGAAATTTTGGGAGCTCGAAAATCAGTCCACTGCAGTAGTGAATTCGTCATGAACTGATGATCCAATAAAAACTTTATAGTAGTGTGTCAGTATAAATTAATGAAACATTCGCTAACAAAAAGCACGAAAAGGAAATAAAATGCGTAAAAATGACAAAAATGACGCAAATGTAAAAAAAATGACGTGAAATGGAACAATTGCAAAAGATCTAAGAATAATTGTAAATTTCATACCTATGTATGATGAGGGCCCGTATAATTATATTCCAAAAATAGGAATATATATATATATATATATATATATATATATATATATATACACACACACACCACAGAAGTTTTTACTAAGAAGTAAGAATAAGCAACATAAATTATCGTTTTGTCACTTATATTTTATTAAAATACTT
Organism: Teleogryllus oceanicus; assembly: GCA_964035755.1. Lineage (NCBI taxonomy): Eukaryota > Metazoa > Arthropoda > Insecta > Orthoptera > Gryllidae > Teleogryllus > Teleogryllus oceanicus. The sequence goes on along the minus strand of CAXIVR010000003.1, from coordinate 49,534,377 downwards.
TTATCTTAGTGTATATTGTTCTGTTTCATTAGCATACCACTCGCGCAACTTTTCTTGACCGATAGATTGACGAAATGCGGGCGGAGTGGGGGTATTAGTTAAAAAGACAGCCACTAGAGTATTTTCAGTAATGCCAACCTTTGGTAGATGAAACTCAAACCCGCTATGTGTGCGGGCAGGTCATCGCTCTGGGTAGGTTACAGCAGGGACAGTACATAGGAGTTTTAGGTGCCTTCCTTGAAGGTCCTGGACCTGCCTCAGATATTTCTTTAGATAATGGTAATAAATCTGAACAGAAGTTCTCGACTATGAAAGCAACTAGCTTTGACTAGCTTCTGTTTCGTGCCAACGAAGTTTTAATGCTGGGAATGTTGTCATCAGTGCTCGCTGCGATCTTTTGCCTTCAGCTGTTTATGGCTCCAGGGAGGGGGAAGCAAGGTCATCGGTCAAGAAAAGGTGCGCGCATGGTAAAGACCATTATTAAATATTATTCTCCCCATAATCCTATTATTTACAATGATCTCCATAACAACAAAAACGGCGCCTTTTGAGCTAGTGCGTGCATTTTCTGGTGAAGGGTTTGAAGGTCAAGGGATACCCCAGAGAAGATGCGAGGTGGTTGCGCGATATCACCTGCTTAACGTATCATTTTCACAACCCAAACTTCCTTTCTGTTCTCTGCGTTACTCGTGCTGAAAACTAATACCAGAAGCTATGGATTGCGTCGTCGCCTTGCCCTTTTATTTGCAATGCCGTCGGCATTTATGAACTGCGTTATTTCAATACGATGCAATAGTGGCATTGTAGAGAGGATGCTACAGAAAAATGTTTGACAATGCTGAATCGTTTGTCTAGGAGATACCTTATCAAAAACATAGAAAAATGAATAATTAAATAAAAACTTGCAGTAATATGTAAAAATACATTTTCGGAGGTAAAATATATAAAATATGTACTTTCGGGTAAAATATGTAAAAATATGTACTAAAAAGTCGACTTTTTTGGCACTAACCGATATGAAACGTGAATATCGTTTTCGACTTGAAGAGTTACGTTAAAAATATGTTATTACATAAGTATCCATATTTTCGTAATAACAATTTTCAAAAACATTTACAAAAATATGTCATTACATAAGTATCCCCGGAACAGGGAATTTCCCTAATCCATGAAGTGAAGAAGAAGAAGAAGAAGAAGAAGAAGAAGAAGAAGAAGAAGAAGAAGACGTAAGTATCCGGACCCTAGTCATCACAAACATTCATTTACGTCTTCTACAATGCATGAATGAAAAGAGACGTTGTATGAGCATCCGACCCGTGTCGGCGGGCCGGGCCGCCGCGGCGCGAGGCTTACCTGGCCGAGTGGAGGCAGAGCGTCCCTTACAAGCTTAGCAGCGGAGCGGGGCGGCGGTGGTCGCCCGAGGAATGCGGGGGCGCGCTCCCGCGCCTGGGGACCCAGACGCCTGATGCAAACCCCCTCCCTGCCCCTGCACGCCGCGTGCGTTGCACCACGGCCTGCCGCTGTTTCATGGGACCCGCTCCTCTGGGTGCCGCGCTACGAGGCCCTGGAGTATGTGTAGCGAGTGTGCGCACGTGGTTGCCTGTGAGCATGTGTTTATGCCTGTGAGTGTCAGGGTCTGTGAGTGTCTCAGTCTGTGAGTGTCTGAGTCTGTGAGTGTCTGAGTCTGTGAGTGTCTGAGACTGGCTGTGAGTGTCGGCTGTGGTGTGAGCTGTGAGTGTCGAGTCTGTGAGTGTCTGAGTCTGTGAGTGTCTGAGTCTGTGAGTGTCTGAGTCTGTGAGTGTCTGAGTCTGTGAGTGTCAGCCTCTGATATGTATTGTGTTGTGAATATCTGGTTGCGCTTGTATGAATGCGTGTATCTTTTTATGCGTGTATGTGACTGTCTCTGTAAAAGGATACATTTCTCAGAGTGGCAATATTAATTGGGGATGCCAACGGATCAAATTTTCTCAATTAATGAGTATACTATGTAATATATATTATATTTATAAAAATAAGTGACAGTCAAAATTAAAACGTTGCCAATAATAGAAAATATATTCAATATACTTAATTAAAGCGTATGTCTGAATGACGGCCCTAGCCCCACTGAGTAAATTGTGCACGAGGGGCAATAATAAAAAAAATCAGATCAAAGTGCATCTGCTTAATCACATAGTGAGACGAATTGTGCATATACCCCGTTTTGCAACTAAATTTACCCAACTAGAAAGGTCTAAAACTCGATTTTCGACTGCAAATTCCAATTTTGCCCAAGTTTGCGCCTTCCCATTGCTAATGATATGTTAACTAATGACAAAAAAATTGTATAAGGTTTCACAAAACCGAAGATGGGACATCCATAAGAAAGAAACCTGCAAGGCCGGGCCAATATTCCCAGAACGCAACGATTTGCATTCCTGAAAATGACCTCTGTACTCGCCTTCAGGCGGTAGGCGGAAAGAATTTTAAAGAGAACTGTGAGTGATTATAGCCTGATTAAGAATGAAAATTACTTATTCTCTCTCCGGTCTAAGAAAGCACATAGGTTTCCCTTAAAAACGTGGATTTATTTCCTTTCTAGCAACTGTGAGATATGGTCTGGTAATATTTTCACAAGGTCTTTCAGAAAACTTTTATATAAAACTGCATCGTTGGAAGTGCTATGGGGTTTATGACTTTCTCATCAAAATGAATCGCATGGTGAATAGAATAGCTGTGTGATGAAACTACACCTGAGATTTCTAAAATGTTTACTTAAATTTTTGCTCCATGGTACTTGAGGCTCATTTCTATAAGACAAAATTTGTTTAAAGAAGCGTTATAATACTTCTCCTTTACGTTTTAGAGCATTATTAAGGTGAAGAACATCTAAATGATTAATGTCTGATAACTAATTCAAGAAATGGCTTAAATTTAAGAAAACTGGGGGAGGGAGGATTGATACCAACCCAAGCGACACCATGAGTGGTATGGAAAAAGGCAAAGTATAAATTAGACGAGTGTGATGAGAATCATTATAGAATTCCGAATGACGTTAATCAAAATGAAATGAATAAAAGTCGATAAGCAGGGAATGGTATGGAGTGGCACTGAGTGCGTATGAAATGGAGTTTTTAAGTATTGAGTGACGAGAGCAGTGGATTGGTGATACTGGTGACGATGTGATTCGAGATGAATGAGTACTGTTTAACACCTGTATTTTGATCTCAGAAAGGATGTGGTAGCAATGTAAGTTTGTAAACCAACCACAATCTCGATAGGTTTTACCGACTGAAATAGCTCAGAGCATCAAATGATGCCACAGCAGTGCCTCGGACCGGGATACCGTAGTTTGGTAGAAGACGCCCGCAGTCTGGTGAGAATTCTAGCGGACGGCAGCTCTGATCGATTGTTGTCTGTGGTTTCTCCGATCAACACCCGGCGAATGACGGAGCAGTACCCTAAGGGATCACGCACCGCGTGCGATCTTTCCTTCCTCTTCCTTTCTTTACTTACGCACACTTACACTTACATGCACTTCACTACCACATGTCGGGAGACGAGAAGGGATCTCAGAGCTTGACCCGGTGGGGTGGTGCCCCGCTGGAAGGGAAAACCCCGTAAGGCCGACGTAAAGCTTGGCGCCGGATCTCATCATCCAGCTGGGGATGAACACCACCACCTCCCAGGATAAAACATACACTATACTTACGGGACTATTGTTCCAAGCCATTGACGCGCCCGGAAACACGAAATAATTAATAGAAATATATTTATATTAGTCGAGAAAACGAGTAACTTTAGAAAGTATTGATCACCTACAGCATTTTGCGAAAAACAAGTAATTCAAATGGTGCAATAATCAAATTGGAAAGGTATACAAATACATGCAATAATAAAGTTGAAAGATACTGTTTAAAATCTTTAATACTTGAGACATCAGACAAAATCATCTTCCCCAATGATTAACGGAAATAGAGACTTAGGAAACCTGAAAGGGAGACATAACTATTTTATAGTGCTGTAGAAGTGAACGTGCGCATAGTGCAAACGTTAGGGAAACTAAGTATATATAATGCTTCCACATTGATGTTCAAAAGCTACTAAAGAATGCGGCCTTGCGTACGCGTGCAACCAGTTCGCTGCCACGGCTGGTGTTCGAAATCACATGTGAAACAAGAGAAAGGGACGAGAATTCCAAGATGTGAGTTTCTGAAGCTCAAGACAAGGGAGTTAGGGAAGTATGCGGTACTGGAATTTTGGAATGGACTTAACTTCGTACTGAGAGAGAAAAGGCATAGACTTGCTGTTACTGGAACAATGAAACGACAGCGAAGAGACAGCGTTTTCCAAGTTTGGACATTTTTTAAATTTGTTGCGTCTAAACCTTGACGCAACGCGTCTCCAAGCCCCTTAAGGGGCGTTGAGCGCTTTGCAGTGGGGAATAATCCTCTATTAATGTGCTTTTTATTTTTGGAGTAATCCTCCGTTAATTACTATATTTGTCAAGTCTCGTCACGTCGCAGTCAGTGCCTTTTATCCCTTCGGCCAGGGGCTCGACGCCGTTAGATCCCGAGGTTCCTGGCCGGTCACCCAACCACGAACCCGCGAGTCTCGAATTCGCTTAACCTTCGTGACTTCACGGAGCGTAGTAAACGAATTCGGCTAGCGCCGCCGGCTTAATGGGAAGAGCTCCTCATTGATCTGTACGCTGAAAACCAACGAAAGATAGAATAGTATATGTTTACATTATTGTAAACCGCCATAACGTAAAGGGGTTCATACACATTAAGAATACGTGACAGCTTTGCTGGTCGGAATAAACACAAGCCCTTAGTATCTAACCCGCTCGCATAAAACTTGCACGAACGGAAGCCGCCTCCTCCCGATTGCTTTCTTTCAGGAGGCGGTGTCGTGGTTGACCGCTACCTGAACTCTGTGTGTCTGTACCTGTGCCTGGTATAGTTTGATTAACTCTACGGGGCAGATACTGACGCTCCTCGCCTGTATAATGGCAGACAGCACCAGAGGCGGTGGAGAGATGGGTGCGGACAGTCCACCTGATGAGGTGGGAACCCGAGTTGTGCATGCCCTTGTGTGTAAAAATGGACGTTAGTGGACTCCAGGATTCGGTCAGCCCTCTGAACTCCCGTAACTACCCTCAAGAAACATGTATTTTAATTGACGTCAGCCCGCTATTCATTCCTTAATTGGATTTGTATAAGCTCAGCCACGCAGAAGCCAGTTTAATGTAATTACTTTTCCGTAAGAACGCAGTATGTAAATGGAGTGGCTTGTAGCAATCTGCAGATACATTTAACTGAATACCGGACATGTGTAGTTAATGTCTAGATCGCAACATGTTGCGCAAAAATCCGGACAGGTAAAACTGTCACATATTTTGAACGTGTGTCCCCCTAACACGCAACAACTGACGTTACATTTCATATACTGAGTACAACGTAACATACAACGTAACGTTTCATATACTAAGAACTTTTGCATATTTTTTCGATAATTGCAACATCTGTGTGCTGCTATTGCTAAATTACCAGAATGTCACATCCTTTTGGTTTACTCTTATTTCGTTTTCCTTTTCGTTTCGAATGTAAATATTTTAGCGATCACTACATACACTGCCACATTTTGGAACAACGTTCATCAAAGAAATGTTTATAGTACACCCTAGAGAATCGGAAAAATTACGTCGAATATCGTATTCCGATATTTCCATTACGTTAACGTTAGACTTTGCGCTTGCGCACAAGCTTTTACGTTGGGGCTTTTCGTATGTTATCGAGATTCACGAGGTGCAAAAACTATCTAATGCGAGTACTTCTTACTGTACGTAACAACGTTCAATTTTTAGCCAGAGAAGAAGTATTGGCGTCAAGCACATACCGGAAGATTGCTGGAAGTATTTAAATAAGGGGAAGTAATACGAAGTTGCGAGGACGCTACAACGCGATGCGAACTGAGGGTGTCTACACGAGAATTGAGAAACGTGACCCCTTAGTGCGGGACTATTGTCCTCAGTCACCCGATTTGTTAGGGAAGAGTAAAAGAAACACAGAAAGAGAGAGAGAGAGAGAGAGAGAGGAAGAGAGAGAGAGAGTAGATGTAGAGCTACGAGTTGTGATGCTAGTTCACGTAGAATGTGTAGAGTGCTAGAACTATCTAGAGTTAAGGCTTCTAGGGAGCTAGAGATGGTAGAGAGCTAGAGATGGTAGAGAGCTAGAGATGGTAAAGAGCTAGAGATGGTAGAGAGCTAGAAGTGGTAGAGAGCTAGAAGTGGTAGAGAGCTAGAGTGGTAGAGAGCTAGAAGTGGTAGAGAGCTAGAAGTGGTAGAGATCTAGAGCTTGTAGAGCGCTCGAATTTAGATCAAAAGAGTGAGAGAGGTGTAAAGTAGTCGTTCGTCGTGTGTAGTATACGCCCGATGTGTGAGAATTGTGGTTTCCTAGATCTCCTGACCTTATCCACTGTGATTTTTTTTCGGGGAATGTATTTCAAATATTAAGTGTACGCAAGGTATCCACATTACTCTCGTTTCCAAGGTGTGCAGAATCTGTAGAACAGGCAAACTACTCTTATTTAAATTAAACGATAAATGATTGGAATAGCTGATTCTCAAAGTTTTATCTTCATTTCATTTATCGATTTATATTTTAAGTTCTTAACGTCCTTATTTGAATAATTATAATAATAATAATAATAATAATAATAATAATTATTATTATTATTATTATTATAGGTACTCCTGTCACCATTTTATGATCGTCCGTGGAATAGTGCATCATCGCGCTTCGTCTTTGGAGCAACAGCAATGTTTCCCCGGTCGATTAACTGATTTGTGTTTGCTGACGCGACAACTGCTATGGTCATTGATCCCGTGAGAACAGTTTTGTTATATCTCGGGAAGTCATGGTGTTCATTCCCTGCCAAACAGGGAGATCCGGCGTCGAACTACAGGTCAACATTTTCCTCATTCAGAAAACTCCTCTGGCGGTACGCCGCCCCAGCCAAGACAAACCTTAAGCTCCCGACTGATTTTACGATATGCACGGAAGTGTAAAGGATATGTACGTGTAAGAGCTTGATGCAAAGCCATGGCTGAGCCGCTACGCAGCCTATTCGGCTTCATCCAATGACCTTGATGCACCAGTTGGCGTCTTGCGGGAATATTAGAGGAATTTTAATTGCAGACAGATACCAAAATTTCACTTTGACACAAGTATTAAGCAATATATGAATATTTTTTTAATTCACCATTGAAAATTGTCTCTTTATGTCACTTACAAAATGTTTCTTAACATATCTCGCTTGCCATGCAACATGACGGTCAGCGTATCTTGGCTTTTCAAACGATGTGCCCGGGTTGTGGTCACGTGGATCGCAACGCATCCGATGCTGCACAGAAGTAGCAAAATCCTGTGCGCTGAAGCAGCTCACTCCTGTCTTTGAATCATATGTAAGAGGAGAGGGTGTGGCAAGGAAGAGGAAGGAAAGATCGTGCGGAGTGGAGTTGTCTACCGTATGCCTATCACACACTTATCCTTTACCAGGGGGGATGAACCCGGGGTGGGCATCTAGGCGCTAGCCTCTTATCCTCACCCCTCGCAGGCGCACAAGTAAGCCTTTGGGCTGGTATTTGGGTTCCGCCAGAACGCAGTTGACCCTCACGGTAACCTCCCCATACAATGCCTGGGTCGGGCTCTCCTGCCAGCTCACAGCCACTAACTATCCAGGCTAGTACCGGAGTCAAAACAATGCGCCACTCTCAGGCGCCGGGAACATGTTCCCTCCTCTTTAGCCAGAGTATCGGGCCACTGCCACGACGAATCCGAGAGCCCAACTGGGGGCACCTGAACTAAGGTCCAAGTGGCTCGGAGCCCTCATCTCGTCTCCCCATTACGTACCGCCAGCTATCGACGTGGGTAACGCCGGAACCTGGGCAACCTGACGGGTGGTATCTAGTTTCCCGCCGAACTTTAAAGTGGGATCCAGAGAACTCCGAGAAGCATCCTTCACCCAATCCTGCCCAAAGATCGACGCGCCATAGGCCCATCTGGTGGGTGGTCGGTCAAACCCGACTACCAGGAGCTTAGCATTGACTTCCTATTGCTTGCACCTTCAAGCTAACGACGTGAACGGCGCCGCGAAACTCCGGGTCCGGGTGGTCGTCTACGATACTCCACCAGAGACCACGACGACCTATGCCATTGTGATCCCCCCGGCGGGGGAGATTGCGCGCAGACCATGCTCGTTTATTAGGGTACTGCTGCGGCCTACGCCGGGTGTTGATCGGAGAAACCATAGAAAACTATCGATCAGTGCATCCGGCCGCTAGTATTCTTCTCCTGATCTCCCCGGTCGAGAGAGCCTTCAGCATCGTGTAACAGTTACATCGCACGCAGACGGCGGAAGGCGGCGGGAGCGGGGGCGAGGGCGAGGATAGCTGCGGCGATTGAGGAAGCAGCGAGTGGGCGAGGCGCCCTCGTAAAATTCCAGCGAGGACCTCGCCCGCGTGTCCTCGCCTCTACCAATGAAAAATTCGCGAAGGCGATGCGCGACGCCATGCTCCACGGCGCGGTGTGTTCCCAATGGGCCGCGCGGTGCGAACTGGCCTGCGGGCGTGGCGTGGCAGGGCGGGGGCGGGCCGAGGCGAGGACACGCGGTCGAGGTCCGCGCTGGAATTTTACGAGGGCGCCTCGCCCACTCGCCGCTTCCTCAATCGCGGGTCTCAATCGACGGTCTCGCTCGCGGGGTCGCGCGGTGCGAGACTTGAGCGAAGTTCCGAATCGATCACTGAGTTTCATCGCTCTTCAGCGTCTTCCAAATTAGATGATGTGATATTTCGTGCATGGGCTGCAATAATGGTTAAAAAATACAAATGTGTATACGTGGGTTTCTGTAACCTGGCTGATGACGCCTAATCAGCTGTTACAGTTTCCTCCAATCGGGAACTTAAACGTCACCACAGTGACGTCACCGTGATGACGTTTTAGCCCTCGATTGGATGACACTGTAACAGCTGATGAAGTGTCATCGTCCAGGTTAAAAAAGCAAGTCTAGTTATTATTGTTATTTTACAACAGTTTATGTACTTGGGTTTTCATAATGTGGCGCGTGTAGGGCTTGTCTTCCCGAAGGAATATGACACGGCTATTCGCGTCTTTCTCGATCGTGCTGCCAGATGTCGCATGATCACGACCGTACAAAAGCAGTGCTGCAGAACAAGCGAGATCTAGCGACACGACCGAGAAAGACGCGAAAAGCCGTGCCATATTCCTTCGAAAAGACAAGTCCCTCACGCGCCACGTTACGAAAACCGAAGTTAAATAATTATTAACTAAACTACGAAGCCTTTTAGTAATGCTTACTAAATAATCCATCAAACAATAAGCTTGCAATACTTGTAGATCAATCATTTCAACTTTAAACACTTTTTTGTGTACCATCATTATAAACGACCTTTTCTGTTGCAAGAAATGGTTAATAAAAGGACATGTTACGGCACAAATGATGACGTATTTACATTTACGGCACAAATGATTGCGTCATCACACATTCAGCCAATTGCAGTGTGTCGCGTAGAATCGTGGGGAGGTACAAATAAACGGAACAGCAGAACACAGTTTTCTCGCTCAGATGTCAAATACCGGAGACATCACAAGGGAGTTGTGTCGCAAAACTAAGTTTCATTCTCTTATAAATTTATAATATTGTTATATAAAAAAAACATATGCAACTCGTTTGTAATGTTGCTTTTTTGCATTCGTACAAATTATAAAACTCGCTCCGAACGTCACTCGTTTTCAAAGCATGTACTCATGCAATAAAGCAATTATAAACGAGATACATAAACTACTATTATCTAAAAACTTTATGCTTCGAGTTGTGCCAGTATTCCAGCCCATGAACGGATTCCTTTGTCGATATTCATTAATGTGACGTATGTTGCAACAGAAACGTCGGATTCAATATAATTCTTAGGACTAGACATACAAATGCAAATTATACCTGTGTGCTTTTCTTATAAATGTCCCAGTATCTACTGCTGTGTAACGGTGAGAAAGCCAAAACTAAGGTTATGAAGACCAGTATATACGGTGACATAGACTAAAGAGGAATAATTCTTTACTCTATGACGGTGAAGGTATGTCTTCGCGCTAACCGCACGAACCCCTTATCCCAGGCCGAGAGGCTGGGTCACCATGGTCGGCCAAGGCCCATAGCGGGATGTCTAGCCAAAAAAAAAGGAACAGAGTGAAAATATTGCAGAAACTTTCTCCAACATGAAAAGTTATTAATTAGTCAAACTTTATATCTCACATCTGAAAATAAAGTGCGGTAGTAATAATATATTGTCCATCTCTATTTAAGCATGGCTGTTAAGAAACAGAGGCAAAAAAATAATAAAATTACTAAATTTAATTATATGACACGAATTACTGAGAAAAGGAATATTACACAGAGAAACTAAAATTTTATAAAAAATATATTTCTGAAATGGAAGATTTGACACACTTCAAAACTCTATTTACATGTATAAAAAGTAGAAGTATCCAACTAAATCACAGTGTTTACATAAGTCAAGGTATATGTGGATAAACTTACTGGGAAAACGATCAAATATGGCAGATTTACATTTGAAAATAAAAGTATAAACGCTTTTATTTAGGTATACTTTTGGGGTCCCGGAATACAATTCTGAAAGAACACAATGTCTTCGCCATGAACGAGAAATTACCTAAGGTGTATTATCAAGGGATACAAGCAGCAGATGAGTGGAATATTCTCTACATGTCGAGGAAGCTTCAAGAGCATGTAACGGCTGAGGAGTTTTGAGATTTAGTTTAAGAGGACACTGGTTTATATTTTTTTCTTTCAATTTCCCAGATATTACCCAGTTAAGTTTTTAGAAAAATATATACAATTGTTAAAAGTTGTACTAGATTTTCAGTCCATTTTTCGGTTCCTGAAGTTTTCCTGAATATATTTTCCTCATACCTGCTTGCATTAATTTTCTTTTCTAAGTAATACATGGAATTTAATTAGTGTCCTCGCTTATTTAAAACGAAGCTTTCCATAGTTGTTTTCCTACTCGGAGTGGTGTCCCATTAGCGTTTAAAATTAGTGACGCAGAGAATATTCATATTTCAGTGCTTTCCATTCCTTCAATTAAATTGTTCGAATTCGTGTTTGAATGATAAATTCATGTATTTAGAATGTAAACAAGACGTCAACATTTGAATTCATGTTGACGTCTTGTTTACATTCTAAATACGTTGTCAATTGAGTGACGGTTGAAGTTAAAGATCAGTAGGTTAAAAGTTCAAGGAATTATTCAGATAAACCGTTTCATACTCTATCTCTGCTTTTTTTAAAAGAAACATTGTCGGCATTATATTCAAAGACACAAAACACATTTCCTGAACTGTTGTAATGAGGCTCATTACGTAAAAGTGAAGTTTATTTGTGTCATTTCTTCAATTTATGATTGCCGATTTGTTTTCGGAGACAGGAATAGATACAACATAAGTGATAGGAACATTTAATTTATTGGATTAACTAGCATTAGATGAAAGTAATTCGCAACATTTTTTCATCCTGTGTTAATTGTTAAAAGTTTACTAAATTTATTAACGCGCTTAAATGTACATATTCCACAATTCTCACATACTTAAAAAACTGATTTACATTTTCTAGATATTAATAATGTTAAAATATACGAGTGTTTCAATAAATAATTAATTATGATTATTTAATTTAATTTATAAAGTAAATATAATGATTTTTCCGATAAAGAAATAGTATAGAATGATACATTCAAATATCTTGGGAACATCTTTAGACATGTGAATCCTTTGAGCGATGTGAAAAGTAGATTGCATTGGTAAGATCGTGTTCTCTTTGCTAAATGTAACAATTGTTGACAACTCATAAAAATCTCTTACAAAAATTTCTAAAATATTATGTAGGAAGAATTGATCTTTAAGTAGTAGAAATATTTACACTAAACGAGGAAAAAAGAATGCCTTGACATGGGTGGAGAATCAACTGGGTTAGAAATAAGGAGGTCCTGACGAGAATTTAAGAACGAAAGAAAATATGGAGGTCATGCAGACTCATTTTCAGCTTGCAAATAACAGTATAGTTACAAACTGTTGGAAAGGATTTGGGGATGACGTAGATGGGATCAAAACCGTACCGAGTTGTTGAGCAATGTTTAAATGCTACTCGAAGACGCAGAGAACAGAACAAAGAGGCCAGAACAAAGTTCATATTTGCCGATCCGGTGTCCGAGATTGCTAAGGCAGTAGTTTCGTAGTGATCTCAGACCGAAGGGTCGCGGGTTCGAGTACCACCTCGGGCATTTGTGTTCGTCCTTTTGCCTTATCATCACCATATCGTTTCATCTTCATAGTTACCTTTACGTTAACTCCAATACTGGTCGCTAATGACCTAGATGTTGATGCAACCTTAAACAACAACAACAACAAAACTTTGGCGGTTCGGACCAGTTGTAACTCGTCTGCGCTACAACAAATATTACTATTACAATATATTTAGTTCTATGTAATGCGCTGACCTGTATTTCATTTCTATACTTTCTTACGTGCCATAATTGTAACACATTTTTCTTAGATTAACTCCTGTATGAAAGAATGATCAGCTCGTGTACTGCACGCCTGGCGGTTCACTCCGCCTTTCTGTGAGTCACAATGCTAAAGCGTTGTGTCTGACTGCCCCCAGGGTTTTGATTGATTGATTTTTTCGTGTTTGAGGGGGCGTTGACTGCTTCGGTCATTAGTCCCGTTAGTGTAGTGCATGTTTTTTCTCGGGAGATGGCGGTGATCTTCCCCCGTTGGATGGCGAGATCCGGCGCCGACCTACCGTCAGCTAGTGGGGTTTCCCCCTAACCAGGACTCTCCCACCGGCGGGGCATCGCCCCTGCCGGGACAAGATCTAAGCTCCCGACGTGTCTCCCGGAATATGTGGTAGAAGTGCATGTTGGCGTAAGTGTGTGTGTGTGTGTGTGTGTGTGTGTGTGTGTGTGTGTGTGTGTATGTATGGGGAGAGGAAGAACAGATCGCGCGCGGTCCGTGGTCCGTTTGTTAGGGTACTGCTCCGGCATTCGCCTGGTGTTGATCGGAAAAACTACCGATCAGAGCAGCCGGCCGCTAGAATTCTCCTCCAGACAGCAGCTGAATTCGACCTAGCTGAAAAGCTAGCGTCGAAAATCCTGCCGCCGTCAGGACTCGAACCTAGGACCTCCCGGTTAGAGGCGCTGCAGTGACATCAGTAGATGAACTGAGCTACCGCTACTGGTTGCACTTCAGGGGTTTTCACCAAACTGTACCTGGTGCAGGTACACGCGTATAGGTCCAGGCGTTGAAGATGTGACCATGGGCGTATACCGACTGCATCCGGCGGTCAACTTTTTTAAAGCCATTTACCTACTTTCCCAAAAAGACATGACCCGATTGCATACAATTTTGTTTTTTATCTTTAGTGTAATGATTGATTTCTACCTTTACTCTAGTCTGTTTAGATTTATATTGACCGATTACAATTATTAAACCATTTCAGTCTGTTTTTAAGAAACAGTTGTATGTCCTTTTAGATCACTCAACATTGAAAGCTACTCTTAAAAGTTAGTGGAAACAAAACTTGAACTTTCTTATCACGAGCGTCATCTTACCCCGCTGACGTACACAATTTCGAAGATTCTATGTGATTCACCTATCACCTATGTTTGGGGTTTTCCCTAGACTGTTGCGAGAACCTCTCTCTGCGCTACTTATGACTGGAAACTCAGCAAACATATTTACCCCTTCCGAAACACCGCATGGCGGAAACGGGATGCAGTCTATATATGCCTTCTCAGGTACCGAAAGGTGAAAGGGGACGAGCTGGGAAGCAGGGATGAGGAAAAACTGACCGCTGGATGCAGTCCGGTAAATCCGTTGTCGACCACAAAGCCGTCTCCGGAAGAAAAATCAGGAGGAGCTGACGGATTGCGTTGTGTCAAATCAACGTGCGGTTTCTAGTCTAAACTCTCGTGTTTTCTCGTACGGAGGAATTACTCTGAGGATAACTTTTACTTCACTTGACGTAGAACGCGCCATTAAGAACTCATTGCAACTACACGTCATGTTTTCTCGTATTATTGAATCCCCAAAATATTTTTGCTTCCTCATCAACATCAACATAATTATACATCATCGAATTTGACCGTTGCAGGTTGTTTGCTCTTCCACTACTGACAGAGTTGACTTCTCGTACGCAGGCATGCATTCGTAATATTTACTGTATCGGAACGTTTGATTGTATATTATTAGTCCGACTTCAGGTTAAACTATTTTTTTGTGAACGAGCAATATTTTTAAGTAGTGTCGGATCGTCATTGCAGAGCACTCTGGCACCTGTGCACTCCTATCTTTATGCATGTTTGAACTGCAACTACCTGTACATCTTGCATGTCTTTCAAAATTCCATTTTGTCAGTTCTCGTTCATATTACCGTCAAGAGTGCCATTAATGCGCAAAATTCCTCCGGAGCCCCCGGCCAAAGCGAGTGACGCGCTCCTTCCGGGCAAAGGCGAAGCGCCGGCCGCGCGCGAGAGGGCGAGTGGCAGTGAGCCTTTAATATGCAGTGGGGGGGAGGGGCGGGGCAGGGACGGGGGCGGGGGCGGTCGCGGCGGCGGTGGCAGCGGTGACGGAGGCGGGGTGAGGGTCGAGAACGGTGGCGGTGGCGATGACGATGACGATGACGATGACGATGACGATGACGATGACGATGGCGATGGCGGCGACGGTGACGGCGACGGCGACGGCGCGTCCGCGTCCGCGTCCGCGTCGCGTCAGCGTCAGCGTCAGCGTCAGCGTCAGCGTCAGCGTCAGCGTCAGCGTCAGCGTCGGAAAAGGTGCACGGGAAGCGGCGTTGGGGCAGAGGGGCCGTGGAAGCGGGCGCCAAGACAGGGATAGCGGGCCGGGGGCAGTGGCGGTGAGGGCGGCGAAAAAACAGAGGGGCTGTCCATAAATTACGTAACGCCAAACACGGAAGAGGGGGTTTCAGGCAGCGTTACGTTGTTGCACAGGGTTAGCTTGGTGTTACGCTTACTTGCTATTATTTGAGAACATTAATTTTTTCAGCATTTTAATTATTAATTTTAGAATCTGTAAGATTAGGAAGAATTTATTGAAAACTCATCTATGTTCTAGAATCGAAGGAAATTGGTGCAGTAGATTCTCCCCATTCGACATGCACGAGGGCGTGTGAAAGGCTTTGTTATCAAACATTTTCACGACGGTGAGTTCTTTCTCCACTCAAAAATTGTTCCCAATATTAATGTTATGTTAGGTTTAGTCAACTAATTTTGTCTTTAATTATCACAAATTGTAATATATAACACATATAAAATTAGTACAAATTGGTTTTACTGTAATATAATGTATTTTTACTTGTAAATGCAGGAGTGGTGTCGGGAGCGTTACGTAATTATTCAGAGGGGAGTTCAAGAGCGCGTTGCGGGTGCTTTACAGGGGAAAGGGGGGGTTTCAATATACTCAAAATTAGCGTTTCGTAATTTATGGACAGCCTCATAGATGCAGACGGAAGGGGTGGACAACCTATATGCGGTGGCGGGTGTGGAGGGGGAGGCATGGAGAGCGGGAGAAGTGAGGATGGCGATGGTGATGGCGGTAGCAGTGACAATGGTGGGTAGGAAGGGGGCTGGCACGGTGGCGACGGCAGTGGCTGAGGTGACACGGGCGGTGTTGATGGCGGGGTCGGCAGCAGAGGACTACGGGTTCCTGCCTGGCCCCGCGTGACGCCTAGCCATCCCCAGGCACTTCCTATCCGACGTCCCTGCGAATGTGCGCACTTGGGTGGTCTTTATTTCGGAGAAGTTGAAATGTCTCTTAAATATTAAGAAAAAAGTCTGTGGGGATTCTCTTCCTTTTTGAAATTCAAAGAATTGCAAAATTAGCACAGTACATTCATTTATCTTAATTCAGTATTAATTGCGATGTTAGTTGGATTTAAGTAATGCAATTTTCTCGAGATTTGAGGTAACATTCACCTGAACTATTTACAGGAGTAAATAGTTAGGAAACAAAGATCCTGAATCAACCATTATAATGGACATCGACACGTATTTTAATTTAAAAATTGTTGCAAAACTGTACCAGTGCCACTGATGTAGGTAATTTACTTCGATTATTCTACTCGCAAAATTAACACCAATAGCGTTGAACTACACATTTAATATAAAACAATCAGAACCTAGGATTGAAAAAAAAGTATCGCTTTTTCTTATCACCTCCTCTCTAGCCAGTCACAAGGTGCGATAAATCACATACAGGGAAAACTGTCCCTACGCGACCTGGAAATTATTGGAAATTTCCAATGCACTCATGGTATTACTTATGATAAATTTAGAAACTTGATATTATGATAAATTTAGAAATCTATTTTCTAGTATCGAATTCTAATTTGTTTGCCCTTAAGCCGTACAAAATCTATTCATTCTAGAGAAGCCAACCTGATAATACGGAAATTTGCAAATAAAATTTTTCTCATATACCTTCCATGATTAAAGATGTCCATGGGTTATTGCCTAATCTGTTCCTATAACAGGTTAGGTTATAACCGAACTTGAAATAAGGTCATGTATAATTTTTGACGATGTTATTTAGTTTTCTCGTAATTTGGCGTGAAATGTAGTAATTTTTAAACTGTTATTTTCTCAAAAGCGACTTAAAGTTTTTTTCTTAAATTTTTTCTCCGGATAGAACATTTGACGCTTAAAAATATATGGATCTTGTTTTGGGGAACTCTCCTTATTTTCGAAGTTTACGGAAAATTAACATTGCAGAAGTATATTAAGAGATCTGTAATATACAAATTTTTTCTTTAAATGAAATCTGTTCTAAATAAGCAATCTTTAAATAATATCTTAAACAATTTTTTGAAACACAAATCTTTCGTAACTTTGTCGAAGTTAACACAATTTACTTTAAAAAATTCTCCATGATGTAAATTTTATTTTATTATTCCTGGATAGCGCACCAGATGCTAAAAAAAAATTAAGCAGGCAGCATTTTTGGTTAACTCTCTTATTTTCAAAAATTGCAAACAAAAAATTAACATTTTAAAATCAGAATATTGATCAAGAATTTTTAAAATCCTTCTTTAAAACTAGATATTGAAATAATATCTACGAAAATCTCTGAATTTTTGAAAATATTTAAACCGGGAGCGGTAAGCTCAGTGCATCAATTGATGTCACTAGGTCCTACTAACTGAGGTCCTACTTTCGAGTCCTGACGGCGGCAGGATTTTCGGCACTAGCTTTTCAGCTAGGGCGAAATCAGTCGCTGTCTGGAGGAGAACTCTAGCGGCCGGCTGCTCTAATCGGTAGTTTTCCGTGGTTTCTCCGATCAACTCCAGGCGAATGCCTGAGCAGTACCCTACCAAACGGGCCACGGACCGCGCGCGATATTTCCTTCTTCTTCCTTGTCCTATCCTCTCCCCTTACACACACACTCACACAAACATGCACTACCACACTCACACTACTACATATTCCGGGATACCGGTCGGGATCTTAGAGCTTGTCCCGGCTGGGGCGGTGCCCCGCTGGTGGGAGAGTCATTGTTAGGGGGAAACCCCACTAGCCTAGTAGGTCGACGCCGGATCGCGCCATCTAGCGGGGAAAGATCACAGCCATATCTCGAGATAAAAACAGGCACTACACTTAAGAGACTAATGACCAAAGCAGTTGACGTGCCCGGAAACATGAAAAATTAACCAATCATTTGAAAACATCTAAGCAAATATTCAACTTTTTTAGGAGTCGTGAAGGTAGCGTTTAGCCGTTACGCTGGTATTGGAGGGAAGTGTGACTGGCGTCTTTACTCTTAAGGACCTGAGTTCGAGTCCCAGCGCAGACATAAACTTTTTTTCTGGTCGATAACACTTTTGCAGATTCATATAGTACTAGACAATTGGGTAGTTACAAATTAATTACAAATAATGCGAGAAAGCACGTGCCATTGGAGTACTAGTTTTACTGGTGAAGCTCTTTCTGACAATTTTTTTGGATAAAATATCCATAAACCATAAATAATAATAATAATAATAATAATAATAATAATAATAATAATAATAATAAAGAAGAAGAAGAAGAAGAAGAAAATGTTCTTATCTTGCTTGAGTTGCACAAATTTAACGATTCATGCGAGGTCACAGATATGAAAACTTCATTGAAAATACGTCTGCACGCGTTGAACTGAAATCGCTGTTGCTCTCTCTCATATCCTACTCTCCAGATGGTTACTTTAATATTATTGCCAGTATATTGGTGTTATTTCATATTTAAAGAAATAGTGGTTTATATATCTGTTAGATAACAAAATCATCAAGAAATTGTATTTGTCATGAGTGCAATATTATCAATCAACAATATTTACAAAAATAATAAACATAGTGACACAAAGTTTTGAAGCTTGGTGAATCACTTAGGCAACACTAGTGTTAAGAAATAAACAAACAAACTATTGAGTGTTATTTTTGCGTTTTACCTGAACAGTTTTCTGATTTTAATATTTACTACTAAGGAACTTAATATCGGTTGAGATATTCCCTGACGACTGATATGTTTTCTTCTCCTAAAAAGAACATCCGCATCGGAAACCATCAGGTAAACCATCCGCACATTCTAAGTGCAAGTATTCTTAACCACAGTTGTACGGATTTATATTCGTAATAATGAACGCGATAGAAAGTCCCGACACGTAACTCCATTTGGGGCACCGAGTAGGCAAGCGCTGGCTGAGTTACGATGGAAGGAAGTGCGTTGATTGGGTTGGAAGCGGGGCAGGCGTTGTTGAGTGACCGCGGCAGCCAGACCACGATGAGATGTGCTGCTTTAATCTGACCGGTTTGCGAGTAGTGAAAAAAAATTTAACTGGGTATAAATATTCTAAGTTAAAATTTATTTTACGGGATTTTCTTGATCATTTACTGTTGTGATTCTTCTGTAAAGTTTTTCTCACATTTTAAGCCACTTTTTTCCATGCATGTAAACAAGAATGTGATGGCATTGAAAGTTAATTTTCAGTGTCATCACATTCATAGGTCATCAGGTCTAAAAATATTTTTTATTCTATGCAATTCATTGATTATATACCATTTCATTTGATTTGGATATCTAGGATGTCGATTGTGAAGCCTTCTGACTCCCTGTTTGATTACCAGAAGTGGGATGAGATTTAGGCTCTTTGGGTAGTCGTGTAACCTTGAAACAAACTCTTACTTCCTTCGAGGGCACAGGGCACTGTTCAACTGTCATCCGGATACGCCGGAAAGCGAAGTAAAAGCTTGTACCCATAACCCGCATGGGCCGTTCGCCATCTCGAAGCTTTCGAGTTTCGCAGGTTGGTACCGACGTGACGTCATAAGCCCATGCGTCGGGACAAGTCCCTTCGCAATTTCCCCTAAGGGGAGGAGAAAATGACCGCGACGAATCCAGAGCTCAACTGGGAACCATTCGGGTAGTTCAGACCCAGGGGGCACGGAGTTCCCAAACCGACTCTTCACTGCGCCCACGAACGAGTGAGTCACACCGAGAAACTGGGGCAACCGGGCGGGAGTTTCCAATTCCCCACCAGGGCTTGCAGTTTGACTGGGGCGATGTCCCACCCCACCCGTGGCGGAAGGCCTTACAGATTTGATAACCGCAGTTGAATCTTTAAGGGATGCACTATAATTTTCATTGTTACCTCGAAAAAAAATATCTGTAATCTACTTGCCGCTAAAGACGGAAACTGGAACAGATAAAAATCCTGACTTCTGACAATACTTCGATGTAAACATAGACTGTTCACGTAAACCTGCTCTTATGGTAATCATCCAATCGGGAGCTTGGATGACACCTGCAGTGATATCGTTTAAACTCTCGATTGGATGACACCATAACAGCTGATCAAACGTCAACGAATCTGAAATAAATCGAAGTACAAGTTTTAATTCGTTTGAATTGCAATGCATTACAAAACAAAATATTACATGCCATTTCCGGAACGCGTCGCGAAATAGCAATTGGGCTCTACTGTGAAGAAAATCCTTGTGAGGCAACAGAGCCAGACTGACTCCTTGGAGGGTCCTTGCGGTGACGAGGCGTCATCTGTCATCTCCATCAGGCAGCGAGCGCGGCCTCTCCGTGCCGTCCAGCCCGGCGCGCCACGCCGCGCCGCTGTCTGGCGAAGCGACGGCGCGGCGTCGGCCGGCCGAGTTGGCGCGGGCGGGGGCGTGTCGAAAGCGGAAGGGCCGGGGCGGCGCGGCGTGGGCCTTCGGAGCCCCCGCAGCCCAATTCGCGAGCGCGCGCGCCTCATGTGGGCTGCGGTCCAGCGAGGAGCCGCCGCCAAGCCAAGAACGCGTAGAGCGCGGCATTGAGGAGACAGGGTGCGTGGGCTCTGTGCGGACCATCAAAAAACACCTGCGTAAAATCGAACTATATTGGAGGCAATACATTTTAAGAAAAATTTTTAAGGTTCCTTTGATCTTCACTGAGCCACCGCAGCGCGGACCGCCATCTTGAAACTGTGGAACTCCAAGAGGCTCAAACGCAATTTTCAGCTTAAACGCAATTTTCTTAAAATCGGCTCAAAATGTTTTCTAACTTTCCCAAAAGGTAATGCTAATTGAACTGTTTATTCTGATATAAAATTCATTTTGGTGTACGATTTTGTTTTTAAAAAATTACACAAATGTAATTTTTTAAAAATATCTCTCACGCCGTTAATGTTCACACTGCCAGCGATTTGTAAACATCATTGAATTTGTGAGTTAAAGTGCTTAAAACAATGTTTTCCGAAAACTCAAAATTATCTGTAAAAAGATCTTCAATTTTTTTCGTTTAACTCTTACAATATTTTCTTAAAAACGGATCAAATTTTTTAATGAAAATTGTCACTTGGGACGAAGTTTTACTCTTCTTTAATTTTCTTAAAGTAATATTTCTGTTATCCTATTACAAATCGAAGAACTGAGAAAAATTAAAATTGAATTTAGCGGAATAGTGATAATAGCTGGCCAGAGTATGTGGCAATCCAATAAACTAGCCCAGACCAAAGAAAATAGAAAACTAATACGAGAAAGTCTGTTCCATTCTGTAGCGCTCATAGTTATAAATTTATAATTCTTTACCTTTTATCTATGTTTTTATTTATATTTGCCTATGTGCGATATTGATATTTGGTATCCTCTCGTGTTACGTATGTTTTTGCTCGTTACACACACACACACACACACACACACCTAATACAACGAGTAAAACGGAAATAAAAGGCACCTTCACCACCTTTCAACACATAACAAATGCCGGGTCGCACAGCTGTTAACACACTTTCAATATGGCGACCATGCGCATCATATCGGCGCACGGATTGTGGCTAGCTTTTCTTTCTGTCTAGTACCTATTCTGTGACTATACTATATTGTGTGTATGCACTAGTGGTGTAACGGTTAGCGTACCGGACTGTTGTACCCAAGTTTGCGGATTCAAACCGAATCGAAGCCATGGACTTTTATGGACGAAAACATCCCTCGTGTGACTGTCTTCGGAGGGGAAGCGAAGCCGGCTGTCCCATGTAGTAGATTTACTGCATTTAAAATATTATCAAGTCTAAAAGAAGTCTCTGTGCATATCGGCTGTTCCGTCGCCCAAGATAATACCCCCTTTTGTCGCTAGATGGTGAAAGGAGCATAGCGAAATTTGCGTGGTGAGACGGAAGAGCGGTCCTGATGGTCCGAGACTCACCGCGTAAAATAAGGCATTAACTAAATAACTAAGGCGCGAGATTGACACAAGTGACCTTGAGTACAGTGCATGGGCTCTGACGGGGCCCTCACAAATTTATGCATAAAATCGAACTGTATTAGAGGCAATAAATTTTAAGAATGTGAAGTTATTTTTGTTTCATGGTTATGTTAGAGGTCTCCCCATTTCTCGCTGTTGTGTCAGCCCGGCCTCTCATTCCTGCACACTAGTAGACTACCAGACGTCCGACTGCAAGGGGAAGTGTGTCTTATAAGCGGTCGTAGGCACAGACGTGACACTGTTGAGAGAACAAGGATCCTGCTTAAATAAATTTTTCACCTTCTTCTTTGCTCAATGATCCTGATGTAAACAAAGCTGAGGCAATATCCTGCGTGAACTGTGCAAGATCTCTTGCCTCATTGGCCGATTACTCCAGACTCCCTGCTTCAAAGGAACACGTGTCTAGGAATTGTCAGAATCGCGAATTGTCTACGAACCATCAGAATGTTCAATGAAGTAACATTTATTTTGCAAAATATTCTTCACTTTAAGCACAAAAATTCAAACATAAGTATTTTTACATTTAGAAAGATATGAGTTCAATCTCTTACTGAATGTGCTTGTTGGAAAAAACTAAACATTCATGAGAATGCCTTGCTGATATGTGAAGCCGCCTGGAAATGATATTGCTCAGCTGTCAAGAAATCAGGAAGAATCAAGAAGGCTAACAATGCGAGATAGATGATCTGACTGTCCTAGAAACTTCGTATAATATTTGCAATTAATTATTTTTATCGGTGAATAACTCTTTGAAGGCCGAATATGGTGTCCGAAATTAGAAGTATACAAGGCAACATGGCTGTTTCATGAACACATTGAACTCTGACGGGCGATCATATTGAAACTTTTTGTTTTCAGAAGAGACATGAACCTGATAAGTACAAATATTACGGACACAAAGATCATGATAATATGTTGATATTATAAGTAAAATAGGAAACAAAAATGAGGTAACACACAGATGTCTTGGCAATTTTTTATGTACTTCTACGTTCGTTACATACCTTCCAAAAATAAAACAAACGGCGGTATTTATTTTTTTCCGTAAACGCTATTTATCTCGTTTATAGAATGATGTGCTTTTTGCCACATTAAAAAATTCAGAATGTTACAGAAGAAAAACGAGCACACACGACAACATTTGGCGTACATGGTGAGTTCTGCCTTTCTGAAACCTTGCGTATATACTCGTAGCTTCACGGTTGTCGTAATCAAATGAATTCGTAGGAAACGAATAATCACATCGTCTTCCTCTCGCTTGGGAGAAATGCGAAGGCGCTCACTGGAGGTGAGCCGGGCGATTCAATTCCGCGGTCTCGCGGTTCAGCGCCCAGTGGTTATGTGATGCTCTGCAAGCCCCTGCACTCTGCGGCCGCCCACCACTAGCGGCTCCTGGCTTCATGACGGCGAGACGGAAATATTATTGATTGATTTTTTCGTGTTTCCGGGCGTGTCAACTGCTTTGGTCATTAGTTCCGTTAGTGTAGTGCAAGTTTTTTTTCTCGGGAGATGGCGGTGATCTTCCCCCTTTGGAGGGCGAGATCCGGCGCCGACCTACCGTCGGCTAGTGGGGTTTCCCCCTAACCAGGACTCTCCCATCAGCGGGGCACCACCCCAGCCGGGACAAGCTCTAAGCCCCCGACCGGCCTCCCGGAATATGTGCTAGTGTAGTGCATGTTAGTGTAAGCGTGTGTGTAAGAGGAGAGGATGGGACAAGGAAGAGGAAGGACAGATCGCGCGCGGTCCTTGGACTGTTTGTTTGACCTAGCTGAAAAGCTAGTGTCGAAAATCCTGCCGCCGTCAGGACTCGAACCTAGGACCTCCCGGTCAGAGGCGCTGCAATGGTATCAGTTGATGCACTGAGCTACCTCTTCCAGTTCGAAAATATGCACTAGCTGGATCATCGCATGTAACTATATATATATATATATATATATATATATATATATATATATATATATATATATATCCGGACTCGCGTACGTGCATATACCTCAGCGAAACTCGTAGACATCTGCATAGAGATGTTTTCACAGGAGTCATTAGCACTTTACGAAGGGGCGCGGCTGAACAGCTGTCGCGGGGGAGGCATACTTCTCTGAATTAATGTGATTTTCACTTGTTTAGCGAACTGTCACTTTGGCTCAACTTTAGGAAAATTGTTCTATATTATCCGCGCACGTTTTTTTGGGCCTGCGCTTCGCTTGTTGTACGAGGAGTGGGGAGTTTTGTTATTTTGACAAGGAATTTTGATATCAAATTTGTAGTTCGTTTGTCGATGCAAAATAATTTCTATTACATGGGACCGAACATTTCTGGTTATCAAATTTTGTCCACAATACTCGTTGCTATCATTCATTCTTGTATGTATAAATTTGGCGTTTTGGGTCGATAGTATGACTTCGCCGGCCAGCTACCGGTGACCTCCTTGCCTGACGATTTTAAAGGAAAGCTACAACTATATTTTTGCCTCAACCGGGACTCGAACCCGGGGACCACAGCACACGAAGCTAGTACGCTGCACATGAGCCATCCCAGAGGACTAACATTCATCCTTAACATTCTTAAAATTTGGCAAAGGAGTGGGGGTAGGTATTCCGGGGCTCAAGAAAAGTGCGCGTATAATACGAGGGTTGGGGCATAAGACTTGGCAAATAATTTTTGTTTTGTAAAAATACGAGTAGGGATGGAAAAAAAAGAAATATACACATGAAAGAGCAAGGTATGAACTGAGTGCGTGGACATTTAACCACACTCCAAAATGGGATTTTTCATATTTATTGAGGTATTTGACATTAGAGTACTGGTTTCATGTTCCAAAACATTATAGCATATACGAGTTCACAACTTTCCAGAAGCATTGCATACCGTTATACAGATAAAGGCGCGATTAGGCAGAGTCGTCACGTGCATTGCTGATTGTTGGTTGTTACACTACCGTCGCAGAAACTCTCCTGCCCATCTTGTGATTGTCCAGTATGGAAGGGAATTATTCCCAACAGCTTCCCCCAATTCCCTGTGTCATTCTAGATCATTTCTTACATTACAAATAAAATATATGTAATTTACAATACAATGTGTTTCTTCTAGAGGCAGACAATTTTCTTTAGATTGCTGTTACCCTTGTGCTTCGCTACCACTTTCGACATTTCCAGCAAGACGTTTTATGAAAAAGACAAGACGAATTGAGCTTGTACATCCGATATCGGAACCCCGTCATGAAATCGAGTAAGTGCTGTCGGAACCAGAACGGCAACCCTCACCCACTGAAGCAGCAATGTGTGGCATCGAGGAGTCCTCCTCTTCCTAGGAACCCGGTGCTTCATTGTAGGAATCAATTTTGTTCTCAGAGACCGACTCGGCGGCCGTTCCTCCAATTTTCTGGTGCAGCCCCAGGTCTGCGCCCGCGAAGCCTCGCCATGCAGCCCAGCCTCCGATCCAGATAACGAGCGTGGAGGGACGTATCGGCTATCGGCCGGCCCGGCCACGTGTTCCGCCTGAGTAACGCTTGTGAAGTCGGGATAATGACTCTGACCCTGCAGTTGCGGCCGCTCGGACATACTTCCTTCGGTAGGAATTCGGGAGCCGGCACACCTCCCGTCTCGGGGCGGTTAGATCGCTGTTTCAGGACTGGCGTCTCTCTGGCTGCGAAATAAGTTTATGAAAAGACTGGTTTCCAGAAACAGTCGTGGCTTCAGAAGCACAAAACGTAGCTGTACGGCAGTTTAGATATGTTGTGGGAATTCTGATGGGGTGTTGTTGACGTTATTACATGAAGAAACAAATGAAGTCATTTCCGTCAACTTAATATATTTATTTAGATAGCCATCTTTCGACGGCTTTGCCGTCATCCTCAGTCTACAAACATAAAGAAAAGAAAATATAAATAAAGCATCAAGTAAATAAAAAATAAGATAAAGTGGGGGATTATAGTAATTAATGAAACGAGTGTATAATTGCATGAATGGTAGGTTCAACAAAACGAGCAACGATAGGAGTGAGTTTTCTTAAATACCATGAGTGCAATTATATACATGTTATGGTCAATATTTTTTCATTTCCATTTACGAAAAATTCAAATTTTAAGATATTGAAGCGCATCTTTTCCACCCAAGGTAGACATTTCATGATGTAGTATTGCTTCTGAAAACGAACTATTTTAGTGGGCCTTGTATTGTTTTTGTTTTTAGGAAATATTTGCAAATGAAAGGTAGTGAATATATTACGGATAAAATATTGGAAGCTGACCAGGGCAAGAAAACATTACTGCCCAAGAAAAGTAAAGATAGGAATGAGAGAGAATACAGCATGTATAAATATTGGGGGGGGGGAATTAGTCACCTCTGACAAAGTTTTGCTATAGCGTTCTTTTCAGAACTGGTAAACACAACTGACGTTTACATTTTTTAGATTCGTAATCCTAAGATCAAATGTTTTACATGTAAAACATTTAATTATTTACGTTAAATATTTTATGTTGTTCCATAAGTCACCTAACTTAACGTTTACTTCCAAAATTTAGTTTTATTCATTCGTTGTGTATATGTATAGGTACGTAGTAGATACCTAGTATGTGATGAAGATTTTTGTTCATGTCTCATGGCCGACTGCAAATACCTTGGTTATATTTTCTTAATTACACGATTTGGCTCCGTTTCTGAATTCTGATTAGTAGGTGTAAATTTTTAATTGCATGTTCATATTTTAATTGCACGCATGCTCTTAACATAGAGACAATCAACGATTTTTCATGGAATTAATGAGAATATTTAGTTAATTAAACGAAAAATATAAATAATAGTTACATTTAAAATTATAATCATTAGCAAATTAAATTACAAAATATGACATGCAAGGGGATATTAATATAGAGACCAGTAGCAAATGGCATTACAAATTATACACTGCAAAGGGGGAGGGTTAATGTAATTAATAGATAAATTTTAATTTTACTTATGAATTCCATAGGTTCAATGTGCGTGATTGAACCTCATGTTTAATTTCAGGTCATAGAGGTTTGCTTCAGTAAAGAGACAGGTTTAAACTTTCTTCAAAGAACAATAATATGTATAAAAAAAGAAAGAGAAAAAAATGTGATGAGTATGTGTTCGGGTTTGAAAATATGTGGATATGATGGGTTTCTAAGAATCATTAAGGTAATAGGATCAAAAGTTTGCTCAGGATAGTCATTTCACCTTTTGTAAACTAGTGTGATATATAGCTTTTAAAAATGTAAGTTTTTTCTTATATAGAGATTTATTTTACAAAGTATTTAGGCAAAACTGCATTGAAAGCAATGCATTGCACAGACTAAAGATTGATGTATGTCCATCGCATAGTCTGAAGACCATAGCTTTGTCAATTTGGTACGCCTAGCGAAAAGTCCACTGGGTCCTAAATTATTAAAGTAGTATTAACCTCGATGTAAGAGATACTCTTTAATCATGATTTTATAAGACACGATCTACTTCGTGTAGTCGTTCTCACATTCCCGCGACAGTGAGTCAATTGCTTCACCTGGAGTACCACCGGGAATAAGAGCTACATTTTGTACAGTTTCAATCTGTGAACATATACTATATTCACAGAATGCATATATCCAGTTTATTAGAGTTAGTTATTTTAGTGCAAATATCAGTCCGGAATTTCAAATAATTATTTACAATAAAGAAGATAGTACATATATTTCTGTCACATGTATGGAAACAATGAATCAGAAAACTAAATGTAATGCTTTATTTGTAAAGTCTTGATAAAATGCATGTTTATTTCATAAACGTTTTATTTCAGATTTTGAAGGCGAGATAATACATTTTGTATAAATCAATTCTTCGCGTGAGAATCTAAGACCGTTTGTCTTCGAAACCTTGGAATAACTTCACAGTTGAATAACCTCATCTCTAACAGAAACGAAGAATAGATAACTATTGAGGCCTTGCTCTCTGACATACAAAATCGCGCCATCATTTCTGTCAATGTAAAGAATATACCATAGTGCACGTACTCCACAGATGCCAGCGAATTGGGTTGAGACGTGCGTTTTGTGTCCATATTAGAATCAAATACATAATAATAGAATAAATTAATAAAACATATTATTTTTGTGAATAAATTACTATTTAACCATTATCGTCCAAAATAAGGTAAACTCTTTATGAACCCTGAAGTTGAATGAAAGAATTAAACAAATGAGATAGAACGGCATCTTTTCATTTATCTTAAATCTGTGAAACTTGGTTTTGATGTTGTTTTCACTAAACAGCATGCAGTAAACGCTATAAGAAATACGAGCAATTGCGTAAAATATATTCAATGTTTTCTACCTTTTTCATTTATGAAATGGAAATCACAAGATTTCAGAAAACAACTGCTGGAGCATCACTTACGGATATCAAACGAATGGGAGTAGTGTCATACTAAAGGAACGTGCTGAGAAGGAATAGCTTCATTGGTTTACGAGCTGAAGATATCGCCGACCATTAACACCGCCGGTGGTGAAGAGGCTCTTGTGTACTTAATGCGCGAAAACAACGCACTTTTTTGCTTCAAATGCTTGCCGCTATCAAGAGTGGAACGTTTGGTTTAATTTAAGGTTCAAATTAAGAAGAAAAAACTGAAATACTTCTGTTTCTGAGAACAGACCCCCGCGTTTTTGGAGGTAATTTTAAGATAATAATCGAAAAACCTGTTTTTTAGGAACTCAAATGCGTTTTGGTGAAGTTTTAAGCCACCTAAAACGATGATCAAGAACGTATTAGATTTCTCTCGATTGGAACTACTTTTAGTTGGATCACCTAGAATATCCAGAAAGAATTTTAGAAAAAACATGTGTTAGAAGTTTAAAGCAGCGGCGACCAAACTTGTGAATTACTATACTGCCTTTCCCACATAACTGAATCGCTAGGGCATACTTCTTCAGCTTAATAATAGTTAAACCTAATTACGTTATGAAACATATATTTTTTTAAAACACCTACTTCTATCGATTATTTTTCATGCAACTCTCTGCCCGAAGATAGAAGAGGCTGGTAGCTGTATTGTGGTTATAATTTCTTTTTATTATAAACTTGATTTATAGACAAAAACAGCTTCAATTTATTATAGACACCGTATAACATTTTGTTTCATTAATAGACTTCGATGCGACGTTTCGAAATCATCCCTTGATTTCTTCTTCAGGCTAATACAACATACAGTATGTTTATTTGGATTTTTTTATGTTGACAAAGGCATTTTTAGCCCAAAGTTTTGTTGTTTTACTTATATTTATGTATCTTTTAATTATTGACATGTAATTACCAAGGATTTAATTTTATGAATTTTTTTTTTTCTGTGAATTATTGATTATACATTTTTAGAAATTTTATATTATGTTAGAGGTTAATTATAATTTAAGCAATGATTGTAGCTTATTGCATATTGTTTGTATGTTGTATTAGCCTGAAGAAGAAATCTTAAAGTTAAGTCTATTAATAAAACAAAATGTGTATGTTGTCTATAATAAATTGAAGCTGTTTTTGTCTATAATCCTATATAATAAAAAAAGACAACCTATACAATATATTAATATAAACTTGATTACCACAAAAAAAAATAACTCGAAAGTACCAGCTTCACACTAAGAGGCTTCACACTAAGTTCAAAACGAAATATTAGCCATCACAAACACTGTTTGGCAAAGGGAAAACAAATACACGAAATTTACTAACCATTTATAATCTATAAATAATGCTCGACCTTCGTGCCTCGAACTGTGTAAAAAGGTTGCAGGGCATCTCCTTCAAAAAGAAGTTATTCCGCAGCAAAAATAAAAAGGAATGAAGTCAATCATTTTCCTCGTTAGTAGTGAGAGGTATACTGATAATTTATATTACTTGTATATGAAGTTTTATACAAGTCGTTGATTAATAGTTTTATTCTAAACATTTTTATTCAAATATTCCGTAAAGCGCGCTTGCTAATAAAGATATTTTATAATTGGTTTATCTTTCACGTGCCCTTGTAGTGAGAATGATGCTATTATTAATTTTTCAGAAGGATAAAGTACGTGCTAGAATGAGCCAACAAATTCTGTACAGCCCCATTCCCAAATAACGACAACCAACTAAAAAAGCGTGCACATTAATTTTGTAAAATATCTCTTCCACTCGATTCGCGCCAAGGATTCGTGGTGAAAGTTGAACGTAAAAATGAGGTGGGCGAAGTGCCAATAACTCTAGCGAGGTTGATGATGTGACTCCACGTGCAGCTTGTTACACTTTTCGTCAAGGTGCGGAAGAAGAGCTGGGAATATGGTAGTACGGATTTGCTCGGAAACATAAATATGTTCTTTTTAACGATCCAATCTCATACTTTACGAGGAGTTTTTATGTACGTCTTATTTGTCATTTAAGATCATGATATCCTCAGTAGTTCGTAAACAGTAGGACATATAAATGGTTGAAAGTGAAACCTGGGAAATCACCTCCAAAGCATATTCCTTTATAGTAATAAGGTTTTTGAGAAAATACGAAATACGAGAAGTCTGCTCTATGCATAATGGAAAGACTGAAAGTGTCCGAAGTTGTTAATCACTGATAGGGTAAGATTTATGTACAGAATTTCATATTATTGTTAGTTGAATTAAAGGTTTATCTTCACAAGTACATAATGTTACATTTTTTGTGAGAAATGGATAATACGATACTCTAAATCATATTCCCTTGCAAATTGTCAGAGATAGCAAGAGATGAAGTTTCTATCATTTATCTTGCGTTTGTGGATCATAGTTGACAAAGAATTTCGAAGGTGTTTGCTTGTAATTTTCTAACGGCATTGAGAGTTTCGTAGAGCAACAGTTCGTTATATGAGAAATATTTTTATTATCGGATTTTTTGTTTCCAGTAGAGTTATTAATTTAAAATTCAAAAATGAAAATGTAGATGTAAGCACTTTACAAGACATTCTGTTGGCATTTTAAGAGGGAAATTTGTTCAACTTTCTTCTGGTGGGCTTTAAGATAAACACAAGATTGAATATTTGTTTTGAAGAATCGAATCAAGAGTGACAAAATGGAATATTCACGAAAATATAATCGTGAATATCGAAAACAGCCGATCAGTTACTTTTCCCATACTACTTCGAAGAGTTGCCATCAGCGTGTTGAGATAAAACTTCACGGCAAGTTGAAGCTGAAATTGTCTGACAGTAAGTCGTCTTTGCAGTCTTCCAGAACAACAGGAGATGCATACTGTTTTCGTGCGTTATTTCCATTCGAAAGAAACACACGATCGCATACTGCTACGGAAACCCAACAAATTGTTGAGAAATTTCAAAGGGCAGTTTTTGCTCATCAGCTGCGAAATGCAGCCCAGACCCAAGCTTCGAGTGACTTACATCTTTTTCACAAGTTGAAAGTAAGATCTAGTTGGACAAATCATCCACACCAACTATTTCACGACTAATGGGAACCTATGAAAAGTATTTTGGAAAACTCGTCAACCGATATCTCAGATGTCTCTATCTAAACGGTAACCTTGTAGAAAATGAACATTGATTGTAGTTGACTCCTGGTAATTCAACCATTTTGTTATTCATATTTGTCTTCATTTTACGCCCCATCGGAGGAGGAAAGGAGTTTCCTCCGTATTTCTAATGGAAGTGACATCTAAAGTAACCAGAGAAATCTTAATCTCATTTTTTAAAAATTCTTCCGTAAATTCGTCACTCTACGAGTAACGTTTGACCTAATCAAGGTATAATTGGCATTCCCTAATGTATCTGAGAAGGAAGAGACCTTGGTTCGGAGATCAATATCTTAAATCGATTCTTCCAATTGGACAAATGGGGATTCGTTTATATGCAAAAATTTAAGTGCCGTCATGGAAGAATATGCAAGATATTATCTTTGAAAAGTGAAAAATTGGAAATAAGTCAAAAAAGGAAAAATTTGTTAATTTGAAAAATTGAATATTTAATCCACTTAATCAAAAGTTAATCAATTCGACCTGTATCTGCAAATAATGTGCAATCAGTGTTCCGCAGTCAGTGTTCAAGACAAAAATATTTATAACGTGAGAAACACTTTACAGGAAAAACATTTCGTATTTCCCAGACAACGTAAATATTCATGTTAATTCAACGCCAAGAACGTACGTTCCCTTCTATGAATGTTCTTCAAAGTCCATAATGGATTTTCGATACAGCAGATATAATTCTGATCAACGTGTGAACGAACCGGGTTTTTTCCTTGTGAGAATGTGATACGGAATCAAGAGTGGCAATATTCTACCGAAAGGGGAAAACTCTTACTCCGGAAGGAGACGCACTTTCCGCTACTGAAGTTCTATCACAGCAGCCGACCGCTTGAATTCTCCTCCAGACAGGGGCTGTACTAGACCTACCTATCTAGCTAGTGCCAAAAATTCCTGCCACCATCGGGACGCGAACCCTGGGACCTCCCGTTCAGAGGCACTGCAGTGACATCAATTGATGCCCTTAGCCACCTAAGCTAGTAAGAGTGTAATTGCAATAAAAATAATGTTTTAATTACACTTATTCGTTTGCAATAATTTTTAGAAGCCAAGCACACAATAAATATAAAACGCAATACCACTCATTAAAAGCACACGATAAAATACAGGACTGTCTAGTGCACTGTACTGTGCGTTTCTCTGACAACGGCCGTCTTCGGCATCTAGTCTACTGTTCTGTCTCAAAACTGAAAGAGCACCTGCCAAATGAGACAGGACAGTTCGCAGTCTTACGAACTGTTTTCCGCGCTGTCCTCAGGTCTGTACACGACACCATGCACCTCAATGCAACAGGGCCACAACTTCAAAATCACTCATTTCGCAGGAGAGCCTTCCAAAGTTTCCTCAAGGGTATTTAAATACGTGAATTGAATTTAAATTGAACTGCTATTCCTCTACTCTTTATTAAATTTAAAAACGGCATTATTGCATATCACGTAATGGAAAACGGGGAATCTAACAATGGGTATATCTCAATTTTCAAATTTACGGATATACGGCCCTTTGACATCAGAGGTACGACAGTCGCTGACCTGCCGACTGTCCGCCAGCTAGCTTCCCTCGTGTAAACGGTGCTTTAGCGCGACCTTAGAGCAACCTTAGAGCGGGATCGCGAGGGACTCGTAGTCCGGTGAGGGTGGAGGAGGGGTGGGTGGGTGGAGGAGGGGGAGAGGGGGAGGCGAGGCCGCGGCCTCCGAAGCGAGAGCGCGCCATCGATCGACGCGAGTCGCGATTGTCGCTTGTACGTAAATCTGTCTCTCTCCTCTCCCGCATGTCCTACTCTCCCTCGTCTTCCCCTCTTCCCCCCTTCCCACTCCACGCAAGCTTTCACCGCTCTTCCCCTCTTCACACTTCCTTTCATACCCGTTCTCTCCGTCCATCTCGATTTTCCTTGCGGTCTTCCCTTTTCCACCCTGCCACCCTCTCTCACCTGGCCCCTCTCTCTTTCATCAAACTACCATTCCTCCCCCGGTTGACCCCGCTCATTCTCTTCGTTTTCCCTCGCTCTACTACCCTGTCTTGCCCCTCTTCCCCCCTCCTCCCCCCGTTTCTTTCCCTCCCCGCCCCACCAACCCAAGCGTCACCATCTTCGGTGTAGCTGCCTCAACTTAGGCTTTAAACACTCCGATCCCCAACACGTTGCCCTACCAGTTGCTCCTAAAAAGCTTTTCATAACCGCATTCCAACTCAATCGCTACATTGGCAGATGTCCCAGAAAAGTCGACCCCCTCGCCACCCACGACCTCAGCCACTACCCGCCGACCCCTCCCCTCAAGACCCTATAAAGAGCTCAATTCTCCTCGTTACAATATAAACTCATACGCGTACTCAATGCAAGTAGTTCCTTGACGGCCAACTATGAATGAGGGCTCGTGTATGAACGCTTTCCACCGAGAGGTGACTCAGGGCATCAACAGATGTCACTGTTGTTCCTCTGACAGGAAGATTCTAGGTTCGAATCCCGACGGTAGCAAGATTTTCGTCACGATATCAAGGTCGGATTCAATCACTGTCTGAAGACGAATTCTAGCGGCCGGCTGCTCTAATCGGTGGTTTTCCGTGGTTCCTCCGATCAACACCAGTGGAATGCCGGAGCACTACCCTAACACGCGGGCCACGGACCTCGCGCGATCTTTCCTTCTTTTTTCTTGTCCTATCCTCAGCCCTTACACTCTCTTACACTTACATGCACTACACTACCACACATGCCGGGAGACTGGTCGGGAGCTTAGAGCTTGTCCCGACTGGAGGTGGTGCCTCGTTGGTGCGAGATATCTGGTTGGGGAAAAATCCCCAGCCAACAGGCGGACGGCGTCGGATTTCACCGTCCAGCGGGGGAAGATCACTGACACCTCTCAAGGGGAAGAAACTACACTTACGAGACTAATGACCTGAGGAAATTAAGTTACTCTTGGGTATAAATTCACTCCTGGCCTTGATCTCAATGACCTTTGTAGGTGAACGGTCTCTAAACCCAAGTAAATAAATAAATAACGATCAACCACCTTATTTGCTCTTGTCTATAATGTCATTTGTCCGCTTCTTTTTTCGAGATGTCCATCTCTTTAAGTTGTACCACTGACAACTTTGGCGACGTCACAGTGCAAAGTAGTGCATGAGCAACCTCTCTGTGATTTCGCTCTTGCCGCCTCTCATGTGACCACCAATTTCTGTACAGCGTCCCTTGCCTCCGACAGCTTGCCCCGCCCCTCCGTCCCTAACGACGCTTCCATTTCCTTCGGAGCCCATGTCGCTTGGACAACACGGCTCTTTACCGCTTGTTCTCTATGGTGTTCGTTCCCGTGGCAGGCAAGGTTGAATGGAGGCGGGCAGGGCAAAATGAGGCATCGCGGGGAAGAACATAATGTTAATCCCTTTGTGTAATTTAGTTCTTTTGCCGTTATCAATCCCACCCCACCGTTTTCTTTTTCCGATCCCGGATCACTCTTCGATACAAGTTCATTTCTCATCAGGTGCCAATCCAGAAACTGCTTAAAGGAAACATATTTTTATGACAAAGACAAAATTTGCGATTAATTTTAATTACTACTTATTTCTCGCATATAATAGTATGTCATCTATAACTTTAAAAAGACGAGGGGTGTTCAGTTTGAACGCGCTAATCGCTGAAAGTTCTGAAGAATATCTGTGAATTGTTTGTTTTATCTTTGTTTGCAAGTCGGAAGTTCTAAAAGGCTATTATGTGCAGCCATTCACATTTTTATATTTTCCAAATAATTACTTTCCTGAGTGTTTTTCACCTACCTTTTCAAGATAGGAGTTTACCAATGCGGGTGACTCCGCGCCATCAATGTATCAAAACTCCTGCTATTCGCGTCTTATTGAAATTTTGCATAGCTGGCCTTCAAAACAAAAGTCTGATTTTACGAGATTTCACATTTTACTACTCCCTTTCACACACCTGAAAGCAGAATTAAAGTTCATGCATTTTTTTCTCGAATGCCTCGAAAATGGCGAGGATATCGGTCAAACTGAATCAAAATTTTCTGAAACCCCAAAACCATCCCTTCTTTTATTCATTTCGTTAGCGCTATTAGGCTTCGAGTAATTAAAGGTCAAAGTTTGAAATTAGTTCCAACGTGGAGAATCACGACTGAGACGAACTAGAAGGGTCATGGTAGCGACCGTGGGGATGTCGGGAGGATGGGGTGATGATGAAAATGGGCGGGCGCGGTGGGTCATTGGTGGGGATGTAAATAAAATTACTTCTATTTTGCAGTACAGATAGAATGCATTCCTCCTCACAATAGATGTGCCCGGTTACTTCCGCTAGTTATGAATTAAATTAAAGAATTTATTAATTATATAATCACTTCATTTAATTACTTGATTCAATATTAGTTAATCACTTTAGTTCCTTATTATTACTTTTAGTTTAGTAATACAATATAAATCTTTCTATGCATTATTAAAGTTTTGCACATGTACATTTATTTAATTGTTAAAAAATACTTGACTTTGTTAGTGTAAAATAAAAGAAGGCGTTTTAAACAGTTTCAGAGTTGAAGGAGAGGTGAAAAGGCAGCCCCCAGGATCCTCCGCTGTCTCCTCTTCGCTCGAAATGCAATATCGCCCGGCCACTCCATTGGCATTTGTTCTCAACGACCTCATCCTTCTCGTCGCCGCCATCCTATTCCAGCTTTTGCAGCCCCCCTCCCTTTCCTCTTCCCCCTTCCTATCCAAAACCACAACCCCAAATCCATTCCGTTGCCCCGTGCACTCGAGGCCATCCATTCTTTCCATCACCACCACCTACCCCGTTCTCAAATCTCACCACCGCTACCTCTCACACCCTGCCTCCACCCCAGATATCGCTACCCCGGCAGCTAATTCTGGAGTTCTCCCCACCGCAAATTCATCCCAATTACCCCCGCCATTGTTATCTTCCCTCTGCCACCTCCTTCGAGAATAGCGGCGCAGACCTTTCACGGCGGCGAACAGGCTGCCTTCGCGCGGGTGCGCGACTTTCGTGAATCGGCGCGAGCTGGGGGAAATGGACGGCGCGGGATGTGAGGGATGGTGCAAGTCGCGGGAGGGGCTCTGGAAACAAAGCGCCGGCAGCGGAGGGCGCGGAAAATTTTCCAAGTAATGGCGGACAATCACTACGAAAGCGTTCTCGTGTTTCAGCTTGCAGTGCACACTGGTTGCGCACTTCAAGTAAGTTCTGGATTGGTTTTATTTCCTTTGATCCGGTGCATGGATTTGGTCGCTCAGTCGGTTCTTTGAGTTTATATTTTCATTATTATTGTGGTAAATAGACACCGTCTTTGAAGACAGCATGAGTCATGGGGGAACATGGACCACCTATTAGAGAGCCCGAGAACTGGAAATTGTTCTAAATATAAAAAACGACTTTATGTATTTTTATTTTTTATATATTTAAAACAGTATTATTATTATTATTATTATTATTATTATTATTATTATTATTATTATTATTATTATTATTAGCAAGACGTGGGTAACTTGTTAACGTGCCAACGTAACTTCGGCTTCGTGAGAGTACATTTGCGTACTCATTCTCATCTAGAAACTGTTGCAGAGTTATGTTTCATTTAAATGATGTATCGCTTTTGAGGAACAAAAACCATCGTGAAAAATGACTAAAAAGTCGCTTTAATCTGGACCATCTCTAGAGAACAATCTGTCCTGGAAGTTATACCTCATCACATTCTAACTTTCCCTCTGCATTACAAAATCGGCAAAAAAGGCAATAAAATAAAATTCCAACGTTCGTTAAAGTTGAACACGTCTATTGCTTATCAGTATATTTCCATCATAAGGAAAACTTTCTGTAACGAAGAAACACAAAAAAATATTTTGAGTTAGAAAGAAGAAAATGCGTGACGTATGACGGGAATGACATAATTGAGAGGCAATAATGCATTAAATTGCGATAATGCGACCTGAAGGAACAAAGGAGTTTAAGAACACTGCGAAATGGTGCTTGAAGTACTCCAAACCGAAAGTCGTCACAACAATATCAACGCAAGATGAAGCAAGAGGTAACAGGAGAGGATTGAAGTCTTATCACGGAAAACGGAAAACAAGGAACGCAAGATCAAGAGAGCATTCACGAAGAAAAGAAGAAAGGGAGGCGATAAACAGGGGCTAACCTTAGTTTATCTAGCACGAGACAGCGTTTGTTTTGAAACAGCGAAAGGAGTACGAGCGTCAGCTTTAATTCGGTCCTGTCAGGGGTGAGTGGCGGGGGGGGAGAGGGGGGGAATAGAAGCGACGGAACGGAGCCAGCGGCCGCGGCCGGCCGAGCAGGAGTCGGCGGAGGACGAGGGAGAATCATTGTTCTCCAGGGCGGTCCCTGGGCCCTCCTTCCTTCCTTCCTCTGGCCCTCCGACCTCGCTACCACAGCGCGCTCAGCCTCGCGCGCGCAAGATAGCAGCCACACTTGACTGGCCGCTCACGTCCCACGCGAAGGCCATCACGAGTAGGGATGGCAGAAAAAACATCGATGTTTTCCACCAGATACATCGATATATTAACATCGATTTTGCTTATCGATTCACATCGATATTTTGTTGCAAAACATCGATGTTTTTATTTTAATTTTTTTAATTAATGGGGTGTAGGACGTAGAGTAGCGAAACACATGTTCTTTAATGTTAAATTTATTCTTTATCCCTTTTACGTACTGTAATTAAAAATGATACGAAAATAGCATGATTATTAGTCTATAATTAAAACATAGATGTTTCTTCGTGGATGTTTTCATCGACATTGAAAACCTTTAGCGATGTATGAAAAAATAGATGTTTCGATGGTTTGGTAAAATTTGCCATCATTAGTTACTAGCGCGAAGGAGGGGTGCGCCGTTGACTGCAAAACATCGACGTTCAAAATTACAGCATCGATGCTAATAAAATATCATCCAAAAACCATCGATGTTTTTAACATCTAGATTTTATAACTGCATTAGTAATTTTAATATTCTCAGAGCGGAGATGCAGTGCCTAGACAGGGAGGGCTAGGGTTCGAGCCTCGACGATGGCAGGATTTTAGACACTAGCTTGTTAGCGAATTCAGACGCTGTCTGGAGGAGAATTCTAGCGGTCGGCTCCTCTGATCGGTAGTTTTCCGTGGTTTCGCCGATCAACACCAGGCGCAGTACCTGAACAAACGGGCCACGGACCGCGCGCGATCTGTCCTTCCTCTTCCTTGTCCTATCCTCTTCCCTTACACACACACGAACACACACACACACACACACACACTTAGATGCCCTACACTACCACACATGACGGGGAACCAGTTGGGAGCGTAGAGTTTATCCGGACTGTGGTGGTTCCCGCCGGTGGAAGATACCTGTTAGGGCAATATCACTGCAAGCCGTCGTCGGTTGGCGCCAGATCTGTCCACCGAGCGGGGGAAGATCACCGCCAACTGGCAATCCCGGGGCAGTGGCAGTGATCTTCCTCCGCTGGATGGCGAGATCCGCCGCCGACCTGCTTGTCGGCCTGAGGGGTATTTCCCTAACAGACATCGCCACTGCAGCGTCCCAGACGGGATATCCCGATTGGTCTCCCGACATGTGTGATAGTGTAGTGTATATCAGTGTAAGTAAGAAATGAGGATAGGGCAAAGAAGGGGAAGGGAAGATAGCGAACGGTTCATGGCGCTTTTGTTAGGGTACGGGTACGGCATTCGCCTGGTGTTAATCGGATAAATTATGGAAAACTACTGATCAGAGCAACCGATCGCTAGAATTCTC
Organism: Teleogryllus oceanicus; assembly: GCA_964035755.1. NCBI lineage: Eukaryota > Metazoa > Arthropoda > Insecta > Orthoptera > Gryllidae > Teleogryllus > Teleogryllus oceanicus. Next base: position 49,495,250 of record CAXIVR010000003.1, on the reverse strand, counting down.
CTCCAGACAGCGGCTGAATTCGACCTGACTATGTAGCTAGTGTCGAAAAATCCTGCCACCGTTGGGATTCGAATCCTAGGACCTCCCCGGGTAGAGACCCTACAGTTACAACAACTGATGTCCTGAGTAATTTACGTCGGTCACTGAAGCTCGATCTATTGGGGGAAGGTAATAGCCTCCTAGCATCCCCTATATCTGGGGTGCATAACATTTTGATCAAAACCTGAATTCCTTAGGAGCACTAGTTGGCCATGGTGATCACCAGGAGAATCGATGCCTAATCGTATAGATGACTACATCAGTGGAATCTCCTATCGAAATTTTAGATCCTCAAGCCATGATTTGAAGCATGCCTCCCACCGACAATGATCCTACCAATTGAATTAACAAATACGGACCATTCAAAGTCAGGGTAGTTGTTTTTACCGCAAATCAAATGAATGAAAGGCATTAAAAGGTAAATAGTTTTGTAAGAGTGTTGGGAATATAGTTATTGTCAGTTTTAGACTTGCCTTTTGCGAGGTCCAGGAGAAAGGATAAAGAGAAAGTCACATGACCTATGATGTCACGTAAGCTCACCTAGAGGATACCCAGCAACCGATGCATTTTTGCAATGCCATTCTTAAGACACTACCGGTCGTCTACCGAAAAACTCTCATGAAACGTTTGCCATGAACAGTAGCAAGAAATTGTTCGCCCAATTTTGTTCCTACTAACCTGCAAATTAAAATACTTAATTATCATTTATGTTGGCTTATTGCGTTAGAACACATTTAACACAATGGCATTTAGTTTTTTTCGTACGGCATATTACGGTGGCAACCGTTCCCATCACTCAAATTCTCAATCACTTGTAGTGCGAAACAAGCGTAATGAAATTCATGGCTAAAATTAATCATTACCTGGTAGCGGTAGCTCAGTGAGTCAATTGATGTCACTGCAGCGCTTCTGACCGGGAGGTCCTAGGTTCGAATCCTGACGGCGGCAGGATTTTCGACACTAGCTTTTCAGCTGGACCGAATTCAGTCGCTGTCTGGAGGAGAATTCTAGCGGCCGGCTGCTCTGATCGGTAGTTTTCCGTGGTTTCTCCGATCAACACCAAGCGAATGCCGGAGCAGTACCCTACAAAACGGGCCACGGACCGCGCGCGATCTGTCCTTGTCCTATCCTCTCCCCTTACACACACACTTACACTAACATGCACTACACTACCACATATTCCGGGAGACCGGTCGGTAGCTTAGAGCTTGTCCCGGCTGGTGCAGTGCCCCGCTGGTGGGAGAGTCCTGGTTAGGGGGAAACCCCACTAGCCGACGGTAGGTCGGCGCCGGATCTCGCCCTCCAGCAGGGGTAGATCACCGCCATCTCCCAAGAAAAAACATGCACTACACTAACGGGATTAATGACCGAAGCAGTTGACGCGCCAGGAAACACGAAAAATCAATCAATCAATCAATTATTAGATCTCCAGCATAAAAAGGCTTCGGCAGGAAGAACCCCACAGAACTACGAGTGAACGAAGCAGTCGAAAGAGAGGATATTCGAGAAATCGGAGAAATTTTTGGATGCGTTCCAGACCTAAATATTTCTCTTTCCGCCGCGTGGTAGGTATTCATGAGGCGTGGGATATTCAGTGAGTGCCGGACTCTGCGAACGGAAGAGGCCGCCTTTTCCTCATCACACTCTCGCCCGAGCTGCTGCTTATGTGCAGCTACATTTCTCTTTGGAGTTCACAGTGAGCCAGACCCCCACATAATAGTGTAGAGTGTTTTTGCAAGTCGTGGATTTGAAAGTCGTAACACGACAAGTCTGGGAAGAATTGTACTGCGCATGCGCCGGCATCAAATGACAGGATTTCGATTGACGGGTTCCGTCATTCTCCGTGTTTTGTCGTCTACTGCAAATGTGTTCATAACTTTACGTAATTTTCACCGCCACCACTAAACACGAATTCAACACTAACACACAATGAACATAGAAGTAATGAAAAATACAATATCCTTACTAACAATATAATATGACAGAAACTTAATTGTTAATTTTTTCTCAAGTTAATTCAAGTATGTCAGAAATAAACTAACGTAATTATTTAGGATTTGGAGGTTATGTCTATAGTGAGGGTACATATTGATTCTCACGAAAAATTTATTATTTATCCACAGGGCGTTACAATTGCAAAAATTTCCCATTCTTTCTTAATATAAACAATTTAAATTGTTATAGTAAATAGCGGGCTTATTAGAACATAGTTTTCTTTGAGATAGACAAGTATTACATATTCTAGATACAATGGATTTCATGTATTACTTTTACTATTGTAATGCTTAAAAAAGCAAAAATAGATCAAAGATACATAGATGTTCCATAAAAACTTTTAGATTCTTTACAGGTTTTCAGTTCCAATTAGTTCCTAGTTTTAACGTAAGTTTCGATTGTACGACATGCAAAAACTATTTTTCTGAAGATACGTTATTTCTTTTGACGATAATGTTTACGTACTAAGACAATGGATTTCCCGTCTTGCAAAACTCTCTATATATTCAGAACTTCCAGATTCGTTTTAAGGTAATCTTTTATTACACTGAACTCAATGAACAGATCGAAATTGTGAAGTGCTAATTATTGAAAGTGATTACAACGAATTATTACTGTGAACTCCGAATAGTGAAGATACCGCAGTAAAGTCTTTATTTAAGTAAAGAAATATGTTTAGAAAATGGTCAATTTTTACTAGTAAAACGTTTATTAATTTGTTTCACAAAAGATATACATAGTATAGGGAAAACCTGCGAAGAAAATTTGGCTGGAAATAAACGTTTCCGCTTAAGATAACCCTGAAAAATGACATTTTTTAAAAGTTTCACTTTCCCTTGTGAATCGACAAGTTCAGTGTGAACTCATAGTTTATGACGATGGAAATGTATGGTTCATCGGAGTTGTTAAGTAAATCTTCATGGACCTTTCTGGAACCCACGAATCACTAAAAATTGGCTTCATGCCGAGGAGTTGTTTATGGAATTCTTGTCTAGCAACTGCTACGCTAACTTGCCACGAGAGGCCTCTTGAAGTTTACGCACTAGGTTATCATTATCGTAAAAGAGGAGGCGTGTTGGTCCGATAACAAAATGAATTGGCGTTTTTATCAACGACCTTCACATTAATACATCGTTCTGAGAAAGCTTTGCTGAGTATTCAGAAAATGATTGAAATTCAAATGAAATATAGCAGTTGGTCGAGTAGTGAATGATTTGAGTAACAAATCCAAAGTTGTACGATATTAGTGAGCAGAAAAATTTTAACTTTTAGTTCGAGGCGAGAATTAAACCTATTTTATCTTACGCAATAGACACTGATAATTTGACAAAAGAAAATGCTAGTTTGATCTAGTTTCTCGCAATTATTAGGTTCACAATAAAACATTATATTGCATAAGTACTGAAATATTATAAGAATTCTTATCTGGACTAAACCCGTTGTTAATTTGCTTTCCGCTTGTTTTCTACTTCAGAATGTCTGCAGACAAACCAGCAATAGTCAGCAAGAATATTCCCACAGAACTGTTTTCGAGACTCAATATTTCTTGATGAAAATGTTCACCATGTTAATCATTCTCATATCCACTAGCTCCACTATAGAGATAGTTCCACTCTGGGAGCTTAGAGGCTAACAACTCTGCGTTAACTTTCGGAATCTATTACCTCTTATTAGATTATTTAATTTATTTTGCGTGACATTGAGTTGTTTAGATTGAACATTTAGTAAAAATTCATTATCCGCACTTATAGAGGATTGAGTTTCAAGAGCTCGCTTTTGTTTTATGACTGTAAGAAATATGATGCAGGATGAATATGGACGGAAAATTGATCATTGTGAACCACTGGTCGTGAAGCAGATGATAAGTCAGGTTAGAAAACGGTCTTATTCTTTTGTTTGATAAGGCATTTATTGATGAAATAATGCAAAACAAGCTATGATTTGAATGATTCTTTGGAATCTATTCTTGCCTCATATCACAGGAATAGGAAATGGCACTGAAGATTTATAATTCAGCCAATGAAGAAAGCCACTAAAACAAGTATTCCCGCAGAAAGGAGACTTATTATTCAATTAATATTACAAAATTAAAATTCAAAATTAATAATAATTAATTATTATTCAGCCAATGAACATTTTCTTTAAAACAAATATTAAACAGAAAGTGTGTGGGCGGTTTCCACGGCATTATTAATTACTGACGAACAGATTCCACCGACTTTTTCACTTCATATAATTAATTCAATAATTCACAGTGTTTAAATCGCGTAGGAACCAACAGGAACGAACTACATATCCACACCAATTCACTTTCGGAGTGCAATTGGGTTCTGAATAAAGAGATACTTTACCGCACGCTAAGAATGTATTTTGAGTAATTGACTTGTTTCTTCATTGCTTCAGACTTGCAAATTTGTAGGTTGCGAAATAAGAATACAAAAATTTATATATATATATATATATATATATATATATATATATATATATATATATATAAAATGTTTGAATTCAAATGTTTCGAAATATGTCTCGGTCGATTAATTTTTTGTGGAAGACTATTTTGCCTATTTCACATCCAGAACAACTGGAAATAAGGCCGTTGTAACTGAGTTGAAGTTGCACTGTTTTATTTTGCCATAGTAATAATGTCAATACGTACGGGTAAGTAAAATCGTGGATGATATTTTCAATGATTCCTTTTCTTTCTGCCTGGGATGATGTATATTTCCTTACCCTATCGACGGTTATCCAAGATCATATTTAATAGCCACACCCATATCTAGAACATGGCTTTCACTGTCGCTTGTAATAAAGCATGAGATGTCTTGGCTATCCAAGGTCACTAACGTGCTAGCGCAATAACCTTTTCAGCACACAGGATCAGGGTTTCGAATCCGTCCTCAGCACTGGATATTTGCGTTACTTAGTCCACGTGTTTGTGTTTACGGTAGAGCCCTAGTTTAAAAAACTGTATGCCACAAAGCCATCTCTCGAATGAGTGGGCATCACGTTGAACACTTCACAATTTGACTTTGGTCCAGGCATTCTCATGAGTCAAGGGAGTCCAAAGGAATAATAAACGTAAGTTTTTCAAAATACATCTTTTCCCATAAAAATTTGTAAGAAAATTGAAGTTTAGTAATACTATAAAACATGAGTTCTAAACATAAAAGCTATTAATATTTGTAAATAAACGTCATTCGGCAATTTTAAAAATTATTTTCATTTCATATGGAGGTTATTAAATTTTCTTAATCAAGTATGTAATCTAATTGCCTTAAAATTCTCATTCCAAACTCTTTTAAAAATTCCATTATGGTCAATTTAAATCGTATCAATGTGCGAATAATTATTGTAATTTAATAACGAATTTTCAAGTCTGTGTGAGTTATGTTGTGTTGTGAGTGTTTACCTGGCAAATCCATACTTCCTAGTTCCGTCTTTCCGTCACGATCTCCCCTTCCGACCATATTTCCGCTTTGATCCCGGCAAAAAGCTTTTACGATTTCCATCTGTTTGCTAGCAAAGAGGAACATGGAAACAATTCATCTCAACAGTCAGTGTCACGTTAGTTCTTATCAGCGTGATATGAAAACAGGCCAAGTCTATTTGCAGAGGTTTAAGAATCCAAACATTGTAACAAGAGATTCATATTAAGTACTTAGAGATAAAAAGTGAAGAGAAGATTATTTCAGAAGAAACGCCCCTTTTACCTATCACCAGCTGTGGTGGCTCATTGGTAACGCCATTGCATCTGCAACATCACATGACGTGAGTTCCCAGGATTTGATTCCCCACAGTGTCAGGTTTTTAGGCTCAAGCTCGATATCTGGGGCGAATTCAACTATTGTCCGGAAGATAATTTTAGCTCTCCTTATGGGAAGTTTTCTATGTTTTTCCTATCAATACCATGAGAATGTCGTAGTCGGAGCCTAACAAATGAACCAGGGACCGCGTCTGATCTGCCCTTTCTCCTCGTTGTCTCCTCCTCTCTCCTTACACACACGCACACACACACACACACACACACACACACACACACACAGACTTACATTACCACACAAGTAGGGAGACCAGTCGGGAGCTTCGAGCTTTTCCCGGCTAGGCAATGACCAAGAGACTATGTATGGAGTGAGAAAATCGTTTAAGCCACTGTACGACTGTACCTTATCCCACGTTTCAGAGGGGGAGAAATACCCCCATATCTCGGAACATAACAAGCTATATACTTACGGGACTAATTATTTGACTAGCTGTCGGTCCCGGAAATTATTATTATTCTCATCCATTTACCTTTCAAGAAATGATAATGTTTTGCTCTCGGAAATGAAGAGCCGGTCTTGCGCTCTCTAATGTTAAAAAAAGAACCACTGACTGTATAATTTATGGAATGATTGCAATGTTAATGCACTAAACGTGTGGGTTATATATTCAAATATTCATGTAATGATTAACAAGAACTGACTATTCCTCTTGTGAAATAAAAACCAGTAGTGTTTAACGATACATATAAAATGCGATGTATATAAAAAATTATCACTTTTTCTATCCGATTTTTGCCGATCCTTCCTTCCTCTTCCTTGTCCCATCAACTCCCCCTCACACACTTACAATAACATGCACTACACTACCACATATTCCAGGAGACCGGTCGGGAGCTTAGAGCTTGTCGCGGCTGGGGCGGTGCCCCGCTGGTGGGAGAGTCCTGGTTAGGGGGAAACCCCACTAGTCGACGGTAGGTCGGCGCCGGATCTCCCCATCCAGCGGGAGAAGATCACCGCCATCTCCCGAGAAAAGACATGCACTACACTAACGGGACTAATGACCAAAGCAGTTGACGCGCCCGGAAACACGAAAAAAACCAACCAAACCAATCTATCGGATTTTTCTTACCGCTCCTTCCTACTGGCCAGTAATAAAGTACGATTCATCTATCTTAGGAGGCGTCTTATATCTTAGAAGTCCTATTAAATACCACACGTGCTTTGGAAATTCTCGGATAAATCCGGTTTTATGTCGGGAATGTCGGTTTATCGACAATTTCCAAAATACTCGTGATATTACCTAAATTAGTTGTTCAACTAAATATTTGTTATGATTTTGTCACAGTCGTTTACACAAAAATCTACAGGACGGATCTGAACGGCATCCGCCCCATTTTTTAGGACCCGTTGACGCGTGTCACAACATATACTGCGTGCCATGTCCTTGGACTTCGTCTCCTTGGCCTTTGAAAAGCCGCCAAACAGCCTGGGGAAAAAATAAAATTCTACGTAGGAAGATACTTTGCCGAAAAATACATCCTGCATTCGCCGCACGTGCGGGCTCTTGCTTGATTCGTAATCTTCGCAGCAGCTGAATCATGAGCTTGGCGTTGCAATACATGCTTAGCCTCGTCAGGTAGTCTTCAATGAATAAAGCTATTACGTATAGCGTGTACGTTTACGTAACGTAACCGTAACGTTACGTAAGCGTTACATTTGCACGTTATCTTTTAGTCAAAAAGTTGAAAAAATGCAAATAAATATTTTTTTATGATCAAACCTTTCTAAAGTCACAAACTAGTGGTGCTAAAACAGCACGTACTTTCTCGCACAGTGTCGTAAGCCAAGAACCCTGGGTTTAGTTTTAATGTTATAAGCGGCATCCAGCGGTAGTAATACCAGCATTGTTTGCAAGCTCAGAAGTCAAAGAATACACGTTGTTAAGACAACGGATCAACAAAGCTTAATATTCCATGCTTAGCGTGATAACGCTGTGCAGATGGACACGGTTCCGAACACATTACGTGCAGAAGGTGTGAAGAGGGCGTTGGATGGCCGTGATCTTTTAGAAAGACGCAAGGGATCATTCTCTAGAAAAACATTGAAGGGAACGCAAGTAAGTGGTTGGTGAGGTGCGAACGGATTCTTGGCATAGGCTGGGTATTATGTAGATGATATTAAGGTGGGAATTTATCATTAGTTAGAGGTTTGAGAACTTATTGTTTAAGTAGTATTGAATAGTAATTTTTATTTATCTACTAGTTGGTTTCGGATAAATAGACTCCGTGTTTCGAGGGGATATACAATACTGTAGCTCCGTAGATGGAAGAATTTTTTAATAAGGAGCTGATTATAGTCATTCGCAAGTAGGTGTTTCATACGAAACACAGATAGGGAAAGTCGTGACCGCGTGTTAATTTTGTGGGAAAATATTAAGTCCTAATCGTTGAAGACATGTATAATATTTTTAATTTAGGCAAGAACGCAAGAACTGGTGTAACAAGGATTCCATGGACCAAAGATTCCATTCCATATTATAGTAAGCTTACGAACTTATATTCAAACCCGTACGGTGTTTTAATGCTCTATATCGAAAAGTAATTCTAATGAGATAGAAATCGTAATATACATATAGCAATAAATGATAAAATTTTATGTATAATTGGTTTCAATGAATAGAACTTCCAGCAATCGTGATTCTGTGTACAATTACACGTCCACATGCAACAGGTAAGGAGTAATATGTTGTATGTCGAACCCATGGTTAAGTTGAAAGTAAATTCAATAAATTCGTGTTCAAAATTTCACAATAGTGACGGATATGTGACATAATACCGCAATTGCTGCCCATATCAACATATCTTAGCCATCACTCGTAAAACTCAAAACAAATGGTATAAGAGCAGGTATAAAAACTAATTCTTTCAAAGCTAATTTATTAACACAAATTCGACCACCATTCGACTAATATATATATATATATATATATATATATATATATATATATATATATATATATTTTGTGACATACCAATATGGAGACATGTTTATTTACAGAATATTTGTCGTAAATGGGCGAAATGGTTAGGGCAAATAATATGCAATATGGCGCCTTAGTAACGACGTCGTGGTTGTTGTCAGGATAAACAAACATACATCTGACCGTGGAGGTGGCAGCGTGAGTAGGAGGAAATATAAGAGATTTGTGGATTGGTTGAAGAAGCGTCGACTGATTATTAAAACAGAAGTTTGGGCATTTTGTCAAAATAAAAGAAAGCCGAGGCATTGTGGGTTTGAAAAGGGAGGATAACATTCATTCGGCCGCATGTCGTGACGGTGAGCAGTTCGCTCGCGAATAGATTAATTTGTGCATGTTAGGACTTATAAAAATTTCGGGGGTCTACAATACGTGTTGGGACTTTGAAATATTTTCGTGTGGTGGAACAAGAATCGGACTTGAGGGACATATTCGGACTTCGGATATTTTCGTGGCAGAACCAGAAGTGAACTTGTGATACTTCCAAGATTTGGGGAACGTGTCGAGTTCCGAATATTTTGCTGTGCATAAAAATAAGACTTGGAGTTTTTTCGCGAGTGAACTCGCGAGTGAAGCGGTGAATCGGCGGTGTTCGTTTTTAAAGAAGAGAAGCAGATTCGTAGTAATTGGACTTCGGGACTTCGGAGCTTCAAAAAGGAAGGGAAGGCGTTTCTTCGAGGTACCACCAATCAAGAGCACGCGAAGACCAGAATCGCCGTATAAGGTTCAAACCAGGTCATGACTAAGAAAGTTTCTCAATTTAAATGTTTTACATTTTAATTTGCTACATTGATAGAAATAAACATTAAGTTTCTCTTGAAAGAAAGATAAAATGATTTTCATTGGCCAATTCAAGCTAATAAGTAGCTACATCAAATCTCTGTTTTCAGATTCTTCGCCATCCTGTATAGATGGCAGATCGGGTAATCGGCTATTAATAGATAAATAGCGATTGTTTCTGACGTGACCCATCGACCCAGCTAGCGGGGTAATATTCAGTTTTTTTTATCAGAATAATAATAGTTAAAAGATTATCGTAACCTTTTTCCTGGCGCCCATGTTATTAGAAATTTGGAAACGGGTTACGACGAATCACCCAATAATTGTAGCAGTTAGGGTATGTTTGCTTATATATATATATATATATATATATATATATATATATATATATATATATACCAGTTTTAGTATATAAGATAACGAGTATAGTAAGGTATTAGTTTTCGTTTTACAGTTGCAATATTTAGTTGATTAATATTAAGTTCAACAATGAAATGGTATTTTCAGAATATCCAACAGCTTCCATGCACCTCGCAAATTACTAATACAGAATGGCACCGCCCCTAACAAAGCGCAGGAAATTCTAATTTACCATTTCGATTTTTTTTCAAATTTCCGCAAAAAAGACTCATTTTCGAAAAATTGAACATGACAGTATTTGAAGATCTAATTTTAATGACCACATTTTTTTCAACATCTTCATAACTGCAGTTGGGTGAAGACTCGGAAAAAGTATATTTTTGCAGTTTTCGAAAAATCAGGAATTGGAAGATTTCAACGAACATGAGGCCTGCACCATTGTCTTAAGCGTTCTATATGCTATAAAAGATCAAACTTTAATCAAAAAAATTAATGGCGTTTTTAAGAAAACAGTTTAAAAAAAATAAAAATTGCATATTTGACACAAAATACCGAAAACCCTACTCATATTTTCCAAAAATCGAACAAACAATGATTTGAAGATCTATTTTTGATGAACACATTTCATTATGAAAAAAATATCTTCATAATTGTAGTTGTAGGAAGAGACCGAATTTTTTTAAATTTTACAATTTTCGAAAAATCAGCGTTTTCGACGAAAATGAAACCTGCATCATTCTGTTAAACGACTTTCAGACCAACAACAAAGTTTAATGGAAGTCGATAGAACATTTTTTGAAAATTTTGGAAATGTCGCAGGGGCTTCATATAAAGTACTCCCCAGAATGACAACATCGATTTCAAATTCAAGGAGCCACGACATGATCCACACTAATGGAGGAGTATCAATTTTGAAGAAAATCGACTGAACGCTTTAACCGCTAGCGTTGTTCACAGACAGACGTTTCAATCAATCGATTTTTCGGTATCAAGGATCCATAAAACAGGGATTCTGACTACATTGCGTGTTAGCGGTTTTTTTTTCTAAATTTTGTAACTGAATTTATTCAAAGTTCCGTTTCCAGGGCCTACCATTAAGAGTTTTTCTGTGGAAAATTTGCCGCTTCATTACATAACTTTTTCTTAAGAAATACCTTCTTAGGGACGAGAAAGTAAAAACACATTTCTCTGGCCAGGAGGCCCTGGAGGTCGAGTGCCGTCGGTGGCGGATTTTTGACACTAGCTAGATAGCCAAGTAGAATACAGACACTGTGTGGAAGAGAATTTTAGCGGCCCGCTTCCCGTGGTTTCTCCTAACAATTCAAGGTGAATGATAGAGCACCTTTACAACCAAGCCACGAACACGCGTGATCTTTCCTTCTTCGTCACTATTCCTTTCTCTCCCGTACACACACACACACACACACACACACACACACACACACACACCGAGGCACACACACACACACCGAGGCACACACGTATACATACTACATTACCACACATATCGGGAGACCAGTCGAAATCTTAGAGATGATCCTGTCGGTGACTCGCAGGGGGAGATACCAGGAGGGAAGCCACCCAATGGATGTGTAGGTCAGCGTCGGATCTCACGTTCCAGCGGGGGAGGATCAGTGCCACCTCCCGTCAAAAACATACACAAAACTCACGAGACCAATCACGAAAGTAGATGAGTCTGGAAACACGAAATTTTCATTCACCCCTCTTGTCCACCGATGATATTATGAAGCAACGGACAAATGATAATTCCTCGTACCTTTCATTTACGAACGAACCCGATGTGCAAGAGGAGCGGCAAAACATGCAGACGCCCTGCAGCAACCCTAGTCCAGACGGCTCCCCGACGTCTCTGCTGGAGGACTGCGGCACAATTTGCCCAGCGGCCGCGTATTAAAGCTCGATGAAGCAGTCTTGACAGCCATTAGGCCCCTTCTTAATTCTGTCATAAACATTTACGATCTCTTTGGCTCCTGCAGGCGCTGACGCGTGCGCGCCGGAGTCGCTCGGCCGTTAAACGTTCTCGGAAGGCGACCTGCTTCTGCGAGGGTTGGGGGTGGCACGGGCTTGTGGGAAAAGGCCCCACAAGAGATTCGAGAGGGCATTAGTAGATCCACCTTGAGGAAGGCGTGCCTTTTTCTGGCACCTAGTGGACGATATGCGAGTTCATGTCTTATTGGCTAACTTAAGTGGATCAACAAAAAGCAGTCTGTAGGTTACGAAAAAACAGTATTAGTAGAAAAGTTGAGATGTAAATTTCCTACCGTTAACATGACTATTTTGAAGTAAATTCATTCACACATTTCAATCCAACTTGTGACATTTTGAAGCAAAACCTAGGATCAAGTTTTGGAAAACATTTGAAATATTAGAATAGAATAATTATGCTGACGAAATGAAATAAAAGGAATAAAGTATTATTATAAGACGTTTTCCTGCCAGACGCCACTGCAGTCGGAGCCAGATCGTTGCACATAGATTAGGCGTTTTCTGTGGCGGCTCCTTGCGGTAAGCAAAGTAAACAGAGCCTGCCCTAATAAATGTGAACCAATTTAGTACATTTTACAGTAATAAAATTGAATTTTATTATGTGTAGAATAATTTTAAAATGTAATGACTTATATTTTGTGTAATTATTTTTCATCTTGAAATGAAAGATGAACATTTCATATATCCAGATATCCTAGCCCGAGGTATTCTTATATTCTCATTTCAATGCTTCATTATATTACACAAGCCCGCGCAGGATGTTTCGTTCTCTCTTTTTGCAGCCTCTCACCTTTCTGGGTACGAACGTTTGGAGGTGCCTCGCTTCGCGTATTCTCAGAATAGGTCCTGTAATGAGCGTAGAGTAGTGCGCTATGTCCGTACTAGATTCATGCTCGTTCTGCTTAGATAGACAAATTCTGATGCCGCCTGTCCTGAAGGAAAACATAAATTTACAATCCCATTGGAAGCGTGACGAGTGTGTTGTTTGATTGCCGAGTTAACAAGCTAAGACTAATTATTTGCGAATAATTTTTATTTCATTTTGAAAATAGTATTTTTGTAGCGTATTATTTGTATGTGTTACTGGTATTCGGATTTAATTATAGTTTTACGTCAATATTATATCTGATTCAGTGAGTGAACAACTATGTACTGAGTTTAAACATTTGTTTAGATGAAAATGATTTGCGGCCACTGAATTCACAGTAATTGTCTCTGTTCTTCGAAGAAGTGTAAGAAATACAAACATCGAAAACAAAAAAATACAAAAATATTTGCCGCGGTTTGGATTTAAAATCGAACGCTAAGCATCATGAGGTAACAAGCTTTTTCCAACGCTACGGAATCCCATATCAGAAGCAGTCCAATGAAAACCAATGTTTGAGTGATTCTAACTTATAATTCAAACTCTACGAGATATACTTATTACAATAAATTAAATATTAATTAATTTAAATGATTAAAAGAGATAATTACATTAAATGATTCAAAGAATTTTTAAAAGTAGATTGCAATTAGAAGAACTCATAACTTTAATATCTAAGGTATAAGATAGGTTAAAAAATTGAACTTTTGCAATTTTGCAAACTGCTCTTTCCCCCCTCTCACAAATGAAGAAAACATTTGAAGACGTTTTTTCGGGACATCTCGTTTTCATATTTTTTAAAATTGTTACGATTTCTCAAAAATTATCCGAAAACTCCCTACGCGTATTCTTTAAGTCATATGTTTCAAGAAACGCGGTTTTTTCGGTATTAGGGACCTCCAAAACCCTATATTTTGCTCATAATACGTAAGCGAGAAAGTAATCGTGTACAAGTACAAAATACTAGTACATGAAAACACACTTCTGTATAGGGACTAACGAAACGTATTTTTAGGTCAAAGTATGGACAGTTTTTCCTTAACCATTTCATAACTTTCTCTATACTACTTTTACGAGAAAGTCAAAGCGAGTAGTTCGAAGTAGATGTCGTAAATTAAAAATCTAAGTGAAGCGTTTAGAAACACTTGAATTCCAATTGCTGTTTAATTTTAAAGACGACTGCCGTATGTGTCTTCGCGTGCAGGAAAAGATGTTTTGCGTAGCACAGATGCTCCTGAGATCACGTGCCACTTTACGACTCTTGCAAACTGCGCTGCATTGGAATGGAAAGCACCTGTTTCAATGATCTTTATGTCGCAAAGGAATTAACCAAGAGTTTTGTCGTCATTCATTCAATGAACTGCACCTCTTCGATAGAGTTTTTTTTTTAATTTATTTTTATCCGATCGACCATATGGCCTTACAGAAGTGAGAACATTATTTATTAATTAACATTATGGAAACTTCCTAAAGTTTTTTAGAGTGTTCTTACTCGGCAAGTAATATATAATATTGTAATTTGGTTTTATTTTCTATTAGCTGTGGAAAGATTTTTCCGTAAGGATTGGTATAGGTATAAAGGTTTGAAAGATTTTGTTGATTTTGTTTTAAGGCGGTTTGAAAATGTCTTTAGAAATCTAGATTTGATTCAGTTTGGGGAGTTTGCTTTTGTCCTAGTTGAAAATGGCTGTACTTGGGCAGGATGGTAGAGATTGAAAAATTTGGAGGATAAGTTGATCAGATGATCAGTGATTGATGGTATTTGGAGTTCATAATGAATTTGTTTATTGGGTATAAACCATGATGCGTTAATGAGTCTTCTGAGAAATTTGTTTTGGAAAGTTTGTAAAGCGTTTATATTACTGGGTGCAACGTTTATCCAGGCTGGACAGGCATATGTCAAGGTGGGTCTGATAATACTTTGTAGAGGAGCAATTTAGTTTCAACTTTTAAAGTGGATGAGGAATTAATAAGTGGATATAGTTTGACTGCTTTTGCTGCTGCTTTTGTAATACTGCCTTAATGTGTTGCTTCCATGTTAAACGTCTATCTATTAGTACTCCCAGATATTTTGTGGGTGTGGAATTGTTTAACCAGGGTTGTGAATTATTTATTTTAAAGGTGGAGGGTTTTGGGTTTCGGAGGGTGAAAATCTTTGTTTGTGTTTTGTGGATTTATCTTGAGTCGCCATTTATGGAACCAGGTGGTGAGAGTGTGAAGGTGGGATTGAATATGGTCATATGCTAATAGAATGTTTTGATGAGATGAGAATAATGCTGTATCATCTGCATATAAGGTTATGTTAGAATCTGATGATGTGGATGATCTGCTGTATAGATATTGAAAGAATGGGAGCAAGTACAGATCCTTGAGGACACCTGCAAGAATGCTGTGTGTTGGAAAGAATGTGGTTTACTTTGACCTGAAAAGTTCTATTTGTAAGATAACTGTGAATAATTTTTGAAGATAATCAGGAGTACCTAGTTGGTGAATTTTATAAAGTAAACCTTGATGCCAAATGCTGTCAAATGCTTTAGTTATGTCTAGAAAGACTGCTATTGTGTCTCTTTTGAATGGAAACTATTTGCTATATGTTCGACTAGACGTAATAGAGGTGATTTGTTGAATGATTTGGTTTGAAACCAAATTGTTTTTTTGGTATGGTGTCATTTGAGTTTAAGAAATGAACTAGGCGACTGAGAATTAATTTTCAAAAATTTTAGCTATTGTTGGGAGCAGACTAATAGGCCTGTAATTTGAAGGGTCATTAGGATTAGTTTTGGTTTATTGATTGGTAATATAATAGCGTGTTTCAAGTTTGAGGAAGCAGCCAATTCAGTGCAGCATTGAAGGTGGCTGTTATGGCTGCAATGCAGCTGAAGGAAGTTGTTTAAGTGTTTGGTTGTAATGTTGTCGTGTCAGGTGATTTTTGTTTTCAGCTGTTTGATGATTTTTGGGTTTCTACTGGGAGATGAAATGAATAGGGTGTGGAACTGTGGCGTGTGATTGTTTCATAAATTCTTATTTCTGTATTGAATTGCTGGTTAATTATTGAATTCAGTTTGAATGTTTCAGAGGTGTTTTGCTATTATTTCAGCTTTTGATGTTCTGGATAAATTAATACATTGTTTGAAATAAGAGGAGGAACATTGCTTTTCTCTTTAGTGAAGTATTTAATAGTTTGCCATTGCTGTCGAGAGTTTGGGTGGAGTTGTTGAAGATGCTGCTGGAATTTGACATGTTTGTGATTGGTAATCATGATTTTAATTTCTTTGGTAAGTTTGTTTAGTTTCTTTTGTCGGTGCGTTTCGGTTTAAAATCCATTTGCGTCTAATGGCCCGTTTGGTTTTAATGTGATTTATGATATAATATGGAAGTGCATCAGCATTTGGTTTGTTAGTTGTAATGTGAGGAGTAGTTGATTCGGAGTGAGCTTTTGTGATTGTTTGAATGATATTCATGATTGAGTTGTTGAGATCATCATTATTTTGTATACGAGTTGGAAAGATTATTTTGAGCTAATTAACATTTTAAAATAGTTCCAATTGGTATAACCTTTTATTTTGGTGTTTTGATGGTGAATAGTGTCATTTGATATGTCAATGGTAATTTTAATAGGTAGGTGATCTGAGTCTAATTCTGCTATTACTATTTGTTGAATTGTTTGGTAGAAATTTTTAGTTATAACTAAATCAGTATATCAGGGTACATTTGTATTGTTAGAAAAGAACGTAGGGAACTTGGAGCATGAATATATATATTGTTGTAAGGCTGTATTTGAGTAGTCTTTTGCCATGGTAATTCGTTGAGTTACATCCCAGGCTTGATTTTTGCAGTTGAGATCACCAAAATTAAAGTTGAAGTGTTTGTAGAAAATATTTCATTTAGTTCATTAGTAGGAAATTTTGGTTTGGTGGTCTGTAGGCGGCAATGATATTTATTGGTCCGTTATTGGTATAAATTTGGATTGCTACAGTTTCAAGGTTATTAGTTGTAGGTGAATGAATTTGTGAGTGTTTTAGTTTACTATTAATAGCTATTGCTGTCCCTCCAGAGCAATTAGTCTGGACCTGTCACTTCTATATATTTTGTAGCCGTATAACTTGCTTTTCTTTTGGAACAAGATGGGTTTCACTGATGCAGGCAACGTGAATGTTATGATGGTGTAAGTGGTGAAAGAGAGTATCCTGTTTTTAATACCGTTAGCATTGAAGTTAAGAATAGTTAAACTCTTTGGATTATCCATTTTGGATTGTTGGATTGGTAGGTGATATTGCTAATAGGCAGGGATATAAGTTAAAGTAAATATTGAGGTTCTTAAATTTATTGATTTTATCGCTTTCATGAAGGATTGTAGAACACTGAAAAATTTTAGGAAGTTTTGTAATTTTCCAAATATAGAACATAAATTCTTCACTGTTATCATAGATCTATATTTAAGATAAGTGAACTTGTTGGAAAAAGGAAACTGTTTTGGGAGTGATTAGAAGTATGTTTATTGCGGTTTGTATTATCCATGTTGATTGATTGACGACAAAAGATTTTGAATTTGGGGCATTAGCGTTGACAGAACTTGGTAACTACTTTTGTAATAATGTTAGTTAGTAAATTTTCTAGGTTACTTGTGTGGTTATTCCATTGATTAGTTGAGGCGTTAATTGGGGTGTAATTTGCAATATTTGGTCTAGTGGGAAGTGGAGGAAATGTTGACTAAAGTTTTGTGTAAAATCAGCATTGGTGGAACCGAGTGATTAAATGTATTCATTTTAGGAGGTAGTTTATTATTTGTGTTTCGAGAGTTGTAATTTACGGTTTTGTTCAAGTTTTGGCATAATTTTTGTATGTAGGACATCCTTTATAATTAGCTGTGTGGTTCTGAAAACAATTAACACATTTGGGAGTTGCTTCATTTTGGGTAGTTTACATTCTGAGTAATGATGATTACCTATGCATCTGACGCATCTTGGCTGAGCCGCAGTTAGCTTGTGATGGCCATAACGCTGACATTTTTACATTGTATTGGACCCTGTGTATTAGTTCTAATATATACTTTAATTCTACAATAATATACTCACTAAGATTTAATATTTGTCTGGATTCTTCATTGTCAATAAGATCTACTGCCACTGTTTGCATAGGTGTTTTATCTTTGTTGTAAAGTCTGGTGCACTTTAATCTGAAAAGTTTTAGATTTGAGTTCGTTTATAATATCTTCGTCTTTGAAGTACGTGGAACATCCTTGAGAACAACTGCAAATTTTTGACTGTAGGGTCCCTATAGGAGTGGAATTGTACATTGTTTTGATCACAGAAATGTCTGAAATCACGAAAGTCTTTAATTTCTTGGAAAAATATTTTAATATTGTATTTTCAGTTTTGTGTGAAGTTTCCTGAGGTAACACTTTAATGTCATTGATAAGGCGTTATAGTTTTCAACTCCGTGGATTATATTGGTGGATTTTATTTTTGTTGCTAGATTTTCATTTAGTTGAATATTGTTATTAACTGGTTCATTTGTTTGAAGTAGTTCATATCTGTTACTCACTGGTACGGCATAACCTACGTGTTCACTATCATGGTGCCTTTAAGTCTTTTACGCTCTTCTGATTCAGTAGATTGGTAAGTACCATCTTTGTGGAGTTGGGTTGTTAATTTCATTAATGTTTACGTTTTGAGTTGCACTTGCAGGTTGTTGATGTTGCAGGAGCTGCGTTGGTTGGTAATGCAGCGGTAATGGCGTATAGCCATTTTTTGGCTGTTGAGGTTGTTGCTGCTGTAGTAGTATTGTTGTTTAGTTGCTGGTGGTGGATGAGTTCTTCACATCCATATCAGAGGATTGCTTCATTCATAGCTTGAGATACCAGAGAGCCGGTTTCTGCTAAGCTTACTTCGTGGGCACTTATATTTTCCATCACGAGATCACTTTCAAAAGTTGACACTGGTTTCACTATACACTCGAAACGTACACTTTTCAGTTAAATTGGCCGTTTCATGCTGCAATGCAGCATTTTTGGCGTGGGCCGCCCAGAACTGGTGCGGTTAATCACTGCGCGCGTCCTAGGTTACAACTGATAAGCTGATACTATAACTCAGACTGTGACTACTGAACGCGAAAGGTTAAGCGTGCGGAGCGCTCGGAGAGGTGTTGCCTCGACGAGAGCTGGGCTCGAACTGTTTCGATAGAGTACATTAAGATAGAATGAAGCTAGAATGTAAATAATTATCAAAAAGGAACTTTCGATTTATTCAGGCCGCTGCTTCAGGCAGGTGACTTATGCGTAGTACCATAGAAGTAAACTTCTCTAAATGGAAAAATATTCTCATTATTCTAGGATGTTATGTAGGAATTACTACGATCCTCTTCAGAAACAATGAACAGTAGTAATGTATTGTTTTGAGTTAGTG
This sequence comes from Teleogryllus oceanicus, assembly GCA_964035755.1. Lineage (NCBI taxonomy): Eukaryota > Metazoa > Arthropoda > Insecta > Orthoptera > Gryllidae > Teleogryllus > Teleogryllus oceanicus. The sequence continues at coordinate 49,475,999 of CAXIVR010000003.1, read as the reverse complement.
TTTGTTTAAGAACACAAATTACATCAAAATTAACATAGTACCAAGCCCAGTTCTCACTAAAAGAATTGCTATAGCCTTCAGTAACATTTCTTTTTTTCTTATTGTGATTTCTTTTTAGAGAGGGGAATATGTATGTGATTATGTAAATATTACTCGAAATATAACACATTAATTGTTGCAGATTAAACGTTTTCCATTCATTTTCAAGAGTTTCATTCCAATCAGAATATTTTTGGCTTTGATGGTGTAACAGCTAGCGTATCGGATTGATATATGTAAGTTCGAGGATTAAAATCCGATTCAAGCAATGTATTTTTAAGGAAGAAAAAATCTTTTGCACTTCGCTCTTTGTGGGAGAAGAAGATAGGCCGGTTGTCCCATGTTGGTTTATTTCGTGTAAAAGATCTTCAAGTCTACAAAGAAGCCTCTGAGTTAAATTGAAATCGCCACTTTCATCGCCCTTGTGATGCCTCCTTTCTCCGCTAGATGGTGATAGGAACTCGCGTAGCAACATTAGCGTGATTAGGTGGAAAAACAGGCCTGATGATCTGAGCCTCGTCACGTAAAATCAGGCATCACTGATTGATTGATTGATTTTAATAGTTATATTTCACACTATTTTATCTCTTTGGCTGATTATTTATAATCTTCATGGTGTTTTTTTTTTAAATTTTGTTGTAGAAGCCCTTCCTAAAAATCAAAGGAATTCTAGTTCAATGTGTAACAATGGTATTGACCCAGAGAATTCATGAAAAATATTCAACAAAGCAGGGAGATTACTCAATCGATTTAGAAGAATGAAAGATTTGGATCTAATAAACCAGACCAAACTTCAAGATCCTTACTTTTATGTATCTCGAAGTAACTAACATCAAAATGATAAACGTGCCAGATATTGGCACACAATTTACGAGTAATCGGGACTTCGCTTGAAAGTAGCAAATTCCTTGTGGTGTTTAAATTAAAGAGGTTCATTAACTGGAATAACGAAACCCTTTAAGAAACGTTACTTCGGTTGCTTAAACACATTTTAGTTTCAAGGACGGGAATTCAGTGAATATTAACATTTTCTGCATAATCACACATTCGAGTATTAATTGCAATTCTAATAAACGAAGCTGCCAGCATAATGACACCATAAAAAACATAGCAAAATTATCATGTCCAAGGTATCAACAATTTTCATGAATCAGGAACTAGAACGAGGTAGAGTCAAGAAAAAAAAAACGCAGGCCTACTAAACTTAAAAAGTCTACAACGACCCTGAAAATTACAAAAATGTTTTTCACAGTGAAAATAGTCCCTTAAAACTCTTGTTCATGTCAATACCTCATGTACGCACGTCGAAGCTAGATCCCGCAGCGAGTGCAGGGGAGACGCGTCATAATTGCATGCTGTAAAAACAGGTCGTAAACACTTCGCATATGGAGTTGCAATCGAACGGCCGAGAAACGCAACCGCGAAAATGTTCAAATAGCTATTACGAGCCTATAAATATCGTTTACGGGCGGTCGTCAACACAACCTGCCTGAGGAGTTGCCACACGCGTCGTAGAGCGCGGAAGCGGCGAGGCTCGGCGTGGCGAGCCCGCTGGAGCTCCTGTGTTCTTCTCCTGGTCCGTTTAACGACGCTCTTCCCCCGATGCCGCCCCTAGGCCTCACATCGATCAGGTTAACGTTCTTCTATTCTCGAACGCCCAGTTCCCGACCCCCTTTCCAATTGCGTGTACACATGTGGTACTCACTGTTCTTTAAATAATTTCAAACAAGGAGGAAGACATTTCTAGTAACATTGTAACATACTCTATAGCGGTGTATGTATGTGAGAGTGTGTGTGTATGTGTAGGTGTTGCGTGTGGATGTGTTTGTGTGTGTTGATATACTAATTTTTTAACATAGTGAACCGTTGAAACTTCGTGACTTCATGTATGGTCAGGTGATCTCAGTGATGGGGTTCGTCAACTGCGTGATTCCGGGTGCGTCCACCGCTATTGTCATTAGTCCCGTAAGTGTAGTGCTTGTGTTTTTGCTCGAGAGGAGCTCCCTACTGGATGGTGGGATCCGGTGCCGACCTACCGTCGGCTAACAGGGTTTCCCTAACCAGGTATGTCCCACCAGCGGGGGACCGCCCGAGTCGGGACAAGCTCTAAGTTCCCGAATAGGAAACCGCATTGCGCTTTTAACCAACAGCAATATATTAAAGCTGGTGGCTAATACTTTAAAATGAAAAACGGAATCGTTCAAATTTCAAACTAAACCAACAAAATAATCGGTATTCATATTACAAAGTCCTCGGCGAACTCCACACTTTCATTTAATTGCAATCGTGGCGCCTCTGCGCGGACAAAAATAATAACTGTGGTTTAGCCCAACGATTCCATTGCGGTCACAGCGACTGTACAAACAGCGCCGAGGGTCAATACTCGAAATATTCAATGCAAACCAAATGAATGCACTCTATTGAGTTTCACAGCACTGTCATCAAAAGCTTTGTTAATGCACTGAATTGCTCTTAATATATCGACACTGATTATAACATTTTCAACGACAAAACAAGCGTATATTCACCACCTATTCTACTTTTTTCTTCTTTTTTCCCAACATTTTAGGGCTACTACCTCATGTCTCTCGATGCATCGTTTTAGCAACAGCTATTTTACTTCCGAACAATCATATGAAAGTTTGAAGTGTGGCCACAAAGCTACTGAAATTTTGTAATTTTAACGATTAAAACGAGTTTATCATCAAATAGGGAAAATAAGTGTAGTTTCTAGAAAATAAGCAAACGTTATTTACAGCCTTACTTTGATAAATATGAACTCAATGTAAATTATGTCAGTAATTCAAGTTATGTTTTAATCATAGTTAACTGTGTAACCACGATTCCATTTTAATTGTGATAAGTAGACGAGAATACAATATTCTTTAGGCAAACAGTGATGACAACAAGCTCTATTAACATGTTTATGTAATGTTCCGCTGTCCCCCGGCACTCGCCACCTATTTGCGAGGTTAACGATGTCGATTAAGCCTCCGAAGCTGGCTCTAACTAATAAATTCATGTTGAAAAAGATGTTCTATAATTCATATTTATTTTTGTAAACATTACATACAAGTCAAAAGAAATAATTTGATGTGATGTTTTCATGCTCAAATTACATTTCCTAATATGAATTCTAATGTCAGGAATAGAGCCCGTAAACAGTGAATAAGTGCAAATAATGATGATATTTACTTCAAAACGTAGTAATAATGAAATGTTACTGAAGCAATCAATGCAGAAACTATTCGATCGAATGTAAATTTCTTGTTTCAACACATCTTTAGAGATTAAGCCACCAGATAAATCAAGGATTTTTACGCCCGTACATCCAATCATAACAGCCACTACTTTAACCGTAAACAAAGCGTACAGGGAATATTAAGATTTAACGACATAACAGTACTATATTTTACACATCTTAGTATAATTAGTCATGCCAAAACAGTCAAATACCTGTTACAAGATCCTACAGTTTGAATTTTTCTCACAGAAAAATTAATTAAATATTTTGATTGAAAAACGAAAAGGAATTAATTATGACTTGAGAAAACCAATAAATGATTATAATGAAATTACTGATTCCAGAAAGTCATTCAAAAAAGGAATTGCAAATATTATAAAGTTTCACGCGATTATTTTATTTAAGAAAGTAAAAATCTAAATCAAAACCAAATTCCTATGGGACTTATTTTAATTACTTATATTTATCCAACATTTTCAAGACATGTAAGAGGGAGGACCAAGGTACAGTAAGAAAGTTTCAGAATTGAAATAAACTAATTTGGAAAAGAAAAATTATTTGTTAAATTATCACACCTTTGCCAAAACACTATCTAAGCAATCATATTAAGAAACTGAACGATAAAATCCCAAATCCCAAACCTATTGCCAAAAGGCCAAGGGGGATTATTGATGTCAAGATCTTTCAAAATGTGAAAGATTTTTTTCCAAAAAAAGTATTTATGCTAACATTGTCTGTACATAATTGAATATCCAATTGACGAATGCATTCAATACTCATAAATTATCTTCTGATATAGGAAACATTTTTAGTCAATATCACATAATCGACGAAAATTATACGACTCAAAGCGAAATTCTGTTTATGAATAATTTACTTTTGACTCAGACATTATTGCAGCTTTCTCACACTATTACTTGCTTACACATATTTTGTAGTTATGATTGAGGTAACTTCAATTCATAATTTGTTAAATCTGCATGAGAGATTACGATGGAGCATGTCACGCATGGTACAGGAAAAACGAATAATATTTTAAATAGAAATAATGTTAATAATGTCTTATTGCAAGATCAGTTAAAAAATTAAGTACATAAATAATTTATGTTGTTAAGGGGATGTTAGAGAAATTGTGCACGATAATGATATGAATGTTTATCGAGATACTCATAAAATTATCCTTATGAGAATCAAAATGAGTGTCTTGAAGTTTTTGGACACAGGTGCCGTAGGAGTCAATGATATTTTTCAGGGGCCAATGACGATCAAGGGAATTGATTTAGGGGTCCCAACCAATCCCCCCAACACTGACAAGTAATTGGTATAATCAAGATCAGATTCCATTCATTGTGAAACATATTAATGAAGTTGGTAACTATTTGTTTTCTGATATTATTTGTCTGTATTATATGTTTTAATCTATTAATATATAAATAATTTGCTCAACTTTTGGAATTTTAGTTGATTCTCACGAATGAAAATCGAGGTTTTATGCAATTAGAATCTGTGACTTTTTGAAAACTTGTTTATAATTGCGAAATTAAAAGTAATTAAAGTAGAAACAATAATAATAAAATAAATCTAATGAAACATTTTTCCAAAACTTAAGTTCATATACTTCGTGTTATTGTTTTCTTCAAATTATTCATGTGCCATCGTTTGTGTTATGATTGTTGGGTACTGTATATTATATACGTAAGGTACGGCGAAACAAACATACAATACACTAATTTGTTACTAAGCTTGATCTATAATTTCTAGAACAGCTTGTTTGCTCTCTGATCAGCAATGAATTTGAATCTGATAATTTTAATCCCTGATCTGATAATAAAAGACAAAAATCTTCGCACAAAATGTAAACGATCGTGTGTCTAAAATCTACATGCAACTATTTCTAAAACAACAATCAGCTGCAAAAACATAGAATCTTTTGACATGTAGTTGATCATTCTCTGGATCAAGTGGTGACAGACGAGAGATGGTTACCACGTGGATATCAACAAAGTAATGAAAAAAAAAAATGGAATGTTTGTCATGCGACGTTTTGCACGTGAGGAAATTAAGAACGTATTTACACTAATGTACTAATTTTACACTTCCTTTTCTTCTCACCAATACTGTTAATTGTAAACAAGGGCAATCTTACGTTTCAGCAAAATCCTAATATTTATTTATAATGTAATTGCCGGCTGTTTCAGCCTTGGTTTGCACCCTCTTCAGACCGTTTATAATGTCATGTTATACGCAACAAAGAAATATCAGTTCTTGGAGCGTATGATACATGTGTATGCAATTCTTAATTGCATCTACATGTAATTGTAACAATTCTGAAGAGGGTTTAAAGGAAGGATGGAAACATCGGAAATTATTTAAATATGAACATTTTGGCAAAACGTAAGAAAGTTGTTAATATTTAGAATTTCATAAAACTGGCAGAAATTTTGAGAAATGAATACGTCGTTACAAAGCCAGCATGTTGTGTAGCGAGGGGTGCAGAAGTCAGTGGTGGCACGGCATGGCACTCACCTGACGGCGGCGTCGGCGGCGCGGCGTGGGGCGACGCGACGCGACGCGATGCGGTGCGGTGGCGCCGGCGGCGTCGGCGCAGGTGGTGCGGTCGGCGGTGGGCGCCGCTGCGTGAGCGGTCGCTGCTGCTGGTGGTGGCGGTGGTGGTGGTGGCGGTGGTGCTGCCGCGCGCGCGCCGCCAGGCGGTCGGTGGCGATCTGACGGCGACGCGTCGCGACGCGCAGCGCAGCGCGATTCTCACGCCACGACCTCCTCCACCTCCGCCTCCGCCTCCGCCGCGCCTCGCCTCGGCACTGGCGCGGCGCGGGGGGCCGGAGACGGGACTCGGGCCCGGCGGAGAGGGAGACGGAGCATGAAAGAGAGAGAGACACACTCACAGCACAGAGGGAGAGAGAGAGAGGGAGAGGCGCTTGCGTAACCGCGTCCGCGGGCCCCGCGCCGCCGCTGTGGGGCGACTGCTTTTATGGGCGGGCGGCTCACTACGCCCTCCCTCCCCCGCCGCACACACGCTCCCTCATCGCCCCTCCCCCCCACCACCACCACACGCCCCTAAAGGGGGGGGGGTGAAACCTGCAACGAGTTATGGGCTCATCATTAATGCCCAATTGATATCGCAATGCACTGGCTGCTAGTTTCATAAATATACACCGAATAGTATTTAGTGCCACTACAACTAACACTTGACCTTCAGGGAATTCGTCTACATTATATGTAATAATTGTTGATTCACCCCCTGTCCCAACTTCAAAAATATTACGTAAAACAATGCCAGATTAAATATTATAATACAATTATAAAACACCCCAATCTGTTGAAACAACAGTTGGTGACCTCCAGGAATACTTCAAAATCTGTTTTTGGTTGTAATTGCTTGCTGTGAATTTTTTTGCTTTTCGTGTGCATTAAACTCGCAGCTCGTTTTTTCCAAATTCACGTTTCATCAGTCATTTACCTTTTCCAGTTAGATAATAGAACATGCTCGAATTTACATTTCCCTAAAAAAGGAGAAAACTCAATCTTATCCTCGGTTACCTGATGATCAATGATTTGATATAGGGCATCTGATAATGTGGGAGTCTATAGCGGTCAGGAGTCTCCTTGTCATCCTGGAACAAAGAGGAGAAATGCGTCAAAATATTAGCCTATGAGCATCCAAACATTGATAATGAAAATAATATCAAACCAGGACTGAAAATGACACACACACATAAATGCAATGAGTAATTAAGAAAATTGAACGAAGATTTCTAGTATCTTTCTTAAATTGTATTTTATTTTTTTCTGAGACTGTGAATATCAAAGTAGTAAAATTTGTAATCAATACTTAATTTTCTGTTCCAAACAAGTTGCCCGACATGTTCTACTGAAGTATATTAATTCCCTATTCTCGATGTGCGAACAAATCGCAAAACTGGGGCGAAATATCCCGACCTTCAATTATGCTCATAATTATTCTCCTTAAGGAAAGATGTCTCCCCTTCACATATGCTAAATATTATCTTGCCAACCTAAAAGTGCTACTTCATAATCCAGTGTAATTAAATTTGGAAATTGAAGGAGCCATTATAAGTTCAAATGGAAGTTTCACAGATAATAAGTCATAAAAATGTAACAATCTGAATAGAACTGCACACTGTGCAAAATAGTCACGTTACTTCTTCAAACTCAAATGTTCCTTGTCGTAAAATATATGTCCGAATATTAACGATATTTAACCAGATTTTAGGTAATAACCAGATTTCTTTTCGGGTGGAGACAAAACAGCATATTTTATCACTTAAATAATATTGGGTGGAGCTACGAATCAGCAAAATATTTACTAGAGCAAGAGTAGCTGCTGGAGTTATATTTCAATAACATCGTTAAGAGAATTATGGAGTGAGACACTAAAATATTATATCGTTGCCTTTCGAGTTAACCATCAGTGTCTCATATCTTAGAGGATTCACCCTTTTTTATTTTATTTATACCAGCGTTAGAAACTGTTATTTCGTGTAGGATATTTCTGAATTGAATATACATAAAGTACCTCGTGAACCTATTTTAAAGTTTAAAATTATAGTGAGTTATAGTATCTTGTTTTTAGCTTGTAATTGTATCAAATATATTTATTACAAAATATTTTTATTCCTTAAAAGTAACATTTATCAAAGTGTAAACAAATGCAATCATTTCACATACGAATAAAATGTTTGAGAAACGAGAGTTCTTTGTGGCTTGTTACAAAGTACTGTTTGGTAACCACTTTTCGTAAGTGCCACAATCAGTTTATCACCTTCAATGAGGAAAACTCCGTGAACTTAAAAATATATACCTTTGTGATTTGCAGTGATTTTTATTAACTAATGAAAATTTGTTCACCCTTGAATAGCAATGATTAACTTTAGAAGTTATCTAAGAAAAAATAATGACATGTGTCTGTCAGAAATATACCTTATCTAGTAATAAATTTTAATTTTGCAAGAAATGTAATGATTAATTTACGCTATGTAGTTGTCTATTATTATTATTATTATTATTATTATTATTATTATTATTATTATTATTATTATTATTATTAATAATAATAATAATAATAATAATAATAATAATAGTAGTTATTATAATCAATATTATTATTCCGAATTTTTCATTCTCTGCACTACGTGCAGGAACATTCACCTTACCATTGCCGGTCTAGGCTCGGACGATCTCGCAGAGGCAAGACACAAACCAAGTTACTCTCTAGACATTTCAATCAATCGGTTCCAAATCGGCAGTACATCCCAGGATTTCTCTTACTATTCTGCAGTTGTCCAGTATTACTGCTTTCTGCATTTGCTCTATGCATGAAAATGGTAATTCCAACTCTTGAATTGCATGCACTGTGTGTGTTTTGGGATTAATCCTGTGGTGGACATGATTATCGGTTGAATGTCGATATTCTGAAGTCTCTATTGATGATGAAGCTCTTGGTCAACGTGTAATTTCTGAATCAGTTTAAATTATTATTTGGTTATGTCTAAATTTGTTTGAATTATTTTCTGTCACAGTATAGCTTCCATTCTTCATTTTTCAAGACTCTAGAATTATGATATGTACAATATGGGATATTACAGGACTCAAGTCCGTATTTCTTACTAACCGTCTATGAATTATTTTACCCATATTGCCGATGCCAACACACTACAACCGGCAGGGATGTGCTGGATTTTTCATGTTGTGCATCGCATCTTCTACGTTCATCACTTACTATGGAGAGGTATCTTATAGCTAAGTAATTTCTTGTTGCGATAACCTGGTCTTGAATGGCTATCATAAAGCCTTCTGTTTCTGGGTACAGTAAACCACGTGACAACCACCTGTTAGATACTTTAAAATCTATGTTCTGGCCTGATAGTTCATTGGGATGTCTACCATGTAACTCTTCTTGACACCACTGTTGCGTCAGGCTTTCATTGCTTGTGTACTCTGGTTGAAACTGAGCATTTGCAAGATTTAAAGGGGTGAGACTAAAATCAGCCCTACTATAGCCTTATGCAGTGTCAATGTTTCTGCCCTCTCAAGGAAGTACTTTCTCATTAGAGAGATTTGGTTGGTATTACTGTTGGTTATATTTGTAATGCCTCGCCCTCCTTTTTCACGTGGTAGATTGATCCCCTCCAGATTTAGAATGATGATAACAATATTGTCATTTGGGTTCTTCTATGTTTATCCATTGTTTCAAGGTCTGTCTGACTCCATTTTATTAAGCCCATTGAGTAGATGATCACAGGAATAGCGCATGTATGTATTGCAGTGGCAATATTTCGCAAATTCAAAGATGTTTTAAGAACATTTCGGTTCTTGAATTCTTCAGTTATACGTTTCTTCACTTCCGAGTGTGCTACTGTTTGAGACTGCTCCATATCAAGACTTATACAGTTCATAATGTTCTAATGATTGAATAAGATTGATACTTTGCGTCTCGTATTCCAGTTCCCTAGTCAATTTGCCTCGTACGGCGTTACCCGTTCTACACTTATCTATACCAAAACACATTCCGGTGTCTTCAGAGAAAGTTTCGGTGATATTGAGGAGCTGCTTCAACAAACATGATGCATATAGCTTTATATCATCCATATATGCCAGATGGAAAAGTCTGTATGAGGAGTGCTGACTTTATCTCATAGCTGTATTTACTGCTGTTGAGGATGATAGACAGCGGGTTCAGTGCCAAGCAAAATCAAAATGAGCACAAAGAATCTCCTCGTATCATACCACAATTAATGTTAATTTTATACGTGATAATGTTCACTTCCTTGGTTTTTAATACAAATTCTGTCTTCCACATTGTTGTTAGGGTTGCACAGAAGTCTGTAAACTTGGCATGGATTTTATATATTTTTATCATTTCTAGAAGCCAGTCATTTGGGACCGAATCATAAAGTCTGACAATCTATGTACGCTGCAAATAGATTTCTTTGCTTATTACTTGCTTGTTTCAAGACTACTGAGTCAATAATGAGTGATTATTTACATCCTAGCGATCCTTCGTACATTCTTTTTGTTGTTCTGCTAGGATATTGTTACCACTACAGTAATCTTCCAGGATCTTGAACGCGCATGATGTTAAGAATTTGTGGAACGTTTTCAATTATGTTATAGACCTATATCTTGCTGGATTAGGATTTCTGGAGCCCTTCGGAATGAGATACGTCACACCCGTGACTAGTTGATGCAGAATGCTTTGGGGGTCTTCAATAAAAGTATTTATACATTCAACGAACGTACTTTGCTATACTGGTATTCTTCACCCAGAAATTATTAATTTTATCGCTTCCAGGGCTCTTCGAATTCTCTAGTTTGGAAGGATAGGCTTTATTGTTTCAGTTTGGAAGCTCTCCATGGGTACAATCGTTTCTCCTGATTTGCAAGTTGTTTCTAACCAGCTTGCTTCTGCATTATATTTAATTTCAGCTGACCATATACCTCTCCAGTAACCTTCGATTTCTTCTTTAGTTGGCGTCAAGTTTGTATCAGTATCTTGTACTTTTAAATTGATTGATTGATTTAGTAATTCCGGGCGCGTCAACTAACGAGGTCATTAGTCCCGTAAGTGTAGTGCATGTTTTTCATAGGAAGGAAGCGGTGATCTTCCCCCACTGGATGGCGAGATCCGGCGGCGACCTACCGTCGACTAGTGGAGTTTTCCCAACCAGGTATCTCCCATCAGCGGGGCACCGCCCCAGCCGGAACAAGTTCTAAGTCCCTGACCGGTCTCCTGGCATGTGTGGTAGTGTAGTGCATGTTAATGTAAGTGACCTAAGGTTATGTCCTGACGGTGACGGATTTTCAACATTAGCTACTACGAGTACATTCTAGTTGGTCGAAGTGTACCCAACCGCGATTGCACAAGCGAACCTGCACTACGCTTATGCACTAACCCACAAACAATTGTAACAATAATAATAATATAATACAATAATATAATAATAGTACTAATAATAACAATTATTTTTAATTTTAACGTTTGTGTGTCTGTTAGAACAAGTAAACCTGGCAACTCCTATTTGAAGTATTCGGATGGGAGAACAACTTAGGCTCTTTCCATGGACCCATCTTCCCTAGGTATTTCGTGCACACGCATCTAGCGTGGGCGCATTCCCATTCACGGAGGGTTGGTGCGTGCAGCCCGTCCTTCGGAGGTGTCGTCCCCGACGCAGCACGTAGGTGCGACGTGTGCAGATTATGCGAGATAGCGCCTGATACGGATCACCCTCCCTCCACAGCCCCACGAGCGCACGCACGGGAGACGCGGCCGAGGTGACGATGGAGCACAATCCTTTAAAGAAGCAAGGAAGCCAAGAAGGCGGGAATTTGGAATGCAAGTCGCATACTGAGGGACTACAAATAGTCTATTGGAGTCACTAGTACAATAGATGGGAGGAGTATCTTGCAAGAGAGCGTTTTATGTTTCTTCGTTTAAAGAGCAATGGCATACATTTATCATATTATTTAGGAGTTGTTGCACTTTAATGGATTGTTGACAAATACTTGCGATTTACGTATGTAAATATTGTGCACGAAACTGATAAATATTGGGCAGGATAAAGAATGAAAATATCAGAACACAGGTTTGATGTGATTTAAGTGTTTTAGGTGTTTGTGTAGTTCTTAAGTTGTGGAATGATAAATTTTAAAGATAAAAGTATTTTGAAAAACTTTTTCATTTTTCAAATAAAATGTTGCGTAAGTTTAGAAGCGTAAATTGTGAGCTTTTGCACAAGTACTTTGTATTAGTATTTTAAAAAAAGGAGTTGGTTTTCCTAAGAAAAATAAACTTTCAATAAAGTCGAAAATTCATGTAAATGTATCTTTCAAAACAATAAATCCATCCTAACTAATTTCGTTTGCATTTTAATATACACATCTTGTCTGATCAGTTTTATTTTTCATCTTTATTCGAAATTTAATTTTGACGATCGATTTTTTTATCGAACTTCCCTTCCAGGTAATGGTAATAAAACACTCTTTGAGTGAGAAATGTGAGAAGCAAAATGGACATTTTTAGCAACTGAGTAATTTCATACGTTCTTCTCGTGCTGAAAAATAGTATTGGATGCATTTTAAGCAGTGTCATCTAAAAATAGTTAAAAAACGTTTTAAAATAGTTTAGTCAAAATATTTAAGATGATTTTAAATCGGGTTGTTACCTTCCTTTAAGACAGTCTAAAAATAGAAAATAACAACAAAATAAACAAAAAAAATGGAAAATTTAAAAATGGTTAAAACACTCGGTGGTTTCGCAGTTTTGACTTCGATAAAATGCCTCAAAACATTTGCATTTCTGATTGCTTACACCTTTTCTGGGTACCCCCTGAAGAATCGTTACTCCTTTTTGCGAAAAATAATGCGTTAATCAGGTTTTCTAAAGATAGGCCGCTCACTCCTGTACAGACCATAAAAAATTTTTATGTTTGCTTTTAGGTGGTCAATCCAACCCCTTTTTTCTAGGGCTTTTATCCAGCCGCCAGCCGGTTACCCTTTACGTTCCAATATGACGCATATTTAACCATACATTAGGCACCAACACGTTTTTGGGATTCTGTGATTTGGGGTCAGCAGAACGCAAGGTCCTCCACGCCAACACATACACAACAAGAGAGAAACATACTCAAGACGGAACTCAAACCTGCGACCCTTCCGATCGAAGCGCTGATTTGGAACATGCTCTTCGACACCATGGCTATCTAGATCGGCACAATCCAACATAATATTTTGAAATGTTTGACTCAAAGGGCGAAGTATTAATCGAAAATTTCGACAGAATGTCTATTTTCCATCTTATGTTTGCTAGAGTATTATGAGCCCTTCTTCTACTGAACTGGCGGTAACACAGGCATACACACAAAAAACGTTCTTAGACCCAAAGACTTGACACATGTTTCTCTATGTTTTCAACGTGCTGAATCCGAATCGAGCCAGAATTGCGTAACCCTCTATATTTTTTATCATGAAACTATATGAAATTGTATTTTTGTTTTCGTTTTTTTAGACCCAAGAACTTGACACGCCTTGTCTATGTATGTCGACACGCTGAATTCGAATCTGAAGCCGAATTGCGCCATCACTCTATTTTTTTTAATTGCCAAAAACACCCTAAAATTTACAACTACAAGTTCACGGTATTTTTCGAGATTTTAAAAAAGTGGAAGGGAGTTGCGGGGTTCCGGCTTCCGATTCGGATTTAGGTCTTTGGGTCTGACAAATTCTCTTTTGTGTACCTGTGTAATTACGTCGTTCCTAGAATTTATTAGTCCGTTAAATCACCAATCCGTCAGAGTGTTAATGACCCGCCGAGCCTCTGACTCAGTACGTCGCTTCAAAACAAACTACACCATAATATTACTGTAGCCATATAGCACATCATCTCTTACCGTGAACAAAACTTTGAATTAAAAAAAAGGACGAATAAAAAGTTTTACGCGATTACATCTTTACAAAGAAGTTGTCGAAAAAGAGCCGCAGGCAGCCAGCAAACAGTGTCGGTTGGTTGGCTGTTAGCGATTCCAGGCGCGTCAACTATTAAGGTCATCACTCCCGTTAGAGTAGTGCATGCTTTTTCCTCGGAGATGGGAGTCATCTTCTCCCGCTGGATGGTAAGATCCAGCGACGACCTATCGTCGGTTATCGGGGTTCCCCAACCAGGTATCTCCCATCAGTTGGGCCCCAGCCGGGAGGAGCTCTAAGGTTCCGACCGGTCTCCCGGAAAATGTGTTAGTGCAGTGCATGTTAGTGTAACTGTGTGTTAGCGGTGTGAATGGGATAAGGAAGAGGAAGAAATGCCCACGCGCGGTCCGTGGGCGTTTGTGAGGGTATTGCTACCACATTCGCCTGGTGTTGATCGGAGAAACCACGGAAACTACCGATCAGAACAACCGGCCACTAGAATTCTCCTCCAGATAGCAACTGAATTCGACCTACCTGACAAGCTGGTGTCGAAAATCTTGCCGCTATAGGGACTCGAACCTAGGACTTCTCGATCAGAGACACTGCAGTGATATCAGTTGATGCACTGAGCCACCTCTCCCGGGGCAGAAAGGATCACAATTTAATTTGAAATGCTGCTATAGTAGAGCGGCAACACCTGCTTTGTTCATGCGGAAGATTTAGGGTTTATGTCCAAACAAATTTTCGATACTAGCCTCTTAGATCGAATTCAACCACTGCCTGGAGGAGAATTATAAGTGACGGCTGCCCTGAAATGAAGTTTTCCGTGGTTTCTCCGATCAATACAAGCACCAAATGAATGACGGAACAGTATCCTAACAATTGTATTACGAGTCGCGCACGATCATTCGTTCCAAGGAAGGTAGGATGGGACAAGTCCCATCTCTCTCCTACACACACTTGCACTTACATGCAATGCAAGACAGTACACATTTGATAGACAAGTCGCTTGCCAAGGTGGGGAAGCACCCCTCTAGGGGACGACCAGAAGAGGGAAAATCACAAATCGACCGGCGCGTCGGAATTACGATTTTGCAAGGAGGACATCCGAATAAGAAGGGAGTTTTCACTGTCTACAAAATCTGGCGGAAGATGTATTCATTCCTACTTCAACACCGGAGATATCATTTCGTTTTTACAACAAGTGTGTATCAAGCCAGTTCTGCAAAACTCAGCAACACACTGCATTGGCAGTTGAAATATGTGCGATTTCCTGAATGGATTCTCACGAGTTCAATTACTCAGATAGGGAATAATGTGTAAAATGTTCTAAGGATCATCCATCCAATTTTAATAATTTCCTCTCATTTTTAAAGGAAAGAGAGATTAAAAAATCAGTTTACTAGAGACAGTACTTTTCTGACACTCGACGACTGCCAGATCATGAACCCGCTGCCCTTGTCATGGAGTTTTGAAACAGGACAAATATTCCACGAATAGCCAAACCGTAAAAGAAAACACCATCTGCATGTGGCATGACAAGCCCGCTAATAGACTTGATTGCAGAGGGCGAATGTACTGTCCCGTCTAAGACCAAGCACGACATGAAAACAATTACGAGACGCACTAAAAACGCGTTTGTCTCTAAAATCGGATTTACAAGCATATTTACAGATCCTGTCACATTTTCGAGTGTTTTTACACAATATATGCAACATTCTCCACCTGAAGTTAGAGCGACACTGCTGTTGGCGAGCAGTACAAGCACACCCTATGCGGTCTACAACACCACATAAACTTGCTTCATCAGGGGGGCGAGTACCCGGAGTGGGCACCTATGCCTTTTTGGCTTTTATCCGCACCCCCCACCGACGCGCAAGCACACCAATGGGCTGATGCCCTCACGGTAACCTCCCTATACAAAATCTGGGTAAGGGCCGCCCTGCCAGCTCAGAGCTCCTAGCTTTCCGGGCTTGTACCGGATTAAAAACAACGCGCAACTCACATGCGCCGGGAACACGTTCCTCCTCTTTGCCCAGAGTACCGGACCACTGCCACGACGAAGCCGAGAGCCCAACTGGGGGTCACCTGAACTAAGGTCCAGGTGGCTCGGAGTCCACTGCCTGCACCGCCAAGCTATCGACGTGGGTATCGCAGGAACCTGAGCAACCTGACGGGTGGTATCTAGTGTCCCGCCGGACTTTAAAGTGGGATCCGGAGTACTCCGAAATCATTCTTCGCCCGATCCTCACCAAAGGTCGACGCGCCATAGGCCCAACTGATGCGTAGCCGGGCGGACCCGACTATCAGGAGCTTAGCAACGCCTTCTCACTTGTCTGCACTTTCAAGCTAACAACGTGACCAGCGCCGCGAGACTCAGGGTCCGGGTGGTCGTCTACGACACTCCACCAGAAATCAGAACAACCTACATCATCGTGATTCCCCCATGCGGGGGCTGTGGGCGAGCAGTCGCATGCAAATATTTAAAACATTTCCCAGCATATAAGAAACAAGTGAAAGGAAAACATAACGAACAACTAAATTTCAACCATCGCCTTCGCATTGAACTCAAATGGCTTTCGCGAGTATTTCAAGGAATTGAGGTTAATTTCTTTCTGTAACCCATTAGTTATTCGTTTCCAGGAAACTCATCTTCTTTCCCATGATTCTCCACCTCCCGTGATAAAACATGCACTATACTTATGGGAACAGACCATAGCAGTTGATGCACCAGGAAACAGGAAATATCAATCAATTCATCGAAATATCGATCAATCAATTAATCAACCGACTGTGTCATTTCGGTGCGCGACCCGAAGTGGGCGATTGATTGATTGATTGTTAGTTATTTCTGGCGCGTCAACCACTTAGGTCATTAGTACCATAAGCGTGGTGCATGTTTTTTCATCGGGAGATGGTGATCTTCCCCCACTGGATGGCGAGATTCGGCGCCAACCTACCGTCAACTAGCGTCGTTTTCCCAACCAGGTATTTCTCATCAACGGGCCATCGCCCCAGCCGGAACAAGTTCTAAATCCCCCACCGATCTCCTGGCATGTGTGGTAGTGTAGTGTATATAAGTGTAAGTGTGTGTGTTAAGTAAGGGATGAGGCTAAGACAAGGAAGACGAAGGAAAGGTCGCGCGCGATCCGTGGCCCGTTTGTTAGAATGCTCCGACATTCGCCTGATGTTGATCGAAGAAACCACGGAAAACTACTGATCAGAGTAGTCTGTCGCTATAATTATCCTCCAGACAGCGACTGAATTCGACCTAGCTGAAAAGCTAGTGCCGAAAATGCTGCCGCCGTCGGGACTCGAACCTAGGATCTCGCGGTCAGAGGCACTGCAGTAACATCACTTGATGCACTGAGCCACCGCTCCCAGTTGCTCTGTGGGGAAGATCAATGGATTTCTCACCAGCGAAAATTCGATGAGTTATAAAAGGATCAGAGCCAGAGTTGGATTGGATATAAGAGAAAGGAGAGAAGTTTCCCGAAGAGTCTATCTTCTTTTATTTCTTGCAATACCCATAATTAGTATGGGGAAAGCTGCGTCAAAACGAAGGAAGCCCCATCAGATGGTCCACCTTCGCTGATAAATGTAAACCTCTTCACCTCTTCGGATGAACCAATTGAGAAACTGGCCTTTCACAACGAGGTTCCTTCACACTCCATTTTGTTTTTTCTCAGTACCAAGAGAAGATTGGAGAACTATGATGAGAGTTTTTCGAGTCGGAGAAGATTACTGGACTCTTTTCTCCATGGAGGTCTTTTCCTCTGTCCTCAATCACGCAAAATAGTCTGACGGCTGAAGGGGGCCAGGAGCTGACGAGATACACGACCGTATGCTAAAGTATCTATCTGGAGAATCGATCCGTCTCATCAATGAATTTTGGGTTGAAAATACAATTTGGGTAACAGCGCGAATCCATTTTCACCTCATTCCCTAATACATTATCGAAGAACATCAATTTTGATCATCAATCATAATTGACGATTTCGCCAATGTTGGTCTTCCAAGAGCATTCACATTACTCAACGGCAATTGCAACTGGTCGTTAGCAGATAACAAGAATGGAATGAAAGTGAAGTCTAAGAATTTACCTCAAAATCCTGTTGCTTGGATTTATGATGGATTCTTCACTTCTTATGACCACCTAAATACTTTTCTTGGGGTCGAATGTGCAACTTTTCTTGGGCTTGCTATAGACAAAAGAGATAACTTGCTGTAAGCTTATTTGCAGAGTCAAGATCTGAATTTTGTCACCATTGAAACATTAAGTATATTTAATGGTAGCCCATGAACTGCAAAACGCGAATATCTTATTTGGTTGTATACGTAGAACCCACATCCGTATTGTTTTGAATTATGGAAATGTGGTACATGGGCCACCTTCGTCGACGTTCCAGTCATTGAATATCATTCTTAATACCGGTATTCGTATCAGCACGTGCTCCTACCATACGTGTCATATAGAATGTTCCTTGGCCTCTCCGAGCCACAGATAAGATAATTTGATCGGATCCTATTGAGAGAAACAGTCAGCTATAGATTCCCCCTCCCGGCGAGCAGTCCTTCACCCAAGTTACCGGTTATCATTCATGCTCATTCATCTTCATTCATCATGCATCCTTATCCCATTCCCTGAATATACGTTTCAGTACTGTAGCAAAACATTTTCTTTGATTTGTATAATAATTTCTAGAATTAATGTAGAAATTTCATCGTTAAAATTGCAGACATTTCAACTGACAATATACAATTATGCTAGATTTTCTTAACAATACTGAATGAACAAATGACTAAACCTGAGATTTGCATGATATTCATATTTTTACTGATATGAATAAATATATAAGAATAACTCTTCGGTGAATTTAAAAAATCTGTTTTTTGTTGAAAAATGCACATTATACAAAATCAGCTTATTTGTAACAATGGAAATGGTATTTAAGATTCGAGTACAATTACCCAACTGAAAGAAGTCGCCTCTGATTTTGTCCCAATATTAACCTGCTTTTGGCCCGACTGTAATTGTGATACTCAGTGTCCAGATTCTCAAACGTCTGGCCGCAACTTTTGTTGGGGGACTGAGGAATCCAACTTGAAAACTCATACATTGGATTGTGACGAATTATTAGTCTAGTAAGCAATCTCACGTGAAGATAATTGAAATGTTTTGTTTAGTCAATGTAGGCCTTCGCACGAGGTATAATATTGAAAGTATTGTGATTTCATCTAATGAATATTAAGAGACAAGTGAGAGATTGGCATTAGCCACTAGTTACTTGAGCTAAGAGCTCGATTGAACCAACTTCTTCCCACTCAGTAATACAAGTGTTCAATCATCAGCTTGGCTTCGGAAACTCCTCAGTATTTTGCCAATTGCACGTTTCCAGAGAGTATCAAAAATATATAATTGTTCCATGTGTAATGTAAATTTCATCATTAAACTAATGTTACAAACCGTGCGGCATAATCAAGAATGAAGAAATTCAAAACCAATGGAAGAATCCAAGCAACGCTGACAGCTACGTGTAGTGACTTTTAATGGATGTTCGCTAGTTGCGGACGACACCCTAACTCATTGCAGCTCATTCCAAACCTTTTAGAGTCGCTCGTGCGGCGAACAATAAGTTTCAACCACCTTGCTAGATAGTAGAGTAATTCCCGACTGGTTTTTCTAATTCAGAATTTATTTACATTTTTAATTTCTTGCAATATACTTACGTTGTAATAGAAATAATGGTAACGTGCAATTGAAAACGGCGATTTGTTTACAGAAAAACTTATATTTTGGGTCCCTGATTCCAAAAAAGGGATAGTTCTTGCTCCTGTAGTATGTTATAAATAACTTTATCTAATACACCATGTAGACAGAATCTGTGTCTTGTGTGTCTTTGAAAACGAAAAAATTGGCTAACTGGGAAACGTCTATCTGTCCATCTGTTCCCTCTCCGCCCGTCCATTCGTCCGTTCACCTATCCGTCCGTCTCTTTGTGATCAACATTAGCGGTTTCACCGCAAGCAGGATTTTCGTCAAAACTGATCTTCCACGATCTGACTAACGTCATGCCCTCCTGAATGTGAAACTAATATTTAGATTTTTTGGGCTACTTTCAATGAAACTCCAACAATGTTTTCGAAATTTTCTTGAAGAAGTCTCCATGTAGAACAAAATACACTTAATCTCACGGCGTAAGGCATTAAACTTTTTATTTTTCCAAAATCATACATGTGTATTTTTTTTTTTAAAAATTAAATAGCTGTCTATTTCTAGTTTAATACATTTCTTATACAGAAACTTCAAAGTATCTCTAATGATGGTTTTCAAAAATCCCTCATTTTTTTGGATTTGGGAACTAAAAATTATCTAAAACGACAGAATTTTCTCCTTAACTCTCCATATTGAAAAAGTGTTCTATTCTCTACGATATTTCGAAGGTTTGATTTTGTTCAAGATATTAAGTAATTTGAAAAAGAAAAAAAAAATTGTAATCAAACAAGTAAAAAAATAAATACTGAACAGAAACGAAGTGTACGGCAAAGCGTTACTAGATGTTATCTAAATATTTTATCTTATAACATTGTGTGAAAAGTTAACGAAAAAAATGTTTCTGCGCTCGGTTATGATTTACCAGGTAAAATACCTAGAAATATGTTACCGTGGCAAGAATTTTGGATAATCAATGTGTTTATGTTGTCAAGACGAAATATACGTATAAACATAGGGGCCAAAGCAAAGATTCAGTAAAGTGAATATAGTGGTTCAGGAGTATATAGTAATTGAAAGAATAATATGGCGTGATGTATTTGCTCTTGTACTTTACTACTTATGTAGTTGTATTCAAGTGCACTTGTGGGAATCTTTAATAATGTGAATAGGTTGTTATATTGTGATCCGTGCTTTAGTACGAACTTCTGAAATTCATGCATATCTCATCGTCCATAGTTTCTAAAGAAAAATCGCTAAGAGGTAATTGGTTGAGAAATATATCGTTACAGCTTCACAGTAAATGAAACGATTTTTCTCGTTCATTATTTTAAATAGTTCTAGTTAAATCTTCGTGGTTATTAGGAATAAATTGTTTTCAATAAAAAGTGCAAAATACGAAATATATAATTTGTTTTTTCTAAAATGTGAAACCAAAATTTGTAAAAAGCTGATATAAACATTCATAACAGTTTAAAATTGCCACATACAAACATTTTCAAAACCAGAATGTTGCAGAGTACATATTAAAATGAACTCGGAGAGGCTGGAGATGTACTACCTCTACATAAATAATTAGATTCTAAGTGAAATCGTAGGCTTCTGCGGCCAAAGTCTTGAGTGCTCTTGGCTATCTGGGAGACGCCGCGTCGAAGACTCTGATGTCGACGTTTCGACCATCTTGCTGTGGACTTCCTTAGCACCAGCCCTTGTAGACCAGCCCTTCGGAAGACCACGACAAGATGGTGGAAAAGTCGACATCACAGCCTTCGACGCGGCATCACCCGGACAGCCAAGAGCACTCACAATAAGAGACTAGTCTTCGCCAAAGAAAGTGATTTTAAAAGGAAACAATACATACGTCGAATACACAATGTTGTTTAAAAGAAGCACCCAAACAGTCTTAATGCATGGTCAGTGATGGATAGAAGGGGGCGACCGTGCTAGCCCCTAAATTCAACATTGTTTAGGTTGCCTCTGCTGCATCAAGATGACCTACAGTTCTAATCACAACAGTGGAGAATTTCAATATTAGCTAGATCGAAATCAACTAGTCTTGAGGTTTCTAGAGTCCAGCTGCTTTGATCAATAGTTTTCTATGATACCTCCTATCAATACCAGGTCAGTGAGTACACAGGCCTGTGGGGACTTCAACTCAATTTATTGAAGATAGATGCCACATATTGCTCGCATTACAATCATATTCCAATATGTAAACCGGGAGAGGTGCCTCTGACTGGGAGGTCCTAGGTTCGAGTCCCGACGCTGGGAGGATTTTCGACACTGGCTTGATAGCTAGGTCAAGTCCCATCGTTGTCTAGAGGAGAATTCTAGCGGCTGGCTGCTCTGATTAACAGTTTTCCGTGGTTTCTCCAATTAATACCTAGCGCATACCGAAGCAGTACTCTAAGAAACAGGCCACGGACAGCGCGCCTTCTTTCCTTCCCAATCCTTGTGGTATCCTATCCCTTCCTTACATACATTTGCATTCACTACTCTTCCACACATGTAGGGAGACCGGTCGGAATCATAGAGTTTGTCCCGGCTGGGAGGGGGTGTTCCGGTGCTGGTGGGAGATACCTTGTTGGGAAAATCCGCTGTGCCGGAGGGTAGGTCGGTGCCGGATCTCACAATCCAGGGAGAGATGATCGCCGACACCTCCCACGAGAAAACATGCATTAAACTTGCATTAAATTTGAACTATGCTTTTTTATTAATGCAATATCTTCAGAGGAAATGTAAAAAATGCGCTACATTC
This sequence comes from Teleogryllus oceanicus, assembly GCA_964035755.1. NCBI lineage: Eukaryota > Metazoa > Arthropoda > Insecta > Orthoptera > Gryllidae > Teleogryllus > Teleogryllus oceanicus. The sequence continues at coordinate 49,453,808 of CAXIVR010000003.1, read as the reverse complement.
ACAAAATTTTAAAATGGCAAAAATTTTAAATAAACTACCCCCCAAAAAAAAAAAAAAAATTAAAATATGTTAAGAATCCCCGGAACGGCCAACAGATCCTACTCCTGACATATTAGCCAAATTTCCTTCCAAAAGCTCCTAACATAACTGAATTATGAGTGAGATATCCACACATCCATCTATTGGGTTATTCCATTTTCCGAAACGAAATTGTCTACAACTCCTTGTTACCTACGGAACGTAATCTTGGAACAGCACTAATAGACCTTATCGTGTCGTATCGGGTATCTTAATCCTATCGTGTGTGGGAAGTTGCAGCTCTAAGCAATCTAAAACGCGGATTGTACGAGAAAAAATTCGGGTTCATATTGTTGAGATGATTACAACATTTTTCCTTTCTATACTATAGTATAGGAGCAAAAGTAAAAAAAAATGTTTTAGACAGAGTCTGATTTTATACACTGCATGAAATTTGGTCGCACTTTCTATTGTAGCGACATTCTCATTTACCCCGAACGCCTTTGCCCACACATCGGCCACATTTATGAGCGTCTAGTGTACTAATTACCAACAAAAGCACCACGGTGTCGCGTTTTGCACAAAGGAAGTAACTGTCCTCTGCGGGTGCTGGTAAGTTGATGTAATTAACAGACCAGTTAGCATACCAAGGGCTGGTTCCGCGCGATGACGCGTATATTATGCTACAGCAGGGCACGCAGTATCAGCCTGTGTACACGGATCAGGCGCCACAGTGCATGGCTCCCATTAGTAGCGGTTGGCTGAGCGAGTGACGGGAGGGCGGAGGGTTATCGGTCAACGCGCATGAGCAACACCAGGACTCGTGGAATTTCATTAAATCGCCTGCCGGGATATTTCGACGGCGATTTATTTTGAGCCAATGTGGGTGAGTCTTGAAAGTTAGTTTGAATTTGTGAACTCATTGTATTTCTTCATTTCATTTCTTCTTTCTTTCTTCATTATTCATATTGTTGGAGGAGTAAAATATAAATACCTTCATGAATTAAATGATAATTTGCTCTGATGAATCTATTCATCGATAATAATTTTTGTGATTGTATGTCCTTGTGGAAAGATTTAGTAAAGTAATGATTGCGTAATTGCATTGACACTGGTTTCATGAGTAAGGATAATAACCACTGTGAAATTTAGCGTTCAAAGTGTCATAACTCCCTTCTCCAATTACATGTTTCGAATCTTGACATTAAAACTAAACATAATATGCGATTTCATATTATTGTAAATAATATCAACTACCAGTAAATTAATAGACTTCCTCTTCCATTCCAGCCCAATTTTCAAACCGTATTACTCCCGCCTCTCAAGCAAACGCTTTTCCAACTGAGCTTCGGACCAACAGCACTTCTCTCTTGGATATTCTGTTCATTTGGCCTTCAAAATAATTTATAAAATATTGCGAAACTTACTCAAAGTAGAAACTTTCGAACTTGTAATGATTAAAATATGTAATATTAAAATATGTATATTATTCTGTAAATCATTTCATGTAAATATGTTTTGTTTTAAATATTGTATATAATATTTGATTTTATATTTAGTATATTTTGAGGTAATTGTCAGATACATTTAGAAAAATCAAAATGTTTTAGAAATACCGCAACAGTAAGAATATTTTAAAACATTTAAAATTTGAGTTGAGTAATAACATTAGAGGTGAAAAGGTATTTACCTCCTAACCACTCACTCTTTTTGAATGCTTGTCATACTAAGTTTATTTTCATTACTGCAATGGTTCTTATTTTGTCATTAACGAATTAACTGAATGGGGAGAAAATTAAACACCATTTAATTATTTATTTTGATCTGATGATTCAGGGCATTCACTTAGATTTGAGTTCGTAACTTACTGAAATGCAAATTCAAAGTTTTCAATGTCAAAATAAACAACAACATTTATTAATGACAATAACAAAAACAAAGAAATACATAAATGTTTACAAACTGAAAGAACAATATTACACATAATTAAAAAACCAAAAGTCCTTTCTTTTTTTAATGTTCAACTCTGAGAATACTTCATCATCAACTTCCTCAACTATTTCAGTCCATGCACTTTTCCTTAATATTGTCTTCAATTGAATAAGTAGTCAGTATCAATTTATTCCTTTCACACCCAAATTCCTTTCTGGTCTACCACTCTGATTGAAAACTTCATTTATTATACACGTCCTCATTTCAGAACGTCCATTTCCTGTGTGGTTGTTGATTTCATTTCCTCTTCCTATGTCGATCGCCTCCATGGCATCGAAAACATTGAATTGCGTTCATATCCAAAGTAGGACCGGTAGTAGTAGCTCAGTGCATCAACTGATGGCACTGCAGCGCCTCTGACCCGGAGGTCCTAGGTTCCAGTCCTGACGGGGCAGGATTTTCGACACTGGCTTTTCAGCTAGGTCAAATTCAGTCGCTGTCTGGAGGAGAATACTAGGCCGGCTGCTCTGATTGGTAGTTTTCCGTGGTTTCTCCGATCAACACCAGGCGAATGCCGGAGCAGTACTCTACCAAACGGGCCACGGACCGCACGCGATCTGTCCTTCCTCCTCCTTGTCCTATCCTCTCTACAACACACTTACACTAACATGCACTACACTACTACATATTCCGGGAGACCGGTCGGGAGCTTAGAACTTGTTCCGACTGGGGCGGTGCCCCGCTGGTGGGAGAGTCCTGGTTAGGGGGAAACCCCACTAGCCGACGGTACGTCGGCGCCGGATCTCGCCATCCAGCGGGGGAAGATCACCGCCATCTCCCGAGAAAAAACATGCACTACACTAACGGGACTAATGACCGAAGCAGTTGACGCGCCCGGAAACACGAAAAAATCAATCAAAAATCCAAAGTAGGCTGCACTCTTACATGTCTTTTGATGTCAAGTGCGTTTGAAGTAACATTCAATTTCGTTTTATTACAGGTAAATATTCTCCATTCTTTTATCCTTATGAAAATATATCTTTTACGATAGTCTTTTACAGCCATCTCTTAACCCTTTTTTTCAAGAATGTGTTTTATTTGAAAGAATTCAATTGTCTTGTTGCTGTTTCTGATTCGATCTCTCTGTTTTTATTAATTTCGTACGCCTTATTGACAGATACAATAAACAATACGAAATATGGAAACTCGAAAGAATGTGCATGAAAAAGTAAAAATGTAATTATGAAAAGAAAATGTTAAAATCATTAGTATGTAATGGATCTTGAATTATTAATCAATGTTTTGAAACAAAACAATTTCCATATTTGAAAGCATGGACGAACTTTATGCCGCGCAGAATTGCAGTTTTCACATATGACCGCTGAGCCACTTTATTTACACCTCCCTAGGAGCACAAGATCTATCGTACTATTTGGAACGTAGCGGATGATTGTTGTGATCTACTTAGTCATATTTTGTCTGTCCCTAGCAAATGAGTATCATGACAGAATATCCTGGATAAAAAAGAACGCTTACTGGCGTCGTGAAGACTAGATCAAGGGCTTCTCGGTTTCACGGATTGTGGGTTTTATGCAATAGTATGCATGTTTTGCTTAAGATTCTACCAGTAATAACTTCTTAGTTTTTGGAAAACTTGTGTAAGGTGTGAACCTGTAAGACGGAAGTCTTGTTATTAGATTGTTGTTTTTGTTGTTGAGAAAGACAATCATTTCTCATAAGAAGAAGCGACCGATGGGAAGTCGAAGTACTTATGACTATGTTGGTGATGTTACAGAATTTTTGCTGGTGCTGCCAAAGTAACAGAAATATCGTTCAGTAAACCATATTCATGTTATTTTCGAACATATATCATAGTTGCCATGATTGATAGAACGACCCTCATAAAAAAATTCAATATTGGCGTTATAGTTGTAATTATAGTTTCCCGGTGGTGACTCAACATCCACAAATCGTATACAATGTCGTAGAGCAAACGGAAGTTTCTGCTAGAATCAGCCGACCAAACTTTCCCTTTGGTCGAAGGTGTTCATTCCGGCTATTTGCCGCTTCCATCGCACCAAGTCGCTAACGTTGATCGTGCTGTTCCTAACTCGTGTTGACGCGCCGCTCCCTACGCAAAGCAGAGGTTGTTAACCCTCTGCCGCACGCAACGGGCTCCATGAAATCTGCCTCCGGATCGCGACTACGTAATGGCGTTCAATCTCAATGCGCGCTCACTCTAAAGGCCCATTCACAATGCAAACACAAACATGAGCATAACACATAGACATAGACATTAACAAAAGTGATAGCCTGAATTATTCACAATGTCGAGCATAAACGTAAGCAAATTAAGAGTTTCTATTGACTGTGAGACATTCTAGTTTACTATTGGATGGATGTGAGAATGGATTTCGAGATATCGACTGGGGCGGGGGGGGGGGGGCTCTTGCCATGGATTGCGTTGTTCGTCTATCGACTTATTTCGATACTCGATTTTGAGTGACCGTACTGTGTATTAAGTTTACGTACTGTGTACTGTGTATTAAGTTTACGTCTTACGTGTTATGCTTATGCGAACGCATTGTGAGTGTGTCCGCTTATGGACGTAGTCCTAACTTTTATGTGAAAGCCATGCTTATGTTAATGTTTGCATTGAGAATGGGCCTTAACAAGCGGGAAACAGGTACGTGAATGGTTCACGCGCTACTGGCTTCCCCCGAAAAACAATTGTGAAAAGGAGGTGATCAGAAAGTTCCCCAAGCCGGCTCGGTGGCCGAGATCGCTAAGGCAGTAGTGTCGTAGTGATCTCGGACCGAAGGGTCGCGGGTTCGAGTCCCGCCTCGGGCATGGTTGTATTTGTGTTCGTCCTTTCACCCCTTATCATTAATCACCATATCGTTTCATCCACATAGTTACCATACCGTTAACAGCGATAGTGGTCGCTAATGACCTTAGATGTTGAAGCGACTTTAAATAAACCAATTAAAAAAAAGTTCCCCAAGTTATTGTATAAAAGCGTTATTTACACAATAGTAGGTCAGAAATAACCAGCCTCTGGGAGCAGAGGTGCGCCAAACTACGCGGACATTAAGGTTGTGGGTTCGAATCTCCAGTAAAATATCGATATTTTCTGTTGTATTTGTGGCGTAAGGGCATCCCCAGTATTTCGACTATCGTCTGTATATCCTCCTCCTTCCATAATTCTTTGCCATGGTAGGTAACTGTGTACAATTCCTTCAGCGTAACTAATCCAAGAGGCACCATACACCCAGGACAATAATAACACAAAATCGTTGGGATAAGATCTAATATGACCAATTATGTAAACGAGTTACAGGAGGTGCTATTGCAAATACAGTGCAGCTTCGGTAAAGGAGATATAGAAGTTACTATTAGAAGTGTAGAAAAATACACTAGGTAATCCAGGTACAGGAGGTACTATTGCAAATGCAGTAAAAGATACATAAAGGAAGTACAGAAACTAGTATTGCAAATATAGTAAAGGATATATAAAGAGCTAGATGGACGTAAGGGGTATCTCGGCGAGATGTTCGGTGACTACGAAGGAATTCTTCATTGTTGTAACCAGGAAATCGGTTGTTATCACGAGGGACACTTCTCTGATAGTGCCTTGGTTCCAAAAGATGGTATTCACAATGAGTGCGGAATAAACCAAAAAGGTATCCCAGGCTAAAAAAAGAGGAATTATCTAGTACGAAAAAGCCTGTGCTATTTTGTTTCACCACTATTTCATTGCATATAATAATTTATACAATTATCCCTCACACTTTCCCTTTCTTACACACACACTCACATTCCACGCATGCCGGGTTGGGGAAACCCCTGCTACCCGACGGTAGGTCGGCGACGGATCTTGCCATCCAGCGACGGAAGATTATCGCCACCTCCCAAGAAAAAAGCATGCTCTACACTTACGGGACTAATGACCTCATTAGTTGACGCGCCCGGAATCACTAACTACCCAACAACCATCTTCCGTCCGAGTGATTTTGAAGTTCCGCCGGTGTAATACGCTTTTGACATTATCAGTACGTCGCTCTCATCATCAACCCTTCAACCTTTCCTTTCTCATTAATCCCTTTTTAATTTCATCCCCATTATCCCATCTTCCTCACCAACGCCCATACCGCCCATCAATTCATCATCGCTCTTCATTGCGCTCCAAAACATCCTCGTCGTTCACGTCCCAATATTGGAACCTTCAGCGTCTGATCACCATCACCGCCGTACTGATCCATCACTGTTCACCCACGACCCTTTTATCACGTCTGAGATGTTATGACCATCACCCTATCGCCGATCACACTTCAACACCCATCTCCTTAGCACAGCTCGACCTCCCCGTCATCATCCCATCACAATTCCATCCCCGTGCCGTCGCCGGCCCATGTAAGTTCGTTTAGTTCCCATCGGCTTCGGCCCCTTCGCCTGTCACCCCGCCCGTGTCTTCATTACCCCCCGCCGCTCCCCCGCCAGCACCAGCTCAGCGCGTGGCACCTGACCTTAAAGTAGGATGACAAGATGTCCCGTTTTTAACGGGATTGTTCTTTTTTTCCCATTATGTATCCCATTGCATCGAAAACATTTTAACGGGACGCGAAATGTCCTTTTTCCGTTCTTTATTAGAATTCTTTACTAGAATCTCACTGACCTCACTCTTCCTAGACGCGCTCTGGTTTTCGCATAGTTCAGATGTACAGATTGATAAAAAAAGATGTCTTCCACACACTTAAAAGAAGAGGCAATGCATGTAAACACTGAGGTGGGTTGTAAGTTTGACTCTAGCTGTATCAGGCACAAATGCTGCGGTGAGAAATTGATGAAAAAAACCTTTTACTAACCAAAACTATTCGAGCAAGTGTTTTAAGATTTAAAAATTCATTTTTAAGCCCTGAGCTGCAAGGAATTCTATACACAATAAGTAATTCAAAACTCTCGCTTGATATCAAATCTTCTGTTACGTACAAAGTAATGTTCCTGATTCAGAAGACGCAAGTTCATGTTCAGCGGGTTGTTCATTCGATGGTTATTAAAATGTCTTTTTACGTATAAAAAGTAATTTGTGTTCCTCTCAGTAAAGCATTGCAGTATTATATGAAGCACATTTTCTTTGTAAGCGCATATACTGTTTTTCCCGTTTTTTCTTCTATATTTAAGAAATGTCCTGTTTTATGTCATAAGAAATCTGGTCATCCACTGTTATTAAACGCTGAATTTTCAGTAATTACGTAACGTGGCCAGTATTCACGTATGGGAGGGAATTGAAGGATTTTTTCTTTATGTTTCCACTCATTTTAGTTACTAAAGACAAGTCACATTGTAAATACACTAAAATACTCATCTGAATATCTAGATAGGCTCTGGATAGATTCGTATGATCAAGACGATCGTTTGCAAACTGAGAATTTACTATTTCCGCCATTTTAGCAAACGCTTTTCGCAAAGTTCTTTATACATAAAATACATAATAACGTCACACCATATAGCGCAATATGTAGTTCGGAAAGTTGCGGTAACCTACTAACAACGAACTTTTAGTCCGAGAAGATTTGCAGGACCAGCAGTGTGGTGTTTTCTATTGTCTCTGCCAAAAACTAAATTGCCATTCCCATTGTAGAATTCACGACCATTAATATGTTACGGGATGTGGTTCACGGGATTGGTCAATTAATGAAACACATTAGTTTGCCAACGTTTCGGAATTTATAATTCCTTCATCAGGACTACAGTAAAAAACAAAAAACACAACGAATGAAGACAAATATCTAACAATATTATTTACAAATACACCATATATATCTGAATCAACCTAAGTGAAAAACAAAAGTAATATAAAACCAAGGTAATATAAACTATACATACCTTACTAAAATAATTGACCGTCAAGCTTCATGTCTACCTCCAAACCAAGTCCAGCATGGAGTAGCTGCATCACATGGGTCGATCGCAAGACCCGTCTGCATTGAGCCACGGCCCGAACGTATGTGAATGAAAACGTGTTGTGTCCGAACCATGTGCTACAGCCACTCCAAGCTACAACCATGCGTAACCGGTCGATCATATGTTCAATTAGAAGAATAATCAGACTGAGAAAACTCAATACCGAGGAAAGCAAGTGTTAACTGTTGACTTATTGAGATTATTGACCTAATTGATTTATAGAGATAGTACTGGACAGAAAAACGTAAATAAAGTGTTGTGGGTTTGACGTACTTCCGGTCAAAATGTATTAATTCTTTTATAGTAATTTAAATTCATTTGGCCAGTTTTGATTAAAGACATTCATGGTAATAATAAAAAAAAGTGCCAGCTGGAGGTTTGCACAATTGTAAAATATTCAATATTCATCAATGGAAAATAATTATGAATGAAACCATTGACATCGTTGCCAACCCAAACAAATTGCCATTACAGTTCCATTCTTGAAGAAAATGAACAGTTCATGGACTATGAAAAATATCTGTGATTGGATGTGATTGGACATTAGAAAAATATTAAACTTTGTGTAAATTATCTACATGGAAAAGGTACAAGACAGAAGAAATAGTAGATAAATAGCTATGTGGAGAAAACAAAAAATCAGTCACCCAAATTAAATTCGATGATATTGGATATCCTCATCTCAGAATCTGAATTTTCATTGCTTCTTTTTAATAGACTTTTATGTCGTGTATGGTTTCTAACTTCAATTAAGTAACAGCAGAAAGTGTTTTGTATTATATATATATATATATATATATATATATATATATATACATACCCACTAATGTGACGTGCACAGTATTTATTCTCTAGTTAATTATTCTGGGATGTGAACTCCTTCTATGTATATCAAAAGTTAATAAAATGAATATTCAGAGACCTGAAATTAAATGAAGATCGTATGGTGTTACTTTTAGTCCCTGACCGAAGCAAATTTCACACACTAATTTGACCCCCTTTCCCCCTCTTCGCTGCCCATTAAGCTACGGAATTTGCGTTAATGGGGCACAAAGCCCACTCACAGTCAGCCACCTCTTAATTCACGATTCCTATCAGGGTTAAGCCAGGACTTCCATTCTCGAAGGGAATGATGAATTACAGGCCTACGGCATTGTGGGTGTTTGAACAATCATAGACGAGTGTGATGAGAACATGTACACATTTATTTACATTTATATCTGACAACTGGAACGAGATTGTTCCTTCTTGGGCCTCGCACTTCCTCGCTGCTCTGCCGCTTCTGAAATATCAGAGAAACCTCCACATCTTTCACAGGCTGTGAACTCTGCGCCTTTTTGAGTGCCTATTTGGACAGAGGAACAAGGACAAATGTTCTGTAAATTGTCATCCTCATTTCTTTTTATTGTATTGTGTCTTTTTTGGAGATAGGGAGCATGGTCTTTAGGAATTGATTTCCTGATCATGTATAATTTACTAGGTGGTCAGCGTTTCCATTCGGTATCCCACAATATCTTGGTTTTGTGAAGGAGTTATTTTTCTATATCATTATGGGAAACATTGTTGATGGTAAGAGGTAAGGAGGTAGCTAGTTTAGCTGCCCTGTCAACTGATACGTTGCCAGTAATACCGATATGTGAGGTAATCCAGATAAGTACTATTTCTTTGTTAATGTTTAACGGTTCATATAATGATATATTTGTTTTGGGATGCCGTCACTACTCATTCTATGTAGACGTTGGGATAATCGGGTTCGGTATCCTGTAAAATTAGTAACTTAATATAAATGTATTTTAAATAAATAAATTAATTAAAAATAATATTTGTATATTTTCTTTTAAATTAATGCATATTATTTTAATTTTTAATCCAGAAAAACAAAAATCGATTACAAAATATAGAAGAACTATGCTGTTCTTGGTATTAAGCACTATACTATTTCTAAGCACTTTGTAGTAGCAGTAGTTTCTAAAAGCTTCTCCGTTAAGAACCTATTGAAGTACACACGGATCCGCAAAGTACATCAGAGTACGTTGCCTTTGATCGAGAACAGATTCCGGTTTCTGTCACTAACCACACATCAGCCCTTTTGAGACAAGCGAGTCTCAGGAGCGAGCAACGCGCTATGGTAAGCAAACAGCTTTTGCCTATAAGCCCCTGAATACACCCTTTAAGAAGAGTGTGAAATTATTCACATAAACACGGGTGCAGTACTGCACGGGACATGTTTGGGGGAATATTCAATTGGGATGTTTTATTTCACCTGAATTGGATGTTATTTATACCAAAAGTTGACATTGAAGTGAAGACGGATTATAACAATACGTCAATAGTGCAAATTTGTAACTATGCTACTATCACAACAAATCGATTCATATAAATGGGGTTACAATTCACCTAAATGTCCTGTTCAAAATTAGAATTCAAAGGATCATTTATTATTTTCAAGTCTAATTCCACATTGTCGTTAAAATAATTTATTATAGTTTAAAAATGTATGTTAAAATGCAATTATATGAAAAACGGATTAATAACTGTTATTTATTTTTAATTAAATAATAATCTACGATGATATACTTTGTCACCTGCTATAACGTATGGAGTTGCATGCCCGCAACTGAAGCTTGATAAGTGGGAGATCCTACTTCCACTTCCGACACTTAGAAAAGTTTGGAATCAATTAAAATACCTGAGTCGAAACCGACAACATAATTCCAAGAATTATAGATTTCCATTCCTTGATAATTCCATGGACCTGCTGTTTTTATTCGTAAATTCTGCGGTTTCCTGCGATCAAGTTCAGGTTGATGCCACAGCCGGAACTTGAATAACAGGCCATCGCCGTTCGCGATCCGTTCTTCCCCTTTAGGTCCCCACTTCAATCTGGAAATTGCGACCGGGAGAGGTGGTTCAGGGCATCAACCGTTGTGATTGCAGTGCCTCTGACCGAGAGGTCCTAGGTTCCGAGTCGGCGGTGGCACTATCGTTGACATAGCTGGGTCGAGTTGTCATTGTCTGAAGGAGAATTCTAGTGGCCGGCTGCTCTGATCAGGAGTTTTCCGGGATTTCTACGATCAATACCAGGTGAATGAAGGAGAAGTACCTTAACAAACGGGCAATGAACCTCACGCGATTTTTCGTTCCCGTTCCCTGTCCTGTCCTATCCTACCCCTTACTTACTCACACACTTACATGCCACGGATGCCGGGAGACCGGACGGGAGCTTAGAGCTTGTCCCAGCTGGGGCAGTGACCCACTGGTGAGAGATACCTGGTTTGGTGGAAACCTCGTTAGCCGCCTGTAGGTCGGCGCCGGATCACAACATTAAGCAGAGGATGATCACCGCCACCTCCCGTGATAAAAAACATGCACTAAACTTAAGGAACTAATAGCCTTATCCGTTGACGCGCCCGGAATCACTAATCAATGAACCAACCTTGAAATTGCGCGAAGAATACCCTTCATCTTACGGCACATCTCATTAATGTAGGACAGTTCCGACAATCGCGGGAGATCAGGCACACAGCGGGAAACGGTCAAACTCCCAACACCTCATTCGTGTCTTGTGGTAGCTAAAATTAAATAAAAGAGTTAGCGCCCATTTAGAGCAAAAACATTAACGTGGACACGAAGACGGAAACATAGGACTGGATTAATATCTTCCGGGGCCCTAAGCAGGACGAAATCAAAGGACTTCCGTCTGATATTGAAATATTGAACACATGTTTTAAAAATAAGGGCAAAACAAGCTACAACTTTTGCGATTAAAAAATGAAAATATTTTCACAAATAACTATTTTTTGCGACTGTACAAAAAGGTAGATAGTGTGCGTTGCTCTCCGCATGTGAAGTAGCTCATTTTTTTAATACCCATTAAAAAAGACAATTGCCAAGACAACTGTCTTGTTACCGTCTAAAAAATAGTATTCACGCATGGAATATAAGGAAGTAAACATACGTATCGTTTAGTAACGCTGCCGCATTCATAGCTTGCAATTTCCATTAATACACTGCCATTAACATAGCCATTAATACACTGTAATTTCTCGAGATATCAAACATTTATTTAATATAAAATTGCAAAATTTTTCAAATATCAATTTTTATACAGTTATAGAAAAAATATTATTTATGTTTCATGAGCGAAGTAGGCGTTTTTTTTCGTGGTCTTGATTGATTTTCCCCTGAACCTACAATCTCGTAAAAAAATCAGTATCGACCGTGAAAAAACTCTGACTTCGCCACTTAATATAAAAAAACTATTATGAACTAATGCAAAATCCTGTAAAAATGAATTAGGGTCTCTATTGTGACGTCGTGGGAATACACAATAACACAGACACGAGCTTCAATGATAAATATGTACAGGTTTATTCACAATATGTACAATAAATATTTAAGTTACTTTTAGCTCTTGGAAAACGTTTACTTCCCTGATCGCAGGAGCGATCCTTAAAAATGTAATCTGACTCGTGGCCCGCGCCACTCCTCAGCGAACCTTATGCACACAGCACGTGGCTCCCGTGACGTAGGTCACTCGTGGAAAATCTCCACCCCGGCGTCCCAACACATGGGTTGCCGTACGAGCCTCGCTCGGCTCCGCACCGCCCTGGGCGCAAGTTTGTGCATTCGCACGAGGGTTCCACTCAGCTCGACAAACCCCACCCCCGCGCTCTCCGTTCCTTCTTATATAGCCCCCACCCACGTGACCTGAAACGTCACTGGGTTTTTCACACGGCCCGCGCTAGTCGTTGCCAGGCATTTTGGGCATCCCTTTCCCTGGATTCTAAGAATTTTGCACGCGGCACGCGGCAAAAATGCGCTGTCCCGTATTTTGGGCATCCCTTTCCCTAGCTCTCTGAATTCTCCCAATACCGCATTGTTCTTACTTCCTGCCTGGCCCTTGCGTCTAATCCCTTTGGCGCCGCCATTTTGAGTGGAGCGTACAATACGTTACACTATCCAGTGGAGCCCTCACACACGTACTACATAATCTATAATAGGTGCTTAATCTTATAAGTTAATCCATCCCCGCCTAATGATGTAGTACGTTTAACATAAACAATCACGACAACTGTGAACGTAAACGGAAAATAAACTCTAGTTGTTTCAATAAAAGCATATCAATACAATGAAAACTCGGAAAATAAATTCGTGACAGTTATTGACGCCATTAGATCAATGTGAAGTAAAAAGTAAGAATGTTGTTTTGATGTGAGGTGTGTGAGCAACCAAGTGCGTTATTTGTGAAATTAGTCTTGTGTCGTTAGTACAAGTTCGTTCGTTTCGTTTGTAATACATTCGTTTGTAATACTTTTTCGTAATACAACCTAGTTACGCGAACAATTCATGTAATTCTGAAAAATCTTTTCTTTGAATATCGGTACGCATACGCCTCTTCAGCTTCACCTCCACTGTTTTGATTGTTCTTAATGAACGGAGGACGGTTAATGGATTCCGGCCGGTAAGAGTGATAGTTCATTCCTCTGCTCGGCTGCATTATGTCGACGTACAGTGTTACGGAAACAATGTAACGACAGTAAGTAAACAGGTCGCGGATTCTTAATAGTTTATTCTTAATATTCGGATTCTTAATGTATTATTTTTACGTACTATGCCCGCGGACGAAATAATCAAACAATTGTAGGTTTAAAGTTTCTTTTTATTTAGAACTTGCCTAGTAGACATTTTCAATATATGGAAATATTTTTAAAAGAATTTAAAGTGTCAGAAATGCCACATTCAGGTAGTAAGTAATTATTGGCATTGTGGCATAATTATCTAGTTTTAACCTTAATGTTTTCTACCAACATTTTCCGTTTGCGTTACTTTACGTTTATATTTGATTGCGAGTGAACCTTCAGAAGGCTAACACAATTCTGTATATTTTCAGATTTTGTAGAGATGAATTGATGAGCCTCAAGAAAAGGTAAAATATCAAGGAAATAGTCCCTTTTTGATTTAGACATTTATTTTATGAAATGTAACAATATATTTTAGGATCTATTGTATATAATTTTTAAAAACATTGAATACATTTCTTTCTAGATGTAAAAATGTAGAAACCCTGAAGATGACAAGGAACACTTGCCGAAACGTTGGTGCAAATGAATTTCTTCTTTCTTTCTAGGGTTTTTATCCAGCCGACATCCGGTTACCCTTTACGTCCCGATGGTACGCATATTCGACCATACACTAGACACCAACACACTTGCGGGCTCCTCTGATCTGGGGCCAGGAGAACGCGAGGCCCTCCACGACAACACATACATACAAAGACAAGGGACAAACAACCATGCCTCAGGCGGGACTCGAACCCACGACCCTTCTGACCGCATCGCTGAGTCGGTACTCGCTCTTAGCCACCTCGGCCATCCAGGTCGGCGCAAATAAATTTGAATTTCAAAAATTGTTTTTTTATATTTCATAATAATAAACTGCCTTAATAATAAACTGACTATTTCCTCGGTACGAAAAACAAGACAGTATACAAAAATAAAATCAAGACAAGGTAAAAGAGTAATATATTTTTGCCTGCAATTACTGTCGTCACGCCCCTTACTTCCGGAAGAGGCCCTGTCGGAGCCGGTCTGGGACCTGCCTCGCCGGACAGGTGGCCTCTGGCCTTGTTCTCACTTCGACACCTGGGCGCTCCTCTCCTTTCCTTTTCCCCGACTTCGCTCCCTCCTCCCAGGAAGCGCGCCCATCTGCATATTCAGAAGTGACCGTCGGCGCCGCCACCGCTGCCGGGAGCGCGCCTCGCGCATAAATTAGCGGAGATTTATGGGCGCTACGGCGCCTTGATGCGTGATCGCCCGCCACGCCCCCTCCCCTCTCCCGTCCCCGCCCCCTCACGTGGTGGCGACGTGTCGGGACGCGGGCTCCTCTGAATTACCAGACAAGGACGTCGTTTTTGTTTTTCTACTCCCATTGTATAATTCTGTCGTTTGATGGCTGCAACCCGTTGCATAATGATACTCATTACGATACAGATTTTATTATGATACAGGTTCTTGACCAATCATAGACAAGTTTACAAATCAAGTATTGCCACTTCATTAATCATTGATAATCGTTCTAGTAAATGTTTTGTTCGATTGTGTACATTAAAATTGAATTTAATATTATATTATACTTATCAATGTTAATTTATTTTATTATCAGTAATTTTTATGTGGAATATTATTTAAAATCAATTGGATCGTAATTTTACTTTGATCCTATTTGACTAGCGCAGTGGTAGTGGTAGAGGGAAATTTGACTGACGTTAAGATCACAACGCTAGTTCTTGTGTGTTATATGTTTCTGCTGTGTGTTTGCCCTTAAAAACCGGCTAATTCTTTAGTTTGAAATGTATAGTGAATAAGAGGATGAGTTGGCGCGAGAAATAAGAGAAAAAGGGAAAATAGTGACATTGGAATTATTGCAGCAACTTTTGTACTATCTCGCAAGTGGGCTGGTAAACCAAAGCCACCTGCGGAAGGTGGGGTAGCTGTCCGCTAAGTGGCCTTGGTTGAATCCTGCATGTCAACTGCGATGAAACGATTCATCGTAAAAGTTTAACTTATAAAAATCATAGAAAAAGTACCGTATGAAACTCGATGTAATGGGTATTAATACACTCGAGTGAAGTTAACGATACTCGTGTATTAATGCCCATCATTAATCGTCGTTTCATAATGTAGTATTATGCGCGCGCCTTTGCTGCCTTCCGACACGATTCGCCCTTGTTTGTTCTTCTGTTTCTGCGACCCGTGGTGTAGGGGTCAGACTGCTTGCCCTTTACCACAGGACGCCCGGGTTTTAACCCTGGCAGTTCTTTGTGAAATTTGTTATTGTCAAAGCAGGTTCGAGGCAGGTGGTCTCGGGGTTCTTCTGTACCTCTCATTTCATCACTTTCCCATCGTCATATTATATCCATAAGAACGTTTCCATCAAATGCATTTTCTCATTTACAGGTAATACAGTGATGCGACTTTGCACATTGGTACTAGTTTAAAACATCCCGTACTGTTCTTCTGTTTCTGAAAGGTTGTGACTCCTGGAGAACAAATGAGATCGGTCTGAGGAGAAATGTTACCAACCAAGAATTGATAGATGGTGAGTTTTTTTGCCACATGAAACTAACAATATGAAATATCAATATCATTCAAAATTGTTTATTATCAAAGTATAATTATTACATCCTTATTCTGCACACCCATGAAGTATAATAATGCGGGATTCTGTAGATGAACTCCAAGTGTAATAATACTTAGGGAATACTCATTATTCGGAAATTCTCAAAACGAATATTTCTGATGTACTCAAAAACAATATCATTGCAAAGTTAAATGTGAACAAAAGGTTTCGAAGATTTAATAAAGCAGAAGGAAAGTTCTAAATCGTTAGACCGCTCAGTGAATATACGTTGTTGCTAGCGGTTTCCTCGTGAGTTGACGTTTAGCTGTTCTGCCGCCACATGCACGAATGTTTGCTGCCTTCGCGGCGTCATACAATCGTTCCAGCCGTCACATATCAGCGATCATTGTTTGTCAAGGCTACTTGTAAGACCCGCGTTGCCGCATATAATCCGGGTTAATTTACCATTGTCCCCTCCTTGGCAACGGCACTCACTGCACAGCACTTTCAAAGCGTATTGCTCGTGGCGCACGCCTACCACATATGAACAGATTACATCGACAAGAAAGTAGATTATGTTGCAAGAGTTGATATGGTCATTTTTCTTTAGATAATACGTCACACTAGTTCTTGCCGGGGTTTTACAGCCACTGTTTACAGTAAAATATTTAAACTTTTTTGATGTTTCCCGAAGTTAATTATTGACGCCGTCGGAAGAGGTTAACAAAATCCGAATTTTATCTCCCAACTCCTAATAATTTTTTTATTATTTATTACCTCTCTCACCGGTCTCAGATTTGAGTTTTAGACCACGGTCCACCGAATCACGAAGTTTAGTCAAATTTCAGAACATTAATAGATTTTCAAATGACTTTTCACTCTTTCTCTCCCTTTTCTCTCTCCAATTTTCTCCCACCCTCCCTCCCTCCCTCCCTCTCTCTCCTTCTCTCTCACTCACTCGCTCTCTCTCTCTCTCTCTCTCTCGCTCGCTCGCTCGCTCGTTGGCTAGCTCCTGTGAAGGTATTGTGGGTTTGAAAACAAAATAGCTTTGAAGAATATCTTATCATTTTGTTCTACATTCTAATTTCTAACTAATGTGTTGCTTTCCTTTCATATCCAATAAAATACTGAATTTTGAAATAGTATTGCTTAGTAAGTAGTTTTAAAGTTCTTCTAAATTCCGAAATGCCGAAAGTAAATTGAGATTTTTCAAATTTGTAATAAACATGAGAGAAAATTGGACTTGCTTTCCACTGAAATTCTTTTTGTCCACTGCCATTCTACTTCGACTGCTACGGACTAGTGTGAACTACCAGGAAGCAAAGATGACCATCCTTCTGCGACCTTTTAGTTAAGAAAATTCTCTCCAAGGTTTCGACGATTTCAAGCATCGACTAATTGTCTGTAGTGGAAATGACTCTCGAGTATCCCACGTGCAATCATATAGCTAGTAAGTGGAACAAGAGAACGGTTGTGTAATCGAGTGAACACAGTCCAACGCATTTACGACCAACGAAAACAATTGTATGTACAAGAACGTCATGCTGTAGAATGTGACAGAGATAATACAATAAACTTTTATTATAAAATAATTTTTGAAACTATTATACTCATTAATTAGCTTTGATCTTTTATTACTCTGATAGATGGAATATTTTATAAAACGATTAGTGAGTATTAATTGCACAAAGCACGAAGTTAGATATTTCTAAAAGCTCCTGATTTTCACATTCCGAGAAAAATAAATTAAATCCTCTGCAAGAAAATTGCAATTTTTGGAATGGTTTTTCATTCAATTTATCTATCAAATGTTTTGTTCAGAGAATGTAAGTGTGGCATATGACAAGAATTTTGAGTTCACGAAATAAACAAATTTCTACACAGCGAAGATGGAACGATATTTTCGCATCTTCATATTATATACCCTCTATTTAATATTTGATTTTGTTATTATTTTAATCTGAGTTACAAACACGTAAGATTCATAACTATTTAACGACATCTATATCTGTTAAGGTAATTCTGCAGTCGCTGATAGTTCGTTCTGATGACTCGTTCAAAAAATTGCCAAATATTATTCCGAGACTGTGGATGTATATTGATTCCATATAACCTGTTCTATGGATATCAACAACAGCACAAGAAAGGGTTCATCCGTTGATATTATCGATTTTCAGTTGTATTTAAACAAAATTTGAAATTGTTTTTAGTTTTTATTGCATACTTTTATTTTCCACACTCATCTTGTTTTTATTGAATTAAAAAAAGTACACTTCAGGTCCCTGTATTTTCGTACATTTTGATTGCAATATTCCACTTAAGGACCACTGAGATTTAAATTGGTTTTCATTATCCATTCATTAGTAGTTCCACACCTTTAGACTGACGAATAAACATAAGAGATTGAAAAACTGTATTTCAACTGCATTTGCTACCTTCTCCTGCCCCCTCTCCCATTCCCCGAAACTTCCATCGCCTCCTCGCCTACCCACTTCGCTCTCACCGCAAGAGGCCTCACCAACTTCCCAACCTTCCCTAATCATCCCACCCCACCCCCGGCACCTTCACCACCGCCGCTCCTTTCCCACCCCGCCAGCACCCTCACCCCCGCCGCTCCTCCCCATCCGCACTCCCGCCGGCACCTTGACCTCCGCCGCTCGTCCCCCATCCCCTCTCCCGCCGGCACCTCCCCCCACCGCTCCTCCCCCACCCCTGCACTCAGTCGCATCCCCTCCCGCCCTCCCCACCCCCGCCGGCACCCTTCCCCCGCCGCTCCTTCCCCCCCCCGCCAGCAACATCATCCCCGCCGCTCCTCCCCCATCCCCACCCCGCCGGCACCCTCCCCCACCCCCCGCTCCGTACAAAGCGCGCGTGGGGCGGAATGAGCCCCGCGGGCGCGCGCCCGAACAATCGCCTGCGAAATTAATTCACACGGGCTTCGGACGGGCGGGCGCCGAGAAGTGGCCGAGGCTTCGCTTTGCCGCGGGATTGGAAGGATTCCGTGGAGCGCGGCGCGGCCGCCTGCGTGAGTGAACCCCCCCCCCCCCCAAGTGCGTGGCGCACGCGGCGCTCGACGGGGTAAGAGCATTAACGAAGCGGAGATAGCGAAGGAGCTCCGCACGGATGGCCCGTTCACTTTTCACTGAATCGGCTTCGGACGCCGAGCGGAGAAATTCGGTTGCGTAGGCTTCTCGCTGCCTAAGGGATTTCGTGGCCCCCAAATGGCTCTGTTAAGCTGCCTCTGTCGAAATTTCAATATATAATTAAACTGCTTGCGTGTATTAAAAACTAATGATGCCGGAATAGCACATTTGTTTCTCTTATTATTTTTAACGGTTTGGTAATATATTTCTATGTGAACCTATGCGAAATTTCTGGACTTATGAGCTCTAATGTGTAGGTGGAGCATGAACTTACTTCACTTAGAGATTGCCACATTGATAAAATACATGCCTCTGATAGTATTTACAACCAACAAAATATATTTTCCGGGTAGGATTTGAATAGAAGTCATGGATCGGTCAATCAACGCTCGTGTTCATTACACTACGACCTTTGTTAGAAATATCAAATGTCATAACAATGTTGAAAAAAAGTTGAACTTTTGAAATTTTCGAGGTTTTATTAAATCAATTTCCCATATTTTTAGCAAGCGTTAATCTATTTCGACAAAAATTGAGCATTAATGAGAAAATTTTGAAAATATCTTAAGAATTCATCTACCATCCCCCACAGATAATACTCGTATAGTTTCAAATTAAAGAAGCCGCGACACCAGTTAGTGCAGCGGGATTCTCATTTTTAGTTCCTCTGAGTTCGCTCTAGGTGCTAGTGTTCTTCATACACACTGCGGGCCGAACAGATGTTTTGAAATATACACTTTTTTAGTGGAGTCCCTGATACACGTTTTGGTATCAGGGGCTTCCAAAACGTGTATTTGGCCAAAACCATACATACCAAAGCATTTCCATACACTACGTATTCAAAACAGTAACAATACTCGTATAACACACGAAACATTATAATACGTTATAACAATACTGATATCACTTGCTTTTCTTTTTACAACTTGTTTACTCCATGATATTTAAACATTTATTCGAAGAGTGTTTAGTGTGTGCATCGTAATTAACAATTTCTCATACTTGTGTCATAAATGCTTCTGTTCTTCCGCAGTAGATATGCACTTTTCTTCTTATGTAAATCTTTGCATTTGGTCGATATCGGTTTATGTGATGTAAATCAAGGTCATTGCCACCTTTTTAGCGTTCCCACCGAGATATGGCTGCAGTGTATCGAGTAAGAAACGAAAACCGCATCTCAAGGCTAGTCTAGGAAAAGCGGGCAAGTTAGAAACTTAAACCTACGTTTCTCGTGAGCCGAATTGCGAGTTTCAGATTTAATGGGGCCTCTACACTCTCTGACTCCCTGGATAACTCCCTGGATGGGACCTTTCAAATTTCAAAATTCAAAATTTATTGCTTATTTATCCTTGAAAATAGATTTTACTACATGTGAGTTTTTTTTTCTCCCTTTCAAAATTCAAAATTTAAGTAGTATATGACTTAGTGTAGGGATCACAGAATTTTGAAAATGTGCACACAATTCACTTTTCCCCATAGCACGTCATACGCAGTTTTTAACTGTTTTTTGGACGTAAAATAAAATAAATAAATAAATAAGTGTCTTTAGGCGTCTTGTTCGTGCGTTCGTGTTTGCGCGTTTTATATTCAGCCGCACCTTGAACGCACACAGATAGGCCTAGTTTTACGCATCTGGATTTACTGCGTTTCGTCTTCCAACTTCTGTGACGGACCGACTCCAAAGTCGTTGCCAATGCAAACCCAACCGCAAGTCCCTCGGTTGCTCGACTTCGTTTGGGAGTGGGCAACGACCTTTGTCGGGGCGAGGACTAGTCGTAACCAGCTCTGATGATGGGGATATTCAGAGATATTGCAGGGATAGAGCTTCAGGAAAGGTTAACCACTAACGTATAACCTGAAGAAAATCAGTTGGTGACGGATTTTGTTCTTGGTGACAGATGATCATGATTAAGGAACGGGCAAATGAAACGAAGTGCATTTGTGAAAATGGACAAATGTTTGTGGACAAATAAAACAAAGACCGAACTGTCACAGATCCAAAGAGTCCTCGACATTGTAGATATTGTACCCGTCACGGGTTAAAATTTAATGAATGTCCCCAATTAACGCTGTTTCCAGAAATAAGAGGTTTTAATATTATCTGATAAATTATACCATTTTTAATTTAATGAAAAATATTAAAATTTTCACAATATCATTTCGAACTCTTCAGTTATGCATGCAACTTCCACTTCAAATTTAAAAGTTGGCCAAGTACCCTCGTAAGTTGTCACCGTGCTGCAATTTCAGACTCCTATGTTGCATTGTTTGATGACTCCGCGACGCGTCAACTGCTAAGGATATTAGTCCCGTAAGTGTAATGCATGTTTTCCCTCGGAATGTGGCGGAAAACTTTCCCCACTAGATGTTGAGATCCGGTGCGGACCTACCGTCGGCTTGCGAAATTTTCCCTAATCAGGTATCTCCCATCAGCGGGGACCGCACCAGCCGGGAGCTCGAAGCTCCCAACTGGTCTCCCCGCATGTGTGGTAGTGTAGTAAATATTAGTGTAAGAGTACGTAAGTAAGGGGTGATGATAGGGCAAGGGAAGAGGAAGGAAAGATAACGCGCGGTCCGTGGCCCGTTTGTTAGGGTACTACTTCAGCATTCGTCTGATATTGATCGGAGAAAGCACGGAAAACTACCGATTAGAGCAGTCGGCTGCTAGAATTCTTCTCCAGACAGCGACAGAACTCGTCCTAGCTATCTAGCCAGAGTCAAAAATTCATCCACCGTCGGGAGTGGAACCTAAGACCTCCCGGTCACAGGCACTGCAGTGACATCGGTTGATGCCCTGAGTCCCCTCCCCCGGTCTGTGTTGGATGTGTGTGATGGACGGCGTGTGCAGAAAGGGCAAATGGGGGAGCGCGTGAGTTGCCTGTTGCGTGGGCGGCGCAGCGCCGCCAGGCAATTCTCGCTGGCCGGCGCTCGGGGGGTGACGCGCCCAATTTCCGGGGGCAGCGCGCGCACGCAGCCAGCGCGGGGCGGCCCGGGCGAGGATTTGCCGCTGCAGAGCGGCTCGGCGAGACAGGAGCCGACGCGGCGAGGCGCGGTGCGTGACTGAGGACGGAGAGAGGACCTGGGAACGGGACGGAGATCTGGGGGATGTTCTCCAAAATTAAAGTTTGTTTCAAGTGGGCGGTCTTGAGTGCAGCCGAATCGTTTGGGGATTATCCGTTTAGGCAAAGGTTTTTTCGGAGGGACTCTTAAAGCTTCTGTTTCTATCAAAATCTGGACTCAGATTTTGCCACATTTCATTATGTTCTCTCTTCTGTGTCCCCGAAAAATGTGTAATGTTGGAACAAATCATATCGCAGACCCAACAAGGCACATCGCAGCTTTAGAATATGTATGTGATACATTTTTCGTACCATTTGCTCAATCTATAAGACATTGTCCTGGCAAAGCTTCATGTGTGGTGACGACGTAACTCCTAAAGGACTGCAAAGAGTACTTCAGAACAAATCACCGAAATGTTTACGATTGTGGGGAAAATTATGATCACTTCTCACTAGGACACACTTCTCAAGCGAACGACAATAATTAAATATTCCTTTAAACTTCAACTATCTTTAAATAAATTAATGGTGCTACAGAATGACACCGACTTTCGCGCAATACTTAGTTTTCTAATCACTTTGGTCTAGGCTAGGTGTTTCGGTATTGTACCTCCAACTTCCCAGCTTCTACCTATCGGCATCTAAACGACAAATTTTCTGCAAAAAAATTCGACTATTCAGTTTTGCGAATTTGTCCTCAATTTCTAGATTTGACTTCGGCAATCAAGTAAGTAAATAGTTTTTACCGTTAAATAATTCCACTTTACAAACGATTAAACAGTAGGACTACTGAAAAATCTTATAGTGATGAGTGTTCCTAAATAGATGTAAAACAACAAAAGGAAAGTTTGTGATATTCCGCTGTCTCTTTTCATTTAACCTTTATGTCAAGAGAGAATAAGGATGATGATGTTGATGAAAGGAAACGAGTGTGGGTAAGCGTCATTGGGTGCTAAAGCAATCTCCGAGCGTGTCCGGGCGGCGCGTGGTAATGGGCGTGGTGGGCGGGGACACGCGTTTCCCTTGGGGCGGCGTGCGTCGTCCGGGCGCGTGGTCGTGAGAGGCGAGCGTGCGCGCGCGGAGGGCCGCCGTTCCGGCCCTGCGCGCGCGCCCCCCCCCCCGCGCGTGAGCCCGCTGGCGCCCCGCCGACCCCCCTCCCACGCTATCTTGACCTTCCGCCCTCTCAACGAATAGTTCGCTCAACCGCCGCCCGCTGAACTGCCCGTCCGCTCAAAGTTCCCACTCATTCAACCACCCGCTTCTCAATCGCCGCCCTCTCAACCGCCGCCCTCTCAACCGCCGCCCTCTCAACCGCCCCCTCCACCCGCCGCCCTCTCAACCGCCGCCCTCTCAACCGCCGCCCTCTCAACCGCCGCCCTCTCAACCGCCGCCCTCTCAACCGCCGCCCTCTCAACCGCCGCCCTCTCAACCGCCGCCCTCTCAACCGCCGCCTCTCAACCGCCGCCCTCTCAACCGCCGCCCTCACAACCGCCGCCCTCTCAACCGCCGCCCTCTCAACCGCCGCCCTCTCAACCGCCGCCCTCTCAACCGCCGCCCTCTCAACCGCCGCCCTCTCAACCGTCGCCCTCTCAACCGCCGCCCTCTCAACCGCTGCCCTCTCAACCGCCGCCCTCTCAACTGCCGCCCTCTCAACCGTCGCCCTCTCAACCGCCGCCCTCTCAACCGCCGCCCTCTCAACCGCCGCCCTCTCAACCGCTGCCCTCTCAACCGCCGCCCTCTCAACTGCCGCCCTCTCAACCACCGCCCTCTCAACCGCCGCCCTCTCAACCGCCGCCCTCTCAACCGCCGCCTTCTGAACCGCCGCCCTCTCAACCGCCGCCCTCTCAACCGCCGCCCTCTCAACCGCCGCCCTCTCAACCGTCGCCCTCTCAACCGCCGCCCTCGCAACCGCCGCCCTCGCAACCGCCGCCCTCTCAACCGCCGCCCTCTCAACCGCCGCCCTCTCAACCGCCGCCCTCTCAACCGCCGCCCTCTCAACCGCCGCCCTCTCAACCGCCGCCCTCTCAACCGCCGCCCTCTCAACCGCCGCCCTCTCAACCGCCGCCCTCTCAACCGCCGCCCTCTCAACCGTCGCCCTCTCAACCGCCGCCCTCGCAACCGCCGCCCTCGCAACCGCCGCCCTCTCAACCACCGCCCTCTCAACCGCCGCCCTCTCAACCGCCGCCCTCTCAACCGCCGCCCTCTCAACCGCCGCCCTCTCAACCGCCGCCCTCTCAACCGCCGCCCTCTCAACCGCCGCCCTCTCACCCGCCGCCCTCTCAACCGCCGCCCTCTCAACCGCCGCCCTCTCAACCGCCGCCCTCTCAACCGCCGCCCTCTCAACCGCCGCCCTCTCAACCGCCGCCCTCTCAACCGCCGCCCTCTCAACCGCCGCCTCTCAACCGCCGCCCTCTCAATCGCCGCCCTCTCAACCGCCGCCCTCTCAACCGCCGCCCTCTCAATCGCCGCCCTCTCAACCGCCGCCCTCTCAACCGCCGCCCTCTCAACCGCCGCCCTCTCAACCGCCGCCCTCTCAACCGCCGCCCTCTCAACCGCCGCCCTCTCAACCGCCGCCCTCTCAACCGCCGCCCTCTCAACCGCCGCCTTCTGAACCGCCGCCCTCTGAACCGCCGCCCTCTCAACCGCCGCCCTCTCAACCGCCGCCTCTCAACCGCCGCCTCTCCAACCGCCGCCCTCTCAACCGCCGCCCTCTCAACCGCCGCCCTCTCAACCGCCGCCCTCTCAACCGCCGCCCTCTCAACCGCCGCCCTCTCAACCGCCGCCCTCTCAACCGCCGCCCTCTCAACCGCCGCTCTCTCAAACGTCGCCCTCTCAACCGTCGGCCTTTCAAACGCCGCCCTCGCAACCGTCGCCCTCTCAACCGCCGCCCTCTCAACCGTCGCCCTCTCAACTGTCCGTCCGATCAATATCCCCACTCATTCAACCTCCCGCGTGCTCTACCGCCTGCCCGCTCGACCTCGCGCCCGTCCATCCCATTCAAACCTCCACTTCTTCAACCACCAGCCGCTTAAACCCTCGTCTGCCCACTGAAACACCCACTCCCTCAACCGCCAACACTCTCAACTACGCGTCTCGCTCAACTGTCCGCTCACTCCAACCACCCGACCCTCTCAATCACTCTCTTCTTCAATCGCTCTCCTCTACCACCCCGTACTATCGCTCAATACAACCTCACTCGGTCAACCCCCGCCGGCTCTCAAGCTCCAACAGCAGTCTGTCCACCCGCCTGCCTATCTGGCCACTGAACTGCCCGCTCACCCAACTGTTTGCCAAACCATCCTACTGCCAGCCCACTTTTTGCACACAGGGTTTTAGGTGATAAAAAACAGGAAAATATTTCTTTTATGTGCTTTAAAAGTGAGAAATATGTGTTAAACGACTAAAATATGTATTTATTACCCACATGAAAAACAGTAAACTTTTATTGAACGAAACCGGGAGCGGTGGCTCAGTGCATCAACTGATATCACTTGCAGTGCCCCTGACCGGGAGGTCCTAGGTTCGAGACCAGATGGCGGCAGGATTTTCGACACTAGCTTTTCAGATAGGTAACCGGAGCATTACCCTAACGAACGGTCACGGAGCGTACGCGATCTTTCATTCCTCTTCCTTGTCTTATCCTCACCCTTACACACACTTAAACTAACATCCACCGCTGGTGGGAGATTGGTTGAGGAAAATCCCGTTAGCCGACGTTAGGAAGGCGCCGGATCTCGCCACCTAGTGGGGGAAGATGACCGACACCTCCCGATGAAAAAAGCATGCACTACACTTACGGGACTACTGACCTTCGTAGTTGACTCGACCGGAATCACTAACAATCAATCGATCGATCGAGAGAAGTCTCGATGTAAAACGTAACGTCATACTCTTTATTACTGCACATTTTGCCTGTACAATCTGAGAAATTTTGGGAGCTGCTCGTGTTATTAATGTATAGTATCGCTGGGAGTGTCATTGCTTGAATCGTCAATAGAGTAGGAAAAGGCTCTCGGAACCGGATTCACTTCATTCAATCCCAAGAAGTCCCACATTAAGATGTGCTGTGTGACTAATCATTACTTTTCAAATTGGCACGTCTTTCACCATATATTCAAAAACTCTACAGTATTAAACTTGAAAATACTCAAAATATTTATTTATTCACATAAAATTGAGCGAAATAAGAAACATTTTTCGACGAATATATTTATTTTTGTAAAATTTAATAAAAATATCTAAGGTGATTTGCAATTTGGTGTAAGGAAACAATGTGGCGCTACTTGAAGTTTCTCGTAACTTCACTCAAGATTAAAGGGGAAAAAGAATGTATTTGCCTAAAAATGCGACCCCTTCATTATTAATGACTCTACTAAAGACAAATGCGTAGTAACTTTTTTTCGGTAGATTCTGAAAGTAGTAGACAAGATTCATTGGAATAATAAAAATGGTTTTACGACGAAGATGAAAGTGATAATTAAAAAACTGCTTAAGAAGAAGACAATGATGATGGTTATGAATATGATGAAGAAATATTGAGTTGTTAGAGATTGCCTTAAGGAATGACACCTAGTTATCATTACTATCACTTTAACTTCTCTAAACAAATTATTGGAGAGGTAGCTCAGTGCATCAACCGATGTCACTGCAGTGCCTCTGTCAGGAAGGTCCTGGGTTCGAGTCGGCACTGGCAGGATTTTTGACACTAGCTTATCAGTTAGTCGATTTCAGTCGCTGTCTGGAGGAGAATTCTAGCGGCCAGCTGTTTGATCGGTACTTTTCCGTGATTTCTCCGATCAACACCAAGCAATGCCGCTAATGCGACAAAACTCTAACAAACGGGCCACGACCGTGCGCAATCTTTCTTTCCTCTTCCTTGTCCTATCCTCCTCCTTATACCCGCGCTTACACTAGCATGCACTACACTATCACACATGCTCCGAGACCGGTCGGGCGTCCCGGTCGTGCTTGTCCCGGCTGGGCGGTGCCCTACTGGGACATATTCAATTGGGGAAAGCCCGCTAGTCAACCGTATGTCGGCGCCGGATCTCTCCATCCAGCGGGGAAAGATCAGAGCCACCTCTCGATGAAGGAAACATGCACTACACTTACGATACTAATGATCTCGGTAGTTGATGCGCCTGGAATTACTAACAATCACTCTATATAAATAAATTATTTACTTTCTGCCACTATTACTTCCACAAACGTTTATCCAAGTATCATTTATCCAACTTGTCTCATTCCCTCCCTTTCTTTATTTCTCTCTTCTCTCTCTCTCTCTCTCTCTCTCTCTCAAAAATCTCTCTCTCTCTTGTTCTTTTGTAATTCACTGTGTTATTATAAAAACGATCTACGTACTATTTGTTTTTATAAAGTTGTAACTTCTAATATATGTTTCTTCTAAATGATACTGCTATTTGATTCTGACAGATTGTGCAATAATACCAAATGAAATTTAAATACGATACAGTATTTTCTCTTCTAAGACCGGAAAAATATAGAAGTTCTTGTAAAGTCCGAAATTATAGAAACTCTGAGAACCGACCGTCAACCCCTTCTCCTCACAGTAAGGCACTAAACGTGACCTCTCGCGAAGTACAAGGGGACGTGATCGCAAAAGAACGGCCTCTCAAAAGACGTGCAAGTCGAATGAAGGCAAGTCGAAAGACGTGCAAGGATGAAGGTAGCAGAAAGATAGGATACATCATACTATCTAAAGGTAAGCCTAACATTTATATTTTTACCAAAAAGTGTTACAAATAATTGTAAAATTGAGAGAAAAAAGAATAGGTTAATGTTAAAAAAATTAATTTTACGATGACATTTTTCTATTTAAAATTAGAAATTTTTGGTGAATAAATTCATGTTAAAATATTTTCGATAAACTGAACAATTAAAAATCTTAGAATAGTCATATATAACATATTAAGATAATAAAATTTTATTATTATTTTTCTGCTACACCTGTTGATGGGAAAAAGGAGTTCCCGAAACGTTGTGAATAAAATTTACTAATAAACGACATAGAATGACACTGGTGTTTATTTTATAAACCACAGCAGGCTACATGTATTCAATAAAAGGAGTAATATTGCATTATCAGACTAAATAGATTAGGAAACTCACTACGACGAGAAAGTCTGTGCCAGTTTGTAGCACTTCTAGTTATTTCTTGAAATTATGCAAGGATGCTGATGAAAGAATGTTATTCCTCCTGAATAGTTGAACTCCAAAAGACATCCAGATATAAATATGGTTACTTGCATAAACCGTCTGTTGTGCGTACCAAGGATGGAAAAGAAGTTGCAGCTGTTTTGTGTGAGAGAATAATCCCCGCGGCACCGGAAGCGTGACGACGTTACGTCGTCTGTATGAACCGCAGCATTTCCTGCTTTCTGCCTTCCGCGCCTCCGATTAATGTAATAATGTCTGAGTATTTCCCGCTCGAAATGAACACAATATCTATTTTTATGTTCCTCTTCCCTTTCAACCAAAATTTGCCCTGTCACGACGGAAACAATTTTGTCATTTCCACTTGTAAAGGTTTCTAGGAGAAACAATACGATTGCTGAGGAGAACTTGAGGTACGTAAGAAATCCACATCATTCAAAGTATGGAATTTCTTCTTTAAAAATGGAAATAAAAGGCCTTGCCTCTCATTATTCATTGAAATGGCTGCTTCTCTTGACTCTCTTCTCGTGTGTAGTGACGAGGTCTTTTAAACTTGCGTAAGCGGGAAATTTCATGACAATCAACACCTACGCTCCTGGGAAAACTGACATCTGAGAATGTTATCTAGTGGGATATCCGGAGATATATTGTCTGCACCATATTGTGAATAAGAAAATTACCCAGAAGACTTGTTCTAAAATTTAAATTACGTAACTGAGGCCCATTTTCGCATCGCCTTGTCAACATTGTCAATAAATAGGAAGAGTGGCATTGATCCTGATAGCAGTACATATAAAAGGGAACACACTTCTCGGAATAGGAGAGTGACTCAAAAACTAATATTTTGTGAAAACATATTTAATATCTTCATGATATCAGCTGAGAGCTTTTGGTATATTTGTGACATATTTAATATTTTTAGAGACGTATGTGACATGTAACAGGTATGTGACATATTTATTAGAAAATTCATAATAAGAAGAAAAATAATAAGGAGGAGGAATTACGTCGAAATCAAATAATTGTTGTCACATTCTTCATTCCCAAAGTAATACAATCACAGCGGAATTAATCAAACAAGCCGGAAAATGTATTTTTCAACCAAATCATCTAATCATTTGATTAAAACAACAAAGTTCGAAATATGAATGCACGTTATAAAGTCAGAATTGTATCCCGATGAATTCGACCATAAAGAAAGGGGAATTATGCTTCTTACAACTCTCCAGAACAGCTCTTAGTGAACAATTCATCGGTGAGACCAGTTTTACGGGGATTAAAAATTAACGGTGTAGTAACTTGAGCCTTACCTCAACAATACCCACGTTAGTTCAGAGTCTGTCGGGACAGATTTGTTAAATTTTGCCTTGGTATTAGTTTTTTTTATTCTGTGAACTGCAAACGAGGGGAACCTTAGTGAACATGTTTTGCATGGCTTTTAAATTTTGCGTTTTAGAACCTTATTGATTCGGACAAAAAATAAAAAAAGTGTGCCGATTACCTTGGATCTTTACTTGTTTTCTACAACTTTTGTTCGATATCCGTGTGCAATAGTCCGTAACAATTCGTTTTTTGTTTTGTCGGACGTTGCTTATATTCTTTGAAGTCTGTGGACCGAAGTAATGATGCTGAGTTTATTTTCAAGATTCCAATTTCGTTGAGCTTTCTTGAGCTTCCCATTTTCCACATTGCCTTTCATTTTATATCCTACCGTATATCAAATACTTTTTTTCATACAATTGCATATGGCCACGTAATTAGCTCGTCCATAGCTTCTTTAGTACAATGCGTTGGGACAAAACAAATTATGACAGCTGGACCTAACAGTTGCCACCCTTCTCCCACTCCGTCTACCGCTCAAATTCGACCTCTATTCTGAATGAGGTTTCTGATTAAATTCATGTTTTATTGTTCAATCTAGTTTTTTTGTTTAATCCAGGGATAAGTTTCCATACAAATATTTGACTTAATTCAGGTATTTTTTATCAAGGTTTTTGGGACGAACCAGCTTTTGTTTTTTTTTCTGTTTCTTGTTAACTCATAATTTTCTTTCCACATTAGTATTAACCCGAAGTGCCCCGTTTCTTTCAACGTTTATTTCTTTCAAGGTCTTTAACTGCTAGGTCATGTAGCCACTACTTTAACTGTTTACATTGGAGTAACTGTAGGGGAACACGACACGTAAGGATAACACAAGCATCAACCCTAGACGAGACGAGATTCGAACCTATGATCTTTCGGGCCGAGGCCGTATTGCCTTAGCGACCTCGGCTAGGTCCAGGCAGGCTCTCTCTTCTTCACATTCTCCTCGCATTGTAAAACCCGCCAAACAATACGTTAGCGGGCAACACATAATTTTCAATGCAATTTTGGTTTTGAAGAGCAAATATTGTTTAAAAATAACAAATATAGTTGAAAGAAGGGTTTCAATCGGGGTCATTTAAGTCGCACAACTGTAACAACGGCTTCAGTGGTATGTCGGTTAGCGTATCGGACTGTTATACCGATATAAGTTCGCGGGTTCAAATTCATTCAAAGCTGTGAATTTTTAGGAGGGCCCGCCCTTCTTGAGTGGGGAAGTAAACTCTACTGTCCCATGCAGTAGATTTACTACATGTAAAAGAGCAAGCCTCTACGCCAAATTCGTTATCTGAGTGATACCTTCTTTCGCTGATTGATGGCAAAAGATGTGTAACGAAATCTGCGTTATTAGATGGAATGAGCGGCGACACTTGCGAGTGGCACTCTATCTTACAGTGATTTGAGACAACACGTGAAAAAGAATGTGAAGTCATGAATTATCCGCTGCCAGGAGCGTCCAAAGTTTTCAGTGATATTGACCTTAAATTAACAACATTCAACAATTCCCGAATTTCCTTATATGTTTCATTGAGGATTATGTACTCGTATTTCTTATTGATTACAGGGAAAGCGGGGATAACTGGGGGTCACGGGGTAATGGGAGTCAGCTGTAAACTATCGATAAATATTGTAAATAAACCATGTTCAGAGGCAGCAACATATGCTTCTACATACCATTAGTCATGATAACTATAGCCAGTTGATCGCCGCAGTCAAAGAAATCTTACAACGATGATTGCGTTCGTACCAGGAAAGTGAGTGGATGATGTATAAAGTGCTCTAGAAAATAAGTCTTACTAGTAACTTGCGATTTCGGAAGATTAAAATTTTTGGAAGGAAGTCTTCAGCAAATCATTTGCTTCTATTGCGAGTAATTTAAATGTTCTATAAAAGATTAGTAGTTATGATAATAAATAATTGAAATTGCCATTTTGAGACTGTGGGAATGAATAAACGGGTTAAAAAACAAAAGTTTAGTTCTCCACATTTCCAGCAGAGGCCAATGTAATTGTGGAGCAAAACTTGGGCAAACTTATGACGTACGTACGGGTTATAAATTAAATGCGAGTGTGACAACGCAGTTCACGAGATGAAGTGGCGAAAGAATGGGGAGCGGTTGGAGGTGGTGGTGGGGGGGGAGGGGGCAGAAGCCGCATCGGTGGCGGAGACGGAAAATTAAACTTGCGTTTGGAGCTTCCATCTCGCCTAACGGGTTTAATTTTCCTGACGACAGGTCTCGGTAATCGATGCTGGAGATGATGCTGCAAAGAATTCAGTCGATCTTGAACGCACTGAGATTCTCGACCACTGAAGCTCTTCATTTCTTGTTGTCATCTAAGATATGGTCTTTTAGTTAAGAATATGAGTTTTCGATGGAAAAATCAGGGTCTTGTCTGTGCCAAGAGCGAGAATCCTATATGCTTCACTTTTGGAAAAAAAAAAAAGAAAAGAAAAGAAAAAAAAAGTCTTTGAAGTCACTTCAAGCACTTCCACTCATAAATACACTAATGAATACAAAGTGATGGAAATGTGCATATTAACGCCGTGAGAAATGTTTAAAAAGATTACATTTGTGTAATTTTTGAAAATAAAAGAGAATACGTCAAAATGAACTTTCGTCTATTAAACAGTACAATTAGCACTATTCATTGAAAAAGTTTGAAGAAAAAATTTGGAGTCATTTGTGAGAAAGTAGGGTTTCAACTTATCTGAAAATGTGGAATTTGGAGCTCATTTAAACAGAAAACTGTTGAGTTTTCGAAAACTGTATATGACCTAATTTAAATCACATGTACTCATAAATATAATAATGTGAACAAATTGCATCTAACGTAAATATCAGTGACATGAGGAAGAAATAAAAAAAATTCATATTTGTAATATTTAAGAAAACAAAAGAAAGTTGAGCAATATAGCTATAGAGCAATATGGCATTTATTTCATCGTATAGGGTACATTTGCCGCGACCGATACCAAACATTTAAAGAAAACATTTGGAGCTGTTTTTCAGAAAATTTGTTTTTGATATTTCTTACAATTGCAAATATTGTAGCACTAATATTGCACGAAAACTAATAAAATTGAAAAAAAATCTACGTGACCGTAAATGGAAGAACTATTTATGGATAACAAATTTAATTTAAATGAAAAATCTCGGTCTTCAATTTTATATTTGTAGGAAGACAGCGAATAAAATTCAAACTTTGGCAATTTTCGAACATTAAGCGTGAAAACCGGACCTATGTCACCTATATAAGTATTTTACTCTATTCTTTCAAGAAATTTAAAGAATAAATTTGGAGCTGAAAAACAGCAAAGCCCGTACTTCCGTTGAAATCACGAAATCGATTTTCCGCAGCATTATATAACTTTTTCTATACTACATATATTTCTCCGTATATTGTCGCCTTCCTTACTCCCCCCCTTTGATGCGAGGTATTTGGACGAATGAATCGAGCAGAAGATTAGATTTGCCTGATGAGTGGCATCCGAATTAACCATGGATGTCACTAGTGTTATTACAGCTAAAATTCGGTTCCTACTGTAATGCAGGGTTATCTTTCCCTGCAAAATGAACAAGGAGAGTATAATCTTTCTTAGAATTACAGAAGTTGTAGAAGAATGGCAGTACTCGTTGAATTGGATTACATCACATACTAGCGCTTGAGACAAACACAAATTGTGGGAATTTTGATTCGGTGTTCTTGACGTTCATAT
Source organism: Teleogryllus oceanicus (assembly GCA_964035755.1). NCBI lineage: Eukaryota > Metazoa > Arthropoda > Insecta > Orthoptera > Gryllidae > Teleogryllus > Teleogryllus oceanicus. The sequence continues at coordinate 49,420,318 of CAXIVR010000003.1, read as the reverse complement.
GCGAAAATAAATGAGATCATCTTCATCAACATAGTATTTTTATTCAGATAGTCGGTTTTCGACGATTTTGCCGTCATCATCAGTCTACAATATACGGTACATAAAATATAAATAAATTACAAATAAAATACACAATAATATAGCAAATTAAATGACAATTAATAGATACATTTAAAATTTAATTACAAATAGCAGCTAAAATTGTGAAAATTGAAATGCTACGGGAGGATTAATATAGATAATAGCAGTTGAAATTAAAAATTATAAAATACCAATAAATAAATAAAAACACATTAGGTTAATTGAATTGCAATGCAATAGTACGTAACACTCTTGTAATGAATTAACTTGCAAAAAAATTTTTGAAAAAACTTTTTAAGAAATTCACAAAGATTATGCCAGTGAATAAGTAGCTAGAATGCATTTCTTTCGATGAAATAAAAATGTAGTATCAAGTTAACACTTACGTAGGCCTCGAAAAATTCGTTAATTCCTAAGAATTCTATAGCGTGAAATTTACAAAACTTTAAAATGTTAAAAATGTTGAAAAAATGTTAAATGTTTTCAGTTACAGTCGTTCAATGAATTTCACTTTCTGTAGTAGTGACTTCAATATGTACGCTACCTAAAGTACAAGAATTCTGTTCACTTTGCTTGCAAATGTTGCTTCTAGCTAAATAACGCCAGATACACAAATAAAGGAGAATCGGCAATGCAGTTCACAGCAGAACGTTACAACTCACGATACCACTGGTTGTTTTAAATCTGTACGCAGTCTTCTGAAATATAGACTCTCACGCAACCAAGGTCAGGAGGCCGAGTCTCCTGCCGAGCCGTCGTTGCCGCAGAAAAGCACTCTATCTTGCCCTCCGTTGCTTTGCGTTGTTAGTGTGGTCGGGTCGTATATTTCTTTTCCCAGAACAAAACTTAGTCCTCTTGCATCAACGTCACGTAGGAAAGAAAAGTAGAAAAACAAAAAGAAGCGGTGAGGAAAAACGTTACTTGTTAGTCGCGATTCACGCAAAGTTACAAGTGCGTGCTAAGGTGCACTGTAATTCTTCATTTGAAATTACTTGGTACATTTCTCAGGGAAGTTCATGATTATTCTTGAAACGTTAATATAAAAAATCTTGTATTTCATTTACATTAAATATTTCCATTCAGTAAATTGTAAATTCATTACATCTAATGAGCCTTTCAGAAGACATTATCCGTCGCTTTTCACCTCATTAGGCAATCTTCTAGTACAAGCTTTCTCCTCGTAGGTAACAGGCAAAATGGACGAGAATTCATTTCTTTATTGTAATTTCTGAGAGCTTGTCGAAGAAATTTGTGATTGGTCGTTGCGTTGAAGCGAAGAATTTAAGTGGTGATAATTATCTGCGCCTTCTGGTGGTTAATGCAAGTACTCTTTTTAATAGGTACAGCGCTCCACAGTGACAAGAAGTTAAGTTGCAAGTTTTCTAGCTTGTAAACGCGAGATAGCGATTACATTACACGTATCTACACGGTGAAAGTAAACACAGATTCTTTATACATTTTTATTACTTTGCCTTCGTATCTTAGAACGATCACTTCTTATTCATTTTGCTCTTCTGAAAGATGGTTGGTATCAATACTTTGTGCAACATTAATATCTGTCAGCCTTTGGAAGAAAAATAGTAATTCTATGATTTAGAGAAATGTCTCTAAAAACTATAAGGAAGGATGGAAAAACCGAAAAAATATTGAATTTTTAATGAGTATTGAAAATGTATAGGAGAGTAGAGTTGGTTATAGCATTCTGAGAACTTTAGTAAATCAAGCTCTAAACGTATGCTGCTTTCCTACAAGCTTTTGGTAATCAATGCCACGAACAAGGTTTTCGCTCTGCATGCGCTGGATTTCTGCACGATCCCCATTTCTTCTTAGAAAACAACTTTTTTACGAAAATACATCGTATGAATGAAGTTTATCATTCTTCTGGCCCTACAGCTTTGTAAACTTAATATTCTATACTTGTGGTAAACTTTTCTGATGGTAAGTAATTAATTTCATTGAACAAGCAACTAAATATGTAGAATTTACGGAGTAGTATTTACTGAAAGCAATATGAAGGAGCATACCATTTTTGTAATTCGTTAATTAGTAGTAATATTTTGGTCTTGTTATTATTGCCAGTGTTCTATTATACTATTCGTCAAGCAAGCAGTTCATCGCGACTCTGTCCGGGTCACAAATTAGGAGTTCGCGTGACAGGAGTGCCAGAGATTCGTTACACATCGTGCCTTGACATTATGCAAGTGGTAATTGTAGTCATATCCACACCGAGTTTAGAAAGAACAATTTTTTCCTAAAAAAGACATCACAGGCTCTTTATTTTCCTTGCAAGTGTCTATCGAAACATAATATAAAAATTATTTTACCGATTTCGCACAATCCGTGGAGTCCGTATTTACTGCGAATACTAGAAAATTGGTATTTTCGTCGATCCACCGCGGTTTTTACAATGTATTTAATGAGTACTAAATCAAGTAGCCTGCGTTTTTTGGAATTTATCACAATAGTCTATTAGAAACGAAAATACATTACTAATTTATTCTGTAGTGGAAGTAATCTTGGCTGTGCGGGTGACGTCGCGTTGAAGGCTGAGGCTGACGTTCCGATTACCTTATCGTAGTCTTCATTAGAGCTGATCTGCGTTCTGGACTGACCAGCCTTTATTATTCAAAGACATTTCGACAATCTTGTCGTGATCTGTTGATCACGACAAGATTGTCGAAATGTCGACTTCACAGCTTTCGACCCGCGCAGCGTCACCTGCACAGCGAAGAGCACATGCAAGACTCTGGCCACGGACACCTACTACTTCACTCAATGAACAGTGTATCATTGCTCTGGCTTGTGCAGCCAAGCTGTGCCTCGCACTGCGAAACTACGTTGCCACTCCTCTCCCTGCCTTGCCCTACCTCTCACGCCCCCACTCCTGCCCGCCCTGTCTTCCCGTAATCTCTAAAATTACCACTGGGAGATGTAGCTCACTGCATCAACTGATGTCACTGCACTGCCTCTGACCTGGAGGTCCTAGCTTCGAGTCCTGATGGCATCAGGATTCGCGACACTAGCTAGTCAGCTAGGTCGAATTCAGTTGCTGTCTGGAGGAGAATTCTAGCGGTCGGCTACACTGATCGGTAGTTTCTCTGATCAATACCAGCCGAATACCGGAGCAGTTCCCTAAGAAAGGGGCCACGGACCGCAAGCGATCTTCCCTTCCCCTTCCTTGTACTATCCTCACCCCTTATATACACACACACACATACACACTGACATGCCCTACACTACCACACATGCCGGAAGACCGGTCAGAGGCTTAGAACTTGCTCGGCTGGGGCAGTGCTCCGCTGGTGCGAGATACCTGGTTGAGGGAAACCCCGCTAGTCGACGGTAGGTCGGCGTCGGATCTCGCCATTCAGTGGGGGGGGGGGGAATCACCACCACCTCCCGAGGAAAACCGTGGCATTACACTTACGAGATTAATGATCTCAGTAGTTGACGCGCCCGGAATCACTAACAATCAATCATCTAAAATTATCTTTGCCAATCACCATACGGAAATACGAACACCGATTCTTCGTTACGTGCTTCCGGCAAATTCTCACAACAATTTTGACTTTTAATTACTCGGAAGTGTAATGGCGCTATTGGAATAAGTAAAAAAAGCATTTAGAAAAAAATTGTATCAGCTTTCAAAAAATTATTTAATTTAATTAGATTTCCTCGCCATTTTTGAGATCCACTAACCCGTTTTTTCACTGAAAGTGTGCACACATAAATTTCGTTTAAGATGCAGGAACAAATGTTAGGGTATTTTTTTCTGGCTACGCAACTTTTGTCTTTTTTTTCAGAGTCTCATGTAGTCCAACATTTTATGAAGATCATAGCACATTTGCTTCGTAAGACGAAGTGCAGCTACCTCCCTTCCTGTGGAAGTGCGCAAAGGTCAACAGCCAAAAAAGGGGACCACTAGCACTAGCTTGGGAAGGAGATAGGGAAGAGCAGTAGTGAGAGGGGGGTCGAGGGGTGGTCGAGAGGTGGTCGAGAGGGGTGGTCGAGAGGGGTGGGGGTGGTCGAGAGGGGTGGTCGAGAGGGGTGGTCGAGAGGGGTGGTCGAGGGGAGTGGTCGAGGGGAGTGGTCGAGGGGAGTGGTCGAGGGGAGTGGTCGAGGGGAGTGGTCGAGGGGGTGGTCGAGGGGGTGGTCGAGGGGGTGGTCGAGGGGGTGGGCGAGGAGGGGAGACGGCGGCGGCGGGCAGCGATGGTGGTCCAAGAGGCGTCTGGCATTCCTCGGCCTCCGCTCCAAGGCTGTATCAATAGCACCCGGGGCATTTAGTGACCGAGCGGCTGCGGGCGATGGAGGGCGCGGCGGGCGAACAGCGCGAGGGAGTGAGAGGCCCTGCGGCGCCGGAGTCTGCTGTCTCCTGAGCTGGTGCTAGTGATGGGACTAACCTAAATATCATATCCGAAGACCCACTTTATTGTCTAGTACTATATGTAATTTCGCTTTTTAAAATGATTTTGATTTAGTGCGGCTTTATTTTAGGTTGTTTGGCCCTAATTCTAACTGTTTTTCAAAGTACCGTGTCATGCTTTCAAAATTAAATTAAATTGACTTTTCGTTAAATAATAGTTTATGCCCCCGACATTTCTGGTGTTTAAGTTTATTTGTATTTTATTGTTCAGACTTAAACCTACACGCCGTCAAAATCCGAAGCTTACAGCGTGAAAAGTTTCATTTGTTTCGTGTGTTTCGTTTGTGGTTGCATATATAATAAAAGTAAAATAAATTAACTCCTTCAGTAACAATTTTTAACACAAACTTTTTTTAAATGAAAAATTGTTTGTTTCAACTTCTAAAATAAAGAAAACACTACAGTATAAGAAATAGGTAAGTTCTTATACTCACTTTTTTAGGGAAGAGCGTCCGATATAGAATTGATTCCATAATGGAAGTGATGAAATGTTTGTGGAGTGATTGTATACAGTGATGAGAAATTAGTTTGTAACTGAAAAGAGAAAAGCATATATCTTAGTCTGAAAAGAGATTTACGCAGTATTGATGTCTGTGACATAAAGATATTCCAATAAAAAACACATTCCGGATTATGGAGAATGATCCCCCCAAAAAATGTCAATTCTTAGAAGTTGATTTTAAAAATACATTTACCGCTATATTAATAACAAATTAATCGTAATGAACATTTTGGTAATTCCGTTGCATTCACATCTACTTTGGAGAAAATAGTATTTCAGTATAAGTATAGGACACTTAACCCTAGAAAAGATACATGAATGCTACAGCAGTAGGCAGATACGTAGTGTAATCTGTCACCCCAAAGTATAGAATCAACTAACAAATAATGGTATTTCGTTTTAGAAAATTTAAAACGAAAGACGTGGGGTTACATATTACTCCTGTATCCATTTGAGGGTTAAAAATAACAAGATCGTTCATCTCACTGCCACTTTCCTACACGGAATGCAATAAATATGTCTTGTATTCTCGAGAAAACTAAAGGATTCATTCATTCATAGAAGGGGTTTCTTAAGTGAACCACGCATCTCCTTCTGTCTCTCTCACATAAAAATGTAAACAAAATTCCTCCAGTGCTCTAAGATGCTTGCTAGAAGCGTTAAATTGCACTTATTCTCGTGTTGTTGTGTTAATCAAAGATGGTCGCATTGTTTGACGACCTTGCGCGGCCTATCTAGTGGCGAGAGAGGCGCTCAGCTTAAGTAGCTATGACTTGCGTCTCGGATCAAGACACTTGGGCGAATGAAGTGTAAACTGCTCTTTTGAGGCGCTTAGGTCATCGCTGCCGAGACGCTGCTCCTTATTTGAAGATTTTCAGCACGTGACGGACTCAAGGACGAAGAAGCGGAGTGGCTGGTGAAGATGATGATGATGATGATGATGATGATGATAATAATAATAATAATAATAATAATAATAATAATAACCGAACGAAGTGGCTCAGTGCGTAGCGCGCTGATTTCGCAGCCGGGAGAGCCAGGTTCCATTCCCAGACCGGTAAACCTGACCAGGGTTTTCGTGGTTTCCCTGGGTCAAACAGACGAATCCTGGGATGGTTCAAAAAGGCTACGATCACCTCTCGTCATCATCCTATTACATTGTTATTCATAATTCAAGAGCTTAACAACCTTGTCTTGCGAAGGAATATAACCGAATAGCTGATCCCCATTATTACACACGTCTCTCTCCAGGATACAATAAGACTGCACCTCGGAAGAGAACGTGTAGCGTGGTCAGAAATGGCCTATACGCTAATATAATAATAATAATAATAATAATAATAATAATAATAATAATAGAACACATTAATATAACCTTTTTTTAAATTTTTATTTTGTATAGGATTGTCTTACAAAGTTTAGTTTACAAGAAACTCTTCATTTGTATAGTTGACTTATATCTAATTCTTATATACTAACTCTAAACTACAATTGACGAGGGGACTCGCCGAGCACCTCTAAAAATTACTGAGGTTTGAAAAAATGTTGAGAAAAGAATGAACTGGATATCGGTTTTTTATTCTAGTTGGGTTTTCATTATATTTTCCTAAATTTATATGTCTATCATGATTGATGAGTGTTAGATTGGAATAAAAGTTATTGGCAAGAAAGGCTATGTGATGTGCGATGGGTTTTAGGTTAAGTTCGTGGTGTAATTGCTTATTGGAAATGAACCAGGGGGCGTGGGTGATAGTTCTTAGGTATTTGTTCTTAATAACCTGAATTTTGTTGATATTATACTTAGCAGCATTTGTCCAAATTGGACAAGCGTACAGGAGAAGAGGTCTAATGATGGTTTTGTATAAGGTGATACCGTTATTTAGTGATAGTTTACTGTTATTTATAAGTGATTTTAGCTGTATTATTTTGGCTTTGGCTTTTTGGACTTTTGTATCAATGTGTATTTTCCAGTTGAGTGTAGTATCCATGTGAAGACCCAGGTATTTAAGAGCATTGTTGTGAGGAGTCCAAGGGATTGTAATGTTCAATTTAAATGGCATGGGGAAGGAATAAGGTCTGAAAGTGAAGACTTTAGCTGTAGATTTCCCGGGGTTGATTTTAATCTTCCATTTCGTTGCCCAGTTTTCTATTTTATTTATATGAGATTGGATTTCGTTAGCTATGTAATTAATTGAGGAGTGGGACATGTAGATTACGGTATCATCTGCAAACTGGGCTATGTTTGTTAATCTTGATGTAGGCATATCGGCTGTGTACAAGTTATAGAGTAGAGGAGAGAGGTGATCCTTGAGGTAAACCGGCAGAGATAGGGCAGGGGTTCGAATTTTGATTTTCTATTGAAACTGAGAAAGTTCTATTTGTGAGAAAGCTTTTAATTATTTTGAAAAGGTATATAGGGGTGCCTATAGATAAAATTTTATAAATTAAGCCTTCATGCCATACCCTGTCGAAAGCTTTAGCGATGTCCATGAAAACTGCTATTGAAAATTGTTTTTTTTAAAGGAGGAGTGGAGATTTTCTGAAATACGCAGCATTGGTGTGCTGTGGATAGTTATTAGTGAATCCGAATTGGAGAAAGGTGGGAATTTTTTAATATGTTGTTTAATCTTTTAATTAATTTATGCTATGAGCTATGGTCTATAGTTATCGGGGATGCTATGATTCTTATTAGGTTTGGGAATCGGGAGGATGATAGAATGTTTCCAGGTAGTAGGGTAGTAGCCAGTTCTTAAAGATGAATTATATATGTTTACAATGAAAGCTATGGCAGGATTGGGTAGGTTTTTGAGAATTATATTATTTATTTTATCGTGACCGGGAGCTTTTTTATTGGGAAGGGATTTGATAACTTTTAGAGTTTCATGTGGAGAGATATACTTAATTTTTTGTGATACGTTGAAATTAGGGGAATTCGCAAAGAGTTGGATGTGGGTGTGATCTGGGAGAAGAGGTGTGATGTTTGGTGTGAAAGTTGATGCGAAGTGGTCGGCTAATACTTCCGTTTTATCGGCAGTAGCGTATTTTTTTCCATTTGGAGTAGCTAGTGGTGGGATTATGGTTTTTTTCCGAGTATACTTTTAGTGAAATTCCAGAGAGAGTTATTTCGTGTATTTAATGAATGTATGATATTATTGTATTTAGTTTGTTTATAGTGTTCTAGAGCTTTTTTACTGATTTTGGTTAGAGTATTTAGTTCTTTTTTAAGTAGGGAATTTAAGTGCCACCATAATCTTCTAGTTTTATTTTTAGTTTCTATGATTTTGATAATGCTTTTTTTTTTTTTTTTATTGTTGGTCTATTTCCGCTGGAGATTTAGTATTTTAAATTGGGTTTGGTTTTTTTTTTTAACCGATAATTGATGCCGGAATGGGTGAATGGGGTGGGGGGATTTGATCTGCAGAAATTAAGACCGGGAGGTGATCTGAGTCTAGTTCAAAATGCGGAGTTGAGTGTAAATTGCTATTAATGTTTGTTATTCCTATGTCTAGTATATCAGGAAGCTTGATTGGATCATAAGGATAATAGGTTGGTTCTGGAGGTGCGAACAAACTAATTCTGTTTGTTACGATATAGTGTAGAAGTTGGGCGTCTGCTGCGTTGGTGACTCTGCACCCCCATTGCACATGTTTAGCATTTAGATTTCCTAAAAGTATGTAAGATGGATAACGCGAAAGTAAGATGTTCAGACCTGCAAAATTTGTTCTTATGTTTGGGGGTTTAAAAGCGGCAATGATAGTAAGATTTGGGTTGCTGTAGGTAAGTGAAACTGCTATTGTTTCAATGCCATTAACGGGTATTGAGTTTTCTTCGAAGTAGGCGATAGTGTTTTAATGAGTATGATAACTCCGCCGCCTGAAGTGTTAGCCCTATCCTTTCTTACTGTATTATAGCCTGGTAGTTTAATAGTAGCTGGAGGTTTTAAATGGGTCTCAGTGATACATGCAATGTCGACATTGTGTGTTTGGAGAAAGAAATGGAGTTCGTTTTTTTTTATTGCTGATGCCACATGCGTTCCAGTTCATTAGGATTAATTTATGATTTGAATTATTTTGAGCCATTGGAGAAAATAAAATTAGAAGTAATTAATTTGATGTTGATTATATGGGTTATTATGTGATTGATAATATTATGAATGAATGGTGTGTTCAGAAAGTTATTTTGAGGGAGACTAGTATGTGGATTATGGTTTGGGACATATGGTGGGATATTATTTGGCGGACGATTAAATGCTGATTCATGGGTGAAATTTGGTATGTTAGCAGTTCTGTGGAGTCTAGGGAAATGGCGGACGTTTTGAGGTGGGGGTAATATAACCTAATGTAATAGAATAATAATATAACTTTTCAAGGAATCCTCTACTGATTTGCATTAGTTTGATTTCCCTACCTTCACAATTACTGCATGCTGACTTCAATTAGCAAATTCGTAGAGTTTAAAAATCAGTAATACATTTGTTTTAGATAGATCAACTTAAATTGTTTGCTAGAAATAAAGTGATTATCTCTCAAATGAATGTGTTAAATAAAATCACCAATGGCATCTGCAAGAAATTTGAGATTAACAAATGCGCAAAAGTCAACTTGAGGAAAGGCAAAGTGGTACCGATAGAGTATTCCGTTATATGCACACTACGATTCAAGATTTTGAATCAGGCAAAACCTTGAAATATCTACACAATGTAAAATGTGATATTATCTCTAATGGAAGTGAAGGAGGGAATTGGCAAGGAGTGTAGAAAAGAGTAAGTTTCGCCCTGCAGTTAACTCTGAACGCCAGGAGTACAAATTTCTGCAACAGATAGTTTGAATGCTTCTTTAACCGAATACAGTTTCTGGCTGCACTGTACTGATCAAAGAATTCGAAGCAGGGTACAAAAACTGACAACTGCGTTCAATGCATCATGCGCCCTCTCTAGGACTGATATACGTATACTAAATGTGTCACGCAAGGAAGGACGAAGAGGGCTTAGAGACCTCCTGGCACAATACAGCAGTCGAAATAGGAATGTATGTGGTCAATCACGAAGATGACCCACTCATGACGCTGGTCATAAAATCTGTCCGAATGATTTATTGTAAGGATGCCGAGGTCCGTGAATGCTCTATTTGATAATGTGTTAAGGGCCTTGGTTGATCTAAGAAATTGGTTTCGAATGTGGGAAGGTGACCGAGGTTGGGTGGGTTACTGTGACCAAATTGGGAAAACGTATGAAAGAGTTGGCGGATTTGATTTTGTGTAGAATGATATAGGTTTAGTTTCAATGGAGTTGCTCGGTGTAGTGAGGAGTACAAATTAACTAATTTGCCTTATGTTTTTTATTGGCCGCAACTTATGCGGGATTTCCTAGAAAATCAACACAGAAGGATACGGAGATGGTTCTATTATTTTATTTAATGAATCAAATTCACTAATAAGAAAAAACAGAAATATCCATTATTTGTTTCTGGGTCGATGTTTCTACGGAATACACTGTAGGCTTGAATAAAGGTAACTTACTGTTTCATTAAATTATAAAACATTTTCAAATTTCAAATTAGAACAAAAACTTCATTTACAATATTGAACAATAAATGAAAAATCAAAGAAAGAAAATTTGTACAATTAATAACTAGACAGAAAATAAAAACTTAATCTTAACAGTTCGTTGAATATATTACTGTTTATTCACGTCTCCGAACATACACCCTCTTCTCACATTTATAAATCATTGAATCTTAAAATTTCTCTGTCACATGCGTCCTCTGTTGATAACTTAAACGTTCAACTTCTCTCTATGCTTGAACATATACCACGCCTTATATGGCACACAATTTTTTCAGTCATTACCATTCAGTAGTTACCAGACCTCAAGTCATTCTCCATTCAGTCACACATCTACTTTCGATCTGGTTGTTGATTTTCTTTCCAGGCGTATCGTGTCCGACACTATAGTGTCCGACCTTGCCAGCCTGTAGTTTCAGTCCAAGCAGGCCACGCACACGAACGTCTTCTTGTTGCTCAAAATGTTTGACATCTTGACTCGTTACAGATACTTGTGTTGTTATGGGCTAGCGGGGAAGCTGCCAGAGGTATTGTGTTTGAGAGGGTTAGAGGTGTTGTAGGATGTGATAATGCAATGCAATGATTGGGCTTTTGGCGTTGAAGGAATGGAATCTAAAATTTATCAGTGGAAACCATGGGCACGACGTATCAGATTAGTGGTCTCAAATTCTCATTCAGGTAGGAACAAGTCTCAACTCAACAACTCAGCTGATGACAAAAATCCAGCCTCAAAATGAATATGAACTCATGAGTGACACTGCTGAGGGAGGGGAGAGAACGGGCAGATGCCCCCTCCAATTTCTTGGTGTATGGGTATAGAAGAGCCGTCGATATCTTTTGAATCGTCCTCACAATAATTTGATGCTGGTAAAGCTCATGATCAAACATATTCGCAAACACAGCTACAAATGCCAACGTTTCTGATAATTGGTAACTGAGATAAGGAACTTTAAATTCAGATTTTTAACCATCATTCGATACGATGACAAACGCTTTTGGATGAGGAGTAGGAATAGTAACACAAAAGCCGTCCATTTCATTTCTTACATTTTGCTCACTTGATGGCGCGAGCGTTGTCGGGTTTTCTAAATGCCATACGAATTCTACTACAATTGTTATTGAATATAACATAATTCTGAAGCGTCTGCTTAAACCACATTTTGCAAAATTAGTGCGACCTTACAAATTAAAATTTTCTTTTGTATGATTTCTTAATTGACTTTTTTAGCCTGTTTTTCTAGATCATTTTAGCATCTTCCACGGTGTTGCAAAGAGAGTTTGGTGATTTGAGAAGCTGACTTTGACAACAACACATGTCACATGTTTTACGGATGCCTTATTACAAAGAGAGTGCACTGAGACGTCTGTATGTGTTCTACAAGATCAATCCAGTTGGCTCTTTTCAAAAAGAGGTAAATAAAGAGTAGTTTCGTAAGCGTCTACGTCATTCTTTGTAAACAACCTAAGAATTGGTGATATTGCAGACGTATGTTATTGCCTTCGGGTAAATACTTACATCAGTGATCTGAAATGGATCTTAACAACTGTTCGGGAATACTCTAGGTTTTCTATTTGATGCAAACAAGGGGGCAGAACGTACCTTCTGATGCTTCCACTATTTTCTAATCTTGATCATTCTTCAATACAATTGTTTGTAAATTCCAGTCTGTTTTCTTTTGATGTGAGGCACACATTTTTAGAATAGCGTATCACTAATTTTGATCACATGTTTTTTGGAGACCAGTTGAATCATGACGCAAAACTGCAACGTATGTTTTGGCCCCTCATTTCTCGTGCAACAATGACGCTTCAAAGGCCGAGAATAGCTGTGTGTGTGTATTCTGAATGGGAACAAGCGGGGTCAAGTGTTTACATGCGGACATAATCCATTTGGCCACGTGGCGACCGCATAGCCACAACAAAGCTCAGCTGGCTCTCTCGTCGCGCCCGACCTGCTCTCTGTAGGAGAACCGCGATAAATGGGCAATGTCTCGACGTGCTTTTTTCCTTTTTTCGATTTAAAATTCAATTGATTTGAGTGTTTCTAATTCTAACAATGTCCAAAGAATTTAAGACGATGATTTGTTTTACAGACAAACGATCTATTTTGAGGATACTTTACGTATTGTTTCACTGACATGTGGAAATTTTTCTCAAAAATAGCTCTTCTTTTTGTTTATTTTTTGCCTGGAAAAGAACAATGTACGTACATAAATATGGCACAGGTTCTCTTGTTCTACGAGGTCCAGATTATTCTCATGGTGAGACGAACATGTCTTATGAAAAGTACCAGCAGAGAGAAAATGTATTTTCTGTTACAAATGTCGAAAAAATAAAATCTGTGAATTTGATGGAATTAGAATCAAAATAACAGTAGTCGTATACAAGTACGACTATTGAACTCGTCATCCGACACAGAGGCAGTGCTGTGTGCATATACAGACTGCGACAGAACATAAATTTATCTAAATGTATATCATGCAGGTTTTGAGGATTTGTTTAACTTATTGAATTACCAAGTGGTTATGATGTAGAGAAGGGCTATAATTAAAATACACGACAGAACACCTATAGGAAGGATGTCTTCATTACCAATCAAAAACCACAGAGGGATTTTAATTGATTGATTGATTTTTTCGCGTTTTCGGGCGCGTCAACCGCTCTGGTCATTAGTCCCGTGAGTGTAGTGCATGTTTTTCTCGGGAGATGGCGGTGATCTTCCCCCGCTGGATGGCGAGATCCGGCGCCGACCTACCGTCGCCTAGTGGGGTTTCCCCCTAACCAGGACTCTCTAACCAGCGGGGCACCGCCCCAGTCGGGACAAGCTCTAAGCTCCCGACCGGTCTCCCGGAATATGTGGTAGTGTGGTGCATGTTAGTGTAAGTGTGTGTGTAAGGGGAGAGGATAGGACTAGGAAGAGGAAGGTCAGATCGCGCGGTCCGTGGCCCGTTTGATAGGGGACTGCTCCGGCATTCGCCTGGTGTTGATCGGAGAAACCTCGGAAAACTACCGATCAGAGCAGCCGGCCGCTAGAATTCTCCTCCAGACAACGACTGAATTCGACCTATGCTGAAAAGCTAGTGTCGAAAATCCTGCCGCCATCAGGACTCGAACCTAGGACCTCCCGGACAGAAGCGCTCCAGTGACATCAATTGATGCACTGAGCTACCGCTACCGGTAGTGGGATTTTATCCCTCAATAAGCCGGACACACGTGAAGACGAACGATCTTTGAAGGACCCGTCGTGGACAGGTAATGCGTCGTGGCAAAAGAGAAGAGGCGTCGTTGGGAAGAGAAGCAGCTAGTCGGGCATTCGTGCGGCGTCTCAAAGCGACGCTGCGTCAACAAGAAGCCACCTGCACTGCGAAGTGTCGCCGTGACCAACATGCAATTGCGCAGAAGGGCCGGATGCTCTCGTGGCGTCGAGGGTGGTGACGGTGTCGGTGTCGGCAGCAACGGCTGTGGTCGTGGCGCCGTGGTAGATGGTGGTGACGGCAGTGTCGATGGTGGTGGTGGCTGTGGTGGCGTTGGCAAAAGTTGGCCCTACCTCACCCCTTACACAGACACACTAACATGCATTACTCTACATATGCTAGGAGATCGGTCGGAAACTTAGCGCTAGTCCCGGCGTAGGCGGTGCCCCTCTGCTGGGAGATACCTGGTTGGGGAACCCCTTTAGCCGACGGTGGGTCGGTGCCAGATCGCGCCATCCATCGTGTTTTTTCACCTCCCGATGAAAAAACACGCACTACCCTTACGGGGCTAATGACCTCGGTAGTGGATGTGCCCAGAATCACTAACAACCAACCAACTAAAAAGCAAGAGGAACGTAAGATCGCGCGCAGTTCACGGCCCGTTTGTTAGCGTACTGCTCGGACATTCTCCTGCTATTGATCGCGCAGCTGCCACTGATTCTCCCTGAACCAACTAGCTTGGGGGAAAACCGAGTGTCGGGTTCGATCCCTAGGAAGGACGACGCTCGTCTCCCGCTTAATCGCAACTCTACCAGTGGGTGCGCTGTGTTGTAGGCGGGTGGTGAAGGGAAAGGAGTCAGCTGCGCTGATCGGTCTTTTCCGTGGTTTCCCTGATCAATAGCAGAAGAGTGTCCGAGCAGTACTTTAACAAACGGAGCGCGCGCGATCTTTCCTTCCTCTTCCTTGTCCTACCCTCATTCTTTACACTTACATTAACATGAGCTACACTATCACACATTCGGGAGATCAGTCGTGATGGTTAGCGGTGCTATGCTTGGGAGGGGTCACAGGATCTGTGCGCGCAAGTGGTGCTCTGGGGTCGCGCGGGGTGGCCCGCGGGGGAGGGGAGGGATGGGGTGGGGTGGGGTGGAGTGGGGTGGTGTGGGGTGGCGCGTTGCTGAGCGGAGGCGTCCGACGCCCGTGGCGGGGAGTGGGCGGCTTCGTGAGCGACGCGCTGCGAATGCCTTCGGCCGCTTGGCCTCCAACGCAATGGACGACGCGTGCGCCCGCAGCGCGCCGGCGGCTCATTAGCCAAGCCAAAGGCGCACCTCCGACCCGCAGCTGAAAGTAGGCACCCAGCTATTATACTCGCTTAAAATTCAATCAGCGCATGTGCCCAAAGCTTATTGCATTTATACAATACATCGTAGATTTTGCATTGTGTGCAAAGAATTGCAGATTATTATAGTAATATGTCACAGGTAGATTGATAAGCACTTCCTTTAAGACAGCGTTCATGCTTTAAAAAAAAAAGTAATTGTGCTATTTAGTCGCCTCCTACACAGCCGAAAGTAATACATTTTATAACTGCAACTGAAGAAAAATATTATTTTATTGTGCCCATTACATTTCAGTATCACTCCAATTCGGAATAGCCGGATTTTTCGGATCTCTAAGAATCCTATTCTGTTTTTTGAAGAAAATGTGGCAAATGTATCGGCGCCAGGTGCTTCTTAAAATGTATGTGTGGCAATTTTGCACTGAAAGAATTTTTTTCTTCAAATGCACTCATTTCGGCGGATTTCGAATAAGATAGAGTGTACAGAGTCTTATTAACAAATGAGTGAGTTTATTCGAAATAATTTCTTTCGTTGAGAAAATTCTCTACAGAAGTTAGACGGCATGCAACTGCACAACAATACAATCACCAAATTTTCTCCAATAATAGGTTGGATAATTATTATTAATAAACCACCATAGCCTCGTGCGGCATTCAATTTCGCTAAAAATGATCATGCGTCACCACACTGTCACGAGAAAGGACGCGATGCATGATATCAGTTTCGTCTCTGATAATCGTGTTCAAGTTATCAAGATTTTCTTTTCGGCGAAAGCATTAATAGAAAAATATTGATCATAACACTTAGTTACATTTTAGATGACAGTTCCATCCGCACGTTCTCCAAAAACATTGCACTAATGGAGTTATTCTTGATTACCAAATAAATTATATCCTACGTGCATATTTTTCACTGAAAGTTTGCTTTAAATTAAGGAAATATGTAAATCTAAAAATAAAAGTAATGTAGTACACCATTCCCTGGGAACTTCAACGTCTTTATTTTTCTGTGGAAATTTATCTAACAGAAATAATATTTTTTATCGTTTCTTGATATTACGACTTCTATATCTTAATTACTGCAGAAAAGTAAAGAGAACTCCTCCAGCGCCGAGAAAAAGTTTTAATGTGCATTCATTATATTCAATATATTCATTATTTCTTCAAGCAAATACTCCAGCATTAAGTTTCGTTCTCTGGCCTCGCAGTACATGTAGTTTTGATTTTTGGAATTCTGCTTTTCATGTGCATGAAGGCGTTTGTGTACTGCAAGCGGATGCGGTAGAATAGATTTTGTTATTTTTCATTTACAACGGTTTAACATACATTTTTGAAGCCATTTCGATGATAGAGTTAAAATTGTTTCAACGTATATCACTGAAAGATATTAATGGTTGTCCATTCGTTTGTTTCTTCTTAATAGTTTTACTGGCGGCATGTTCTTATAAAAGCAAACGATAAAACAGAGTCAAAACGTATCTTAAGAAAAGATTTCATGAATCCATTGCTCCTATTTCGTGCATTAGCCTTTATCTGCCGCAACTATCGCCTCCATCGTGAACGCATAAAAGTCTGAAAGCTCGTGTGATTAGAGAAAGAATAACGTCTTTTTAAGCTGTTACCGCGACACATCGGTTTTGCACTATCATTGCGCCTGTAACTTGCGCTTAAAAAGCTTCAGCTACTTTTATAAATGAAGAGGCTATGTGTCCTTGCTTCAATGTTGTGTATGCAGTTGGCCATCAGCAGTTCGAAGATGCAAAGTGTCGTACAGAGGAGCGTACTCGAAAACGCATATGGTAGCGTCGCACCCAGTGTAGTGGAGATATTGCGTAAGAGTTTTCATGACGTATCTCCTCTGTTTTGTTTAATTTATCCTCAAGAGTTCTGGACACTTCATAAAACTGTTGTGAATTATTTACAAATTAAGAACAGCCCATACATAATATTCAACACGAATAATAGCTCGCATGGTTTGTTTCGTGTACACCCACTTGATGCTTATGAATGCAATGCTTTTCTAACAATTTTGAACGAAGTGAATACGAATATTGTCAGTGATATTCGTTCAATCACAAAAATAAATTCGCTCTGGAATCCGTATGCACGATTTGTTCTCATTTTTTGTTGCACAAAAGTTTCCATGTCAGACGGAGAATTCTGGGATCAGCTGAACGCGTTTTCCAAGAATAGCATAGACAATGTACTGGTTGTGTCAATAGATGAGCCTTCTCAGCGTATTCGACTGTTTTCACACAACCGCTACAACGGCGAAAGGTTCATTCGAAAGTTGGAGCAACTCCCTCGCACGACTTTATTCCCTGACAAAACCCTTCACCTGGAGGGCTACCCGTTCGTCGTGTCGTTCTTCCCGTTCGGAGACACGGCCACCAAGAGCGTGTCGCCAGGCAAAGTGGAGTACGGGGGCGTGGACGCCATCACCTTCCAGACCGTGCTGGGCCACATGCGGGTGAGGGCGGTGGTGGTGGCGCCGGTCCCGCCCCATTACGGGTTCATCGTGAACGCCTCCCACCTGACGGGCGCCATCGGAGACGTGGCCAGCGGGCGCGCCCTGTGGGCCGCCAACGCCCGCTTCCGCGCCAAGTACCCGCGCCTGGACCAGGCCGAGTACACCTACCCGCACGCCTTCGACAACATCATCTTCATCGTCAGGAAGGCGGACCTCATCCCGCCGTACAAGAACGTCATCCTGCCTTTCTCCCCAACGGCCTGGCAGGCCATTGTAGGGGCCACCGCCCTAGCGATGGCTGGTTGGTGCTTTGTTATTAAACGGAGGCTTGCGATTCGAAGCACGTTCCGTCTGATAATGGATGCGTTCATGGACATACTGGAAGGGACTCTTTTTTGTTCCGTTAACATCCGATCCAACAGATTCCCCGATAGATTGTTTGTGATTAGCTGGGTGTGGTTCGGCGTAATAATTACAAATTCTTTCCAAGGTTCTTTGACTAGTTTCCTGGCTATTCCCAAGTATCTTCCTGATATGGAGACAATAGAACAGTTGGCTGATTCTGGGCTACGCATTTGGGTGTTCAAGAATCTCAAGTCGATGTTCCAAGCTACTGAGGGTGACACACCGCGCTACGATTGCAAGAACGATTTGAAGTAACAGAAAAGATCATCACAGACTTTGACAAAGTGTTATCAGGAGACTACGCAATAATGACAAACTCCGATTCCGCATACGCATTTATAAACCGCAGGTGAGTAATAGTTGAAGGGTGCTGGCGAATAACGGTTCAACCGCCGAGAAATTTTTGAACACCAAGATCTATCGGGTCCTACGATTTTGTGAAAAAAGTTACTGGTTAGCGTGAAATGTTAGATTTAGTTGGACGAGCCTTTCTCTAGTCGAACAACAGGACAACATTCCCATCATCTTTTGTCCAACGTCGAGCCCCTTCTGATTGTAGGTTACTTATGGGAGGAAGTAATTTTATGACCTTACGTTCTAGCGGAGCAAGATCTAGAAAGTGAGTCGAGTGCTTATTCGAGAATTGGCGGGTTGATCTAGACTTATGCTGAAATGGTATGCACCGGAAGCTCTGGGTATATTTTGAAAATTAAATTGCAACTTATACGAGAACGGGTTCAATGGATAAATATTTGCGAAATTCTTATTTCTTACAAAGGAAGGAGGTTTATTGCTATTGTGGAGACCATGTTTTAGAAGGACGAATTTGTTCATAGACGTTGAGGAGGCGTGTCATCATACCAGATAAGCGTAAGTGAAAAAAGAGCGTAGAATGGATTTGTATATCAGAAGATCAGAATATCGTTTAAAGGTGGTCGTAGACTACTTAGTTGTCTTCAGTCACCTTGACGGTAATGTGATTTTTCCATGGCAATATGGTATTCATTAGAATATTATCTTATATATCGGACGGGTTGGTGTTGGTGAACATCACGAAACGGACGAGTGGAAATGTAGTGGAAGTGACAAGGCTAGGAAACGGAAGGAAAACACATTGTATGACGACTTCTTTGGATTTATTAACCACTTTCTAACCATAATTTAATAGCCGTGAGCTGTCCCTATATTAAGTTCCTGGCAAAAGAGAGATATTGTTCAGACGCAAAGATGATAGTATCGCCTGCCGAAAAGTTAGTGTGTGTAGTATAATGCGCTGCAAGGTCTGAGAAGTAAATGGTGAAAAGAATTGATGACAGCAATGAACAAGAGAGAGCTCCTGCTGAATTTTCTCGTGGTGGTGATTTCTGGGTTTGCGCAGTGCGACGCAGGTCACTACAAATATAATTTATTATGTTTCCTGTCTACAGACAATTGTGATAAATACCCGAGAAATACGGGTTAATTCAGTACTATAGTACCTAATACTTTTAATAAAATAATAAATGTTATTTGTTTTCACTGAAGTTAACAAATAGAGCAGAAGCACCCGAACGAGCAAATGCATGTGCTCGGGTGCAGTTTAAGAAAGTTAATAACGAAAATACCGAGATATGGTACAAAGACTACACAATGGGACAAAGAAAAGAAAAACTAGCACAAACAATGTTAAGATTATATAATAACCATAACCCAATATTCAAATAGCTCTTATCAAATAATTTAGTGCCCCGAGCGGAGTTGGTGTCATTAACTATTTTTTTAATGCCAGCTCTATAAACGACTTTTCCTGTTGCAGGAAATCGTTTATAACAGGGTATATTACGACACAAATGATCCCGTATTAACATTTTACTGCACGAATGATTGCGACGTCACACATTTAGCCAATCACAGTGAGATAATCGTGGGGAGGTTGCGGTAAAAAAACAGACGTTCACCATTTTTTCGCACAGATGTCAAATACCCGATACGTCACAAGAAAGTTGCTTCTCGGAATTAAGTTTTAAATCTCTTATAAATTTATAATACTATCACACAAAAAAATAACGTATGCAACCAATCTTTTTAATGTTGATTTATTGCATTCATATAAATTTGAAAACTGGCTCCTAACTCGCTTGTTGTCAAAACACGTACTCAAGTAATAAAAATTAACATTATTCACAAGTTCCATAAACTACTATTACAAATGCCTAAACCGCAAGTTCACGTTTTCTTAGTGTTGTACCAGCGCGAGGGTGCGAGTGTGTCAGTAACGATTTTTACGAATTTGCTCTCGTTCTCTTGGTGTTGTAGCGCGAGGGTGCGAGTGTCATTTTCTTGTTTAGGAGTACGGGCGAGGCGGGGTGTCATAACATTTTACGAATCTTTCAGTTTTTGTGTTAGGGTACGAGCAGGCGGGTGTGTCGAAATTTTACGATTCGCTCCGTTCTGTTGGGTTGAGGTACGAGCGCGAGTGTGTCAGCAAGGATTTTTACGAATCCGTTGACGTTCTGTGGGTGTTGCAGGGTGTACGAGCGCCAGGGCGCGAGCCCGTTCCACGTGCTGGGAGGGCGGCTCGCCCGTCGGGGCGCGCGCAGGTGCCGCGCCATGGCGCGCGCTTCGCCAACGTGCTGCGCGGCCGCGACTCGCCGCCTCAGGTGCGACGCTCGCGCTCTGCCGTGGAATTTACGAATTATTAGGCTAGAGCTGTTGCATGTGATGAAACTGTAACCGGGAGCGGTAGCTAACTGCATGAACTGATGTCACTGCAGCGCGTCAGACCGGGAGGTCCTTGGTTCGAGTCATGACGGCGGCAGGATTTTTGACACTAGCTTTCCAGCTAGGTCGAATGCAGTCGCTGTTTGGAGGAGAATTCTAGAGGCCGGCTGCTCTGATCTGTAGTTTTCCGTAGTTCCTCCGTTCAACACCAGGCGAATGCCGGAGGAGTACCCTAACAAACGGGCCACGGACCGCGCGTGATCTGTCCTTCCTCTTACTTATCCTATCCTCCCCTTACACACAAACTTACACTAACATGCACTACACTACCACATATTCCGGGAGACCGGTCGGGAGCTTAGAGCTTGTCCCGGCTGGGGCGGTGCCGCGCTGGTGGGAGAGTCCTGGTTAGGAGGAAACCCCACTAGGCGATGGTAGGTCGGCGCCGGATATCGCCATCCATCGGGGGAAGATCACCGCCAACTCCCGAGAAAAAACATGCACTACACGTACGAGACTAATGACCAAAGCAGGTGACGCGCCCGGAAACACGAAAAAATCAATCAACGAAATTGTATAGATTTAGACCATAGATTTAGACCAGCGTTGTCAGCTGATGGCCCGCGGTACCATTTGTTGTGGCCCGCGAAGGATTATTAATCAAAAGTGAAAGTGACTTGCATCCATGTCGGGAGAAAATCACGTGTCTGACACTCGCGCCCTGTCGGGGGCAACACTCCCTTAATGTAGAAATAGGTTGTTTAGATTTAAGAGTTTTTTCTATTAAAATCAGAAATTCAAATTATTCCAAGGGGTGTCCCTGCGTTAAGCATGTTACTGGTGGACATCACGCATGGTTCCATCCCCTCTGCTGTTTCAGAGCAGGCGAGCAAACTGCCGAAATTAACAGTACGGGGAAGTCAGGTGTGTCACCGAGTCAGCGAGTCCTGTAAATATGGCCTGCAGCCGTATTAAAGGCGGCCCGCTGCTGTATTAAATCGTATTTAGGCGTGGCCCTTGAGGCCTTGCAAGTTGGATATCCCTGATCTAGACAGTATACTGTGTGATGTTTTACAACCAAGCTCCAACGTTTCTGATGTTTCATAACCAAGCCTTTATTTGTTGTTAACATATTTGCTGTGAAGCATGTTGAAAATCAGTTCCATCATTTAATCCATTCATTTAATGTCAGGGTAAATCATTTTGCCAAAAGCGAGTGAGTTGTCTTTTACCTATATAACGAACATTTTTCTGTGCGATTCATGTCGAGGCTATTTTCAACTCATTGGAGCAAAGGACGGTGAATGTTTGAAAAAAGTGATGCAACATTATTTTCTTATTGTGGCTTGGAGCGCAGTTATGTATACATGTGCATGGATTCTTTCCTCCCTTTTTGAAGGAATTCAAGCACTCGCTTGTTTTAAGGAACCCTTGGCTCTTTCCGACCTCTAGGAATTGGTATTGACTTATTATACCATTAAATAGTATACCTTTCCAGTACCATGAAAAGACAACATTGATATATTTTTATCCATTACTTTTTTCATCTGTTTCTTAAAAGACATAATCCATTAGGTAAAGGAAAAAATATATAATCTAATAATTTTGCCGCTTGTGTGTATATACTGTAAGCTCGGAAGAGAATCTACGCGAGCACGCTTTCGCTAAATCTCCGATATTATTTGTGAAAATGAAGCATGGAAGTCTGGTTTACGGGTTTTCAATTATAAAGAAGTTCCAGCTTTCTACTCTACCAAATTTTGCGATGGTTTCTTTAAATGAAGAGCAAGGGACCTTACATGTGTCATCATTTGCTCTTATTAACAGGTCTTATAGTATCAATACTAAATTTTAATATCGTAAAATTAAGAGAATGTGATCGCGGCTGTGCAGTAGTTAGGACACACGTTTCCAAACGTGAGGGATCGTGGTTCAAATTCCAGCGTTGTTGAGTATTTTTATGCGGTCATATCGTATTTAGAGCGTTCTAAGGTCCACAAAGCTTTCTTTCCAAATGAGTACCTGTATTTACTGGATTTTTTTTACAATAAATACTGGGTAAAAATTGGTACGCCACATTCACCCCACTTCAGAATTTATAATAAGACCATCTGTAAATACCCGTTACTTAAACTGTACAGGAGGACATCGAAGTGGGGAGAGAGGTGAGGTTGAAAAGAAAGGATCCTTAATATCCTCTAACACTAAGCAGGTTAATCCTGCAGTAATGAGAGTACAAGGGTAAACAAATTAATATAGTGAACACTTAACTGCCGTCATTTGTTCATTACGTTGTTTTGTAGTATCAATTATTTCAGCCAGTTAAAGTGCCTCGAGGGTTGTGGAGTCTGGTTATCCCACGCGTAACACCCGTGGGAAAGAGGAGCTATGCCACCCATCACCTTACGGTTGAACGCCCACGTACTCAAAATCATTCCTTAGTTGTCTTAATCTTACATCTACGACTTGGTGAGATACTGTTTTTGTAAAATGCAATGGGTCTCCTAGACCCACGCGCATCTAACGAAGGGAATAGACAGTGCCCAGACCATGAAGTCCTTACAAAGGACATATTACTTAGAAAAAGATAAGATCTGGATGAGGTAAAATATTCAGATTAAGATGTACAAATCAGAATAAACAACAACAGGATGTTTCAACAATATACAATTAGTACACGTTAAACCAGTTCACCAGATACAAACATATAAAACAATCCGAAGTATAGTGGTAGTATACGTAGTAATAGGCCTAATCCCAAGATAGCTTCCCGGCGCTCCAACAGCCTCAACGACAGTACACTGTGTGTGTGTGTGTCTGTGTCTGTGTGTCTGTGTGTTGTGTGTCTGTGTGTCTGTGTGTCTGTGTGTCTGTGTGTCTGTGTGTCTGTGTGTGTGTTGTGTGTGTGTGGTGTGTGTGTGTGTGTGTGAGTGTGTGTGAGTGTGTGTGTGTGTGTGTGTGTGTGTGTGTGTGTGTGGTGTGTGGTGTGTGTGTGTGTGTGTGTGTGTGGTGTGTGTGTGTGAGTGTGTGTGAGTGTGTGGAGTGTGTGTGAGTGTGTGTGAGTGTGTGTGAGTGTGTGTGAGTGTGTGTGAGTGTGTGTGAGTGTGTGTGTGGGGGGGGTATTCGCTCTCCCATAAGTAGCAGGTAGCAGCTTTCAGAGCTCAGTTACCACCTCTCCGAACTGAGTTACCTACTCCGGCGCTCGCAGCTCCTTCTATTACCTAGGAGACGTCATGCCTCGGCTCGCATCCAAGCCCACCATTATGGTGGCTGCCTTGGGTCTAGCATGCCCTGAAACTGTGCGCTGCCTTGCCGCGCGCGCGCCTGTTTCAAACGTTCCAACATTGCTCCAATCCATGGCCTGCCTGAGATTTTCTTCCGACACCAACTGTAGAAACTAAGAAGATGGAAAACTACGGCTCTTTTATTGCCCCAATCAGATATCTAACCCGGGATCGCACTACAGATAGCTAGCACACTGTCCATGAACCACTTGAGTGGGTTCGAAAATATAATAACGAAAAAACGATATTTTCTTCAACAAACGATATTTGCTGTACACAATCTTTTACTTAATACTAGACCGTTTTCCGGTGGGGACGAGCGTGGTCCGATTAATGATTTACGCTGTCTAGCAGGCAGTTGTAGGCACTTATCTCCAAGATCACTGCATCGGAAGGGAAGTTGGAAGCCTTGTCTTCAAACGTAGCGTATCCCGCATCTGAATACGGTGCTCCGTACTTAATCTTCGGAACATGCCAGAGCAACAGCCGCGCTGATGTTCGCTTGGTGTATTATCTGAATTGTTGCCACCTCTCGTAACAGTATGTTGGTCAACATGCGAAAGTGTGAAGAGATTTGGGTTAACGCGCCGTGCAAAGTGAAAAGTGCAAAGTGATTTGTCGCTGTCCATAAACGGGACTGGCGCTTTATATTGTTTCTTTTTGGCAACGTGAAAGGGACAGATGTGGAAATGTCATCTGCGAGGCCGTTGCATTTGTACTTAAGACTGTGGCTCACAGAAGTATGTATGCTGGAACTCATAGAACGTAGCATTTCGATCCAGCTCCGTAATTCTCTGGAGTTATTTTCAAAACATTTATATAGAATTTGTATTATATATAATAGAGAGTTGTTATTACAAATGCAATGCTTGAATGTGGCATTTGCAACATGAATTACCGGTTGCTTTTTCCTACATGGCATGACACTGTCATTCTTTTCGCTAACAGCGGGGCAGTGAAGAATGAATCTAGACCCGGTTCGTAACTGCGACCAGTGCTCACACACGAGGTTCTCCGGTCCAAATGAACTTGCTGGTCGGCCACTAGTATGCTTGTAACTTTAGAAAGCTCTTACGTTTTAGAACGCAGTAAGCTATAATGGGTGGCGGATACTATCTGCCATTTACACATTGCTTTTACAGAATGCTTTTCGCAGAATTCTTACGTATGAGCAAATAAAGAATGAAATTATGATTTAACATGTCCAATTTTACAACATTTTGTGACGTCGTCGTTCATGGTCATCACAGCCGTTATTACAACGTAATTGGAATAAGTCTATTCACCTGTATAAAAATGAATATATGTGTTTTTGTTTGCTTCAGCCTTACTCTGGAACGCGTGAAGCAATTTCAGCCAAACTTGATCTTGAAACTTACAATCTTAAAAGAATACTCCGAACAAAGCACTGAGGGAGGAATTGGAAAAGTTAGAACATGTAAAAATAAAATCTGAGCCACCTCTAATGCATATAATGCTTTTCTGCTATCCGTAGTATCCTCGATAATAGAAACAATGATACAAATAATCTTTCAATCTATGGAGAACAATAAATAATTGTTCTTCGTGCTCCCATCGTGTCGATTCCTACATATGTGATACGATAAGATATGAAAGCTAAAATCTGTAGCTAGTCTCCGGATGCTAATAGTTTCTATTATTAGATTTGGAAATTTTATGATACAAATTTTAAGAAAATTAGTAGACATAGGTAGAAAATATTCATGATTGTCAAATATTGCCAAAAACGCTCTTGACTATTTTGAACGTAGTATTGTAAGAAAGGAAGAGTAGGATTCTGACAAAGAAACGTGCACAGATAGTACTTATTTATTTGTTTTACGTCAAAAAACAGTTAAAACTGCGTATGACGCGCTATGGGGAAAAGTGAATTGTGTACACATTTTCAAAATTATGTGATTCCTACACTAAGTCATATACTACTTGAATTTTGAAAGAAAGAAAGAAAGAAAAAAATCTCCCATGTAATAAAATCTATTTTCAAGAATAAATAAGTAATAAATTTTGCGCTCTTATCCATGTTGTCCTTCGGAATAATACTTCCTGCCGCGACAACATGGAAACGATAATTTGAATAACTGTATTTCCTACAGAATTCTAGAAGTCGTGCACAGATAATGAAGTTACATTTATGTCGAGAAGCAAAACATGGGGCCATCTCAGCATTTGCTCAATGGATCAGGGAAACTGGACGAAAAACCTGACCGAGATGGGGGTCATTGACCCAGAAGCTGCGATACAATACTTGTTACATATTGTAAATAATACATATCACTGTTAAAATTAATGTTACTTTCCTTGTGATGCTCAGTATAGTCTCTAATTGTATAGAAACAGTTATGCAGCAGAAACGATTTCACTTGGGATTTAAACTTCGAATTTAATCGCTTCTATCGAATTTAATCGCTCTTAATATTTCTCCTAATACTTCCCATACAGTTCTTAAAACTGTTTTTGGCGTAAGCAATATTGTTGTTGTTGTTGTTGTTATTATTATTATTATTATTATTATTATTATTATTATTATTATTATTATTATTCCTAATGCACGACTAAAGAATTTGTGAGTCGATTGATTATAAAGTCTAATCCGTATTGCAACCAGCTTCCTAAGGAGCAGATCTTGGGACTGTCGTTACCAATACTTGTATACTTGCGCAAAATGTTGGTTGTTCCCATTAAAACATTGTCTTGCATTTCCCAGCCTTTTGAATGACCTTGGATTTTAGAAATTTCTCACACAAATTTTGTGGAATAAATCTCAGAGCTCCTATAACTATCGCACCGAACTGTGCTTTTACGCCCCACATTCGGCTGACCTCGATTTCCAAACACGTCTACTTAAGACGTTTCTCTGCTTGTATACGACGTTTTGATCTCACGACACTGCAACTTCTACAATTTAAAATAAATATTTTTTTCTCCAAATACCAGATATAAATATCTGCTGCGATCAGTTTTACGTTTGTTACCCGTACAGTAATTGTACACAATGCAACAGACGTGACCGGTTTTGTTGAGTATTTCTACCTCTTGGAGCATGCGTTTGGAACTTCGAGGGCGGGGGACAGATCTGCCAGTGGAGGTAAATACACTCCCTGTCGTGCCTTTTCAAGTATTCGGTCTTTTCTAAAATTGGACAAGCTGAGACGATCAATGGTTTTTACTTGTTCCTGCCATATATGGCATTTATCGTCTTGGGAAATTTTGAGAACCTCTTTACCGCAATGTCGTATTCTCAACGCCTGATCTCGGGTAGCAATTATAATCGCTTCCAATTTTGGCTTTATTCTCCCCTTTTAAGCCATATAAATTTTTCTTTATTGATCTTTTTTGTTTTCCCAATTTCCTTTAAATGCCTTTTTTTCCATTTTTCGGTCGGATTTAATGGCCAGCCTCATTCGTGGGTCATCTTCATGATTAACTATATACTTTCCCACGCCAACTATTGCATTGTGCGGCGGCTTCAATTTTTCTGTGGCCTCTTCCTCCTTCCTTATGTGACACATAAAGTCAATGTAAGTCGAAAACCCGAGGGTGAGAAACATGATGCCTTGTGAACACTTTCTTTTTTTTTGTTTCCCGATCATTGATTTGAATTTCTCGCTCAGACTAGTCCACTACACCGAAACTGTATTCGGTAACAGGCACTGCCAAACTACCTATTTCAGGTATTTTATTCCTGGAGTTCAGAGCGGACTGCAGGGCAAGTCTAACTCTTCTGCCTGCAAATTGTCTCTTTTCTTATGTCTTTAGATATGAATCTTCTTTAATGCCCAGATATTTATAAGTTTTACCTGGTTCTAGATCTTGAAGTAGAGTATGCAAATCGACTTCAATGCTCCCTGGCGTCACTTTGCCAATATTTACATTGATTTTTGCATTGTAGATACCAAACTTCATGCAGATATCAATGCTAAAGTCATCCGCGACAGACAGCATTTGGGAAAGAATCGCTTCATTCTTAGCAAACACATTAAGATCATTCATGCAAAACAAATGTGTCTTTCATCACAATGGAGTTTTTAACTACAGTCACTTCACACTTCTCCTTGAAAAATTCCCCTGTTAATCCGAATACTTCTAGCTTCTATTACTTCCTTTCTGATATGTATTAGTAACCTGGTACTGCACGACTTCATACTAGCCTTGTAAAACTCAGTAAGTCTAAGATGAAATCGACAGATCTCCAGGATCTTAAAAATCCCATCGTGAAGTGCACTGTCAAAGACCTCCTTGTAGTCAATACCACCCATGCTTAAATTACATTTCCTCTTCCTTATATCATTCAAGAAGAATTTATTTAGTGGCAAGATTTCCGTATAGCCAAAGAAACCTTTGCGAATCCTTTCTGTTCAACTGACAATGGATGGTTCTTCTCTAGGTGACTGTTCATTTTGTTTTATACGGCTGCAATTTGCTATATGAACAGCCTTTGCTATATGAAAATGTAATGCTGTTAATTTCTTAATCCAATGATTTTTTAATCAATTGATGATTGAATCTTATCAAGCCAGGGGGAATTCGTTTCTCATGTTCTTAATTGCTTGGAAGATATCCTATTCCCAGAATTTGTGAACCTGTACCACTGCCTCCACAAATTCATCAGCAGCATCAACTTCAGATTGAAGCCAATGTGCGTCTTTGTTGTAGGATCTACTTTCATGCTAGATTCTCGCTCAAACTACCTCGACGTCATTTTTTGAGGGAGGGATAGCATTTCCATTAGTCTTTTGAGTCAGATGGAGATAGAATCTCTTCGTGTCTGTTCCAAACAACCAATTCTGTACACGGAAATCTAATCTACGTTTGTACCGTCATTACATTCAGCCCATGCTTCAATATTCTCTTTTAGCTTCTCAGTTATCATTAGCCTTGTTATGCCATTTTAAATTTGGCATTTTTAATCAACTTGGAATATTTTTCGTTGAAATTTAGAGGTATACATTGATTTAGAAGATGCTTCGGCTGTGAGTGATATTTCACGCCGAGTATCGGCTATTACTTTCATTATTATTATTATTATTATTATTATTATTATTATTATTATTATTATTATTATTATAGTTTGTCAGTTTTTGTTGAAACGATTTCGTTATTGTTGAGGCTTCCTTATCTTAGTTGTTGTTATTGTTGCTTACAACTCTCATAATTTTTTGGGGACCTTGAGACTCAAGAACATGACACTGTAGAAGTTAGTGTAAGCAAGCTGTTTGTTGAGACATCAACGTGCACGATCATAAAGTGTCTGCAAGTACTCCTCAGAGCTTCTCAATTGCAATCCTTCCGGGGACTCGACCGTTGACCAGCGCTCCCAACATTGAGGATCTCTTCGACTTGCGTCAACTTTGTGAGTAGAAAGCTGTTTATTTAAAATTATGAATGGTAAAGTGTTAAATGAGTGACGCAGTAAAATGAATGGCTTCAGAGCACTTATTCGTGACCACAGTATTGTAAAAAAAAAGCCTTCCGACAAGGATTTGCCGGGTCATCCAGAGCTATTCTTTTGTTCTCTCTGGAGTCATTGATTATTTCGTGTTTTCCGTTTCGTGTTTCCACTGTTATGATCATTAGTTTCGTAAGTATAGTGCACGTATAACCCTGGAGGTAGTGATGTTCCTCCCGCGCTAGAACGTGAGATTCACCCCTGACCTACACGTCAACTTGCAGGAGTTTCCCTCAAACAGATATCTTCATTGGAGGGGTGCCGCCTCAGACGAGACAAGCTCCTGACAAGACAGACTCTCGTCATCTCTGATAGCGTAGTGCACGTATGTGTGTGTACGTAAGGGAAGAGATTAGGATAAGAAGGGGGAGCAAAGATCACGCGAGGTCAGTTGCCTTTTTTAAAGGTTCTCCTGTGGCATTCAGGCACCTTGAAAACAGCGGCTGAATTCGACCTTGCTTTGTAGTTAGTCGAAAAACTGCCGACTTGGGGAGTCAATTGCAGGACCTTCCTGATAGAGACACAGCTAAATGTTCTCCCTTTGAAGCTGCCACTTCTCTTCAGTGCGGCAGATGTGGAGCTTACTTCTGTATTATCGCTTTAAGCTCTGAACCCCTTTACTGTTACCAGGAAACCAATTGAGGCACGTAGTTTTGCCGAGTTAACTAGTTATTTGGTTGTGACGTTGCTTAACATGAAAACGTTGTGCAATATTGCTCAATATTAGCGGCGGAATTAATTGGAGAGACAAAATATGATGTGAAAGGAAAGAAATGTTGTGGTTCGTCATGGTCTGCTCAGTGTGTGCTAGACTGAATCTGAATCAGCTACTGTGTGCCTGACCTTCTTGAACATTTTAATGATTCCAGGCCGAATCTGAATGATCTGAATGATACCCGAAGGAGCTCACGATGAGAAATATGAACATTTCTATTATGTGCTAATACGATAAAAATATAACTCTCATTAATCACAAATGTTAACCTATCATTTAATTTAACCAATGGAAGTAAATTACATGTATTTATGAAGATTAATGGATTAATCTCACCAATTCCTGTTCGTTTTCGTTCATATTTATTTGACGATGAATGTGGGAGAATTTTTAAGTGAGTTTTTTGTAAATTTTGCATGTCACAATATCCTAGATTGCATTACTGCGCAGCTGTGAAAGAAGGAATTTGAGCATAGAATGTGTTATTTATACCAAATTGCGATGCAAATTTCTCACGGATGTGAGTTCTAATACCACGTGATGCACTATTGCCTGTTGCTGTGAATAGATGCGAGAAGGCAAAGTTCTTCCTTCGCAACTTTAAAAAATGTATTGCGTGACATACAACTGTTGCAACTCCCAATATGTAGTTCCTTAGACGAGGACATTATACATTGTGAGTAATTTCGGGAGTACAAAACCCACTAGCTCGTTCAGCATAATGGAACAAATAAATAACTTATTTTGTAGGTCTGGTTGACTATGTGAAGCTTGTTAATTAACTTATAATTAGATTCAACATCTACTAGTTGATGTTAACCAACAACGCTTAGTTGTTGCCATTAATTAACAAAGACAACAAACCTATCAATTCATATGATATAAGATATGCTAACATATTCCCATATTCCGTAATATTTTAATGAGAAACTCTTCGATACTACAGATCCGTTACTAATGTAAGTATATATATATATATATATATATATATATATATATATATATATATATATGTATATATACACATATATATATATATATCATATAACTAACGTATATAAAAAAACTACTTTATTCAATACAGACGTCGAAAATGTAATTGTAAATTAATAGATTTGTGGGACGAATGAGACCAGTCCGTATCAACGCTCTCGCGCATGGCTTCATCATCTGTCAGTGAGTCAGTGCGATTTCAACGAAATAATGGTTGCGACATAATTCGACAATTACCTAACTTCTTATTTCGACACATGCCTCACAGCCCGAAATAAAAAAGGAATAATTGCTGATAGTAACAGAATCATTGATGGTGTCTGTTTTTTAATAGTGAAATGACTCAACATGAATATTACAGATTTGATTTACTATTTCTCCGTAAGATATTGCTACACATCATGTGAGTTTGACAATGTCCCTCAGAATAGATGACACGAAGATTATCTTTCTCCTTACATTACGTCACTGGCTCAGTGACTCCAAGATCCCAGTTGTTATACCACCTGAATAGGTTCACATCCACACTTTGTCAGTTGTGCCCTTCTCTTTTACCCGTAACTATTACATGCTTTATGAAGAAAAAACATTTTAAATCAAAGATCGTGTTGCTTTTCTTTTCTTTGACGTCAGGAAAATATTTAGAATGAACAAGTTTCAATCTCATGAAAGCAATAAAACTAGTAGTAGTTTAAAAGGCTTGCATACGCTCGGGATGCTTGTCGTTATTTATTTTATTTTTTTACCGTTTCGTTGTCTCCGTTCGGGCAAGCATAAGCATCTGTGGTCACAACCTAGTGAGTTGAACTGTCATGAACGAAATCTACCGGCACATTTTAATTCTTTTTAAGATAAATGTTCGTGTTTGCTCATACAACGACGAAATGCGCGTGACTCTGTTACTAGTAGGTTCCAACGCGTTGACAGCGAAGATGGTCTAATAACGTTTCTGACAACGCGCCCCTGATTGATAGGCAACACATCTTGCACCGATGCTTTTCGGAAACACGAACATATGAGGAAAACCTGCTCGCTGACCATGACACAACTGAGTTTCTGCCTTTATTGCTTTGTTTTGATTAAACAAATTCTTGAAGGGAATGTCTTGAGATTTTATGTTGCGGGCAGCGGTAATGCACGATCTGCCGTCGTCAAAGTTGGACACCAAAGACAATCAAGAACCCTCAACACTGCCATTGCTAGTGGACAAATCCTCTCCTGATAGTTCATGTGTCTGGTAAACAAGAGTGTAAGATATGTTGCTTACAAAACAGAGTCGCGCTTTCAAAACTTTCGTTTGTATACCTTGTCTATATGAGATTTCCCGCCACAAATTTCTTGGAAAACATTGATAATTTTCGTTCTTCCTACAAGCCATAGACGTTTGTGACATTGATTCTGACCAACATGCGTCAAGATCAGTGGGCTAGCCCCTGCGGTGCGCCTACGTTGCAGGAGCCGTCGGCCGCCGCGGCGCCGAAGCAACTGGAGCTGCGCCACCTGCAAGCGGCTTCTTGCTGCTGCGCTGGGCAGTGCAGCTGGCGCCGTCGCCCTCGCCGCCGAGTTGGCGCACAGCCGCTTGGCGCTGCGTTGGGTGCGCTCGACCCCCGCGCCAAACAAAGCACCATGTTGACAGGGAATCGGATGTACCTATAACCACTCCTTCTCCAGAATCTACTGAAGGTCTTAGAATAAATGTTACAAACTTCTACGGTGTGTGGGGAGGTCGGAGAAGGTAATGTTTTGCCAATTACCATGAGGTGGGAAATTTCATACAACGAAATTAGTACTTTGTTTGGTTCCCATTATGTAATGATTGGTTCCCATTATGTAATATGACGTGTACGCGAAATACCTTTACGTCAGACCCGCCGAATGACACTGCATGAGCGATTGCTTGCCAATCAGGGGCAATTGTCGTGAGTAAATTCGTTTTATGAAATTTCCCATCGCAAAAGTGATTAATTTCTTCTCCGCTACATCTCCTTGCAATTTGCAACATTTATTCTAAGATATCTAAATAAAATTATTTTTATTACAATTTAGCATATGCTTAAAAATTACGTATTATTTATGGATTTATTGTACTACTAATACCAATATTTTGTAGTTTGACACTAAACTGTGTCTCCGAGTTTAAATTTTAGAAGTAATAATTTCTAATAGAACACGAGGAAGATGTTTTAAAATGCCTGTTAGGCGTTTTATTTTCTAAATTTTAAAATTACAATATAAACACTGAATGTCATAAATTATAGAAGTTATTATTATAATTTAATTCAATTAAAATACGTTTCTTTATTTTTTAATATTCGTTTAGTCTTAAATATTTTTCTCAAGCCGCCCTTGGCTATAGGGCTTTGCGTCGAGGGAGATGCTTATCACGCGAAATCTAGCCAAAGCATCCTGCACATACATCACGTCTTCTCTGAACCCTATACATCAATGTAGGTCCCCATGTAGCTCCCAATGTACCCTATGTAGGTATACTATTCTCATATATCTATTTGCTCCCACCCTGAAGGCGCTAAATTTCGAATCTTACGATTACGGATAAAACGTGCATTTAAAAGAATAAGCATCCTTAAAGCTTTTTGTCTGTGTTTGTGTATTGTAATATTTATGAAAATGGACATTGGCAGAGAAATAAACTTGTATTTTCAACTCTGTACCAAACGCCTATAATTTTAAGCACCACAAAACCCTTCTTTAGTATAGTATTTTTAATATTTCGTGGCATTTTCGAACTTGATATGAACGAAATACTCAAGTATCTTGATTATTGAATTTTAATGCAACTTTCATTGCTCTTTTTCATCAAATAAGACATGGATACAAATTAGAAAGTAAAATTAGTACTGGTCAATAGCAGATGAATATTGAAATAAAAGAAGAAACTTGAAAAAGTCTATGGTCTGTTTTCCCAACACTTGAGTCAATAAATCGAATTCAAGCAACTTCTTTCCTTAATCAACATGAAGTTTTGTCTTATTCTCCTAATTTAGTGCAGCGGAGAACTAAGGAACAATGGATCATTACCCGATATATTATTTTACGAGAACTGTGTTTCGTAAAGTTTATATTAAGGTAAAATGTGATTCTTTTCCTTCTATTGATCACTTTTAATTACTTAACTTTCATTAAATGAATCAGAAAATTACTTAAAACATTTTTTGGAGTTTCATAAAATCTGTGAATTTCGAAAGTCAAAAGAAATCAAGGAACAGGAGCTCTACTTACTTCCAAGATAATGGTCACTATCATGACTGTTTGCAAAAACTGAATTTTTAACACACTAATTTAGTTGCGGTTTTTGGAAAATTGAGAACCAAGTTCAAAAGACGTTTATAATGAAGTTGAAGCAGTCAGAACATCATGTCGACTTTCCGAAAGCAAATCCATCTTCACACTGTTTTCCAGTAAAAGTTCATAAATGTCACGTAGCGAACTTTACCCCAGAGGTACACGTAATCACGCACTGCACACAAACAGCTGGTCCTCGACGAGCAGATACAATCCTCATATAAAAGAAACAAGCCCATGAGACGGCTTTACTTACTTGAAATATGCAATTGGAATGGATTTACAGCATTGTCTTCTACAATAGAGTAGAAAATAACCTCCTTGCACTTAAATGATTTGTTGTGGGTACCTTTACTTGTGACCATTACTTTTAACAACCAAGTTATAAATTCTCATATCATCTCGAATACTGTTCTTCAATTTTTTCTAATGTTTAGGAATATTTGCTTAATTTTTTCCACACAGACTGACCCTCAGATAAAACTCTTACGTGGATTGATAATTCCGCCCTCGCAATGGCCACATTCATTTGTTGGCAGTCATTACTGCTGTGAATATTTAATGTATTACTGAGGTTGACTTGGATGAAATGTTGTGTCCAGTTGCATGGGAAGAGAACCGATGCGAAGTAGTATGCCTTTGTTTTCTTATGACCGTTTAACAATTTAATTTATTGAATACGATTGAAAATATTTAACATTCTGCAAAAATAATTGTTGGCATTGGTAATCGTAAGTAAAATTCTAATCCCGTTCCTTTATAATTAAGAAAAAGGTGTGTTCGGGAATATTTACGATGTTTTTTTACTATCTACCCCTTCGCCTTCAATCCCAATTATCATAATTCATATCTTAAAATGGAACGGGAAAATGTATTCATTCGTAGCATTTGTCCTGCAACGTGAGTTTCTTACATGATGTATCTGTATCAGGTACAGATTAAACCATTCTTCTACTTGAAATAGACTGGTAGGAAGAATTTTAGTTTACTATAATAACTATGAAATAATTTAATATATCATGAAATGTTTTATAAATAAATATAAATTCATAAATACAATTTTCATTAATTTGTTAGTGGCAACAATTTGACTTAATCAATTCTCTAGAATTTAAATGCCTTGGTTTTGGTTAATAGTGAGAATATTTTCTCCGTTTAGTTGCTGAAAACGCCTTTGAGATACGTGCGTTTTGAAGTCCTGATAATTAACAAAAAATACAGGATGTTACAAACCTTCTAAACAAACTACAAATAAACTGGTGCAAAAATGGAACACATACGTAATATTGAGTAATATTGTAGTAAAAAGGAAATAATTTCAAAATTATAGATGCAAATAATACTTTAATTTTAAAAAAAGAAAATGTTACTAAAGAGTCAATTAATTCAATATTAAATAAATGGAACAATAAACAGATAATTATGCAGGTACTATGAGTAAAATGAGTTATTGCAGTAAAATGTGCAGTGAACATCACCTTGTATAAACAAACTTCACTTTACCAGGCAGCATTCACAATTTTACTTGAACATCTAATTTTTTGTGCATGAATCTGTTTCGTATTTAGATTTAAACAAGTCCAGTTTTTTAGCTATATTTTGTAGCACATGAATTTTTTATCCCTTTTAATACATATTTTACAAGCTTGAAGTCCTGAAGATCTCCATGCAATAAAGACTACTTAGGAAATTCAAAAATATACTTAGGCAACAACAGCACCTGTTATTCACGTTTAAAAAAAATTCTGCATTATACTTTCTAAATGGAATGTTTCAAGGTCAATGAAAATGCCATTTTGAGAGAGGTGCTGTGTCAGGGAAAGGGTGAGAATATCGAGCGCCTCACCTTCAGCCTTACCATCCTTCGTTTTGTTTCTATTAGACTATAAACTCTGACAGTTATGTCTTCATGCACTTTGGGTTGATCATATATCATAGAAAGTAATCGTTATAAAGAATATAAATTTATTCCTTTTTATAGAAACAGTGCCTCTAATGTAAATAAAGTTATATTTAAAACTACATTAAAAGTTAAAGTTTGCAATGTCTTTTATCACAACCAAATTCCTGGCGTCTAAATAACAGACGATACACTCATATTCACAAAACACGAGCAAATGTCTCCATGATACGGACTTGCAGAACAATAGTGAACAACACAAACGTCACTGGACGGAATAGAAATTGTTACTGTACAATTTCGCTCTTCATTCCTTCGAAGATTCCTTTGTATGCGACGTCTATTGTTTTGCTCCAAGCTTCTTCGCCTTCTTCATTTAGATGAATGTCCAATTTATCTTTCAGAAGGTTCATCAGCACCACTTTCAGATCCTGAAAACATTTATTAAAAACATTTATTAATGATTATCTACCTGTGAGACATTTAAAAAAAATCATATTTAATGGTTTGTTCCAAGTTAGGAATTCATGAAACAGAGTTGTCAAAAGAGTAACATACAAAAATATGCTTCAGAAAATTATTCATAATGTGAAATGCAATTATTCAATAATAAATAATTTCAACAAATTCTAAAAGTAATTAATTTTCTTTAGGAAAATTCAGAAGGAGCCAGAATTTTAATATGAAAATGATAATAATAATATTTTTAATGCACGAATGCATTAATTTTCTGAAAACACTAGGAGTGAATTAAATGTAATAAACTAACAGAGTACTTTAGGCCGTTGATATATTCTTACGAAAGAATTCTCCAAAACAAATATAACATCTATATAAATAAAAGTAGAGGGGGAGTGATTTAAAAATAACTGCATTGTTATAATCTTATATGCTTATTTGGATGATGCAAAATCCATTCAATTGCTTTTTTTCGATTTTGCGACTTCTACATGTCTGTCTGTGAATCCTTCACTGGAACGACTAAACTCATTTCGATTTGTTTTCACTGAAATTTAAAATGTTTTGTTGGATATAACTTTTGTCAGATTTGAGCCACTTTTAAATTATTATTTTTGTTATTTAGAGAAGAATATTTTTTATATTTCTGTAAAAATCTACACTAGTATTACAATCAATTACAAGAAATTACTATGACATGAACATTTGTAAAAAATCTCTTCCTTGATTCTTAAACATAATTTAAGTGCGAATACTTTTAAAAGCTTCAAAAATTTATAACGCTTTTCCGAAAGCCTAGAAAATTTTCTATTAGATGCGTTTTGACTCATTTCAGTAGTGCGATTAGGATTGAGTAATTGAATTGTTAATGGAAATTTGCTGGAAGTATGCAACAATGCATCTGCATTAAGCTGCCTATAGCAACGAGTGTAATGGCAATGGTGACCATAGTATACATGCGTATGTGTGTGTTTAGTCGTGCTGCCTGTACAGAGACTGTACTTATCAGCATGTGTGTGATTTTAACATGGTGCAAAAACAATCTTTCTTATCTCTCCATCCCCAGATGAACTGGTGATATGAGAGAATGGCGTATGGGAAGCGTGAATGGATGAGTGGTGTTTTGGACATGAGAAGACGGATTAACTTGTTAGGTATAGGATTTAGAGAGGTTATTTTGTTAAAGGGAGGGTAATGTGGGAGGAGGTAGGTTTCTTAATTAAGGTGTAGGAGGGGAATAGTATACATGATAGGATAGGGCGGAGAGGGGCGGGGCAGTTATGGGCGAGGAGAGGCGAGGTGGAGTTAGGCGGTGAGATGGAGCGGAGAGCGTTTGGGTAGGGCATGACGGGGCGGGGACACGTGGACAGAATTCATTTTTTTCTTGTGCAATAGATGATTGTGATAAATATGTTTCCAGCAATGCAAGGTACGTCAGCTAGAATGGTGAGAATATTAAAGTTAAAGTAGTACGAGGAGGGTATGATTGGTATTCTAATTCATTGAGATGCTGCATGTAAAATTGAGGTTGATAAGAGACTTTGTTTGCCTTTCTCTCTTTCCCTCTCTTCTCTCTCCTCTATCTCCGTCTCTCTCCCCCCTCTCTCCCCCCCCCCCCCTCTCTCTCTCTCTTTCCGAATCGTCGTTTTTGTAAGTATGGCTTCGTTCCGAGGTCGCACGTCCAGTTAAAATGTTTACGCAGTGTTTGGTTTCTGAATTCAACACGTTCTATGAATAACGGGCGAGGCAACAACTGAGTGTGTGCAGGAAGATCATCATTTGGAATAAGTTATAGTGCAGGTAAGTCAATACTTATTCATGATGTCACAATTTCTATTTTGATTTACTTAGTGACATTAAATACTTACGTTATCGTAATCAAGAAATATAGCTTCCGTGGAAAGATGAATGTGCAGATAATCATGAATCTGCTTAAAACGTGAAAGTATAAAGCAGTGATTTATATCTAATGT
This sequence comes from Teleogryllus oceanicus, assembly GCA_964035755.1. NCBI lineage: Eukaryota > Metazoa > Arthropoda > Insecta > Orthoptera > Gryllidae > Teleogryllus > Teleogryllus oceanicus. The sequence continues at coordinate 49,381,548 of CAXIVR010000003.1, read as the reverse complement.
TGCAAATAAGCAGGGTTTTCAGAATAAATATTAGACTAGGGTCCCCTTGCGAAAACTCTCGCATGTTAAATCCACTCTCTTCCTTATTTTTCCGTTACTTGTTCTATGTCTCCTCGTAATTGATGGCAATAAAATACACCCCAGTCAATACAAACTATTATTATTTAACGTTATTACCGAACGGGGAGGTACACCCATAAAATTCAATCGCGTAGAATATCAATTAATTAGTTCAATTTCACATACAGTTGCATATTGTACAGGCTCCGAACTGGTGAAGTAGAATCGAGAAGCATGGAACCAAAACAATTGTAATAGAATGTTCAAGAATGATCTCATCCTGTAGATTACAGCATAAGAAAGGTTTTTTTAGGCCTTTCGCTTCAAAATTTTAAGGCCATAAAACGCTTTGTTTAGGAGTTATTTAACGATATAGACTCAAAAATTCGGCAGTGTTGAGAGTTGCATTTGACATATTTAAATGCGTATTTTAAACAAACCCTTCATATTTTGAAAGTCAAAATGCAATTTGTCACGCCTCAGTGAAATTATCTCTTTTTTCAGATCTCATTTATAAAGATTGGTGGCGTGTGAGAGACGCACAAGTAATGTATATTAATGAAATAATATAGAAGACTATACTTCTAGGGTATGCAGAGAGGTAAAAAATGTCCACTTCTTGCCAATTAACATACAGTGGTAAATTGCATATACAAATGTTACGTTCCGATAAAAATTGATATTTGCCCCTGATTGTTATAGAATGCCTTATGCACAAATGTTCGACAAGTCCATTGAATTCACTTTGACTTCATCAAAACGTGACCTGCCGAACATTTGCCCATAAGGAGTTACTTAAAACTCAGGGGAAATGTCACATGTATGTTCTCTGATGTATGAAATTTCTCACTGCACGCTCATATATATATATATATATATATATATATATATATATATATATATATATATATATATATATATGCGCGCGCGCGCGTGTGTGTGTGTGTGTTATTAATATTGCAAGTCGCAGGATTCACGTTGGCATTTATATTTTGTCCAAGGTCAATCATGATTAGCTACCTCCGGGAATGTCAGTCGCGAAGAAGTGAAAAATTATTAAATTGATAAAATCGCGAGAGGCATAAAAGCTTTTGCAGTGTATTTCTATAGCTTACAACTGATGAACAGACGAGATAGGAATATATGAAATTCAACGGGAGTAAATGGAAGTGCAATTTCCTTGCAGAGAGCCTGCGTAGCAGAAGCCACCTTTTGACAACGCAGTGTTACTTTTGTGTTTGGTAGCGATATTTTGTAGCAACATGAATAACTTTCTTGTTTCACTACACAGTCAACTGCGGTTGTAGTGAACTTCTGGGGACTAACGTTTTTTGTTCAATATATCAGAGGTTCACTATATCCGATGATGACGATGTCAAAATTAAATAGTGAAACTGAGTGTCGTATGATCATCAGTAAGATCCCCATTCCCGGTCCGCTGCCTTTACCTCAGGGAGTCTTAGTCGATTATGACCTTTGGCCGACGATATTTGAGGCGATATATTCTTTTCCAGGTGGGAAATATCTTTCAGAACGTTGCATTTCCTACGTTTACTATAGCCGAGGTTCAGGTTCAGTATAACCGGATCTTCTTAGCTTTGTATTATACGTGAAACGGGAGCAGTGACTAAGTTTACTATACCCGAGGGTTCACTATATCCGAGTTCACTATAACCAGAGTCACTGTATATTTCAAACGGGATACGAGTAGTAAACTGTTTGGAGACGGTCTGACTAATTTTGACGGTCAGCGATCAACTGATCGAAATCTTATGTTTTCTAAACACCTTAACGAATAAATATTTAAAATAGAAGAATACTAACATATCTTGCAGCAAGGGCGCTATAAGGATTCTTATGATCCGGATTCTAAGGGCCTTGAGCTGGACGGCCTTCGGCGCGAGAACCTTTTTGCCACCCGAGATCATTACAACTAGTTAGTCCCCATGGTAATACATTTTATTTTGTAACTAATTTTAGTTATTCTGATTTACTTATTCACTAATAAACTAGATGTTAACTTGATTCGGTTTGTAATATCTGATTTGAATATGTCTTTTCATATCTCCCTCCTATCGTTCCATACTCCTATCTTTCCACACCCCCTCCTCTCGTTATTCCCTCCAAAACAGAACATGTTTTATTGAACAGTTTTCATATTTTCTTCGTAACCACGATCTTCTAGATCCAGGTAATTTATGCAGAATATATCGGTTTATAACTAGTATATTTTAAATTACGTTTATTAAATGATTTTAGTCTGAGAGTATTACAAATACAATGTTCTTTGCTAATAAGAGTGTAGGAAAAAAGAAGTATTTCGCAGGTAAGTATATATTTGTCTCGACCCTCTGCGCATGCCACATGTGCGCGGTGGCACAAAGCGGAACCCTAGGGCCACTCGATGGGGATTCCCGATCCCTTTCCTGTATCGATCCCTTTTACGAGAATGGCTTACTTCATCGATCCCTCCATTTGTTCTATAATATCTCACACAACATAATATTTACATAAATAATTGCACATAAGTTTCCTAAATATAACAATTAGACAAATACACACCAAAAATTATTTAATCTCAAGTTCTAATTGCACACAACTTCGATTTTTACTCATATAAATAATTTTAATTTGCTGCAGATGGGCTTCAGTATAATTTATCATTAGACTTATTTTTATTAATAAACAACCCTTTATTCACAAATCATGGATTAATTAACAATTATCAGTAATTTTTTGTTATTTATGGGATCTTCTTGATTACTTAATTCCCAGTGCATAATCAGTTATCGACCACCTAATCAACTCTGATCCTTATTGACTCCTTTGAAACTGCATCGACCCGTAGGGGCTGAATGCCAAATCTGTTGGTTTTTGATTGATTTTTTCGTGTTTCCGGGTGCGTCAACTGCTTTGGTTATTAGTCCCGTTAGTGTAGTGCATGTTTTTCTCGGGAGATGGCGGTGATCTTGCCCCGCTGGATGGCCAGATCCGGCGCCGACCAACCGTCGGCTAGTGGGGTTTCCCCCTAACCAGGACTCTCCCACCAGCGGGGCACCACCCCAGCCGGGACAAGTTCTAAGCTCCCGACCGGTCTCCCGGAATATGTGGTAGTGTAGTGCCTGTTAGTGTAAGTATGTAAGGGGAGAGGATAGGACAAGGAAGAGGAAGGACAGATCGCGCGCGGTCCGTGGCCCGTTTGATATGGTACTGCTCCGGCATTCGCCTGGTGTTGATTGGAGAAACCACGGAAAATTACCGATCAGAGCAGCCGACCCCTAGAATTCTCCTCCAGACAGCGACTGAATTCGTCCTAGCTGAAAAGCTAGTGTCGAAAATCCTGCCGCCGTCAGGACTCGAACCTAGGATCTCCCGGTCAGAGACGCTGCAGGGACATCAGTTGATGCACTGAGCTACCGCTCCTGGTCCGAAATGGGATTGGTTTAGGGCAAGAGCTGCGGTAAAGGACGGAATGGGAGTAGCGACCGCAAAGCAGAGACGAACCGCTCGCCACCGCTTCCGTGCAGTGCGGTTAACCGTAGGGTTGGCAAAACGAAAAGTGAAACGTTGCGGCATTTGTGCGTTGTAGAATGATTAATTCTGGCCTATCGCGAACGGTGTATTAAATATAACACTCTTACGTGTTAAAAAACAAAAAAATTAATCATGTACGTTATATTAGGCAAGAATTTGTAACGTAATGATATATTTTCATGCCCCTTTATGACATGCTTGCTTTGCTGCAAATAATGTTGTCTAGGTCTAAAGAAAACTTTTCGTTTTTGCATTCTTCAATCGTATACATTTGCGGAGGTTTACAACTCCCAAGAGTCCCTCGAAATTTACTTTTCAACAATTTATTGCGCGAAACATGATTTGTCGGGCTTCTTTCCGTGTGCGAAAGAGCTGTCATTTTCTTCCACCCTCAACAAAACAATCACTCTACCTCTCTTTACCCCACCCTTTCCTTGAAAAACCCCTTACCAACAACGACATGACCCGTGCACATCACCAGCAAACCCTGAACCTAGGCAACCCCAGCTTCTCTGGGAACCGGAAGGCAACTGCCTACATTTAACGGGATACTCAACTAACCAGAGTAATAGAGGACTAGGATCCAGACCGCCCGGTTATCTACTCCTAATACGACAATACAGCTGCTTTGTTATTCATTTTAATAAGTATGCGAAACACTAGAAGCAGGCGTGGAAAATTTTGAAGCAAAACATCTTTTGCACACGGCATCTTAAAAATGATAGTTGTATACGCAACACGTGCACGAGGCGATTCGCACACTTGCTATGTATTTTACAATTTCGTTTCATTCAGGCAAGAAAACAAACAATCATAGATGTACGTCGACCCGAACAATGACATAACTTATGCCGCTTGCTTTGCAAGAACGATTATTAAGCAGATAGTAATAAGTAGACATCGGATGTTAAAACACTAAAAACTTACTTTTGGGCGCCTAAAAAGGCACAACTTGTTTTATACAGGCTCCGAAAAAGACAAAAAAAATAACTTCAAATTGGAGAAAAAAAAGTATCAATACATTTCACTGCACTTCGATCTAAAATTAGTCAATATCAAAAAACAATATAACATGAGAGAATGTTAGTGAGTGACTCTGGTATATTCACACGATCGAGCTCAGTTATTCCACAGATATAATGATCGGCCTACACTGCTCACCAACCGGAACATCTTCTCGCACGGAAAGATATCAATGTCGGAAGTCGAGATCATTGCCTTGCGCTGTGAGACGCGAGTGCTTTGATTACGTCGGGAATCTGTGCTCAGCGCTCCCGTAAGCGGCCACCCCTCAACCAAGGGCCCAGAGCCCACCGCTTGTTTGTTTGTTTGCTTTTTTGTGCAAAGAAATGCGATCTGACGCCACAATGTAGGCTTTTCGGCTCCACAAATTCAGTGTGACGTGCATACCCAAATGGCAGCTTCATCCCAGACAAAAAAATGGAGATTCGTTACCAGTTGATAATTAATATGATTAGTTTAACTGAAAATGATTTGAACGTGCATCTATAATCAAGACTAGAGATAAATAACATTAATTTTAAGAAAAATCATTTAAAAAGGAAAATAACTAAAAAAAAGCAAAATAAAAATTGGAAATGTTTTTTTCATAATTATTAATTGCCTTAAATATTTTCATTAAATATAATAGGCTTTTTCCTAAACATCCCATGTTAGTAATAAGCGAACTAGCTGGTTGCTCGAACTGATAAGTAAACCGACAGACCGATTAGCAGATTCTCATACGCGGACGTTTTCCTAAGCCCGAAAAAACTACCTCCACTTTTACTAACATTAGTTGAATTGAGAATAAATGACAATGAACACCGATAGTAAACCGACAGACCGATTAGCAGATTCTCATACGCGGACGTTTTCCTAAGTCCCGAAAAAACTACCTCCACTTTTTTACTAACATTAGTTGAATTGACAATGAATGACATTGAACACTGATGATCAAATCTATTTACCAGAAATGTTCGCTCCCGAGAAATAGAATTTATTTTGCATCGAAAACGAGCTACAGATGTGACATAATAGTCCTATTGTCAAAATAACCAACTCCCGACTCCTTTCGCATCTCGCAAAATAAGGACTCAAAAAACGTGCGCCGATAATATCTAAAGACGGCTCCACACATTCGGCATTCGCCGAGCAGCGAGCTAGCGCTCGCCCAATGCCGAGCGCTAACGTATCCGGCGATTGTTCGCTCCCTTTGATGTGGCCAAAAGACCGACAAGCGGTGGGTAGGGCAAACCCCGAATGTTCGTCACTTGGGAAATAGCGAGCAACTCATCTACACTGGTCGGGATTCGGCGAGCGCTTGCTCGGTGTTCGCCGAATAACGAATGTGGGGAACCTCCTTAATACGCTACTTATACCCACGCACTGTTGGTGCACTCCCGCGGTCAAAGTGCGGAATTCTAAGGCCTGATGATATCTAATAATCTCTACCTCTAGCCGACCTTGATAGCCGAGGTCGAAGGCTGAAGGGTCGTTGTTGCCTCGGTTCGAAGGGTCGCGTGTTTCGAATGCCGTCACGGGCATGGATTTTGTGTGTTCGTGTTGTCCTTACGTGTTCTTCCTACAGTTCCCCAAACAATGACAGTGGTCGCTATATGACCAAGTCGTTAAAAGGCGAGTTGTTAAAAGGGCCCCCCAATAAAAAACATTTCTCTGCCCGGGGCCGGAGGGCACTCACGAGAAACTCCTGCTCGGTGATGCGCCGCCGGCCGTGGTTCTCGCCCATCTTGAGCAGCATCTCGTGCAGGCACTCGGGGTCGTCGAGGCTGGCGACGACGCTGTCCAGCGCGTACATGACGCTGTTGGTGTGCGCCAGCAGCCGCTTCGAGTGGCGCAGCTCCTCCAGCGGCACGCCCACGAAGCTGCGGAAGCGCGGCACGGCGTCCGGCCGACGCTCGAAGAACCTGCGCGCGCACACACACACAGTTACTCCTCCGTTGGTTGGTTGATTGATTGATTTTTTTTCGTGTTTCCGGGCGCGTCAACTGCTTTGGTCATTCGTCCCGTTAGTGTAGTGCATGTTTTTCTCGGAATATGGCGGTGATCTTCCCCCGCTGGATGGCGAGATCCGGTGCCGACCTACCGTCGGCTAGTGGGGTTTCCCCCGAACCAGGACTCTCCCACCAGCGGGGCACCGCCCCAGCCGGGTCAAGCTCTAAGCACCCGACCGGTCTCCCGTAATATGTGGTAGCGTAGTGCATGTTAGTGTAAGTGTGTGTGTAAGGGTAGAAGATAGGACAAGGAAGAGGAAGGAAAGATCGCGCGGTCCGTGGCCCGTTTGTTAGGGTACTGCTCTGGCATTCGCCTGGTGATGATCGGAGAAACCACGGAAAACTACCGATCAGAGCAGCCGGCCTCTAGAATTCTCCTTCAGACAGCGACTGAATTCGTTACTCCTCGGCGTGGACGTCTCTCGCATGGGGAATTTAGATGGGTGGTTCATTAAAAAGAACCCGCCGCTTCTGCGGGGAAGGACTTCCCCTGACTCGCAACTCCCCTCCAAATCCAGAAATAGATGTGCACGCGCCAGCTGATGCGTGCAATGTGAGCGCAAAAATGTGATAGAAATACTACGAAGAATGAGGCTTAGTACGAAAACATTTTTTGCCGGATGCTTTGTTACAAATAATTGAAATTTGAATAATATTGTTATACGTTACTTATTACTTAATTTTATATTTCTTTCAAGGATTGGGGGAATAGTGACTGGTCAAGAGGCTAGGGATACAGTGGCCTCGATAAAAAAACTGTTTGTGCTTATTATAAAATTTATTTTTATTTGTTGACTTATAATTAATCCCCCTATAAGCACCTTTTGGTTATTTTACTTTATCGTAACTCGTTTACGAATACACTTAGTATGGGCAAGTGAATTAGACACCGTGGATCAGAAGCTTGGGACAGATGAGCTGAAATACGGGGAAAGTAACTCGAAGTGTGGGTTCGAAACTCGCGTTAGGCACATATGTTTTCAGTTGTTTGGCGTGGGAGGGGGGAATTCCCAGTCAGTGTATCACATCATAATTCTTCTATAATACCTTGTTCTGATCGATAACTGTGTGGGATTATGTTCAATCTCCGTGTGTGTTGATTCCCAACTAAAGTACATTCACCAAGACGATCTACCATGCGCGTGTATGTAATGGTTCAGGAAGGAGATGGACCTAGTCCAAGACAGTTGATTCCAGGACAGAGGGGGGAACCGGGAAAGTCCTAAACATTCTGAGTCATTTTTTAGCATTAATTCTTGTTTTATGTTGCTAAAATATTGCATTATAAGATCAGAAAGATATTAGACTACCATTGTCGGCAATACTTCCTTGCAGATTGCAATGTAGCATAGGTTAAGTAATGACCAGATCCTTCTTCACTTACAAAAGCTTTTACTGATAAACGTACCAATTATTTTGTAAAACTAGTGGTTAATAGTGCGCTTTAACGTACAAAAATATTAATGTAAGTAATCTAAACTAACGGTGGTACCCTATAGTGAAGATCGTTATGGTTTCGAAATCAAGTTACCATTAATATTTCAGCGAGCAAAGATCTTTACATCAAACTGCTGAAGCGAGTAAACATTAATCAGGTCTTAAAATGTTAGACACACAGCGTCAAGAAAGATGAACTTTACACTGCCCTAAGCCAATAATTCGTTTATCGAAGCTGAGTTAACAAGATCGTTCTATTAACAGGGTTGCCAACTAACAAATCTAGCACCCAAATCAGATGCACGGTATCATTGCATAATTATTATTCAGATTATTCATTTCCTTTCGTGTGATTTTCACCATGTACTAATAAATAAACGTTCAAAGAACTCGCAACTTTGCCCTATGATGTTGCGAGGACAGTATTTTTCCGTTCCTTTTCATGAGTCAACCAATTAAACAAGTACGTGGGAGTTAATTTCTGTGTCCATTTCGCCGTATTCTTTGTGACGGAAATTTAAATATATTTTTCTTAGTGAGTATTTTGTGTTACCTTGTTATAATCTACTCCGGGGTCAAGGTTGTATGATTCATCTCATAGTAGGTTTGTTTCTCATAAAAAAGTATCATTTTGCAACACGCCCTAATCCAAAAGCTCGCATGGAAAAAGCTCTTTACAGGTAATGAGCGCGTGCATGTCGGTGGGTGCCGGGAATAGCTCGGCGAGCACTCGCCTGATGAAGAGCTCCACACCGTTGCCCTTGATGTCTTTTTTGACGAGCTCCCACGTGTCGGTGACGAATTTCTTTTGGCGCGCCGTCAGCCCTGTGACGGGGTCGGCGCGGTCCCAGTCGATGGTTTGGCGACGGCGGCGTCCCCGTTCCACAAGTAGCTTAGGTAGCTCAGGATCATCCCCATCCTGTGAACGCGAATAAAAAAATGTACCATTTGCGGCTAGAGGAATCGCATGAGGATGTCTTTCCCATTGTAAAATCTGCGTTGTTCAAATTCGATTGAAACTACTAACTCGTAACTTGACAACAATATGGATTAGAGTTTTTTCATACGCATTCTCATATTAAATTTATTATTCGGTTTATACCTTTTTAAATAAGCTGGCCACTTTTACACACATTTTGTCATATTTTTCTTAATATTTCTTAAACTTACTTTATTGCATATTGTCATCTTGGAGTTGAAGGGTCCTAACCCGAAAAATTTAAATTGGATTTTTTTTCCATTCACTGAATCTACAAACTCTAAGTATTATTACTTTTGAATATATTTTAACAAAAAAATTAAGAATCTGTTTCTCCAAATACCCTCACTGAGGATTAGGCCCATTCACCTCCAAGGTGACAATATATTAAAGAGAATTGTTTAGTATAAAATATGACACAAAGAGTTGCTATAAGTTTCAGCATTCATCTTTCTTAGTTTCTGGAAAAATGTTTCTATATCAACATTTTTAACTGAAAACAACAACCGCCAGTTTTCTTAGGAGACAGCCCCTTCATTGAAGGTTTAATTTTCATTGATAAACGTCAATTTAGAATTGAAATAAGACAATAAAATTAATTTTGTTTGAAAGTTACAAACTTTTTTAATGGAAAAATGACAAACGTAACTTGCGAATCCGGATCTCCCTCCGGCGTCCTCTGCTGAGAGACAAGCCCCCCCCCCATGCAATATTTTGCATATGCATTATTTTATTCTCACACAAACCAACCACTTAGAATCGACATAGGTCAATCAAATAAAGCTTCTTTGAAAAATCAACGGATACATGATATTAGAGTAGAAAAACAAAACAATCGAAGTTTGGAAGACTGAATCCCCTTCTGTTCCTAACAAAACAAATTAATTTTTGGAGAGTGTTAAGAATAATTTTATTAAAATAAAAGAACACTGTGATTTGTCACGATTCTGAAAATAGAATAAACAAGAAACTAAGCCAAATATTGTGTGTTCAGCACAAAGGTAAATGTGGAGAAATTGAGCAATTTGAAGGAACAATTGAGAAAAACGTCATGGGCAGGTGATCCATGGTGTCTTGGGCCTCCATGAATAAAAAATTCATTTTTTTGTGATAAATTCCATGAGGATTTGTACAAAGCACCAGCTAACCTTCTCACTTATGGCTTTCAATCTTGCATTTGGAAAGCCCACTCCCATCGCCTCAAAACTGCAACTCACATTTCCCGAAAAAAAGTCTCTGTCAAATAAAATTCTTGCTTGAATATTCCTACTAAACTAGTAACAAACTAGTGAAACACGCACTATCCACTTAGTTTTGTTTTGAAGTTTCTTTAATAACATTAGAAATCTGATGCCTAAAAACTGGAAACCTAAACGGCTGTCGAAGAAAAATATATTAATATTGGTCAGTTCAAAACTGATTAAAAAAATAATATTTTCAACACATCAATGAACAATTGTTTTTTCTCTGAGTTAGAGATCAGTCACAGAGAAGTTGATTGCTGTATACACAAAACGTGATAGTTTCATCACAATAATGGGACAGGTGGATATTTACAAATACAACAATCTTTGATCATAAAATATTTAATTGGGGTGAAAATAATTTCTCCTACTTTTATTCCCTCACCAAACTATTACAAAATTCGATCACGTGTAAAATTTGAACTTCACAATGTTGTATTTGCAGGAGCTGAATATTTTCGTACACACAAATGGAGTAAATAATTATTAATCTCTCCCTCAATAGACCTCATAAATTCCTTACGCAATGCAAGGACAAATATTACAGATTAAGTAAAATTATACGTTTTAAAAATTATGAAAGCCTACATTTATTTTTGAATTCAAACCGTTGTTTCAGAAAATATAATATCATTTCACCGGACGAATTAAATAAACCAATTCAAATGTGATTCATCATTTCTATTTATTAGTAAATAATCTTACTAAATATGCGATATTAATGATGTCTGGAAAAGCGATCTTATTGAAATTTCGAATCGTTATTCCATGTAAAAATATTCAAGGTAGTACAAGTTAACCAGGATGAGGCAGTCAATTGTAACGTTCACAACGAAACAAGAAATTGTGGATTCGAAATTCGCTTGTGGTCTGGATTCTCTCACTTTTCGATAGTCTCATAATACACTCGCGGTATAAACTAAAAATTGACCTTATGTCAAACGGATCTACAAACACTCATTTATAAGTACACAAGAGTTCGCCGGTTAATAGGATCTGAAGAGCTTATTTACAACGTGGCACAACTCCATTTCCATTTGTTTTGTATTTTACGTGTCAATATATGATACTTATACATCATACTACCAAAAAGCGTTAAAAACTACATTTTTCTATGTTAAGCAATTTCCAGTAACAGTTTTTTTTTTCTTTCTTCAACTATAAGGCTGATGAGAATACTTTCCTGTCTTGAAAAATTTTACGGTAATATGTCACATAGGAAATAAGTTATTCATTTGTTACTCATTCACATCTCGGCCAGGAAATGACTTTAAAAATAGTATGTATGTATTTGGCGTTATTGGGTCAGTAGTCCGTCTTTGTCAGCCAGCTAGCGGTGTCCCCCATGCTTGGGCTCAGTTAAATTCCCATGCTTGGGGGTAAAAGCGACATAAGGCTAATATGACGCAATCTCATCACCGTAACTAGCAAGATCCACCTGCTTGAGCTTTTCTTCGTCACACAGCTTCAGAAACTGGGATGATTTTAAAGGAAAGCTATAACTATATTTTTGACTCGAACGGGAATCGAACAGGGACAACAGCAGGAAGCTAGTACACTGCCATGAGCCATCCCAGAGGCATTTAAAAATTAATTCATATAAAAAAGAAATATATCACGTCAGCAATCGATTCCTATTTACAAGATATTCCAATAAAATCTCGTTTAATCACTATGGCCATCTTGTCACTCCGTCGCGGTAGTGCAGTCGTACCTGAATGGCCCCTTCCTCCAGCCTAGGTGGAGTCCCTCGACGTCAGTAGTCTTCCTGCATCCGCCGATGACTGACTCTTGGTCCCAGGTTACTCGACCCACGCGGCGCCAAGCAGAGATAAGATACCAATGATCCTAATCACCGATGATTAGTCCAACGAGCTGCGCCTCCTTCATTGTTTCAAATTAATATACTTTTTCGTCTAAACTATCGTAATCGTCACCACTACTTTACATCCTGTTGTTCGCCGTAAAGTTCAAGGATTTCATGAAACACACGTTTCGTAATGCAGTCTGTGACGTAAAGATTATAATAAAACATTTTTTAAATCCTTATCATTTGGCATCGCTGTGACATTGATACTTGACAAAAGTGATAAGAAATTCTCTTGAATGAAAGTGGTTGTTTTAGCAACAACTCAAGGTACAGACATGTAAAGAAAGATGTTGTCTATTCTACTGTATCTATTAAGCAGAATTTATTTATATTGTTAGATTTTATATTTTTTAAAATTAAGTTTTAAATCCTCAGTGGTTTTTTTTTTGAATCATTTTCCTCTAAACGAGTCCTCAGTGATGCTTTCCTTAAATATCTTTTACTTCCTTTTGGCTCCCCTGGGATGACTTGCACAGAGCTTCCATTTATGACACCCCATTGGACTGGGGGAACGCTTTTCCTTATCAACGACAACTGTGAGTTATAAGGGCCTTGGGCGAAATACAATTTTATCGCTCCCTTCTCCAGAACCATGAGAATTAAAAATATTAGTAGTAATAATATTATATATTATAATGACCAGGTGGACAAATATAATATATTATATTTCTCCACCTGGTCACAATTGTGGTATTTGACAATTAGGATTCATTGGAATATTTCTCCTTTTCCCAATTGCCAACCACCATTACAACCCTATGGCAACTTTTAATAGTAAAACATAATTTCCAGTACCTCAAATTTTTAAGACATTTAATTATTAAATATTTCATTGAAGTTCTTGGGCCTGTAGGTTGGATACCATCTATATTTGGAATTTACATAAGCCTAGCAGAAATGGTCAACATCTTACTTCCACTTCGCGACGGAGATACGCTCGGGAGGTCTTTGTGCTCTTAGAGAAGGCAACGACAATCGACTATTTTCTTAGTTGCAGTCACGCGCTAAACGGATTTACAAGCGATCTAAGTAATCAATGATGCGTGTAACGTCACAAAATCTATCCAATTGCAAACACAGTTTGTGAGAAAAGTAGTAAGATAAACATTTACCTTTGCTCGTTCTGTTCAAACATCATCGTGATAAGACCTTCCCGAATGGCGAGAAGAATATGAGTGTATGTTTGAACATTTCTTTTTAGAATCTATACTGTAAATTACACATATAATACTCCTAGTTATACCTTTAACTCTAAGTATTCATCCTGTTTTGTCAAATGATTGCTGGATCATCACATCTTTTTACTTTCTCGCCCTTACGAAGGTACTTCGTAAGAAGAGAAAGATACGAAATCGTGTGCCGGAAAACGGCGAATTTTCGGCAGAAAAACTCTTATTCCTGGGCCCTGGTAACGAAAATGTGGATAAATCTTGTTGCTAAATATATAAAAACAATTCCTCTAACATTTGGTATAGCCAGAATCCATTTTTTGTGGGTCTTAGATACCTAAAAATCGATTGACGGCAAAACGTCTGTTCGTCTGTGGTCAACGCTAGTCCCAAAACCGTTCAGTCGATTTTCTTCCAAATTGATATTCTCCAATCGATCTTAATGAATTCGAGACTTTGGGAGTTTCACACACACACACACACACACACACACACATTGACTTTTAAGGGTATTTTACATGAAGTCTCCGAAAAATTCAAAATTTTCTCCAAAATGGCACCAAATTTGTTGATCAAACTTTGTCTTCGAATAGCGTAAAGGACGCTTAAGAGAATAATGCAGGTCTCATTTTCGTTAAAATTTCCGATTTTTGGAAAACCGCAAAAGTTCAATTTTTTGGGGCGTTCTCCTACAACTGTATTATTGAAGAGAGGGATTTTTCTTAATATCTGTTCCTTAAAAACAGATTTTTAAATAAGTTCTTGTGCAATTTTCGAAAATATGAGTCTTTTTGTGTAATTTGGCGCAAAATTTAGGCAAAAGGGTTTTAAAGAAATTAACATTTATTTTCTCAAAAACCTATCCAAATTTTTTCTTTAACTTTTTTTCACGGATAGAAGAAGGAATGTTTAAAAGAATGGCTTGGGTCTCATTTTAGTTGAATTTTCTGAATTTTCGAAAATAAAATTTAGGGAAGAGAAATTCGAGGAAGTATGTGCTGTTGTATCTCTACTAGTTTTTTGTGCAGCGGGCAAATACCCAAGGTACCAATAAACGATTGCTGTAAAACGATATCGAACGTTTGTCGTTTTAAATACTGCATCATATTTCTAAACTGAAACCGTTGGAATGCTGTAATTTGATAATGCATTGAACATTACTACAGAACAACCATTTGATCAATGATAATCTCATTTTTTACTGAAATTAAGTATAATATTCTTCTAAGGGAGGGAGTCATTGAAGAACAATTTTCATTGTAATCGACTACAAGAGCAGGGATTGAATTTTTATTTATTTTCAAAGACTGTTCTCTTTTTACTATTGTACATATTTTTCCTAATTTTTTTCTAATTTTTTACGATACAAAATGGAGATAAATATGAGACTTTAGAAAACACACTATCTGTAGAGCTGCAGCCCAGTTCACAGCCAAGTCCAAAAGTATAAATACATCACTAGAACGGTATATTTTATTTTAAAGCAAGAAGCACACAAACAGTTTTCAAAACCCATTCTCTAGTTGCACCAAAGGTGTTAAACCTTAATATTTGTCCAATTCCCAATGTAATAGTTCACAAAATGATACATTACATCCAATGCACTGCGTGAATGTAAGAGAAGGTAAACAGTATTCTACGAATGTATGTTTTTTATGCAAAGATGCGATATGCATAACTAGAGCTGTCCTTCTAACCTAAGGAAGTGTGTATAATGATGTATATTAGTGTACACATCGGGAATTCAGGTTCGAAGTAAATAACATTCTTGAAAAAACATTTGAAAACCCACTCATGGAGAAAGGAAGGAAAACATTATGTTTACAAAAGGAAAGAGGTTTCAGCCTGACTCACAGAGGCACGAGGGCAGCGTATAACAGCGGCGCAGAGGTTGCTTCTCAGAACACGTGAAGAACCGCAGACCGCAAGCTGGTAACCGGAATTTTTATTGAAGAGGGCATTCAGCTGCTCATCCAGAGAAGATACTCTTGTCTTGAATTCATTCATGAATGATACTAAAATACTACTGCAATGGAAAAACGGTTTTTTAAAGGGGGATTAAAGTACCTAAAATGCGTGTGTGGAAGGGTTCTGGCACCCAAAGAGGTGATCGATAGAAAGAATTCTAGAAAAAAAAACTTATTTCGGGCAGTTTCATAATGTTTCAAGGCGCTGAAACATTATGAAATACTATAGTATGTTTCCGGAAACTCATTAATCGCTGCGACTTTTTGATTGGCGATAATTAAATGGAATTTAGTAATGAAACGAAGTTTTAAAAAAATACAATTGATACTGTGTCATAAAACTTTCTGTGTCTGTGGATGAACTTGATTCTGCGTGGGCTATCACCCCACACAATTTCTTGTTCCATCGGGGGGCATAAAATCCGGGCCTCTGCCACGACGAAGCCAAGAGCCCATCAGAGATCCACCCTAACTAAGTTCTGGG
The DNA here is from genome assembly GCA_964035755.1 of Teleogryllus oceanicus. Classification (NCBI taxonomy): domain Eukaryota; kingdom Metazoa; phylum Arthropoda; class Insecta; order Orthoptera; family Gryllidae; genus Teleogryllus; species Teleogryllus oceanicus. The sequence goes on along the minus strand of CAXIVR010000003.1, from coordinate 49,365,790 downwards.
TGGCTCGGAGTTCCCATCCAGTCTCCTCATGGCCTCCACTTTAACGCTATCGACGTGAGTATCGCCGGAACCTAGGCTACACGACGAGAGAGGGGGTCCTTTTCCCCCTCTTGTCTCCAATATGTGGGATCCAGAGCATTCATACGCACGTCCTTGGCCCAATCCAGCCAAAGGGTAGCTGGGTTACCGGGCACGCCCGGCAACACGGGGCTTAGAATATGCCTACTCACTGCCTCCACCTTGAAGCTAACGATGTGAGTTGCACTGTGAAACGTACGGTCCGGGTGGTCATGGATGACTCGCCAACAATCATATTAATGTTTAAACATTATTTGTATTATAAACGTACAAAGGGCAGCAGAACGGACTCGCATAACGAATAAAGCTTTTTAACACGAAATCCCCCCCCCTAGAGGCGCCAAGCCACGTTAGTAAGAGAAATAACACAATAATATCGTGTAGGCCTTCTCGTGATATGTCGATGAAACTCGTTTCTACTTTCTCGCCGTTACGAAGGTGTACAGAGAAAGGGAAGAATGGCCAGGAAGGGAGGGGGTTGCTTTCGCGGACTGAACGGGACCTTCTCTGTACAAGCTTATGCCGCGCCGGGCCGTGAGCTGCCCTGAGGGGGAGAGAGGGAGGGCGCTGGTTGAGGGAAGAAGCAGGGGTTGTCAGAATTCAACTCACTCACATTGCACATACTATTTAATATTAAATTTACTATTTACTACTATTTACACTTGTGACGTAAGTACATTACACATACTATTTACACTTGTGACGTGACGCGGTGTGCCTGCGGTGGTGTGCCGACGGTGGTGTGCCTGCAGCGGTGTGCCTGAAGCGGGGTGCCTGAGGCGGGGTGCCTGAGGCGGGGTGCCTGAGGCGGGGTGCCTGAGGCGGGGTGCCTGAGGTGGTGTGCCTGCAGCGGTGTGCCTGCAGCGGTGTGCCTGCAGCGGTGTGCGTGAGGCGGTGTGCCTGAGGCGGTGTGCCCGAGACGTTGCACTGGCGGGGTGCAAATGAATGCGCGCTCCCACAAGGTCCGTCGACGGTAGGGCGCGGATACAGCGCCTTATTGGAGCACAACACAGAATCTGGCTCGCGTTGGTCAGTCGGAACACGTATGGACTGAAAGTTCGGCTGCGTTGGACGCAGTTTGCACCCCTACCGAAGGCAGTGGGGTTACGTTACACGCAAGAAAGCAGATGGCGCCGGGCCGGGACGGGCTTGCGTTGTCTGTCGCGGAGAGATTTGTTCCGGCAGAGACGGTGACCTGTCGGCGAGTGCGTTTTGGGGGTAGAGGCTAACGGTCCTTCGGGGACGCGTTGGCGGCACCGGGGTGGGGGAGGCGGCGGTGAGGGTAGCCAGCGGTGGGAGCGCCGGATGCCTGCGGTGGGTGCGGCCAGCGTCTGAAGGGGAAACAATAACCTGCCGCGAAGGGCGTTTGTGGCGTGGACGAAACAGAAGGTACTTCGAAAGAAGAGAAATTTATGTAATCGGGCGCCGGAAACCGGTGAATATTCGATAGAAAAAATCTTATTGCCGGGCCCTGGTAACGAAAATGTGGATGAAAGTTGCTAAATATAGAAACAAAAATTCTATAACACGTGGTGTTTTCAGAATTAATGTTTTTTGAGTCCCCGACACCGAAACATCGATTGACAACAAAACGTCTGTCTGTCCGTCTGTGGTCAACCCAAGTGCCTAAACGTTCAGCCGATTTTCTTCAAATTGATATTCCCCAATCTATCTGAATGAACTCCAGGTTTTGGGAGTTTCAAATGAATATTTTAACTTTTGAGGCTACTTTGCATGGAGCCTCAAAAACTTTTTCAAATTGTTCTAAAAAATGGCACCATTTTTTTGATTTAATATTGTCCTCGAATATCGTAAAGCGTGTTTAAAAAATGGTGCAGATATCATGTTTGTTGAAATCCCATATTAATTATTATTAAATAACTTTAAATATGTGTTTATTTCTTATTAACGAACTCAAAATTAATTTATAACTCTAACAAAGAAATATTCCCGTTTGGTGCTCGAATCAGGTCAATTTTATTAGGTAAATAATAGGGGAATTTTTTAAAAATTTGATCTGAGTTAGGAATTTTCGCAAGCTGAACATACCAGCGAGGGGATTTGATTTAAGTTGCAGTAAAAGAGGAAAGATAAGTAATGTGCTACCAATTCAAGGTTAAATTCCTTATAGAGTTTGTGGTTGGAAACGAACCATGGAGCGTTGTGATTTTGCCCTGAGGAAGGTCGATGAATGGCGGCCGAAACGTTGGCACCTGTGCCTAGCACGCGACGTCTCCCGGAAGCCAAACAGCTACTAGCTACTCATTATTATTTGGTGTCATAAGGGGGTTAGAGATTAAGGTCTTAATGTGAATATTTTAATGGACGTTTTACTTGGATCTTGAGTTTAGATGCCTAAGCTATCTAATACGTTAAGTATAATGTATATACGTATTGGGTTGGTAGTCCGACTTTGCCGGCCAGCTACCGGTGTCCCTCTTGCCTGGGTTAAATTCCCATGCTTGGTGGTAAGAGCGACATGAGGCGAATATAACGTATTCTCTTCACCGTAACTAACAAGATCCGCCTGCTTGGGCTTTTCTTTGTCACACAGCTGTATAGAAACTGGGACGATTTTAAAGGAAAGCTACGACTATATTTTTGCCTTGACCGGGAATCGTACCCAGCGACCACAGCACAAGAAGCTAGTATTCTGCTCATGAGCTATTCCATAGGCTTTAAGGTATAATTGAATTCTATTTCTAATTACATTGATGGATTCGAAGCAACTCGCAGCTATTTAACCACCGCCCCAAATCTGTTGTGCTACGACCTTCACCACAGTGCATGTTCTATGTGGGATCGAGATGTGCAGCTGACGCCACAACCCAACCTGCCCGAACAATGGGCTGAAGCGCTTGGTCGCGTTTTGGCAAGTCATCGCGCTTGGTCAGGGGATGTCGGAAGCATTAAATATAAACTGAAAGCGTTCCCAGGCGTTGTTAGTGTTGGCTGAGGTGGACGAGGAACTTCCGCTCGTCGCGTTCTGGAGGTGCTGTGACAGCCCTGTCGACGCCTCTTGCAACTGCGATTCGTTTTAACAAGACAGCCTTCTGCATGCAGAAAGCTTTCTCATGAAATAAAAACGTTCCACAAAACAACGCCTCAAATCCATTTCTACAATGCGATTCATTTTTCGGCAGATGCCCTGCGCGCGAAAAACAATTGAAGAGCTAATTTCCAAAGTGACGTATCTCCATTTCCTCTGTTTTCTTTTATTTTAAAACACTTTTCCATCAAGCTACCAAATATTGTGTAAAAAAATTGTGTGTCTCTTTTGTTGAACCGATGAAACCAAACTTGTACTGGATGGCTGAATTTGAAAATTTTCCGTTTTTGAAAAACTCTTTTTTTAAAAATTATTTTTTAATTTTAAGCCACATAAACTACATAGGCCATGAGCAACTAGAACAGTAATACAACTACAATTCTGAGAAAATATCGATAGTTTTACAAAATTGTAACACTTTTTCGTGGAAACTTGGCGATAATAAGATTTAATTGAAATTTTCATTTCCTAGACACTTTTTTCTGTCTTCGATGTGTACAGATCATTTCAGAAGGATATGCTATAGTGATAGAATTCTATTGCAGATGGTACAAGTAGGTTGTGGAACTTTTTCAATTAAAAATTTATGAGATAATTTAGAGTGGTTTGATCGAATTCTTACAAAGCAACTTGATCATGACGATTAATAGAGGGGTTTTGTGACAAGTCCAAAGAAATGAGTTATGTTTTTTATGAATTTTACTGGATTTTTCATTTAGCCACGATTCATGTCATTGTATATTTAATTTACTTTTAATATATTTCCAAATGTTTTGAACTGTTGATTTCGGATGGATGGTTTTGGTGCGCATTTGTTGTGACTCTTTTAGCTTCGAGTTCAGTGATATCATTACCAAATATATCTTTATGTGCTGGTAGCCAAGCAATAATGATATTTTTTCCTAAGTTAGATTCATTATAATAAATTTCAAGAATGTTGTTTAATATTTCAGATGTTTTCTGTTTTTGTTGATGTATTCCAATATATATAATGAATCAGTAAATATAACATGATTTTTTATATTAATGGAGTTATTAGATATTTGTTTCATGGCTATTAATATGGAATATAATTCTGCTGTTTCAACTGATGTTAAAGGATTATAATTTAAAAAATTCGGCAGACGCAATAACATTTTTCCTCGATTTAGAAACAAATCTAATAAACTCTGCCATTAAAGCACTATTTTTTGTTTGAGAAAAACGGGAATAGTTCTATCACTTACAAGTCAAAGAAACAATAGTAAAATTAAGTAATAAATAATTTCTCATCTATATCAAAGAATGGGTAGTACATTAAATACATAATAATAAAATTCGTACATCTAATACAGGAAATTAGGTGATCGCTGTAAACGATGAGGATTCACTCTCTGCAAAATGTACGATAGCGGAGCGACTAAAGAACAAATGTCACGACCGCTATCTAGCAAGTAATGAAAATTCGCCTATCGTCAACTTGAACCCTAGGACCTCCCGGCCAGAGTTACGGCAGTGACAACAGTTGTTCTCCTGAGTTATCTCAGCCAATCTGAGGATGAGAATCAGCTCATTCATTACTCGACCTATCGCTCCCCTTGGAATGGAAACAAAATGCAGAATGACAGATCGACGAGGTCCGTTACCTCTTTTGCACGGTACTACACCATCATCAATCTGGATTTTATTGAAGGAAACCCCGAGTACAAGAATTTTTCGTAGCTGAATTGATTGATTTACTGACTGTAGTTACAGATCGCTACACCCGCAGCTTGTTTAAATGCTTACGAGTTGTTTCGACATGTTTCCGAACTGACGTGTACGTGACCTAAATTTTTGAGGTTAAAATTTGCAGTTGTACTTAATACACTATTTCCTTACAGCTAAAATACTTTTATTATTGAAAATTTCGTTTCCTACACACTCCTATAGTTCACTAAAATATTTAATTCGTTATTTTATTTCGTAAACACTTGAACACATTTTTCCAATGACGGTGTAGTTTCGTTTACACGCAGTGGAGAATTTATAGTAGTCTGTTATTTTGTAGTGGAATACTAGACCCCCAAGTGGAATACTAAAATTAACTCTCATGCAGGTTATTCAGATATGAAGATTATACAAGTAGTTTTAGAAGCTGATATCGGGTAAACAACCGAGGTCCTGAAAGTAAGGGACCCGAAAATAGAATACATTAAAAAGAACCTTGAAATAAACCAATGATTCGCTTCGTCATATCGACCAACAACAGCTAAATCGCTGGATCAAATTCTGTCAAGAGAGGAATTCTAGTTGATATGACTTGTAGTTTTCCGTATGTTCTCCAATCAGAACCAGGCGAATGTCGAAGGAGTTCCTTAATAAACAAGACACGGAGTACGTGCGATTTTTCCTTCCTCGTTATTTACTCCTCTCTCCTTGTACACAAACACACACACACTTAGATGGCATGCACATCACTACCACGCACTACTCGCGAGACTAGTCGAAAGCTGAGAGCTGAGGTGGCACCCCTGCGGGGAAGACACCTGGAAGAGGCGACAGAAAGACGACGCGTACGTCAACGCGGGGGGAACCGGGAGCGGTAGCTCAGTGCGTTAACTGATGCCACTGCAGCGCCTCTGACCGGCAGGTCCTAGGTTCAGGTCCTGACGGCGGCAGGATTTTCGACACTAGCTTGTCAGCTAGGTCGAATTCAGTCGCTGCCTGGAGGAGAATTCTAGCGGTCGGCTGCTCTGATCGGTAGTTTTTTGTGGTTTCTCCGATCAACACCATGCCGGAGCAGTACCCTACCAGACGGGCCCCGGACCGCGCGCGACCTGTCCTTCCTCTTCCTTGTCCTATCCTCTCCCCTTACACACACACTTACACTAACATGCACTACACTACCACATATTCCGAGAGACCGGTGGGGAGCTTAGAGCTTGTCCCGGCAGGGGCGGTGCCCCGCTGGTGGGAGAGTCCTGGTTAGGGGGAAACCCCACTAGCCGGCGGAAGGTCGGCGCCGGATCTCGCCATCCAGCGGGGGAAGATCACCGCCATCTCCCGATAAAAAGCATGCACTACACTAACGGGACTACTGACCAAAGCAATTGACGCACCCGGAAACACGAAAAAAAAACCAACCAAACCAATCAACGCGGGATATGACGTTCCCCCTCTCCCTGTACATACCTATGCAGTAGACTTACGGGACTAATGACGTCCATTGTTGACACGCTCGTAGTCAATACTCACACACTCATCTACTTAAAGACTACTTTTCGCAATGTATTTCGACGCAGGCAGTTTCAATTTTGTTATTTTCAGTTATTCTTCAATCTCCATACCTCTTTAGCTTACCACTGCTCAAGTTTGATCTTCTATCGCCCCTCTTGTACAGACATCTATAATTCTCGAAGCCCCACTATCATTATGAGAACTTTACTTGACCTCTGACTTTCAGTAAGGGCACGGGGTGCCATCACACCTAGTTTGCAAACTCGATTTTCACATTAAAACCTGCTCGAATATCCAGACATCTCCAGACGATTAACTATCGGAAGCTGAACATTGTCATAATGTGCTGTCTCCTCGTTTTCTGTTGAAGTTTGATGGTGTTTAATCTTATCAAATTAATCGGGTTCAATATATTTCCTTAATTCCCTATTCGATGTCTTAAATCTGCAAAGATATTTGAGGAGATTGCTTTATCTTTTCTAACCTACATAAGTAGTGGCTGGGATGCCAAAATTATGGAGCCCACTTTCAAAGATTTCTGTACTAGAAACAAGGTCGCCTCGTCATTACTCTTCTATGACTTGCTGATGATCTTAATTCCATTCATTTGTAGCACATAACACACAAATTTAATACAAAATCCGAGAGTACGTGTATGTGTATGAGAGAGAGAGAGAGAGTAGTGAGAGAGAACGAGAGAGGGGGAGAGAGAGCGAGAGAGGAGAGCGAGAGAGGAGAGCGAGAGAGGGAGAGGAGGAGAGAGGGAGAGCGAGTGAGGGAGAGCGAGAGAGGAGCGCGAGAGAGGGAGAGCGAGAGAGGGAGAGCGAGAGAGGGAGAGCGAGGGGAGAGGAGAGGGAGAGCGGGAGGGAGAGCGAGAGAGGGAGAGCGAGAGAGGGAGAGCGAGAGAGGGAGAGCGAGAGAGGGAGAGCGAGAGAGGGAGAGCGAGAGAGGAGAGGGAGAGGGAGAGAGGAAGAGCGAGAGAGGAAGAGCGAGAGAGGAAGAGCGAGAGAGGAAGAGCGAGAGAGTGAGGGAGAGAGTGAGACCGAGAGAGAGAGGGGGGCAGTTCAATTCCTGTTGGTATCTAAAGAGCGGAGCGATGCTCCCTTTGCCTTCCAAAAAACCGTTGCAGAAAGGTGCGGAAAACATGGCATCTGAAGAAATGTAGAACGCCTTTTTTTTCATTTTCTTTCCGAATATTAAGTTTACTTCATTGTATTCGTCTCTTTAAGTACTTTAGAATTTTGATAGAAAACGTACATTCTTTCATTTAAAAACTCAAAGTCGTGTTCATGTTTTAAACATTGACAATGGAATATCAAGAAAACGAATAATGTTATTTCTCCCATCGTCTACAATAACTTGCCTTAAACACCATTCTGACTTCAAACCGTTTTGAAGATTTTGCTGTGGCCGATTTTCCAATATTTGCTGCGGTCCATTCTGTTTTAGAAGATATAAAGACACTCAATATGAGAGATAAATGTAACACAATCTGAAAAGGAAACATGAATAGTAGGAAAAAAACATTAATCAAAAACTGCGATTTATTTTATGTGAGAACGAACTGCTCCTGCACTTATTCATTTTTTTTTATTAAACGTAGGACGGTAGAAAGTCGATAAGAAAGATGCTGTTTGACGAAAAGTAATTTTCAAAACCCAAATTTAAATTAAAATATTCGTCAAATTTGTTGAATACTTGAATATAAATTCTTATAATACACGTATTTTCCTTTTAATACTGTAAGGTTAGAAAAGGGTTGCAGTATAAATCTTTTCGGAAGATTTTATGGACGTTTATAAAGCTACGTATTTTTTAAGTTCTGCCCAATGATGTCAAGAGTTTTCAATACATCCCGGATTGAAGTATGATGCGTTAGTAGACAAAACGAGTATAAAAAGAAAATAATAGATATTTAAAAATAACGTTACTAATTCATTACTTTTTATTCATTACTTACGGTATTATAACGGTTTTTTACAATTTAAAAAGACTGAAAAGCCTATAAAAATTTTATATTGCAATCAGCTTCTAGATTTTTGACCACCAACTCGTTCGAGTTTACTATCGACCAACTTTCTTAAACTTTCCAAATGCTGAGATGGTTACTCGCTTGCTTTTAGACAACTGTACCATTTCTCTCCTTCCAATATATGAACATTCTGACCAAAAATAATTAATTAATTAAATAAACACTTGAAAACCGCACGTGCTCGAGTACGAACAAAGCTGTTAAAAGGCTTTCTGCGCGTTGTGCGGTGCATTCTGTGAGTGAGGAGGCGAGGGCAGCCATTACTGTTTATCTCGTGTGCCATGGCTGGCTGGAGCGGCGCGCGCGATGCGTGAGGAAGCGAGCGGTAAGTAGCTCCAAGTTTAAATTAAATCCCAAATGAGACGAAACGGAGCGACGCCGTCGCCGCTTCCGCCGCGGAGGACGAACTTCGCTTCTGCGCCCGTCGCTCGGCAGCCCGTGCGACGAAGGACTCCGCCCAGAAATAAAGGGAACGGCGCGGAAGGGCTTCCAAGCAATGGCGGAACGCCAACGAATTGGATTTGTAGGTTTCACATTGAACCAGCTCTCTTTGGTTCTTGATATAAACGGCTTCTTTTAAAACTAGTGCAAGAGGTTATTACAAAACTTCGTAAACTCATATGTAAAACCAATGCTATGTATTTATTTATCGTAAAAACAATTAAACACTATGCGACATACTACGGGAAGAAGTGCAATCTGTGCTCCTTTTCTCGTTGCTATCGTTTACGAAGAAAGTTCAGTTTCATCTACTGAATGTGGAGGTTCAATCTAATGGTAACTCTAATTTCATATGTCCAAAATATGTATCTTAGAACTTTTCCTAAAAACATCTTATGATGCAAACGCAGTACATACACGTCCGCGGAATAATATTGTGTACAGAAAACTGCAAGGCATGTCAAACACTTTTTATACATAAAATTGAGAAGTACCGGGATTTACAAAAACTTTGTCATTCCTTTGGCTTTAGGAAATCACAGAAATGAGGATTTTTCTGTTTCCTCTTCATGTTGTCAAGCTGGAAAAAGGCAAATTATATGAATGAACAACCTGAATTACTAGGGCAAAACGTTCGAGAGAAATCTAAGTAGCAGAGACAAAACTTTGAATTACAGAAAGTAACTATGGAAAGAAGACACAAAGAGAAAATATGGGATAAGTTGGTAAAAGCGACAACCAGTCGAATGGCTAGGATTATACAGTAGTTAGGCGGCCCAGTATTTAGGCGGCAAGACTTGACCGAAAAATGCATTTTGAGAAACGTGGAAAGAGTGCGGTGGGGCTGCATCCACACACGAAAAATAGCTTATATGTCTCGAAATGCCTTTAGGTATGTTCCTCACACCCCACAAGCCGAGGGCATTGACAGCAAAGTTGGCTATGAGATCAGTTGTGAGTCCAATTTATTGTTTTGCTGAATGCTTTTGTATAATTTCAACCCAAGCAATCCCTATTTTGTCATTATGATAGTAAATCCTTTTTATAACAAGTTCACATTGTCTTAAGAGTAATGGACTAATGCATTATATTTACATCGTTATTTATTTATTTAACGTAAACATACGGTTTAAAACGGTTAAAACTTTTAGAGAAGTACAAACGGTTCACGTTTTCTTGAGCTTCTGTGTCTCTATTCTTGCTACTAGTTGAATTATGGATAAATGGTGAATGATGAAATAATTCCTAATATAATTCACAATTAATAACTTCCTAAATAAGAAACATGAATTACAAAAATAATGAAATTATTCAATTTTTTAAAAATACCCCTTTCAGTTTCTTCCTTCAGATTTGTTTTATATTCATTATGCACTGGTTCCAAACAAGTAAGAATAATTTCCGACTCAAGCGTTTTTTCTAATTAATTTCTGTTTACAGAAATTATTAATACTTTTCACGCTGTTTAGTGTTTACCTGCGGCACGAACGCTTAAAGGTCGGTTAACAAATTAAACAGTAGAAATGAGTCTGAGGAAACTCCCTCGCCAACTGATTGAAACTCTTCCGTCTCCGAAGAGGGGAACAAGAAACTTTCGAATATTCAAATATGTGGGTGTCGATATGTCTCCTTTCTTGATGCTCGTTCCTCGTAACGCACATCTGGGTGTAGTCTGTTGCCGTCCTTACACGCGGCGCCAGCCCCCTCAGCGAACCAGAAGGACTTCCTGGCAGCTGACTGAGCATCAGTGCTATTCGAAGGAGGTGGAGATCGAGCTGAAAAAACGGTGTGCCGCTCGGAAGTTAGTAATGTCCCCCCAGGCATGAAAATAAGTGGACGGCTCACCGTTCGTCAGTAAAAAATACATAGCCCGTTTTTCCAGCAGCACCGTTATAATCCCGAACTAGTGTGAGGATCGGACGGAATGTGATACGAGGGTTTTGTGTGTGTGTGTGTGTGTGTGTGTGTGAGAGAGAGAGAGAGAGAGAGAGAGAGAGTGAGAGAGAGAGAGACAGAGGGAAGAGGGCATTGTAATTAATAAGATACAAGTTTTAAATTCGTTGTCACATTATAATTGATTTTTTTTTCATATCTTTCAGTCCGTTTTTCAATTTAGGACAACCACAATAAATACATTGAAGTTTTTTATACCACAATATTATTTGTGAAATCCGACGATTCGGAGACTGTTCTGCCTTCCTCATCAGTTATAATGTAATATACAGAATATAAGCGTATCATCAGTTATGTGGAATATAAACGTATACAAAATACATACAAAATATACACAAAAAAGAGAGAGGGTTCTAGTTCAGACAGTGCCTTACAGTGGATATAGACAACGAACCCAGGATATTCCCTTGTTGTAACTCGTAACATTTTCTGTTGCTGACTTGTGCTTCGACTTTGGGCTCTTTCTCCTGGACTACGAACATCGATCCTGCTTCATCTCACTACTGCGGATGCGGCGTCCGCCTCGTCCTTGCGTGCTGTAGCCTCCCTCTGAGTCTGGCTCCATCACCACTCCGCCATCGGCAGGCCACCTTCGTTCATGAGCTGCAATAGTGGCGCAACTCAAAATATTAGGTGTGGAAATAATATATTTAATAGCATATTTATTCCAAGAAATGAACATTACATATTGTACGCGAAAATCGAAATGTCTGTATGCATGGAATGATGTGTTGCGCATGACTCTGTTGGATTAGGAGATTTTATGTTGAAACATACGTCAGAAATTAGATCTAATTGCATTAGTTAATCTAGTCAGGAGGATCATTAAGATATTTTAATTTGGGGAGGGGTTTTTGAAGCCTATGTGACATTTTCAACGTTTTTGAAGAAAAAACGAAATGTTTTCCTTTATTTTTCTTGAAGAGGTAAAATATAGTATAATAACTTTTATAATTTATGTTCATATAAATATAATATAATTTAATTTTCTTAAACCTATACAATTTTGTAAATTTCAAACGTTCAATTATTTTCCTTTTTTAATTTTGTATTGTTTTATTAAAACATCAGTTATTGTGGCACTAATGAAAAGTAAATTAACAAATTTCTTAACAGCCTTTGCTTACGAGCAGGCAGTTCCTTTAAGAATCTTTCCCAAACTTCCTAATTTGAACGTAGGAAGTTGAAACACTAATTTGAACGTAGGAAGTTGGAACTCTTAAATAAATAGATTACCAAGTCAAAAAACGTTCGATTCAAATTTTTTAATTTTACTCTCAAGTGATGATTTGAAATCTGGTTGATGTATTATTTCATAATAATGAATAATTCCTCTGCTTTAGTGGAGTAAACGGAAATTAATTTAGCTAAATTTGAGGAAATAGCTGTGAAATGAAATTTCCAAAAGACAGTCATGGGCCCGGTGTCCAGTGACGTACGCCCACTCGGGAGCATTTCCTTCAATCCTTAATTTTAAATCTCGCGTCAGTTGCTCTGGTCGCTGTGCCCGCGAAATCTGATTCGCTAATTACCATGTCCGTGACCTATGCATTCTTCATTACCACTTTGATTGCCAGAAAAAAGTCGTCGTCTGTGAAGATTAAAGAGTTTAAGTTTGAGATAAATGAAAAATTACGGTAGACAGGAACGAGAAATTCCTTCATCAATTACCGCAACATTGTTTTCCTTCGGCAGTATGAACTGGGACAATACGAGCCAGCTCGAATACCCTTTTCAATAAGCTCTTCACGCGTATTTAACTCCTCCCGTTCACGCGTATTTTCTTTTGATGTAAGAAAATGTAATTACAACAAACTTTGTATTTAACTCACATAACTCAGACGAAAGGTGACAGTGTAAACTTCAGCTTAATAAGGGATTTGTCAAGTTCTTAATTCCCCTGAATGATTCATTATTTTGCAAAATTAAAAAATTCAGCCATATTAGAACGTGTTTGCTAAAACTAATCACTTTACTTGTTTCGACGAACATTATAGAACGGGTGAATGTCGTCAGTCACAAGTAGTGAGGAGAAATGTTGCCAATTTTCTCACAAAATCGTAGCTTTGCAACTCGCGACAATCATCAAAATTTTAAAAGGCTCTTTTCACCTCAAATCTCTTACTTCATCATCAAATGTTCGAAATGAAAAACAAGTAAGGAACCTTAATTTTAAGAATAGACGATTCCACTTATGAATATATTCATTTAGGAGCAAGCAAAAATTCTTTGAAAAAAACATCTTAAATTGTAAAGGTTCGAATATGTAATAGAAACTTGTGGGAATGCATGTCATACAGAATATTTTCCTCTTCTTAGCGTCACTAGTTATTACGCAACAATTATTCACTTTTTAAAAAAATACATGACATTTAAAGATCTAAAATTGAGAGATGAATTGCCTTGAGAAAGAAATCTCTGGTTTTAATCTAGTACAGGTTTGAAAATAAATTTAAAAGGTTTTTAAAATAAGTTTAAATTGTTTATAAACCAAAAGGTTATTAGCGACTCTACACAATAACATAATTATTTATTTACATGGAATTACAATCGTTGTTTCTAAATAAATAAAAATGTCCTCAAACTTCAAACAAGGGCTTCTTCTGGATCCTACTTCTTAGTAGGCCGCGCGGCCCAGAATGTTCAGGGTTCCGACATCGCGTCGCGTCGCGTCGCTTTCCCCGTTATCCCGAGAAGCGGAGCGGCAGGCGTGAGGCGTGTCGAAAGAGCGCGGCGCTGATGCAACAGCCCGCGGAGTCCGGTCACCCCAAAGGCCACGCCCACCCGGCGTAGTAGTATTACGCGCGGCTGCCATTGTGCATGCGGTGCCGACTGCGCATGCGCCGGCCCGGCGCGGCCCGGTGCGCCTGGCGGACGCCGACGAGGAAGCGATCGCGAGAGCAGCGGCCCGAGGATGATGCATTCCCATGCGCGGATCTGTAACCCCGAGCATAGAATGAAATGCCTAGCCTTGAAGAGGAAGCGGGGACGGATGAGCCTAAGCAGCTGCTTGGGGGCACCGATTCATGGGGAGGCCCGCGTCTCGGTTATAAATTTCATCAAATATTTATTATGTAATGGATATTATAAAAAAAACTATGTGATTGAAGCGATAAGAATCAAAACATGTACTATTTGTAGACAAAAAAATAAATTAGTAATGCTACAAAAGCACAATCTTCCTCACATTATTTGTAACTTTTGAAATCTTTGAAAATTCAGAGTTCAACAAAAAACGGACTTGTACCAATTTTAATTCCGAACTTTTCACTATCCAGAAAAAGTATAAAGAAAAAATTGGCGCAGTTTCTGAGAAAATATTGATTTTAAAATTGTTTTATTGTATTCAAAACTAACAAAAACTACTCATATTTTGAAAAAAGTACAAGTCTTATTTAAAATCTATTTTTGAAGAACGATTTTCTTTCGAAAAAATCTTATATTCAGTATGAAATTGGTTTTTTAATTTTAAAAAAAAAAAAAAAAACCTTTTTAAATTGAGAAAAAATAAAGAAAAAATTTAAACTTTTTACAAAATTTGAAATTGTCTTTTGGGCTTAAATAATAACGTAACCTCCAAATCTAAATATCCATTTTAAATTCAATGGCTTGCTAGTCGCAACATCAGCCACATCGAAAGGTAATAACAGCTTTAAGGAATATCTGCCTACGGTTTAGCAGCTAGGGTTGTTCACAGGCAGACAGACAAAGAGACAGATGGACGGACAGACTGACTGACAGACGGAGAAACTCATTGTCGTAAACCAACTTTACCATATCACGGGACCACAGATCGTGGATTCTTACTACACAATTTTCTATATGCTACATTAAATAGCATACACTTCCCACTTAAAGTCGCGGTAACTAAGTATATTCTAGGCATTGTCGGATCCCCTGGGTTCCCTAGACTTCCCCACGGGACCAAGAAGTTCATTTTCTGCATTTACTGCCAGCAATGCTAAATTGCTCCATCGTTATTTACAAATTGTGTGTAAATCTTAATAAAGCATCTGAGAGCAATTAACGAGATAGTCAGTAAATCGCCCCGAGACATGATCCCCAACGTCTTGAGGGCACTGACTGTTGATCGTGGCATAGCCCCAGAGGTTCCAACCCCCACAGGCAGGATTCTGGCGTTGGGCATTCCATGAAGTTGGGCTGCCAGGGGAATGACTGGTTGGTACTTTACCATTTTTTCCTTCCCTGCTTTTAGAAGGTTAGACCCATCCTCGTGGCGGACAGTCACATCGACCACATGGACCCCCTCCCGGCTTTTTATTACCAGGTCAGGTTTGAGTCTAACCCCTTCGGCAACGGAGAAAGTGGTTTCCGTGGACACCACAGTGTCTGATTTTCGGAGCATCTTCCCCTCTATAAAGTTCTTTATCTCTTCATGACGCTTTATTCTAGCCGGTTTCGTAAAAATGCTCTGACTGAGGATGTGATTCATAGTTTCTACCGCTGTATTGTACTTCCTGCAGTATACATCCTCTCTGGACCTTCCTCTACTAAGAGTAGTTTTATTGGCAGCGGTATTTGATCTCAACTGGAGAGCAGTGATAAAAAGACCAGGTTTCAGAAGATTATAGTCTTTCAAAAAGGAATTTCCAATCGGATCGTTTATATGCGCCTTAACCGCTCTCTCTTGGGATCCCAGCTTCTCCCAGGAAGCTACCTCGTCATCGGCGCATTTCTTCTTATAAGATCTTAAATCTAGTTTGGTATAGGGCCAGTTGAGTCTCAATGCTTTGGCGGTTTTAAATGTCCGTTGGTAGAAACTCGGACAGGAGCTCAGCCATCTGCAAATGGGATCTGCAGATTTTTGTAGTCGTAACCCTAGGTTCAGCGCTACCCTAGGAACGTGTTGGGCAAGCCGCAGCAATCTCAGTCCTCCATCTCTCTTGGCCAGGTAAAATAAGGCATCTGCAGTACTCATATGCAGGTGTAGGAAGTTTGACTGACACTCAGATTTGACAGTCCGCTTCCCTGAGCATCGACATAGATGGCATCGACAAAACTAATTGGTAGAGGTACTGTGGCATTATGTAGGAGTGAAGTAATGCCAATTTCTGAGTGGGCTTTAAATGCGCCTTCTGTAGCCTCGTCACTGCTTCAAATTCTATATCGATGCTTTACATGGGAAGCCGTTCCAGATAGAGTAGTTCACTCCTAAGTATGTTAGGGTATGGTCATCACTGACCAGAGGAATTCTCTCCTCCAACCTTTCCAGACAAGGGTCTTCAATGAACCAGGATTGTTCAAACGTTGTAATTTGGAATGATGAGCACTTCGCGACTGACAATGTCATTCCGAGGGCCCCAAGATATTCCACCACAATATCAACCAATTCTTGAGTTCGTGGGGCATCTTTTGCTAAAAGCACCAGATCATCAGCAAATGCTAATACGGATAAACTTCTTTCCAATAGCGGATATCCTGACATGTTATCCAATTTCTCAAGCAAGCACTCCATAATGAGGTTAAAGACAGTGGGGACAAGGGGTCCCCCTGTTTTACTCCTCTACGAATTGGCACCTCAATGCCTTTCGAGGGGTGCTGAATGACTGTGGAAACGTAGGTGTAAGAGTCCAATACCAAATTGCTAAAGGTGTCGGGGATCCCTTTCCTGCATAAAGCCCACCGAATCGCCGCGTGAGGAACAGTGTCAAATGCTTTAGATATGTCTAGCACAGTGCCGACACCACCCTCTATTTTTTCATGTCACTGACTGCTTCGTGAAGAATTTGAACGTTGGAGAAACAGCCAGGTTCAGGAATAAACCCTTTTGGCGTGGATTGAACGTCACCACGGATCGAATGCGTTTGTCCATAATGCCCCAAAAGATTCTACACAGAAGGGAACTAATTGTGATGGGGCAATAGTTAGTGACAAACTTATTATCCTTACCCTCTTTTGGTATAAGGATGGTGCGATTTGCTTTCCACCCAGAAGACACAAAACCAGTGTATAAAATTTGGGTGTACAATAGAGACAATATTTCAACTTTTGCTCCTGAAGATGTATTGCTAACTTTTATCTTATCTGGTCCTGTAGCTGTGGCATTTTTCATCCCAGCCAGACTACTTTTAATTTCGGCAACTTGCACCGCGTACAGAATTGTGTCTGGGTCCATTTCAGGTGTCGAAAATTTATCATCCTCTCTTAGTGCGGAAAGCCGAATTGGGGGCGCATTACCCCAAATGGATTTGTACATGTCATTGACCTCATCTCTGTTAAGGGGCTGTTGGTCAACACTACTACAGTCAATGCCCGTTCTAATGCACTTTGCCAAAAGTGCTGGATCATTCTTGAAAAGATCCTACGCCCTAGCATAAGAGAAGCGCTTCCTGGCGCGTTTGCCTCCACGCCTACGGGGCTTTTTAGGCCTGGTGGTGGTGGGTACAGAGGAGCTGCCCAAAATATCTACCAACCTGGCATAGGTCTCGTTCAATTTGTCCTGGGATTGAATATTTCTTTTGAGTTCATTTCCCACCTCAACGAGTTCTTGATCTACATTAGTTTGAGAGATACCCCATGTTCCTATCCAAGTTGAAATGATTTCCTTCCAGTTAGGTGTGGCATCTAGTGTGGCCCTGTTAAGACTAGTTTCAGTAGTTTCGTCTCCGGGCGTCATAGCATCCGGGGACTCAATAAAAGTTTGGTCCTATCCTAACCGACCTGCGGTGTCGGAACGGGCCGTGTCAACAACACAAAAAACAGAATCAAAGAGGACGGGCACACCCGAAAGCTCCTGATTCATCTCTGAAACTGTAGCGGCCTCCTCGTTAGGGAATCGCCCCCTATCTGCTTCTGGGGAGGAAATGTCTACCTTTGCAAGTTCCTCCGGGTCACTGTCTGTGGGCCGACTTTTTTGAAGGGAATCAACACGAGGCTGTTTGCTTATCTCTACGTGTAAAGACGTTACGGCCGCCTTTGGAAGAATGTCAGAACAGGGAATTACCGACTTTCTTCTTGACTTGAAGTTAGGCCTTCGATACAGGGGAGAAGAAGAAATCAGCATAGGAATATGGCTCATTGGAGTTTTCGGAGAGCCAATAACCCAGGGAGGCGATACGATAACAGCAGCATTAGTAGAAGGTGTAACTGAATCATCGGACCTCCGACCATCAGATGGGGACAATGATGATTCTGCAATCACAGTAGCTACATCTCCAATGGCTGCTAAATATCTTCTCGTATGAGAGGAAGTTATTTACTACATTTAGAAGCATCAATTATCCAGTTTGGCGTAACCCAAAATAACAGGTTTTTTCTCAAACAATCGCCGTTTTCCGCTGCATCATTACAATGCTTTCTCTACACTACGCAAGTAGCATGCGAGAAAATAAAATGTACTTAAAAAATATGTGTTCAGTTCCATGTATAAGCAAATGGTTAATATACATTTGTATATGTGTGAAAAGTTACTTATTATATTTGATAATTTTTTTAAGTAAATCTGGATAAATTGTAACTGTAAAAAACTGCAAAAAGAAATAAAATAAGATCAAGAGGGTTGTTCCTTCTTTACGATAAAATTTGGAGAATCTGACGAGAAATTAACGAACAGAGAGTTGTATGAAATAACTATTCTGCTCTCTTCCACTCACTGCCAATAATTAATTAATAAATAATATGTCTTCTGTAATATAATTATCTTAATAAAATATAATAATATAATGTTATTTAATTCATAAAATGATGAATTAATAGTAGGTGCAAATCAAACCGTGTAGGTTATCTACCGCAGGACCTCTCCAGATTCTGACCAAGCTTAGGAAAGACATGTGCACGAAAACAAAAATTGAATTTCACCAACAGCTCCAATTGCAGTCAAGACAGCAAATATCCCTGGCAGGAAAGAGAGAGTGGGAGGCTTTAATTGAATTTCTGCCTAAAGAATCTATTTCCCTGGTTTCCAATGCGCGCAGAAAATGAAAGAAAAGATTCAGCCTCCAGCCATGTGGGAGGCAACTATGGTTTCGTTAGATACACAGGAAAAATAAAAAAAATGAAACAGTTTGCATTTTAACTTAAATATGCAAATATTTGATTGTTATTCGACGTATCGTACTGCCCGTATCGACTGAAATCATATTGTCAGTGCGTCACTGTTTACGACACAATTGACGTCATGCTACAGCAAGGTTCCAAAGAAGTGACCGGCCGCCGGTAATTATTGCTATTCACGTGCGCATTATGAAACAAAAGGTTTTTTGAGTATATAATGTATATAATGTGAGTATAAGTATATAATGTGCTGGTATTCGTGACGACGTTTTTTGTTAAATTATTAATTAATTGCTGTGTTTGGTTTTTTTCGTGTTTCCGGGCGCGTCAACTGCTTTGGTCATTAGTCCTGTTAGTGTAGTGCATGTTTGTTTCTCGGGAGATGGCGGTGGTCTTCCCCAGCTGGATGGCGAGATCCGGCGCCGACCTACCGTCGGCTAGTGGAGTTTCCCCCTAACCAGGTCTCTCCCATCAGCGAGGCACCGTTCCAGCCGGGACAAACTCTAAGCTCCCGACTGGTTTCCCGGGATATGTGGTAGTGTAGTGCATGTTAGTGTAAGTGTGTGTGTAAGAGGAGAGGATAGGACAAGGAAGAGGAAGGATAGATCGCGCGCGGCTCGTGGCCCGTTTGGTAGGGTACTGCTCCGGCATTCGCCTGGTGTTGATCGCAGAAACCACGGAAAACTATCGATCAGAGCAGTCGGCCGCTAGAATGAATTGCTGTGTTAAACACTGCTGCGAATGCGAGTGTTAAATGAGAGTATTCTATTTGTGGTTCTTGAGCAGTACACGTGTTCCTTTTGTGAAAACCATTTTCTGTGGTTTCTTCTACAGAAATTTTAACGCTGTATGTTACTAGTAAAAATACTGGTGGTGAACAAATAATTCACTATCATTCAACTAACCTAATTCACATATCTAATTCACTAATTCATTTAAGATGTGAATTAATTTTAGAATCTATGGAAGGAATAAAAGTTGTTCATCTGAATAAAACTCATTACTGAGTGAGGTTCCGTCAGTGGCTGTTGTTGATTCAAAATTGCAATGAACAAAATCTTTATTTTATCTCGCAACTCACGACTGAGATCATCTGCTCTTGTTGTGGTGTTATGGCAACCACGCGATATACCTTTGGCATCCCTTTCACTTTTAACAACCCTCCAACAGCCGTGTACCCTCAGGTACGGTAGCAGTAGTTCCCGAAGCCCAAAACCAAGGATTCATAAATGTTATGGAAGAGTAAACAACGGGGAAATATGTTGGTGAATAACAAAATAATGAGTGAAGCGAAAGTATCAGATCTCAATTCATAAAAATGCAGATATGGAGGTAATCTGCACGTGAATGTTTAAATTAAAACAGTTTTCACGACAACCGGGAATGATTCGAAATCGTTACCAGCATACTTGGGACATAAAATCTGAAATAAAATATGTAGTGAAAGAGATTGAGAAATGAAGACAAAACAATGAGTTTAGTAGAGAGAAGACAATGCTGAATCAGAAAATAATTAAAATTGGACTAAGCATGTAAACATTTGAAACTCTATATGAACGTTCAAAAGGAAGTTTAACAAAGGTTTGTGAAGTTGAGAACAATGTAATAGAATAGTTGGAGGTAGCGCCTGGAGCATTGACCAATGAATGCTTGATTGTGACATCACAGATCTTTCTGTTATGGAGAATCCACAAGAAACTTAAAAAATGTTAAAGATGTGTGTTGCGAGGGAAGTGGTAGCACCGAGCTCATACTCGTAATCTAGCGTCTATGAAATTTTGAAATTTTCAACATTTTCGAAAACTAATACTAAAAACTGTGAATTTCACCTGAGTACATACGTAGAACTTTTATTATGAAAGAGAAGTGTTCTAATCAATTAGTTTATAATGTTTAAGTGTATTTTTAGTAGCTAAGGTGCGTGCGTGGTATTTGGTGGATTATTTCCAATGGTCTTATGGTATAGTCGTGATTCAACAATGGTAGTAGTCCGTTAACTAAGTATTTGGGATTCAAAAGAGGTTAAAATTATGGGTTGCGCAGATTCAAGGTCGTTTTGTGTAAATCGGGAAGGTCACCTGCCGGAGCATAGTGGCCATCTCGGTACTGCGGGAGCCCACGCTTTTAAAGGTATGAAAAGGGCATAGTAGCCACCAGTAGGACCTGGTGGCTTGGGTGGCATATTGAATTCGTCACTCCAAGCACTTTAACTACTCAGTACAAAATAGTTCTGGGCTATGTGGCTCTGACAATTACTCGTGAGATACGACGACTCGTAGATGATGCGGAGATTTGAAAAATCAGTGCGTTAGTTCTTGTATCGTGCAATATTTTCTGTATAATTTCAGTTTTTTTCGCGTCACCGTATCTGTAGAATTAAAGTAATGCATATCTTTGGGCGAATACGCTGTTACAGATTTGAGGAACTCAAAGGTTATACGAAAACACAGTTCTCTTCACGACACTATTTGTGATGATAAGCCCGTTATACCGTGGCAAAGTACCACGAAGCATGCAAATCTAAGCAGCTAACTTGAATATCGTTACTTTCAAAATTGTTCAATACGCCATTTTGTACGTAGATAATCCCTTTCATTCAAAGTTTCGTTTAGGTTGTTCTCCGTTTCCACAGAGCCAGGAACCGATTCTCTGTCGTAGAGTACGGTAAAGGATAAGAACCGACTCACCTTACGCGGCGAGAGCCGTGGGGAAGGTCAGGGCCGCACGCGCGCGCCATCGCGTTCTTTTGCATTGCAAAAAGCGACCAGCAGCGGCAGCGCCCGCCGGGGGTCCTTCTACGCCTCCGCAGCCGCCGCCTGTGCCCCACCTCACCTGGCGTCGCTAGAGACCTTGGCAAACGCTGCCTCATCTCCTCTCGAACGCGGGTCCACACGCCACATTCTTCGCTATTAATTTGATCTTCACGTTTATGAGGAAAATATGTTCCACTCAGCCCTTAGTTTCCTTTCGCCGGGGAGTGGATGAACACAATATTCATTTGCGAAGCGAGTTTTATGCGCTTCTGTTTCCATCCAATTTCATTTTCAAGAAAACACGACTGAGTAAGGAATGCTACAGCATTCGTACTATGTTACTACAGCTCTCTTGCTGGTAACTCAGTAGTTCTTGGTGCCGCATCGTCCAATTGGTTATTATTTGAATTAGTTATATTAATGTATTCAATACCTTGAAAGATTCTGTCTGTAATCGAACATGATAAAAAATTTTTAAAAAAGATGTTTGATTAGAGTATATATTACCGCTGGATCGTTTTACAACAACTGGTAATTGACGCAGTCATATCACCAGCACCAACGTCACGGAATGTAGCAACCACATTTTTTTAATTTCATTGCAAAAACACGGTGCAAAGCTCGCTTTTAAATAATACGGTTTTTAATTTACAGCAAGTTTTCCTTGTTCTTTGAAATAAATTATTGTAACATGGTGGAAGGAGCGAGATTTTATTGTTTCTGTCTTTGGCTGCATCTGACACCGTTCGCTGCAGGATGACCCTGAGATGGGGATGAGGTCCTCAATGGACTGCGCAGGCACCGCGCATCCTAACGTGGGCGTCACGAAATGATTGCACTTACTCTTAGGCGTTAGATAACAACTCCTCTCGACCTTGGTTGCTTGAAAGCACATGTTTGTCATCGTGGTTCGCGAAATCAAAACGCTACACAAATCCTGCGATGTAATATAAACAAGTCCGTGTGGTGCAGCATGCGTGAGGGACTCGACAGTAAAATAGAAATGACGCGAAGCTATTTAAATGACTTCACCAAGAACTTTCGAATAAATAGAAAGGACATGTGTTTAGATATTACGCAGCACATTGGTCAATTGTTGCAATATTCTTTGATGACAAAGCATTTTCCCTTTCACAGATCAATTTTCACAACTACAAATTACACCATTTTGCTTTAACCACACTTTTGCTTTAACCACACCACAATGCTTTAACAGTTTCTTAATTCAGTTGAATAATTTCCTCTCTTTTTTTGAAATTTCTACTACAGTTAAACTGCACATTAACTTTATATTAAATCCAGGAAATTTAGAATGCTTTTAAACTGATATATTTTCTGCACTATTTATTAATTGCAAAGAACATTCAATGCATTAAGCATGGAATAGAAAATTATTCTAGCAGGGAGAAAGGGGAACTCCCGAACAACATTATGCTTCATCCAACTTTGGGAACTTTTCCATGATGATGAGAAAATACGAAATGTGGCGAAAGCCCAGTGGTGGAGCCAGGAGCCGCCGATCATTCCGTGGCTCGTCGTGCCTTCTGAGGGCGCGTAGCCTCCAAGGGCCATATTCATAGTCGTCACTTACAGAATAAGAAAATACTTAAGCTATAAAAAGTTCCTTTTGATAAGGAAATGCTTATTCACATTTGGTATTCATAGACGATAATTATAATAAATTTCATGCTTGCAGCATTTCGTGTGGCAACAGCGTATTGGCGTTTCACAGCCACTGAAACCTGCCAGAAGTGCTCCATCAAACTGGCCGTGAACTAGTCATATGCGTGCGTCCGTGGAATAACCTAACCTACACTGCTTCTTAAATATTGGTAGTATCTTAAACAGAGACTTAAATGATGGTGATATCAGTAAACCTCTATTTGTTAAAGAGGTGGCATTGGCCACCAATGTTACCAAAAAGTCTAAAACAAAAGTCAAGTAAAACGATATTTTTCTTAAATTCTTGATCATTGTGAATTTTTAAAGTGTATTGCATGTCATGTAAATATCGTTTGTGGCTACAAAGAAGATGCCACCGTAAAAATCCTTATAATCTTGGATATTGTCACCCATTTCCATTCTTTCAAATTACGACAATTTTCAACGCACGAAGAGAGGGTTCCCTTATAACTATAAGTGAAGGCTGGACCTTCGTTACAGCTATAAGGATTTTCTTATGTGGGTGAATAAGTTGCTTCTATGAATTGAAAAACGTTATAAGGAACTCGTTAAGGTTTTCCTTATTATAAGTGACGACTGTGAATACGGCCCAAATGGCCTGTCCCAATGTCAGTCCCGCAAGTCAAGGGGCCCGATGATGAAAAAAAAATAGTAAAAAATTGAAAAAGAAATTAGAACTCGACAAAATCATAAACGTAATTTTATAAGTGGCCGTACTGAAGACTGATATTTTATAACATTTTCAATTAATTTTTAGTTTAAATATTTAATTATAGTCATTACTTGTAAGATAGGATTCTACGAAATGAATTAGATGACGCTAACATTAAAATAGATTCTACGGAAATTCATATTACCTTTCATGTGTTTAACAATAAGTGATTTTATTAAATACTAAGTAAACAAATTTTTGGCGTTTTAAGATCACCGTCAACATTGTATTATTTTACCACTAAATATTAATCTTTCATTTACTTAAAACTAATTATTTAAATATATTTCAAAACCTTTTTCTAGCTTAAAAGGTTTTGTTATTTGTTGAAATAAAATAACTCATAGTTTATTGACACAACTTTCACACTTTAAATTTTTTCGGGGGTGTGCGGCCACTTTAAATATTGTTTCGGGCCCAAAACTTTTTAGCTTGGGCACTGACCTGTTCTTTCGAGGGGCAACGCCGGTGCCGGTACCGCATTACCTGCAAACAGGGCTGCCAACAATGTGCATGTAAAAGGGAGGACACTCGATAAACAAACAAAAAACACCGTATCAACATACTATTTCTTTTTTTAAATATCTAATATATACTAATATCAGCTCTATTTCATTCTTCTCTCCGTTTGCGCTTTAAGTGAAAAGATTCGTTCATTAAATGCTGATCAAGATGGTTTTTCATTGACTGATTTTTTCGTGTTTCCGAGCGCGTCAATTGCTTCGCTCATTAGTCCTGTTAGTGTAGTGCATGTTCTTTTTCCTCGGGAGATGGCGGTGATCTTCCCCTACTGGATGGCGAGATCCGGCGCCGACCTACCGTCGGCTAGTGGGGTTTCCTCCTAAACAGGACTCTCCCACCAGCGGGGCACCGCCCCAGTCGGGGCAAGCTCTAAGCTCCCGACCGGTCTCTCAGAATATGTGATAGTGTGGTGCATGTTAGTGTAAGTGTGTGTGTGTAAGGGGAGAGGATAGGACAAGGAAGAGGAAGGACAGATCGCGCGCGGGCTGTGGCCCGTTTGGTAGGGTACTGCTCCGGCATTCGCCTGGTGTTGATCGGAGAAACCACGGAAAACTACCGATTTGAGTAGCAGGCCGCTAGAATTCTCCACCAGACAGAGACTGAATTCGACCTAGCTGACAAGCTAGTGTCGAAAATCCTGCCGCCGTGGGGAGTGTGAACGTAGGACCTCCCGGTTAGAGGCGCTGCAGTGACATCCGTTGATGCACTGAGCTACCGCTACTGGTATCAAGATGGTCTGAGCGTCTCTTTTTTATTTTAGTCACTAGACAACCCTACCGGCAAACGTCAATCGCCTGTTCCTCGGGCGAGAGCTCATCCCATTGCACCCACCACACCACCCCTATCCACGCCCACGCACGTTGCCCGACTTGCATCTACTTGCTGGGACGCAGGGAAAGGGAGCGAGGTAAATCGAGATGTGTGACAGAGCGGTTTTCACTGATATTTGATTTCGGACTCGTCAACTTCTAAGGTCATTAGTCCCGTAAGTGTAGTGTTTTTGTTCTTCTTTGGGAGGTGGCGGTGATCTTCCTCCAATGGAGATCTGGCGCCGACCTTCACGTCGGCTAATAGTTTCCCCAACCAGGCATTTCCAGGCAGCGGGGCACCGCCCCAGCCGGGACCAGCTCTAAGCTCCCGACCGGTGGTAGTATGTTTTGATATGGATTGCGGGTAGTGACAAGACATGGACGAACAAGAGGGGCGAGTAGCGAGAAGGGTAGATGGGCGAGTTGTATATTCGCTCAGTGCAAAACCCAGGGGGAGAGGGCGGGCAGAAACAAGTGAGGCGGGGGGGCATATAGGTTCAAAGGGACAGTGGGTGGGCGGGCAAGTCAAAAGAGGGTAGTGGGTGGGGGGCAGGTATGGGTGGACGCGATGGGTGAGCGAATGATGACATGTGTGGGTGATGGAGGGGGCGAATGTATGGCAGGGTGGAGCGAATAGTGAGAAGGGTAGGTAGGCTATTTGGAAGGGCGGACAGCGTCAATGGCCAAAGGGACAGGAGGGCGTATGAGCAGAAAGGGGCGGTCAGTGACTAGGGCCATCCATGAACCATATTTACAAAAATTATAATAATTTAATTTCAGATACTATAATTGAACATATTTTACCCCGAAGTGACCGAGAAAGAAAAAATAGTAATATTCATTTTCGGCTATAACTGTAGACAATTATTTTTCAATTTTCCCATCAGAAAATTAAAGTTTTGTTAATGTTGTTCAGATTATTTTTACTGCTTAATCAGGAGCGACGTGGGTGGGCGAGTAGTTGTTGGGCAGGACGAGAGAGGACGCGAAGAGTGGGCGGGCAGTGACAGGGCGGGGATTGACGGGGGGGCGGGCGGTGCGCGTGGAGGAGGGTGCGTGCGAGCAGCACCGAGAGAGCGGTTGTGGGCGGAGTCGGTGGGCGAGTGGTGCCGAGTGCGGGGGCGGGGCGACGCGTGTCGCACGCGCCCTCGCGCTCGTCACGTGACGCCCTCTGCATGCCATACGCCTGCTGAGAACCTGCTCTGGCAAGGGGATCGCGCCAAGTTGCGAGGTTCTAGAGACGCAACATCGAAATCGATGTTTTCATAACATCGATGATTGGAAGAAAACAAAAGTATTGTCATCTTTCCTGTTCCCTTAGGGTCAACTAGAGTCAACCCATCCTGGTCGGGGCAACCAATTCTTTGAACAAATTTAATTATTAAAACATGAATGTATTTAACATCGGTTTTTGAAGCCGATGCTATATATTCCACGTTTTTAGATGGTCAGTTTTTATTTTTGAAACAAAGTGTACCAAATTCACAAATTATAATAATTTATTTTCAGATAACATAAAAAACAACAGTTTTTCACCATAATTTATTTCAGTAAAGCCACAATCCAAATCAATCCGAAATACAAGCAAGTTCCAGTCTGCCAGAAGAATACAATCACCGTAACACACGCACTTCAAAACCGAACTTACTACTATTGCTAGGCACTCGCTTGCACTCCAGAAATGTCCTACTGACTACCGCCCCGGACGAGGCTCTATAAATACGCTCCGAGGCATCTGAGCGAGTCTCTTCCCGCCTCCGTGGCGGGACATCGAGGGGAACTGCCCCTCCTGTGACCGCTTAGCCACACGGCCCGGTGACCTCGGAAAAGCGCCGCCGCTTGCCCTGCTCCTGGTGGCGTCTTCCCGTACTCCTCATTTCTCGACTGACCGCGCCCCCGGCGCAACTCTGCAGCGGCCACAGTGGGCCGCAACTATGTTGGCCGGTACAGTGTGCCCACCACGTGGGCACAAATGCTGTTATACACAGCAGACGAAATGTAGACTATTATTTTTTGATTATCCCATGAGAAAATTAAAATTTTGTTAATATTGTTCTGACTACTTTTTACTGTTTTTGGGAGCACCATGAAAAGTGTCCCCCGCGCAAATATTAATTTTAGAATTTATTAAACCAGTTTTTAAAACATCCTTTCTGGACGAGGTATTATTGACGTCGATGAATTCATTTTTAACATTTGAATAACCTATGAATATTTTAAACATCGATGTTTTATTGACAATGTAAAATCTCTACTAGGGAGTGGCATACTTGTGGATATTCAGCGTCAACCGCAATGGAGGACTAGAGTCATGCGATTATCCAACCTCGCGCATTTACATTCACTATCTTACAACTTTGTTTAGGGATATATATGACAGGCACTTTCAAAAGAAGAGTTAATGCTGCGCTCAATGATACGTTGAATTAAACCACGATTTTAGGGATCTATGTATCTCGGAATACGTGAATTTTATCCCTCCATGTTTGCGCATCTAATGTTAATCTTAATCTGGAAACTAGTTGAACCTCTACGATTATATGGCGTAAAAGGAAGAACTGTAAAAATGTTACAACAGAAAGGTATAACATATGCACTATAAGGAAAATAGAAAACTTCAAAATATTGTTTCATATCCTTCAGGACATATTCTCCAAGATCGAGGAAATGAGGAAGGTTTCGAAACGCTGATATAATTCAATCTCTATTCATTGTAAACATAAAGTTAAATACATTTCTAAAAATGTAATTGAAATGTTTTCAACATCTGTACCTTATGTTGCAGAGGGCTGTAACAGGAATTCCTGCTAGTATTTTGATTTGAAAGACGTAATCATCACTTATAAACTGAACTGAATTTTGTGTGTAACATGTTTTCAGCGTTTCTGGAGATTGTTTTTACATAAACTCACTAGTCTTTATTTAAAATCCTTCGAACTCAAGATCTCTCTTATGTTTGCTAACTTTAACTTCACGAAACGTCGACTGCTTTTCGTAGGTTAATTGTAACACTCAGAAACGGTCAAAGTCAGCTACATTCCTAGTGAACAGTGCAGTTGATGTTGAAAACGACATAATGACAAATGACGTCGGATTAGCGTTCATTACATTAATTTTAAGATATTATTAAATTCAGTTCTTATACTACAAAACCAGTTAATAAGAGCCAAAAATGACACATCTAAGACGCACCACTTTCATTTGAAGGAAAAATATGGTTGAGTAAAAACCTCAAATTTCTTTCTAAACGAAAACACATAGTCTTTAAAAATACACGGATGCCACAGACACCTCGTCCGATTTTACCGTGCCTCGTTTTAGATCAGTAGGGAGATGATTTTTATGCCCTAAAAATCTTGAAAAATACTTTTAAAAATACGAATTTATGACTAAAAATTCTGAAATATGCACTTAAATATGCAATTAAAATTAGCAATACTTCATTTCCTGTATAAACCTTTCCTGATAAAATTTAGGAGAAGCATGCTTGATATAAAAAAATATATTTTGCTTGTTTAGTATGTTTTGCAAACATAATATAATCTATCTTACTTCACGGGCGAAACAATTCACCTCCGTGAAGTACATTGTATGTTTTGTTGCGTTTCTTCTGTCTGGTTTAAAAATATGGTATCAAGAATCAATATACAATATCAGATGTTTCAAATTGATTCCGAAGTAACAAATTAATAGTAAACGAAAAGAAAACGGTTTTAATGCAGTTTTCCATTTCAAATAAACAATTCTGTGCTCCATTGAAAATGAACGGGGTACCATTGACTGATGTTAAGGCAACAAAATTTTTAGGTCTCACAATTC
Organism: Teleogryllus oceanicus; assembly: GCA_964035755.1. NCBI lineage: Eukaryota > Metazoa > Arthropoda > Insecta > Orthoptera > Gryllidae > Teleogryllus > Teleogryllus oceanicus. Next base: position 49,336,728 of record CAXIVR010000003.1, on the reverse strand, counting down.
AGTCAAACCTTAAATGGAACGTCCATTTAAATGAATTGAACACAAAATTAAGTTCATTATGCTACGCGTTCAGAATTCTTGCAAATTCAGTCAGCCTTCATACTGATCGTTGTGTATACTTCGCGAATGTTCATTCCCGCCTGAGATATGGCATAATACTCTGGGGAAATACATCTTATAGCTCCCAGACTTTTAGATTACAAAAACAAATTGTACGCATAATAACGAAATCCCACCCACGTGTTTCATGTAAGCATCTCTTCATTAATCTAGGAATTTTACCATTACCGTGTCTTTTTATTTACGAATCAGTGGTTTTTGTCAAAAATGACTTGCTTAAGGGCGGGAATATATTTTCAGAAAATGCCGAAGTCTATTACTATAACACTCGACGTAGAAATCATATTCATCAGGTGACAGTATCAACAGCTCATTACAAAAAATTCACATACAATACATGTACATTATTTTACAACACTGCCAGATGACATTAAACGATTAAATTCAATAGAAAAGTTTAAATCCCAAGTGAAATCGTTTCTGCTGCATAACTGTTTCTATACAATTAGAGACTATACTGAGCATCACAAGAAAAGTAACATTAATTTTAACAATGATACATAATGTATTATTTACCATTTGGACAGTATAAATGAATATAAACAACCTGTAACAACTATTGTAATACAGCTTCCGGGTCAATGACCCCCATCTCGATCAGGTTTTTCGTCCAGTTTCCCTGATCCATTGAGCAAATGCTGAGATGGCCCCTTGTTTTGCTTCTGGACATAAATGTAACTTAATTTTCTGTGCACGTCTTCTAGAATTCAGTGGGAAATACAATTATTCAAATTATCGTTTCCATGTTGTCGCGGCAGGAAGTATTATTCCGAAGCACAACATGATAAGAGCCAAAATTTATTGCTTATTTATCATTGAAAATAGATTTTATTACATGGGAGTGGTTTTTTTTTTTTTTTTTTTTTTTTTCAAAATTAAGTAGTATATGACTTAGTGTAGGAATCACAGAATTTTGAAAATGTGCACACAATTCACTTTTCCCCATAGCACGTCATACGCAGTTTTAACTGTTTTTTGACGTAAAATAAATAAATAAATAAATAAAAGAAATATCCTACATGTGCATATGTAGTTTATCATCTAAAGAAAATAGAAAATTGCAAACTGTGACAAGCCAATGAACGCTCACAAATAATAGATTTATGAAAAGAAGAAACGTTAGGGATAAGTTTCTATTTTAAAAGAAATACGCAAGGATTTGCTTTAATTACACGAATATACGTAAAGGAAAAATAAATCAAATATGCACTAACATTAATCTACATAGTATCCAATTATAACCAAACGTCAAGAAATTTCACTTCGCTGTATCCTGAAGCGCCGAACAAAACTATGCAAAATCATAAAATTCCGCTCCCTTTAGATCAGCAACGGACTATATGCTCTCCCCTCTCCTCTGCCAACGCATTGCTGTCTACTTAGGGCGAGGGTCGCTTTTGTCCGGAAGAGGGCACGTCGCTACCTGTTCTCAAGAGAACCGTCGGCCTACTTTTATTTATTTTATTTATTTTACCTCAAAAAAACAGTGAAAACTGCGTATGACGTGCTATGGGGAAAAGTGAATTGTGTGCACATTTTCAAAATTCTATGATCCCTACACTAAGTCATATACTACTTAAATTTTGGACAAAAAAAAAGCTCCCATGTAATAAAATCTATTTTCAAGAATAAAAAGGCAATAAATTTTGGCTCTTATCCATGTTGCCCTTCGGAATAATACTTCCTGCCGCGACAACATGGAAACGATAATTTGAATAATTGTATTTCGTACTGAATTCCAGAAGACGAGCACAGAAAATGAAGTTACATTTATGTCCTTGGAATTTATTGTCCATTTATGTACTTGGAATATGATTAGGCGTACGGAGTGTCAGGTTTCCAAGAATGAAGAACATGTAACCTGAATAAAAAAGGTTTTAATTTTTTAAAATTAGTTTTAATTAGTATATTTGAGATTTTCCTTCTAAAGCTCATCTGCTGAAACATTTGTTGTAAGCTATTCAAATTGAATGAAATCTCCCGTGCTAGTGAAGAGGGGAAAGTGAAAAAAAATCGAAGAATGAAAAACGTATTGTGAGCACTTTCATAACTGTCGATAGTACACGGAATTTAATTTTACCGTAGCCAAAATATTGTAGAGGGCGACGCTAGCTTGTTCATTCTTTTATTTCAGTTTATTAAAATTTACACCACGTGTGCCGCATAATAGTTTTTTATAGCACGAGTGATAAAAATGGCATTTTATTTTGCGAGTAGGTATGGAGACCGACAGGCCTCGTACCTCAGGGCGGCGTGCGACACCGCTAGGCAGAATGGCGCAATCCCACGTTAAGGCAACGCTTACTGCTCGAGCGTATTGGGGATTGGAAGGTCGCAGATTCAATTCCTGCCTGATGCCAGAATTGTGAGTGAGCTTGCGGCATCTGCAGGAGGAGAATTTGTAAGCTGCTTTGAACAGTGGTTTCCGTGATTTCCCGGCTCATTTTCAGGTGAATAATGCAAGAACAGTGTCCTAGAATATTGACCAAGGGCTTCGAACGTGATCTTTCCTTCCCTATCCTACTCCCATTCCCCATCCTTAGGGTCGAGGGATGCGCTGATCACTCTTCCTCGAATAGCTCATCCCCCACTGCTCTGCAAAAATCTCCGTCTTGTTGTGCTGTTGAGCCATCAAAAGAAGAAGATACAAATAACCGGCATTTTTTGTAAAAAGTGATGTAATATCTCGCCATATTTAACATGCTGTTATACGAATACATTTTTATTAGGTTTTTATTGTTAATTTTTATTAATTCCCATCCAGCTAAATTATTTTTATTGTTCAGAATCGTGCAAATGTTAGATGTCCAAGGCATCTCTAAAATTGCAGTCGTTGAAAGTTCTATCCATATTCTTCGCGTTTACAGCGCTGGCAATCAATTTGTTCTTTCAGTTCAAATGACAGGTAGTTCATTACAAGTTATTTTCTACTAAGAGAAAGTAATAAATGTCTGTCTCAGAAATGGAAACAATGGATTCTAAACGAACAAAATCAGCTAAAGCAATACATTGAAAATATAAAGGTAATAAATTATAGCTTTTGTTTTTATTATGCAATTCGGCTTCAACATTTATTTACTACGTGATAATCTGACGTGTTGTAAATCAAGAAAATGAGTCGTAACATTGCAGCATGAAAGATAAGTGTTAAAAATATCATCGTAACACATTAGCAGCAACATTTCAAAACATTGTTTTCATTCAATTTCCCTTTACCATCCAGCAAATCCTGAAAGTTAAATGAAATAACAGTAGCATTATTATTAGGCTATATAAGTGAAACAATCGTACTCCTATCGTGATTAATTTAAGAACTTCCAGAAATGTATAGCATAATTTGGTAAATTTTGATTCGAAAATATTAAATACAGAAGTTAACCAAATACAATTTTTCCAACGCCTTTGACCTCTGTGATAAAGCTGTCCTTATCAACTTATTTTTACATTATTGTTTTATTTGTTTATTTTAACAGCTTTAAAATAAAGACCAACTTTCAAAAGAACAAGTTTGGCCAAGATCTTACAAGTAGAATCTATCTCGATATTTATCCTGTCTGGATGAATTGACTTTGAAAGGACTTGCAATTAAAATATAAATCTACAGCTAATCTTTATTCTCAGTCCAAAATTATTTTTGGGTCCGTGCAAAAGAAGGTATTGAGATGGATACCTAGAGGAATCATGAAAATAAGCAAGAGAATTTTAAATAAATATGTATACAATTTTAAGACTATTATTTAATTAGGTGTGATAAACTTCAAAACAACGCTTGCTTCTTCTATTGCAGTAGACAGTATTTTAAGCGTCGTAAACAACAGGCCACCAAGGAAGATAGCATGACGTCAGAAAACAGTTGCGGGGTACACAATAGCTCATAGCACGAATACGATTCGTAAAACACAAGCGTTCTTTCTCCTAGATTTATTTACTTTGATGTGAAGAACCACGTACGAACCATCTTACGAATAATTTTATCCACAAAACTTGCTTTCAATAAAATGAATACATATTTATGGTTTACTCTAGAAATAAATAAAAGGAACAAAGTCGTTTAAGAATGAGTAAGTGTTTTTTTTTAATTTCGTTAATGTAACTGAATTTTATTTAAAAAATTATTTTCAACAAATAAAAAACAATAAAACAAAAGCTATAAAACAGTGCTATGAAAATTACCCACTGAATCGTTATCGCTGATTATATAATATGCTAATGCATCAACGTTATTAATAAAGTAACACTCCATAATGATTACGCGTAAGTTTACAAAATAAGTTTAAATTTAGATTTTTCTCTTTCTGTTTTATGTTCATTTTAAAGTGAGTCAAAAATTTAAAATGATTTAGAAATATGTATGCTTCCAAATATGAACTGAAATACTGATAAACAAAATTGGAAAAGATACCTTAAAAAGGGCGGAACTTCTCACTATAATCCAGGTTGGGAATTGATGGGGAGCATCGGGGATCGTTAAAGAGTTTGATGTTCCCAACTGGAAAAGTATTAATTTCTCCTTGCTAGGAATACAATTAATCAACAATATGTTTTAGATTTTGATTCCACATTTAGAAATGTTCAAATCAAGATAATTGGAAAAGAAAAAAATCCAAGAGCATTCTTAGCATTAATTCAGACTATTGCATACGCGAAGGGCTTCTTCTTCGAGTTTTGAATGCCCCTTTGGAGGAAATGTCCAAGGCGTATCCTGGTTTAATATTTTGCCTTATTCGATGAATTCATGAAATGTTGATTTCTTCAAACGAAATATAGGATGTGGCTCCAAAATTCAAAATATAATTATAAACTATCCAGAAAAGCAGGGAAAGTTGAAGAATTAAAAGTGAATCACCAAGCAGAAAGAATATGAATATTCTCTGCAGTCTTACAATATCACACATCGCGAAAAGGATGACAGGAATTCAGGAATAGGGATTCGGTAATTCTAGAAAGTTCACAAAAAGAAAGACTTAATGAAATACACTGCACAGGAAAGCAATATTTAAAAATATACATTACGTATCACTGAAATTGAATCTCAAAATACGGAATGTGTTGAAAACGTGGAGGTGAAACCACGGTCAGAAAACGCAAGGAAAAGCGTCTCAAGACAACAAAACGTTACCTAAGGCATAGAGTAAAGAACCTCTTTAGTCTATGCCTAAGGTACAAATGAGACGTGAGGAAGGTAATGGTACAGACGACGGAAAAAGAAATCGATAATGATCACGAGAAAGAAGCAAGAAGAAGATTGTGATGATTGGGAAAGAATGAGAAAAAAAGGAAAAAAAAACAAAAGAGAATATGTATAAGAAAGAAGAACTTAAGAAAAGAAAAAAAAAAAAAAAGAAAGGAAAAAGAAAGAAAAAAAGAAAAGAAGAAAAAAAAAAAAAAAAAAGAAGATGGGGTATAAGGAAGAGGAGAAACTGACAGTACAATCATAGAGTAAAGATACCATAGACTAAAGTCTATGGTACAATGGAAGGAGATGAAGAAGCACAGATACCGTCGCGCGGCCAAACCTCTCCCAGCGTGCTCTTCGCGCCCTGCCAGCGCCTACTCACGTGTCGTCCGGAGGCGGCGTCCGAAAGAGGCAGCGTGGGCCACGGCGGGGCGGGGCGGGGCGGGATGGAGCGAGCGGAGCGGAGCGCGTGGCCCGGAGATCGACTGGCGACGGCGCGTCCGAGCGCCCACTTTAACGAGGCCTTCCTCTGCAGCGCTGCCGGCGGCGGCGGCGGAGGACGCCCGCGCGGGGGAGACAGGCTCCGCACCACGTGGGGGCCCGGCGGCGGCGGCGGCGGCGGCGGCGGCGGCGGCGGTGCGGCGGGGCTGCGGTGGCGGCGCGTGGCGGCGGGGCGGCGGCGGCGGCGGCGGCGGCGGCGGCGGCGGCGGTGGCGGCGGCGGCGGTGGCGGCGGTGGCGGCGGTGGCGGTAGCGAGCCCGCTGGGCGACCACTGCCGGGCCAAGCAGACGCAACATTCCTAACAAACGTTGTTTTCAAACATGGATGTTCAAAATGGACACATCAGTTTTAAATAATACATCGCCCAAAAACATTGTTGCTTTTAAACATCGATGTGTTTAAACTGTATTAATACCTTACAAAATTAATGTTCGCACGGGGAAATATGATTTAATTTGATAATGGTCGTGATTACTAATATGTAAATGAGTGTTGACTAAGTAAAAGAAATCAGAACAGTTAACAAAATTTTAATTATCTGATTAAATGAAATAAAGTTTCATATTCGACATGGGAATTTGTGTCGATGTATGCTCTGAAACTTAAAAGTTTCTGTGTAAACATGTGGAAATTGTTTAATCCACCTTCTCCAAATTATATTGGATGATTATAAATTATTTTCGGGCAAGTTTTAGCCCTTCTGTGGGTGGGGCTCATACCTAATCGAAAAAAATATATGAAAAATATATAGTATAACAATCATGTACTACTTATATTAGAAAAACTTCATATTCGCAGGTCAAATATTGGAACCAATCATTGAAATTCAATTTTTCATTTGAAAGATTGAAATGTGCAGGTCGGAAAACTGTCATGTAAATCACTTTTCGCTTCCTCAAATAATCTTATTCGCCCAAGCTCCCAAGAGTAGTTGGCTAATGATGCAATACTGACGAAACATATCGCTCGCATTTCATTCTCGATTTTTGGAGTATTTGCTTGTTTGTTCCCTTCTATTGAAACAATTCAACTTGAAGCCATGAATTTTGAAATGTACCAGAATAAACAATGCATGACTCATAAAACGTGAAATTATTTACGCGAATAGTCTTGGTTTCTAAAGGAAAAGGTTCGTTCAAATTCGTTATCCAAGCAGACATTACCTCTGTTTACAAACTTAATCATGTTTACATGTATCCAAGCAAGTACAAAAAGTATTCTTGCAAACATTATAGTTTCAAAATAAATTAGCTATTGTGAAAGACAAACTATTGGCCACTGCAGTTTTGCAATTGTTGTATTGAATATTTAAAATAATTTTAGAGGATTATAACTGCGACTGGTCATTTCCTCTCGGAATATGAAATTCACAATATGATACGGAAATTTTCTATTATTTTATTTCTTGTACTATTGAATCAGTTGAACACAGTGAAGAAACTGAACGAAAAAATGAAAATGAATATTAAATTCAAAAGGAGTTCTTTCGCCTTTCCTACTTTTGGCATGTAGTGTGGATGCAAATGAATAAATGCAAATCCGATGTCTTGATCGGCGCAAATTTTCTTTTTCCGAGATAGAGTTTACTTTCACCATTGGGCTTAAAGAGGAAAATATTCATACCTAGCATTCAACCAAAAGATTGGAGATATCTTTCCCGCATGAACGGACGTTGTTTACTTTTTATCCGATTCAACATGGACTGCCAATTCAGCACAAAGTAAGATCGATATTGGAGCCTGACATTTTCTTGAGTTATGTAAATTATACACCTCTCCTCTCAGGAGTGAAATCAGTTATTTCTTTGGACGACGCCAGATTTCTACGGAAAATTGAGTCAACAGTTTCATTTCATATTTTGTATGTTCTGTAAATGATTTCAAAGTAAATTATCTCTATCACATATCAGAAACAATTTTTAAATAGTTTCAAAATAATAACAGAAAATTATAAGGTTGCATATTTTTTTATGATTTATTGGAAGCAGAATACGCTTTTTGAAGGAACACTGAAGAAATATCCGGCATCTCTGTGTATATTCACTCTAAACATCCCGATTTCTGTGGTCTGATCCTGTTGTTACATCAAATACGGTCCCTCTAGAAAGTCATTAGCGACCATTTCATTGTTGCGTGTGATTTCACGCTTTTGGTAAAAGGATAAACAAAAAGTCTTCTTAATTGATTAACGTTTTGAATAAAAGAAGCTACAGTCATTCGCCGAAAGATATGAGTATATCAGGAGGAAAGTATAATCTATATATATAAAAATAAATCGCCGAAATGTATGTACACGCATAAATTCCGAACTAGTGCATCAAATTGGATAATTCTTTGTGTGTGTGTGAGTGAGTGTGTGTGTGTTTGTTATTGTCATGACAAGGTTTGTTTACAAGACGTTTTTTTAATCGAACAGAAAGTTTTTAAAAATCAAATTGCGATTTTAAAGATCAGAATGGATGTTGGGATGTACCAGAGCAGTGAACTCCGACACTGTGTGACCGAGTCCATGAACGTTGGAACGTTTTGTTATAACTCCACTAGATGACGCCGCAGCAGAAGATTGCGCTTATTTTAATTCATTTTCCATTCAAACTGAGCTCCAACTGGGCCAACTTCATTGTTGCTGAGCGTTGCCGTGCGACGCAGGACGAAGACGAGAAGGTCAGTTCAGCGGTGGGCGTAAGTGAGAGACAGAAATCACAAACACAAACACACACACACGCACACACACACATACACATACACACACACACACATACACATACACACACATAGCGAGAGAGAGAGGGAGAAAGAAACAAACAGAGATGGACAGAGAGACAGACAAATATACAAAAACAGAGAGGGAGCAAACAGAGAGAGGCAGAAAGATACATATTTAGAGAGAGGCAGGGAGAGACAGAGACAGAGACAGACTGAAACAGAGGCAGACTTCGGCAGACAGCGACGACAGAGACAGACAGAAACAGACAGAGAGAGAAACAAGAGACACGAGAGTCACAAAGAGACACGGAGAGATATGCAGAGTCCAGAGAGACATGAACACGAAAGACATGAAGAGATACGGAGAGTCGGAGCAGAGGGACAGGGAGAGACAGAGACAACAGAGTGAGACAAATAGTGACAGAGACAGACAGATAGAGACAAAGACAGACGGATAGAGTCAGAGTCATACGAGAGGGAGACAGGGACAAGAAACGGGGAGAGAGACGGGAGAAAGAGAGAGACGAAGAGAAAAGAGAGAGACGGGGAGAGAGACGATGAGAGAGACGGTGAGAGAGACGGAGAGAGAGACGGCGAGGAAGACGGAGAGAAAGACGGAGAGACAGAGAGAAAGGGAGAGGGAAGGAGAAAGAGGGAGATGGAGCGCAGGACGTCTGCCGGGTTTCACTAGTGTAATATAACATAATACAATGTAAAGTTATAAAATCAGGAAAGTTATGTTCGTGCAGCAAAATTTCCTCAAGGAAAAGTGTATACTAGGTTTGAGCGAAAGGAAATGATGCAAATTTTTCCTTCGTTAATCCACAACAGACTCTCAGAGTTATTGAAGAGTTTCCGAGAAAAAGTATTATTTCTGACCCCTACATAGAATGAGCCATTTTTTTAAAAAATTGAGAATGTCCTGGGGGCTTTGTATAAATTATCTCCCCAAAATTGAAATATCAGTTTCATATTCAATGGGCCGCGCTATCGATTGGGGAATATCAATTTTGGAGAAAATCGGCTGAACGGTGTAGGCGCAAGCTATGTTCATGGACGGACTGACGAAAAAACAGACGTTTTGCCGTTCTTCTATTTTCGGTACCAAGGACCCACAAAATATGATTTCCAGCTACAGTAAGTGTAAAAGGATATTTTTTTAAATTTAGCAACTGGATTTATCCACTGTTTCGTTACCAGGGTCTTGTAATACGAGTTTTTCTGCCAAAAAGTTGCCGTTTTTTTCACGTAGCATTACATAACTCTCTACTCCGTAGGGAGAAAGTAAAAATGGAAACAAGACCAGAAAATGTCTACTGTTTCACTATATTTAAAACCTAATTTAAATATCGATGATGTTTGTCGATTTTTCATCGACATCGAAAACCTTTTTGTGATGTATCGAATTATTGATTCATCGATGTTTTGCCAAAATTTACCATCACTAGCTACAACAGCGCGTACTTTCTAAGTGTAACGTAGCGGATTACCGTAGTCAGTAATCTTCTAGCAACGGGGTATTAAGATATAAACACTTAAATAAACAAACAGAATGCTTTGCGAGGTCCTGGAGACATTCGAAATATACTCAGATCCATAGAAATGTGGGTTTATGCTAATGAATACATGTTTCCCTAGGAATATTAGCAGAAATAACTTCAAAGTGATTAATAACTCTTAACTTGTGAACTGTATGACATGTCTTGAATTAAAATTGTTATTTTATTGTTACTTAGAATCATCTTTATTTCTCAAAGGAGAAGTGATAGACGGAAGTCTATAATGCTTTGACGATGAAGACGTTACATCAATAACGGTTTCGCACATAAAATACCGCAATTTCTGCCCATATTAACACATCACAGTTACCTCTTGTAAAAATCATTACAAGCAATGGTGGATTAACCAATAGGCAGATTAACCCGACGGACAGTGGCCTAAACGACAAGAATTTTTTAAAACGTTTTTAAAGAATTAAACGAGTCAGACACTTAATTTTTGTAAATAATGTATTAATTTCTAAACATTTTAAGGTCATAAATGGAGCTATCAAATTCAATATAACGAAAGTGAAATGTGAGTACATTTCAAATCGTGAATATTATTATTATTATTATTATTATTATTATTATTATTATTATTATTATTATTATTATTATTATTATTTTGCTTTCTCGTATACGTACGCATATACGGAAGATATACGCAGTATAGAGAAAGTTATTCAATGCTGCGGAAAATCGATTTCGAGAATTCATTGGAAATACACGTTTTGTGGTCCCCTTATACCGAAAAAGTGTTTTTTCAAAACTCCCGTTCGTCCGTCTGCCTGTTCGTTTGTCCGTCCGTCTATCTGTCCGTCCGTCCGTCCGTCCGTCTGTCTGTCCGTCTGTCTATCCGTCTGTGCACACCACTAGCACCTACATCTTATGTAGAATTTTTTCCAAAATGGATGTTCCCCGGTCGATCTGGCTCGACTCAAGGCAAAATTTGGAGGTACTTTACATGTAGCCGTTGGGTTATTATCAAAATTTTCTTCAAGAATGACTCCAAACTCTTTCTTTAAACATCTTGTAAGAATAGAGTAAAATACCCTTATAAAGATGGCTTAAGTACGATTTTTACTGTTGACTGCATTTTCGATAATTCCAAAAGGTGTTTTTTTTGTCTTAACTAAAAAATTGAAGATTGATATTTTTCCTTCAAATTAAATTTGTTGTCCATCATCAGTTCTTTTATAAAGGTCATGCACATTTTTTTGAAAATCTTAGTAGTATTCGCACAATATTGCGCGCAATATGTGCAATTTAAAAAAATAACAAAAATAAGCTTTTCTCAAAAAGCCTCCAAGTTGTTTTTAAACTTTTGATAGAGGTAGTGATAAATGTACTCTTTAAGATGACATAAAAGCTATAATCGTCTATACTTTTATTTTATTTTCTGATAGTATAAATTGTCTTATTTATCATATTTTTCAGTCAGATAAAATAGTGTTAAATTGCCGAAAAATTAAAATAAAAAACACGTTTTTGACTGTAGAGGGGTGTGGTAAGTGGGACGGGGGCTAAGAAACCTTTCAAAAAGATTATTTTTATGTTACGTAGAATTATAATGTAATCACTCATACGTCATTTGGTTCAGGGGAACTTTTTACCATCTTATCCTATGATATTTTTTATAGGATTGCTTCCTGTTTGAACCGATTATTTCTTACCATTAACATTATAATTCCAGAGTGAAATGGTTTAAAAGTATTTTCCGTTTTACGATTCGACAAGTTCGCATGATAGTCTCTCTGTACGGCCCCTGATACCGAAGGATAGGCAGCCGCTGCAACACGCAAGAACAAAGGGTTGCTTGCAACAAGCAAGCACCTCTTACAAAATGTAAGGAAGCGATTGTACCATCTATAACCGTTATCCAGTAGACTTTACAGTAATGTTAGCTCATAATAAGGCACATGGTTGTATATTCAAGACTACACTATATGCCCAATTCCGTCATTTTTTGTTGGAATTTAAATTATGCGTCCTTAGGGTTTGTTCTCTTATGCCCCAATGAGCGACTAAACATGAAGGAACCCTCAGCCTCTTTGGTTTCATTTCTCTATCCATTCTCACTATCGCATACCCGAAGAATATGACCGGGAGATGTGGTTCAATGCATCAACTGATGTCACTATAGCTGCTCTGGCCGGGAGGTCCTAGTTTCGAGTCCCGACAGTGGCAAGATTTTCGACACTAGCTTGTCAGCTCAATCGAATTCAGTCGCTATCTGGAGGAGAATTCTAGAGGCCAGCTGCTCTGATCGGTATTTTTTCGTGTTTTCTCCGATCAACACCATGCGAATGCTGGAGCAGTACCCTAACAAACTGTCCGCGCGCGATCTTTCCTTCCTCTTCCTTGTCCTAGCCTCACCCCTTACACACACTCACCCTTAACATACATGCACTACATTACCACTGATGCCGGGGGACCGGTTGAGAGCTCACGGCTGGGGTGATGCCCCGCTGGTGGGAGATAACTGGCCCGCTAGTCGACGGTAGGTCGGCGCAAGATCTCGCCATCCAGCGGGGAAAGATCGCCTCCACCTCTTACAGGACTAATGACCTCGTTAGTTGACGTGCCCGAAATCACTAACAACCAACCAACCGAATCATACCCGATATAAGGCCGGGAAAAGCGCCCTTTTCCCACACTCCGGATATTACATACCGATTTGGATAGTAATCTACCGTAAGAAAAATCCAGAGGAAACTCACATATCTGAAAATGAAATGGTTAAGAAATTTAGGCGTTTGTATTATGGCAAATGACTGTATGAGTATTGAGAACTGTTTTCCAAGATATTTAAATTTATAAAAATTTGCCAATCTCATTTATGAATTCAGTGGTGGGAGTAGTTTTCTCGTGGTAGTTATATAGGGAAAAATAGGGAAAGACTTGTGTACCCGTGCGAGAACTCTCGCATGTTAAACCCCACCCTCTTCCCTATTTGTCCATTTCCATATTAAACCTGCAATATATATTTTGCTTCAATTATCCTCCATCACTTGTTTTACATGTCCCATTTATGAAGATTGGTTGCGTGTGATAGCCGCAATGTGTATCTTTACTACTGAAATAATATAAGAGACGATTAAAAAGATGAAAAATTTGAAAAAAGCACAAAAGTCAGATTTGATTATTTCCTTTTTGTTATCAATACAATTTAATTTGTGCGAATTTCTATAAAAAACTACTTAAGTTTTTGAATATTTTTTAAAATACTGTCATGATGAGTCTCTCTCGGCAATTTGCTTTGTACTTGTGTGTTGTTTTTATATATGTTCAATGTTGATTTTAATTTAGATAAATTTGACTATTTACAGAGGTGTACCTGAAAATGCGAAAATCTGCTCCCGAAACCTGGTACATGAACACAAGCATTTTAATAAAATCCAAATATATGTTTTATTTATGTGTTTCCATTTTAATCTATACCAATAAATGTCTTAAATTAGAAGATGCAGAAAATAAATAAAATTTATTTTTTCTATAATGCAAAAATCGTTGTTGAGGTTTTGACGGAAAGATACCTGGTGATCCCAATACCGAAAAGTATTTTTAACGTTCATCTAAAAAAAAATTCCAGAGACATCTGAAAAAAAAATTAAAATTTGCATTTTTTGAAGTTTCAGGTGGTTTCATAGAAAATCGTATCTGTACCAGATGTCTAAGCTTGCTTTGATGTATTAGAGCAGTTAAAAAAATGCCATTTTTCAGACAAATTTTTGAAAATATTCTTTAAGCTTTGTCTAAATCCCCCACCCACCCACTATTAAAAGATCCTTTTGATATTCGCAGGTTCTAGAGTTCAGCCAAATCAATCGGTTCTTGAACGTTATTGGGAAAATCTTGTCTACTGTTTAGTCAGTAGTATTGTTCGCAAACGGACGGACGAGGACGTCCGAAAACGTGTATTTTCGACAAAATCTCGACGGGGCTCTTGCAGTATTTCATAACTTTCTCTGTTCTATACGAGAGAGCAAAAGCCTAAGAATGAAATAAATGTTGTTTTTTTTTCAGAATTGCACAGCCATAACAAGAATATGAGCCAAAGACTGAAAGGCCGTGACTGTCTCGGCTCCAAGGGTCGCGGGTTCGAATTCTGCCTCGGGCATGGATGTTTGTGTGAGTTCGTGTTGTCCTTTCGTGTTCTTCTTATAGTTCCCCCTACAGTTAAAAATATCATCAATGTGATCGCTATTTGACCAAGTTGTTAAAAAGATACCTTAAAAAATGAGTCATTTATTCTTGACATTTTTCGTAAGATGCGCAAAAAAATCGTGCAATTTAAAAATGCGTTAGTCTCCAAAGACCGAGTACTATGATTCGAGGTATTTAACCCGATCTGACTTACTTCCTCTTGGATCCCACGAAGTGGACGGTTGTGGGAAGAGTGGACAGTTGGATGTCTTGTTTATTCCAATAAGTTATTCGGCACCAAAAAATAATAATAATGGATTTTCTTGCCCTCGCATCACATCTTTCGCCACCGAAGGCTGGAGTCATAAGAATCGTGATCTCTTTCGTGTCGTTTTCTTTCGCCAGTGATCGTTCGTTTTGTGTGTGAATGTTTTGCTAATTGTAACCATATGAAGTGAAACATGTAAAAGATTATAGGTGAAAAACGAAAACGTGTCATGTATGATTTCAATGGTACACTGGTAGCACTTCAACGATTTGAGAAGAGAATCCTTTTATTGATTAATTATTTTAATATACATGAGTATTTAAAAACTATGTTAATTTCGAGAGTTATTTTCTACTACATTGCTTGGCAATACTGCTAAAGCCTGGACAACCCACTAATTTACAACGTTCGAACTTCAAACCTAGTACACGTTTTCTATAAACCGAGGAATCTGATATCTGAGGTGATCGACAATCTGACCGTTTCGCTTGGCCCACTCACTGGTGGAACGACATGCCAGCAGTCACTACCGCATGCAAATAAATCTCAAAATAAATGTACAGTACATAAATGTACAAGAGAGGCAGGAATATGTAAGCCAACGCATAGCATAGGGGACAGGAATGGAACTCCGAAAAACAGTTTTCGATATTCGAAATTCTCAGTTGATATTATTTCCTTCTTATATTCTCCTTTCTGTCGGACGGACATCCGGGATAGATAGTAGTGCTACAACAGTACACAGTTATTTCATAATGTTATAATACGCACGGTTGCACGGTTACGAACCATTATAAAACTACTTGAATCTGCAAAAGGTTTCCAATCTGCAAAAATGTTTGCCCACGCTGAGATTCGAGTACCGCTTTCGCAAGCTATGGACATATCACTACAACGAACGCGTGTCTTAGCATAACAACCTTCCCAACGCACTAAAAAGAAAGCTAAATCACATGTATTTTCCCAAAATTCAGAGTTATAATGGAAATTGAACGAGTTTGAATAAAACTTAGGAAAAATTGTGTAGACTTGAGAAAAAAATTCTTTACTAAATTTTTTAAAATTGTCGCTATTTCTCTCAAAATTACGCGAAAACTTATCATACTTTGAAAACCTTGCACTCAATTTAAAGATCTAACGTTGAAGTACACATTTCATTTTAAAAAAATATCTTCAATTCTGTATTTGTAGGAAGACGCCTAAAAATTATAAACTTGTAGTTTTCGAAAATTAGAGAGTTCAACGAAAATCAGCTCTGCGCCACTTTTATAAGCGTACGTTGCTCTTTCCGAAAAAAATAAGGGTTTATGTTTGAGATAATTTTGAAAATATTCTTGAGGCGTAATGTACTTCAAAAACTCAAAATATCCGTTTCAAATTCTAAAGCCGCGTCATCAACCATATCGATAGAGAAAAATATATTTAGTGAAAATGACTGTTTAGGCCTCGAGTTCTCCAGACAGACGTTTTGCCGTATACCAATTTTTGGTATTAAGAGACCTAGAATACACGGATTCTGACTACACAACGTATTAGAGGAAGCATTTCCTGCAAGAGCAAGAATTAACCACTTTTTCGGTATCGTGGACCAAGATCGATTCATTCCAGACCCATAATACGAGTTTTTCCGTCGAAAAATCGCCATATTTCGCTGTAGCAATATGACTTTCTTTTTACTACGTAGGCATATAGAAGGTGAGAAAGTAAAGAGAGGACAGGGCGTACTAATAGTTCTCAACAAAAAAAATTACCTGTATTTAATTCATTTACCCATTTAGCAAGTACATTGAATAAATGTGCTTATTAGCATTGAACGAGAAAAGTGAAGATTTAAAATTCTAATTTGTATTTAAATTGTTCCCGGTTCTATGGTATTAAAGGGTAACTGATATCACCAAAATATGAATAATCTTTCTTAAAGAAAATGTGGCATTCACTCAACTAGTATCAGTAAACAAAAGGAGCGGGAACGACCTCCTCTACAACGCAACCTTTTCATAGTGTTAAGCAATCGTGAGTACATTTCAACTGTGTCACAGTTATGGGGCAGCATCGAACAATTCCACTGCGTCAGACTAAACAATCTCATACACAGTATTGACTATAAGGCAGCAAGCTCACGCCCGTGTAGTTCTACGGGCGTGCGTTAGAGATCAGCACTTGCAAATGTCAATTCGTGAAATTCCTCCCAATAACATCAGGTAGATGGCACGTTTATGGACATAGTATGTTTTGGGTTTTGCAAATTATGAGAAAACTGCCGAAAATTGTTATAAATACTATTTTCAGATGACTTATTTTCTCAATAATTAATGGATAACAACGTTAACAAAAAATCCAGCCACTTATTCCACTTCAATTTTATTTCTTATTAAGTGAAATACACGTAATTTAGTATTCATGCTGTAACTTCAGTCAACTTTGAAACGTTATATGTCATTAATTTTCTAATATTTCTTTGTGAAATTTTGTGCAAAAATATTTGTTTTGTTTGGAAAATCTGTTTGAGTGAATTTGCGGCTCGAGGAGCATGTTTCGCTTTTGTAGCTCAATTTCCACCCCTTCGAGCCATTCCACCCCTCCCTCGAGCCATTTTGGATTCGTCTCGTAGTACGTTGGCCCGACCCAGCCGACCCAGACCCAGCCCGCCTACGTGCAAGCGTGGTTCCCTCCCCTTTCCTTTTTTATTAACCGATCCCCTCTTATAGTTTGTATCCCTTATTGTTAATGGTATATCTAGGTAAGTTGAGCAAAGACCTACAGGTAATTATGTTAATAGTAGTTATGTGTGTATTTTATTGGTGTGTGTACAAGGGTTATGATTCTTACATGTCAAAGTTTGAATCAATACGAGGTGAATGAATGAAAGATGTGATACGCTGATCTCTCTCGGTATGCGACGATTTATTTACTGAAATATAAAAATGCAACTTAAATGAGGTTACAGGGAATACAATTTATTTGGTATATGATTGAAAAAGTACGGTAATACAATCGCGGCGATTGAAATTGTTACCGTGCCAAAAAGTGTTTTTGTATTGTAAAAAATGTGTTTGTAAATGTCCTTTTTATTTTATGGCTTACGAGCATATTCAGTGTTCAGAGCTTGTGTACTACTCTCATAGCTTGCAGTTCTGTTATTAAATATCTTTTAAAGATATTTATATTGCTTTTAAACTGTAAATTGAAAATATAAGAAATTTTTACTTTTGACAGTAAATATTTCTTATGAATATAGTTAATCAATTTTCAGATTTTATGCATCTTTATCAGATCTGCAAGCATATGGGGTGAGAAATGTGTGTTGTGAATTCAAGCTTTGTGTTCTGCTGAATGTTTGTGCTGGCCAAAGTGTGATCCAAAACCTATTGCATGTAGTATGGGTGTGGTCGAGTGATGTTGATGGTTGGTGAGTGAATGTGTGTGTGAATGGTGGGGCTTATGGCAGCCACCTCCTCGTGGTAAGCCCTGGGCAACTGTGCGACAAATCATGCCTTTCTTGGGACATTTCCTTGGCTTTGGACACCTAGCTAACACCTGGTCTGTTATATGCTTTATCTTCTTTCCACTGTGATGGGGCACATTTGTCGAACAGGCTGAGAGCTGCTTGCGGAACAGTGCAGTATGTTCAGCCGCATTGTGCATGATTTGCTTAAAGTATGTTTCCTTGCTTTTTTAACCATAATGGCCATATGTATCAGCTTTTTACTTTGTGAAGCATTGTATAATTGTGAAGAAAATCCTGTATTACTAACAGAAAATAATTCATTTGTTGAAATGTTTGATTAATCTAAGGCAATTTTGTGTTGTAAAATAAAAGTTAATCACAAACGGAATGTATTCTCAATCATCTTTTGATGACCCTGTGTGATAGTTATATTCTGCTTACAGATTCATTAGAGATTTGATGGGGAGTACAATTTGTAACATTTACCACTCAACTATGAAAACTGTTTATCTGGAATTGATTGTGGAAGTAGTTTGTGTATTCAGTAGTCAAATATAGAGCACCTGGTAATGCATACATTTTGTGGGCATAGCCAGGTTGGACACACCAGGCATGCATTACCCTTCTTGTCTTTGTCCTTGCTGCTTTTATCCTCAATTTTCAGATTAAAGGACTACTAAAGGATATACTTTTAGTGTAATATTGTGAACTCCTGAAGCCTCTAGACTTGGTACTTATTTCCCTTTCCTTTCTGTATACAAACAAATTGTTGCAGTCATGGGACTAACACTGCAAAATGGTTTTCTTTCTATTTCCAAGACTCCTTTAATCTTTCCAAAATTCCTCTGGAGTAAAGATTGATGTACTTCAGTGAAAAGTTTTTGAGTAAATTACTAAAAGGGACGGATGTTATTGGTACTTTTACGTAATGAGAAGCATTAATCCTGTTCAAATTTGACAGTTGGGGAGTTCTATTTGGAAATTAATTTTTGGGGTATTACTATGTTTATTTGAAGTGAACACACACAGTACAGAGACATTGCTAGACATTGTGTGTGCTGAGTAGCAACTCCTCTTCCTCGGGACTTCATTTCATAAGAAATATAGCTTGATGGAATTTTTGGAAGTAATTTCACTTAAGTTTTGTCTCTGTATACAAGATTGTGGACCCAATTTATTTATATCTATTTCATCTGTCTGAAGAAAATGTAATCAGCCAACTGATTGTGTGTTTTTTGATGTCGCATGGGGAAGTCTCGTCCCCCAGCTATCCTTGATAGGATTGCCACTGAAAAGCATCTGCATTTCTTTGTGTGGGTGCATGAATACTTCTTGCATGAGCAAATGGGTGGTACTTTGTATTTTCATAACAATCGTGGTTTTTGTGCTATACTTTACCTACCACAGGAGAAAAATTGAAATCTTTGTGTGGAGAATAGTGTTGAATCAAAATACTTTCTTACTAGATTTTGGTTCCCATGGACATAGTAAAACCAAAGTTTAGGTAGGTAATCTCTGTAATTTGTTGTCAAGCTTTTTACATAGGTTAAATGCCCCATTTGCCCATGGAAAGATAGAAAAAGGTGTCTTTCCATTCATTTCCTACAAGCTATAAAATAGTATAGAAAAAATATTGTTGTTAGTAACAAAACTCATTTCAAAGGAGGGTTTAAAATCATTTCAAATTTATAGGACCATCTTTTACACAAATATGTACTTAGTGATAAATGATAAAGAAGTTACTCTGCGTGCTTTTCAAATTTGACAAATTATTTGACAGTCAAATAAACATTTCAGCTCTAAAAACACACATGCTTAAAGATAAATGCAAACTTTCTTTTTGACTTCATACTGCTGTAAGTTTTGAAAGAAAATTTTAGGAATTTAAAGTTTTCTGAATATACATTATTATGGATTGTTGATAGATCACGTATGTTCTTTGTTTCTAAAAGTATACTTTCATGTATTATTTACCTTTGTTGTTGGGTTTTGGTAAAATTTGAATGAAATTTAATTTCAACATTAATTTAATGTGAATTGTTCTAAATCATAAGAAAGAAAATAGATGATTAAACTTAAGTGTTTTCGGCCTCTGTGGTAGACAATGAGCAGTTAGTGGAAACCTGCTTCTTTCTTTAGAAGGTCAAAAGAAACATTTGACCCTTGTGGTGTCAGATGCCTGCATGCAGGGATGTCTAGTAACAAGTAATATTGTAAACTAAGTTACTAACAAAAAATGGAAATGGGGAAAAGATTGGTTTAAGATGAGCAAACATTGAGCTTGAATAGCACACTTCTCATACATGGAGCAACAGATCAAAATGTAAAAACTCCATAATTCATTTAAATTTAGTGTGAAGGGATTTGTGATCATTAAACTTACTGAACATATACCAAAAAGACTTGTCAAAGAATACTAAATTAACTAAAAAATGATAAATTAATCAGAATGTTCATTCCAATGACAAAATCGCTTAAAAATGTAATTTTTGTGATGATTCATTATGCTGTTTTGCTACTTATGTAATTCAATACTAGAGCATCACAACTATTCTGTGTGTGTTCTTACGCATTAACTAGATCAAGTAATTTCTTTCTTCATTGAAACCAGTTCTGAATTCTGTAACCCAGTGTATACAACAAATATTTTCCAGATTGCTCTTGCAATTGGAAAACTTCTTGTGTCAAACATCTTGAAAATAGACTTCATTTTGGGAAATTAACTGGTCAGTTAATTTTTGTAAAAGGCAGAATTACATTTATTTGGTTGCCAAGTACATGTTAATATTTTGCAATACCATACTAAAGATTAAATTTGCTCCATTTCTTCAAAATTTGGTGTATGTCTTGAAACAAATTTACACCAATGAACTTGTAATGAATGTATCCCTTAAAGTTAGGAATACTGCTTGTAAAATATTTATGATGGGGTCTAGTCAAAGAGGTCTAATAAAATTTGAACACTAGTGTTGAGGATTTAATTTACATTGAATAAGATTATTTTATATCAGTAAGTTGCCATGGAATAATAAAAGTAAAAAAATAATTGCATCATAATTTTTGAAATAATGCAATGGTAACGAAAAGGACTTTCAACATTTTCTAAAGATTCATTTAGTTTTAAATTTATAAGACCATCTTTTGTGCTTCGTAAAAAAGTTCTAAGAAGTTACTTCGCTTCCTTTTTAAATTTCTTACTCTACAATGTTGACATGAGTGAATGAAAATGGTAACAACCCAGAGGAGCACATTTGGGTAGAATTGTGTTGGTACACTGTAGTAATAAATTACAGCTACATAAAAATACAAGCCTCTTAACATTACGACAATAGAAACTTGAAAAAGGGGTTGCTAAACAATTCTGACTTGTGTACTCTTAACAATAATTGTTTTCAGCTTGTGTTGCTTCTGAAGTCTATACATTTGTAAATGACCCCTACAAGATGTTAGAGAAGCAGAAAACTGCCTCTTTTGTTATAATCGCACAATCTCTTTTTGAATTATATAATGTAGAATACTTTCTTATTTCAGAATCTGATCTGTTCATTGCCATTCATAAGCATGTGTACAAACCAACCCAGTTCACAAAATCAAAATCCAGACAAAGGAGGGATAAAGTTTCCCTGTGGCTACATTCTAGTTAACAAAAGGTGGACAAGTGATCCTGTAGGCAGAGATCTCTCAAGTAAGTCTGCAACGTGACATCTGTTTGTGAAGGAATAGATGTATTCTCGTTTTCTCTTCATAACATGTTCTAACTCAGGAGCCAGAATTTAGCCTTGTCAGTCTCTCATAATACCTCTTCACAATTGATTTATTTAACATTTTATGTAACTGATTTTGAATATCAACTTTTAGTAAAGTCAAGGTCTTCTTTCTTCTGTATTAAAGTAATTCACTTTGATTTTCACCTTTTCAATTTGTAAAATTTGTTTAATTAGGGCTTCACACATGAAAATATCAGCATATTTCAAATTTTTCTTCATAATTGAAATTTCATGATCATAATTGAAATTTACAACAAAGAAAACTGACGTTGATTTTGAGAGGGGAGGGGGATATTGTTACATTGGTAAATTAGCATGTATGAGTTGAAGTTCTAAAAAGTTTCATTGAACTTTTTCTCGTTTGTTCTCTTGATTTTTATCTTTTACACTTCATTTGGTACCTTTTAATGAAACAAATTATGTAAAGTTTTCTTTTCTTATATATCCAAACCATTCTGTCTTCTGAGGACTATAATATTAATGTTTTTGTGAACAGTATTTTCTGTAATGCAAGTGAATGTTTTATATTTTGTCAAGTAGGAAGGTTTTGTTTTTACTTGTTTCATCTTAATGAAATGGAAGAGTTTCACTTAATGATAGTGGGTCCAAATCTCAATAATAAAATTCGAATGCAATTTTATCCTGGTTTATTAAATTGCCAGACAATTTTTTGTCAATTTAAATATTAATTACTTCAGGCCTATTTATAAAAACAGCCAAAATATTTACTTAGTTGGATTCATTTTATTAGTTATATTCAAATTATTTACATTCATAATTTGAATCGCATTGGCTGAAAAATAAAACTATTATTTTGTGTTGGCAAAGAGTGGCTTTTACATTTTAAAAAATGATTCACTTAGTTTTAACTTCTTGCCTCTGCTAACCGATTGATCAATGTAAATAGCGAGTGTGTATTGCATTTCTAAATAAAAATTAATATCGATCTTACTTTTGGTCTAGAACGAACAAAAACTTCATACAGTGATGCAATGGGCTTTGTTGATTTCTACATATCACAGGAATGCCCTGTTATCTACTTCTCTGAATCAGATTTGAAAACAAAAAAGAAAGAATGTCAAGAAAAAGTTTCTAAATTGAATTCTGTGAGTATTTCTGTAAAAAATAAAAAAAAATATATATTTTTTTCTCAAGTAAAGACATATAAATGTATTTCAACATAAAACTGTGAGCATTAATTCCCTAAAAACAAACAGGATCTTAATTTTCTCAGGTTTCCAGTGGTAAAGGTTTGATAATTGCCGCTTGGAATTCAAATGTTCTCTCTGAGTTTAGTGATATCCAAGAATACGCAACTTTAGACATTGGATTATTGGTTATTCCTGTTATGTGTCGCTCACAGTTACCAGCTGTTCTTCACAAATTGGTCAGTAAAGCTGTAAACCATGATGAAGTATTCTAAACTTGAAAGTTCTTTCCTTCAACTGCATTGCTTTTACTTAGGCAATGGAAGAGGCAAAGTCACCTGCAAAGGCAAGAAAGGGGAGTGGTCAGGGAGGAACGTTTCTAGGTGAACAAGTTTCATTGTTGATCAACGTACCTGGAATTGGGGAAAAAGAAGCCAAAAGTCTTCTTCAGAGGTTTGGAAATATAGTTTCTGTGTGTGAAGCATCCAAAGATGTACTGGAAAATGCTCTAGGAGAGAACTTAGGAACAAAAGTGTTTAATTTTTTTAATCAACCTGTAACTTGAAGTTTTAAAGATTATCATAACCTGAATTAATACAGACCGTAAAGGTTGTAAATTAAAAATATTTATTTTAATATCGCATTGAAAATATGTTTACTTGCAAAGTGACACAAATACAATTTGAAATTCCGAGTATACAAATGTGTTATTGAAAACTCTCACTTTTTTTACCAAATTGTAATGCAAAATGATGTCATTGGAGGTTAGGGTAATTGTAGAAAATTGCTAGAATTGAAATGAAGGGATTGGAATGAGAAAGTGTTGTTGAACTGTTCTATTAACATGTTGCAAATTATTGCTGTAACAAAATTACAGTAAACTCTTGATAAATGACAATTTGGATTACTATTTCGGCTAGTGTTGGATGTTTATTTGTTCAGTAAATACTTCATATTTTATTTGTGCGCATTAAAAAGAGATTGAACATGTTTTCTTTTTATTTATGAACACGGGTTTGAGAAAATAGATCTTCTATAAACAAGAGAGATTGTGAAGTATTAATATCTAATACAGTGGCTGTAACATTTAGAGGCTCATTTGTTAATTTTCTATCAAGTTCACAGAATTTTTTTTCAGTGATTATTTTCACTCAAGTTTCAATTTATTATATTGTGTAATTAGTGTTAGAATTAAATGCCATCTCCTCTGTCAAAGTAACAATGTCCAAAAACACAAAACTTAATTGTTGCATTGTACACTAACGTAACAGGGGTATTGTTTGGAAAAGATATATTAAAACACATCTGTAAAAAATAGTCATTCAATATTTTAATTTTAAAACATTTCAAAGTAGTATATTTATATTTACTTACATCAAAAAATATTCATAAAAAGCAATGCTGCAAACACAATCATAAAATTATCACAGCTATGACTTGAGTGGAACAAATTTTCTGAAGAGTACATTGCAATTAGCTGCAGTTACATTTGTGATATACAAACATATTTATATATTTTTGTACATTTTCATTTTATAAATAAAATAATGCACTGTTCTACATACTTTTTCTGACAAGTAAGCCAGTGTTCAAGGAAAACTGTACCCTATTCCTTTCCTCCAAATTCTATCTACGTGCTTGCCGATTGTTCTATAAAACTTCAACATGTTAGGCCTCCATATGATATGAATATTTTCTATAAATCTCTCACTAATGAATATATTGACTCACTAATGTATATTTGGCATTGCCTTATTTCAAAACAGTCTATAAATTGGAGTTGTGATAATTTTTGTCCATTAAAATCTAGTTTCAACTATGTGAGATAAAAGGCTGACTCAATTATTTTATTGTCTAGGAAGTAATTACTTACTCAATACTGAATATTTTCTTCACTCTTCAAACTCTCATAAAATCTATCTATAAAATACGTAATAATAGTAATGTAGAAGATTATTTTTATAATTTACTATTAATTTGAAATATTTAATTCATTTAAGGCCAATTAAAAATATTAATAGGTTTTATTTTAATTATTTTTATATATTCTCTTCTATGAGATAGTATAAGAAAAGCTTATGAGCTCTCATGACATACTGCATTTAATTTTAACTAGTGGGAGGTGAAGATTTTGGGAGTCATGATGAGGTGCCTTGGGCTAATGCATTGTGCTTACCATCATGCTGTAACTAATATTACTGAGCAAGTAATTCAAATACGAAAGTCACCTTGATAATGATCTACATTTTATATTAACAGCTTCGGACTCTATCCATTTACTGACACAACCGGCTACATCACGTCCAGCTTCTAAAACAAAAGCATGTTTGTAACTGCTTGTCAGTGCATGCACTTGAGGATGTAACTTCTTCAAATATTCATATAAACTAAGAGGAGCCCATCCATCTGTAATGCTAAAATAGAATAGTAATTTGTCAGACAATTCATCTATGAGTTCATGATCTAACTCTTTAACAGTATCCAAATTGTCCTGTGCAATGAAAAAGACATTCTGAAGTGCACGAGGATTGAGTAATTTCACAGTAGGCCGTATCATTTCCTTCTTAGCAGGAAAAATTAAAAAATAAATATATATAAGAATTTTCCTTATAAAAATCGGCAAGTATATAAAAATCCATGCAAGGAAGAGCAGGAAAGATTTAATGCGCAGCAAAAAGTTTCCCCACAGCTTTCCATTCGGAGTGTCTTTCAGCTTATGAATTGCTGGAAATAGCATGTATGATTTCTTTACCCTTGCATTTATTTCTGGACATTGCTTCAGAACTTGCAGTATCATGTAAGTACCGATGGAATGCCCGACGAAATAAATGTTAACATGAGGCGGCACATACTTATTGAGGAATTGTATTTTATGAGTAATCTGGCCTTCCAGCGAGTAGAGTTGGCGGTTGCCCCGCAGAGGTGGGATGGTGACGTCGCGACCCACCTCGTGTCCGGCGTGCGACACGATCCACACGGGGATGTTGAGGCTGCGATACAGCGTCTCCAGGAACTCCTCGTAATAGCCCGTCACTCCCGGGTTACCTGGGATGCACACGATGAGGTCCCGGTGGTTGCTCAGGTCGTCTTCAATCCACGCTCCCCAAGTGGCAACGTACGTCGCCACGCCATTCACTTCCACAATGCTCTTTTGCATGATTGACCGCGTGATCACTCGACCGTCCCGCCGATTGCCTCGAGTTGTCAATGATTTCTCGGCGGTGTCATTCGCCTAGCTCGGCTCAACCGGCACGGAACCGCACTGCGGCAAATTCGAGTCTCGCGGCGCGGCGCGGCGTGGCAGGATCGCGAGCACGCAGTCCGAACTCCAAAGAGCATCGCGAGACGCGGCACCGGCTGACAGGGGCTGCCGAGGTCAAGTGCGCCGCCCGCCCGCCTGCCTTACATCCGCGAAGGGTGAGGGTCCCGGATGATCAATGATACGACGTCTATTGGCACCATGATTGACTTCCAACGGGGGGCGATACTTACGTAACGAAGCCAGAGCCGGCCGGGGTGGGGTGGCGCCCCTGTCCCGTCCTGCCATGGCTTGCCAGCCTAACCTACCCGAACCGATCGGCAGCTAAGCGAATTTTATGAGCCATTATTGGTACATTGCGTGTTTATAGCGCAGTTGATGGGAAGCAATGCTACGTTCAGCGTATGCCTTGGTGTAAAATTTTATTCGGCTCTAGAAAAAAATGTTAGGTGTAATGCACGCGCAGTCTGCCACTAATGCAATCCAGCTTTGATTTAATTTTTAGTAATTCAGTCTTTTTCGTATGTTTTATAGACTATTTAACCAAACCCCTCATTGCTGTTTTAGTAACTATACTAAAACCAGCACTGAGGGGTACGAGAAAGTTGGGGGAGGGGTAAGTACTCATGAACTTTCAATATCTCAAATGAAACGAGCAATTTATTATTTGAAATTTCTCAGATAATTTCAGTTATTTTATACAATTAATAAAAATCATTCGTACAGACATTTTCATATTATGTAAAACTTAAAATGGGAAGAAATTGTCTTCCTGCTCATTTTCTCTTTTGTGCGGTAGTTGTAGTTCTAAGTTGAAAGTAAATCCAACAGCAATTGAAAATAAAACACATGGTACTGTATATGTATCAGTTTCACATGAAGGATTCCTTAAAAGAGGCCTTACTTTTCTGCAATAAATGGTACTTTCTTACTATAATACTGCGTTATTTGGAAGATCTCTATTAATGATACGTAAAACCTTTCTAGTGGTTATAGTATAATATCTGAGAAGAAAACTATCGATGCCGCAACTGCAGAGAGATTAATTATATTCAACAGACTATCAACTTACCAACACTAAAAATTGACAAGTATTGATTTCCATGAAAACAATTTGATGTTAATATTTTGCTCTGCTGTAATTTACTTGGTAAATTAACAATATGACATATAAATTTATTTTCAATGTTTGTGAAAAATTTGCAAATCTTAAGGTCTCGAATTGATATATCTTTGAACAAATTATTGAGGATAGTATCTTATCAGTGATTTTATTCTTTAGATTAGAATCCTTCAATGCCATGACATTATCATGTCATTATCACATAAGCCATTATGAAGTCCAGAGAGCTAAAATTTTGATTTGTTGATGAATCTTGCCCACAGGAAATTGGTGATGATAATGGCCAAATCAAAAGCTACCAATTCATACATAACATTGGAAAACATGATTGTGAACTCGAGCTACTGTCCAATTTATCTATAGGCTAATACTGAAAGGAGTAAAATAAATTTATTTTAAAAAGGAACTAATTATTTAAGTAATTACATAAAACATTAGGTGCTACCACCCGGACTAAAACAGTGAAAATCAAGGATCAGAAATAATTTTACAACTGTAAATGTAAAGGTACTTATGTTTTAACCAAAATGTGGGCAATTTATTTAGAATTACTTTGGTTTAATTTTCCTAAAAATGTAAAGAACATTGATGTCATTTGCTAATATATGGCATTACCTGCTACTACTTTTATTTAAAGAATGGTTAGTGAGAACAAGGAATGGTGCTGGGATGTTTTAATGCAAAATCTCAAATCTTGGATAAAATGTATGGCAATAATACTTAATATCTTAAATTACATAACTTTAATAAATGTACTTTACAGCATATAATATCACAAAAAACTATAAAACGATAATTTCCTTGCCAAAAATGTAAAATAGATTGTTTCACATCAACTAAAAAAGTTAACAAATGACAGTTTAAAGTAGCATAAGATCTTCATCTTTCTTGTTTCACAATAGTAATACAACATAAATAATAAATCATTCCTAGAAAGATGAAAATAAAACATTTCTTGTCGTTATGTCATTTACAAAGCATTGAAACAGGTTTTCATTGTTTGTTAGAATTCCTTTGATTTGCTAACAAGATGAAAATAACAAAACTGTTAATGACAAGTTCTCTGTCCATGACAGATCTGAAGCAAAGACTGGAAGCAAGCGTCCAATCTAAGGGAAATAACATGTGTTGAAATACTACTTGAAACAACACTTTTAAAGTTTTGCGCATTTTTATTTGGTCTGCTTTAAATTCTATGGTGGTAGCCAAGATCTTAATTCCTATTTCAATAAAAATCCATTATATGCAATTTTGTTGGCTTTCTAAAACTGAACTAGAAAAATTCTGAATCCAATGTAGTTATACACATGACATTCCCAACGAATAACTTATTCATAATGTGTAATAAAATAAAATTCATATAAGTAATTTGTATAATATAACAAACTATATAAAGAATAAATATAAAAACAACATTTTCATACAAATTGTCAACAACATATACAGCATGGGTGGCCAAACTTTTCAGCAGTTGGGTGAGATTTTAAAAATGAGAATTCCTGTTGGATAGCACAGTCATTTATGATTATTATTAAAGCAAACTGTATAGAAGAAAAAACAAAACAAAAACATATAAAAATAAATATTAATTCATTTTCTTCCGCTGGCCGCAAGGTGGCATATGGCACACCACATGCAGTCTGCAGGTTGACCACCCCAGATACACAGCATGGATTAGGCCTTAAGGCATGCTTCATTGCCAGGAGAACAATACAAATGTAAAAGTATTAATAACCTATGAGCAGAGTTCTGAAAATGCCAAGATTTATTTTTCTTCTCTTGAATTGCTACTTCTAGTCATTTTCTTATATTGCAACCTCAGTCAATATATTACACATCCTTTAATTCAATATTTTTAAAGTAAATTGACAGTGAATTTATTACAGGTTTTGAGGTCAGATACATGCTTTTAAATTTATGATCTCATAAGGTAGAATACTTTTTAAAAATAACAACACATTTGCTGCTTCACTCTCTTCCCGTAGTTACCTTTCTGAGGTATATTGCCTATGACTAGTCTAAAAGTTGTTTGCTCTATATCAAAGAAAATAATACCACCACATTTACATCACCAGTTAATGAACCATAAGTCTCCAGGAAATAACAATTTAACACAATAAAATGCATGTTTAACACTCTCTTCCCAGAATAAAATCAGCTTTTTAAAACAGTAGGTTTTAGAGCGCTATTCTCTGACTTTATCCATTTGCTAACACAATATCCTACTTCTCTTCCAGAATCTAAAACAAAAGCATGTCTGTAATTGGTTGTCAGTGCATGCAGCTGAGGATGAGATTTCTTTAAATCTTCATAGTAACTAAGAGGAACCCAGCCATCCCCTGTACCAAAATAAAAAAGTAGCTTATCTACAACATCATTAATGAGATCAGGGTCCAGTTCTGTAACAAGATCCATTTCTTCCTTGGCAAGGAAAAAAACATTTCGTAAGGCACGTGGATTGATTAATTTCATAGCAGGCCGTATCATTTCTTTATTTGTGGATTGAAGAGTGAAGTAACCATATAAAAGAGTCTTTCTTACAACCAAAGGAAGAAGTGTAAAAATCCAAGAAAGGAACACAATGATAGGAATTACATATTGTACCACTCCAGTAAAAAACTTTCCATTTGGAGAGTCCCTCATTTTTTGTATAGTAGGAAATAGCATATAAGCTTTAATCACTCTCCCTTTGATTTCTGGAAATTGTTTCAAAACTCTGAGAATCATATAACTACCAATAGAATGTCCAATGAAGTATATATTAATATGAGGCGGTACATACTTCTTTAAAAATTCAATCTTGTGTTTTATTTGCCCCTCCAAATTATATAGTTCACGATTTTGGGATAACGAAGGAATTGTCACGTCTTGGCCAACTTCATGCCCTGCGTGTGAAAGTATCCACACCGGCATGTCCAATGTTCCATACAAGGTTTCCAAGAATTCATTATAGAAACTTGTTACTCCCGGGTTACCTGATATGCATACGATAAGGTTTTGGTGTTTTTTCAAATCGTCTTCAATCCACGCTCCCCAGGTCGCCACGTAGGTCGGCACTCCGTTCACTTTTACAACACCTTTCTGCATAGTGGCGGTCTGCTTCGGCGGCCGGTCAGTTCAAGATTACTAAGCGTTGATCCACGTCACGCACTCGCCTGGCACTGACAATCAGCCGGTTCGAGCGGCGCGGCAGCGGCGTCCCTGGACGTTGAACGTCGGATAGCGATCATTGCACCTGACACCCATTCCCAAGGTACAAGGTAGCGCTGTTTGTTTATTTCTGTGGGTCAAGTTCAGCGTTGCCAACAGGAGTCGTAGACACCGCAGAGAAAACCCTGCGTACGTTGAGTAACTTCTGTTGGCAGTTCTGGCGAGTGAACTTTAAAACGTTAAAAACCCGCTAGCTGTCTTCCCGAACTAGTTCTTTTTTGCTGTCTTCTGTGGAAAGATAAAGTTAAAAAAGAAGATGAAGATTTCCAGACTTGCAGTATTCAGAAAGAGTCTGACAGATTGCCTATTAAATACGTAAATACTCAAGATTTAAAATGATTTATCTCAACATTATAAATACACTTAACATTAAGGAATGAAAGTTGTATTAACGATATCAAGTTGCAGCAAACTCGTAATGCCTATATTATTACGAATTATTGTTAATAATCTCACAATTTGAATATGTATAAATGCTTGGCAGTTTGAAATAGTGCAATATACATGTGTATATCAAAATACACAAAGAATATTGTATTCTTAGAATATATGTAGTACTAGTTTCGAATTAACATAACGAATTGCAATTATTTAATTCAACGAATCCCTCGCAGCTTCATAATTCATTCAAAAATTAATGCAATTGATGTCGCGTTGTGGCTGAATGCAATATGTATGTTGTGGGAACTGAGCAATAGAAGAGTTGAAAAAGTTCAAAATCATTCGTTTGGTCAGGCAGATAAAACTCGATTGCAGTAGTGTCGAAGCAATTTTAATGTAACATTCTGTATGTAATATTGACGTATGGCCAAAAACTTCCAGTAAGTTCGTGAAATGACTGAAAGGGAGCAGCACTGCGCACGGCTGTACGCTCTGCCCGCAGTAGTTCGCGATTCATCTGCAAGATAGCGCAGTGGAACGTATGTACACTGCGATGTGTTCGAAATATGGAAGTAATAAGAATAATAGTAATAATACTATAACTTATCGTGAAGAAAATAAGAAACTATGGGAATTGGGGAGAATAAAGGTTCTCACAGGCCGGCGCGGAAAGTTCAGTGCCAGACACGGCGGCGGAATTCACGGGGCCGTTCACACCGGAGCTACAATTATGACAGCATTTGGTGACAGTTTTCTTCCTGTAAAGAAGAGGCGCTCGCTTTTATTTATGCAGGGGTAGAAATGCCAATAGTATGTTTTCTGAGCACATGCCGTATGGTCCTTTTTCCTTCATGGTTAATATCTATGTAGAAAACGTAGTTGGGGGTCCATGATTTTGACCTAGAAAACTGACTAGTGTTGCTGCAGAATGGCACTGACTTTCTCGTAGTAAAGTTTTCTAATTTCTTTAGTGTGGATTGGCTTTACGGTTATCCCCCATCCTCTTGCCAGGTACAATCTATCGCCCCCAAAGTACATTTCTTGACATTTTCTCAATTTTTCGCTTTCCTAATTGGAGAACCGAAATGTTACTTTGAGAAAATTAAAGAAAAGTAAGATCTCGTCAAAAGGCAATTTTCATTTGAAAAACTTTGAGCCGTTTTTAAGAGAATGGAGTTTAAGCGTTACTGTAAATGCAAAATTGGAAGCTCTTTTCACATGAATCTATTGAGTTTTCGAAAAACTTCATTTGAAGTCATTTGAATTACATCCACTCACAAATAAAAACATATATACAAATTGCTGGAAATGTGCATATTAACAGGTGAGGAATATTTAAAAAATTACATTTGCGTAATTTTTCAAAAAAATACACCAAAATTAATTTTACGTCATATTAAACAGTGTAATTAGCACTATCCGATGGAAAAGTTTCAATAAAACAACTGGAGCCGTTTTTGAGAAAATCGCATTTAAGCATTTCTGAAAATGCTGAATGTTGAGTTCATTTTCACAAAAAATTCTTGTTTTCCAGAAATTTCATTTGGCATTATTTAAAGCATATGTACACTAAATACAACAATGTGAACAAATTGACGCTAATGTGAATACGAGCGACGTGGGAGACAAGACAAAAAATATTTTTTGTAAATTTAAAAAATAACAACAAAATTGGGCAATTGGCGTTTATGAAAATTTAAAGACAAAATTTGGAGCAGTTTTTGAGAAAACTTGTTTTTGTATTTTTTAAAAATTACTAATATTACACGCAATATTGCGAGAAACTGCTAAAATTTTCAATAGAATGTACCCTATCTTAATGAAACAACTACTAATGTACAACAAATTTCATTTGAAGGAAAAATCTCAATCTTCAATTTTGTAGTTGTGGGAAGACGCCGAAGAAAATTCAAAACTTTTGCAAGTTTCGAAAATTCAGAGTCAACCGTGAAAATAGGACCTAGGCCACCTTTATAAGTGTGTTTTCCTTTAATCTTACAAGAAATTTAAAGAAGAAAATTGGAGCCGTTTTTGAGAAAATTTTTAAAATGACCGGGCGGCTTCATGTAAAGTACTCGCAAAATTTTAAAGAATGTTTTTCAAAATTTCATAGCTTCAACTAAAGCCAGATGGACAGTTTTTTCTTCAATTTGGAAAAATCCTACGCATGGTTAAGGTCCTAATAGTGTTCACAGACAGACGGAAGGACGTT
Organism: Teleogryllus oceanicus; assembly: GCA_964035755.1. Taxonomy (NCBI): domain Eukaryota; kingdom Metazoa; phylum Arthropoda; class Insecta; order Orthoptera; family Gryllidae; genus Teleogryllus; species Teleogryllus oceanicus. The sequence goes on along the minus strand of CAXIVR010000003.1, from coordinate 49,303,724 downwards.
TTGCTTTCAATTGGTGGCATCAAAGACCCACACAGGGATTCTCTACACCGCGTGTTAGAGGATTTTTTTCTTTTAAGGTAGCAACTGGTTTATGCACTTTTTCATGACCAGAGCCTGGCAATGAACTTTGTTCCACCGAAAATCCGCCGTTTGTTCGCGCAGCATTACATAACTTTCTCCATACTACGTATATTACTCCGTATTTACGTACGTATACGAGAAAGTAAAAAAATGTACGGAGAATTTCTCACTTTCATGTCACGAAAGATGAGAAACGCTTTTAATTTACTAGAATGACCAGTGTCTGCTTTGATGAAATTTTTAATCTGATCGCAGGAGACATAAGAAAATCTGACACTTAACAATCATGACGCTATCTCACCTGAAGAACAACTTATTGCACTTATGTATATATATATATATATATATATATATATATATATATATATATATATATATATCACTCACAATAGAATTATAAATATATTGAAACTTTTCATTTGTAAAATGTACAAAATTTTGGGACAAAAAATTTAAAAAATCGAAGTTTATGTTATTTAAAAGTAATTAAATTACTGAGCACGATTAGAAGTATTTTTTCTGACCGTTCTGTCATGTCAGATTCACTGAGGAGCTGAAAATATTCGAGATCTGACGAGTCTTTACCTTGGTTTCCATATCCATGCTCGCCCGCCAGTGCTCATAAGCCAACAGTGACGCGAAACTTCCGCTGCGGACATTCCGTGTAAGCAGCGGTTGTTCCGCTTCGGTCTTTGGGAGCTTTAATTTGCGCAAGCATTTTTGAGTTCCAGAATCCCCAGGCCTACCTCTGTCTTGCCACACGTAGTACAGCTTGGTGGAAAAAATTGAATAGTAGATATTTTCACTCTCGAGTAAGCTTAACAGAAAACGTAATTTTCGTTGACAAAAGAGCTAAATATGTGATTTAATAGTTTTTTTCACAAAATAACACCCACCCTGCTCTACTCCTCACACAAATAAAAACAAAAAGCTCAAGAAAACGCGTGCTAATCATTTAGTTCAGAAGAAAAACAAGGGGGCCTTCAGTATTTGCTCAATGAATCAAGGGAACTGGACACTAACTGGTCGAAATGGAAGTCATTAACCCAGAATCTAAAGTACAACACTTGCTACAGGAACATTTGGTATTTTGGAATTATACATTAGAATACTGTAGAATATTATACATTATAGTACTGTACAGTATCAATAGTGTCTAACAACAGTGTCTGATGCATTTTTATCTTTCTTAAAATAAATATGTTCGTTTTTTATGGTCAGAAAAGCATCAATTTGTTTTGAAACAGGCAACAGAAAAGACTTTGCTTGTCATTTCTTCACCTCATGGATCGATTTGAATTATTTTGTAGGTCATCTGTCTTTGTGCTGCTAAATATCGTACAAGTATAATATGTGGATTTTTTCGTAGTGAACTGACTTTGATACTGACTTATAAGATGTGTACGCGAGTAATAATAATAATAATAATAATAATAATAATAATAATAATAATAATTTTCCGAAGATGATAAATACCCAATTTGCGAGGAACAAGTAGTAACCATTAATCATATTGTCTCAGCTTGTCCAATGCTAGCAAAGACCGAATACTGGAAAAGACACGATTGGGTGTGTAAGATCTATAACTGCCTCAAAATTCCTAACAAGAGCTCCAAGTGGTACGAACACTCACAAAAAACGGTGGTGTTTGTTGGACTGTATACAATATTGTACGATCAAGAAATTCAAACTGATATATTTATTCGCAATTGGGAGAAAAAGAAAAACTTATCTAGATGTTCCTGTACCGTGCGATCAAGACGTCGTAACTAAGGAGGCAGAGAAACTTCTTAAAGAGGGTGAACGGTAGAGTGATTGGACACTTAAGAGCTGTGACAGCAGTACCAATATTAATTAATGTTTTAGTAAAAACATGTAATTTTGTACAGTGATTGGCCAACATGATGACAGTGATTGGCCACTCAATTATTTCTAACAGAAACAACGAGTAAAACGATATATTTAATTAATGGTGATATTACCCATGAAAAACATTTTGTAAGATATTGATTAAATATAAATTTAATATTTTATATAAGTGCTATTGGAGAAAATTAAAATACACTCGATTTTCAAATCTGAGTACATTCGATTTAATTCAAATGAGTCTTGTGGCCGCCTACGAATAGAATCACAGGAAATGTGATGGCTTTTTTTAAAAATAGAAATGGATTCGATACGTTTCAAATATATTCGTAGAATCTTGTCATCCATCCGTTCTCCAATAGACCCTTGAAGGATCACTTATTTCGTCATCCAAGTTGCTTCCCTCGATGCACCCTATAACTTCTTCACATCACATTCTGATGTTTTGTTGACTGACACACGAACAAGCGGCTGTAACTGCTTCACTTGTCCATGTAGTGATTATAGGATGTCTTCTTAAAAAGGACTTGACCCAGCTTTCTCCTAGACAGTTGTTGTTGAACGGATTGGGCCTTAGTTTAGCAACTAAAAAATGTTAAACGCTACTCTATTTATCTTCCTTCTTCCTTGGAAAACCTTTTGCTGGCTAGCAAGTATACACATAACTAGGCCGGATTCTTCTTCTTTAAATAAAACAGTATCAGGACCTAGAGGTGTTTAGTGATCTGGATTATTTATATGACCTTCAAACATGTTTTGGGATTACTAAATGATTTTGCAGCAGAACACACAGATTAATCATTATTTTTAACATATTTGATGATATTTGCCACGAGTCTTGCATCATACTGTTGCTTCGGCTTCTCTGGCATTGTAAGATCACTTATTTCAGGCCCACGCAGGAATAACCTAAGTGCAATAATACTAAACTACGATTAAAAACAGTGTGTCAACAATTCTTAACAGAGTGACCAATAACACAATCCCCACACTATCGAAGGTACAGTCATTGGCCACCCTCTATGCCACTAAATACGCAAAGCTAGGATTCTCATTTTCAGCTGAAATCATTCACTCAATAAGATTTGTGCTTTCTGACATATCATTATAATTTAGTTACCTCCGTAATCAACAAACAACACTTTTGAATATCAGGTTTCTAAAGAAAATCTTAAGAAATCTGTACGTACAATGAACACACACCACACTGTTAACAAGCATCCATCATATTGGCAACAGTTGCACTCTTGCGGTCGAAGAAAATATTACATAATACTCATAAAGCGTCCCTTCGCGCCATTTAAAAGCAAAATATTAGAAAACGGTGTTAGAGCAAGCTAGAATTCCAATTATAGTTGGAGCGGGCAATCACTGTACCTACAACAGTTTGGAAATCGAGATCAGTTAAATGTGGGGCTAGTGCCGTAGGTTAGTCCGCGCAGGTAGTCCCATTAGTTATCAGAGCTCTGGGATTTGATTCGCAAAATTTGTGTAAGAACATGGCTAAATTTCCAGGTCATTCAAAAGTCTGGGAAGTGTTCATTGACAAGACATTGCTTTGTTTGGAACAGCCCACATTTTGTGCAAAGTATTGTAGAGGCATCCATAGTCCCTAGATGTTTCTTAGAAAGCTGGTTGCAACCCGGAGTTGATTGTACATTCAAGCTACTCACAACGTCTTTAGTAGAATTAGAATGATAATAATAATAATAATAATAATGTAATAATAATAATAATAATAATAATAATAATAATAATAATAATAATAATAGTATAGTAAAACAATGTTTCCACTCTTAAGTCATTTGACAAAAACGACTGATTCGTACATGAATAGATCGGGCAACGGAATATTCCAAGCTCAATGAAGAGAGACTTGCAGGAAATACTTGGATGGCATAGCTTATTATTTATACACATTTTCTGCAGGGTAAAAGTCCGGATACTGTAGGGATTACAATGTAGTTTACTTTTGAAAGGAGTTATGATAGAAATTTATTATTTGCTTACCGTGTAAACGATACGCTTGTCAACTGAATTTAAAACACTAAATGTAGTAATTTATTGCATCTTAAATTCATTTCAGCTTTCGAATGTCATTTCTAGATGACGGAGGATCCCCCAAATTCTTAGTTTTACAAAACAACAATACAATGCCAGTGCTTTTCTACAACAAAAGTTCAACTTTCATTTTGCATACTCATTGAGCTGGTCGCGTCTCCTCAGTCAAAACGCAACATTCCATCCCATTTGGTCCAGTTTCGGGGAAATGATCGTCTCTTGCGCGGAGCGGATCGAAATGCGCGCACGCGATCATCCGGGGGAGTAATTTGGTGACAAGCGGTTGTCAGATGTTAATGTGGACGCTGGTTGATGCAGTGCGCTGTGGCGAAACGGCGCGAGGCGGTGCGTGCGCTTGGCAACTGCACGCGCACGTGCTCGTGCTCATTTCGATGTGCAGCGCTTGCGTCGCGGGGCGGGGACACGACCCTTGCAGCGATGCGCGCTTTTTTCTCCTTACGCGCCGGCAGCAGAAGTAACGTTCCGAATGAAACGGAGTTCTTTACGATGTCCAGTTCGGACGCGGCTCGTCATTAAAGGCTGTAAGACGGAGTGTCTCCCAAAGAAATCGCCCTCAAAAGAAATTTATATATATAATTTTAATAATATAAATTTATATATATAAAATATAATATATATATATATATATATTAATTTGTTTATTTATGGTCGCTTTATAACAGCTCAGGTCATCAGCGACCTCATTGTGTTTACATCAGTACATTACATTTCAAGGTTGGTTACAAATAGTCGAATCATTACACCATAAACATTATATCAATATATCATGACAAAAAGTGCATCATTATTATATTACATTCAATAATTTACTTATTTCTAGTAGTTTCAAAATTTTTTTACAACCTTCTTCTGATTTGAACAGTGAATATAAGCTGCCCTCTATGATTAATGATTTCCTTATATTAACAAGTCCTTGGCAGTCAAGAATAAAATGAGAAGTAGACACGATAGCGTCACATTTAGGACAGGGTTCAGGGTTAGAGTTTTTGAACAGATGACAGTAATTTAGGTTAAAGTGACCGATTCATAATCTTGTAATGACGACTTCTTCTCTTCTTTTGAAGTTGAAAAATATATTTGTAAATGTATTTATTTAATAATAATGGATTTATCAGTTATATTATGTAACAGTCATATCAACATTTTTCGTTACTCAGTAACGGTCGTTCGAAACGCGTTTGAAGGCTCCCACTTCATTCCGCTATAAGACCCGTGCAAAACGAGGAGGCGTGATGTCGTGCATTCACTGCACAGTCTTACCGACGAACGAAGGCTGCTACCATGTAACCTTCAAGGGTTGGGGCCAAGACCATCTTCAATCCTTCAATTGAGGGTCGGGAGAAGGGCATGCTCACCAGACAGCATTACTATGCAGCTCAAAGAGTAGCATTGAGCATCAAGTTTTCCCAATATGTGGTAGGAGGGCTACTCCCTTATGCCCTTACGGAAGAGATTATATATATATATATATATATATATATATATATATATATATATATATATATATATATATAGAAATACGATGCATGCAATGCAATGTAATACAATGCATTTGGAGTCTTTCCCATTTAGAAAACAACGAGTCGAGACTAATCGAATTAATTTCATTCTTTCAAATATCGCAGAGGACGATAAAAAACTGTAGGAGAGAAATTAGAACTTTAAGAAATAAAAATAATTTAAAAAATAAGGTAACCTTGGTGTTTTACAAAAAATCGAAAACTCATATTGCACGGTTTATAGAAGGCTAGAAAGAATACAAAGGGTGGAGACGACACACGAAGACAGAAATATACACTGAAAGGAATACAGAAAAAATATCGTTAAAAAAAATATTTTTTTTAATCAAAAGAAAGGCAGAAGAAAGAAGCAGCAGGCTAAAACAATGAAGAGAAGCAGGTAGGCCACAACAGAAATACAAATATACTTATTACAGTTCTCCTTGGACAAAATCGAATAAAAATAAAATTTTAAAACTAGTTATTCTACAGAATGGCAAAGTCTTTCTTTGCTAGTTGCCATATTTCTTGAGTCTGGACTATCTTTTTGATTTTGCCTCTGCCCTCTTCCCACATGTTATCTTCAGGGGCCTACCAGTGCCATTCGCGGTTCTTACAGCTCCACTCGGGACCTCCACAGTAAAGAATGTCCCCAGTGGAGGTGTAGTCCCCCTTCCCGAACGCCACACACACCTCTCTGAGCCTTGTAATTATATGTTGCCCATGGTAACCCTTGTCTTGTCTCGGTCCATCGCAGAACTTGGTGCAGAGGTGCATCCACGTCCTCAATGTCACTCGTATCTCACTCACTGCTACATGGTCAGACCTAGAAAGTACGAGAGATTTAGGGTACAAATGTAGTAAAGGAGGAACTTGGAATATCACACACGCCGGGTACACAATTTAAAACATTCATGCTTAACGGGTTTCGAACCCACGACTTTAGAGTCCACGTTATGGAGCTCACATACCCGAACTCCCGTCTCACGAAGCCGAATCACATGACTACTATTTGCAAACGTGTTACGGTTATATAATATAATAAATTGATCAAACTTATAAGTCATCTAAAACACCTTTTTACGTGGCTTTTACTATGGTTTGTTGAACTGAATCTATGTATTTTAATGACTTTGACACCATTTGTTTCCATAGCAACAACGAAAAAAATTACTTTATCATTAAAATCTATCAATATTATCCTCTCTAATAAAAATTTTTTCAGAATTAATTTACATTGCTCGAAATGACGAAGAAAACGTATCAACTAAGAGAATGGTTTACGTTACTTTCGTGTAATATTTACATAATCTGTTCGAGTTCTAGTGCGAATGATGTTTTTAAAATTTGTATTGCTGCTCTGTGTGTTTGAGAATGATATCGTTATAAAGGTTGTAGTTTCTACTATTGGCGCTGATAATTTCACAGCGCCAGCTGCAATATAAGTATCATTTCACAGCGTCATCTGCGAATAAGTAATTCGTGACGACGAAAAAGGGTCAGTACTGTATCGAGGCTCGTCGGAAAATGGCGGCCGAGCAGCAAGCCAACATCAAGTTATGTTTCCGATTAGTTATGGTGGCCTCCGAAACGTACGATTTATGAAAAATGTGTACGATAGTAATGGAATGCATCGTTCAAATGTGTTTTGAAGGTAATCTCGCTTCGGAGATGGCACGGATGACTTGCAGGTGCTCCACGTCCACTGTGACTGAGGAGAAGTCGTTCGTCAAAAAATGTGGAAAAGGGTGCGAAATTCTTGCATCAGAACGATGTGTTTCTGCAAGGCTGATTGAGATTTATAGGAATACCAAAAGGGCTTAGTGCATACAATTCCGGCCGAAGATTTGGGCGAAAGGAAGGTCTGTACACGCTTTGTTCCACACACGCTCACAAACGACCGCAAATTCGCCAGAGATGAGCATTGCAAAGACAAGACTGAAACTGCGGAATATGTCCCAAGTTTTACAAGAAACTATGACTGGTGACGAGGCATGGTGCTTCCAATAAGAATCACTAACGAAGCGTCAAATTATGGAATGGTTGAACAGGAGAAACTGTCAAAAGTGCGTATGCAGAAAAGTCGCGTGAAGTCATTGCTGTGTTTTTGTTCTCGTAGTGAAATTTCGAAATTCATACTGAGTTTGTGCGGAAAGGTCAAACAGTACATTCAGAATATTATTTAAGTGTTTTAAACCGTTTTGGGCAAGGGTTAGTCGAGAATGGCCTGAATATTAAGAATAAGGCTTTTGGTCGCTTCTGCACGACAATCCCGCGGACCGCATTTAAAAGGCCATAATTTTTTGGCTAAAAAATGCGCCTCTGTGCTCGAAATTTTGTTTATTAGCTAGATCTAGCACATTGTGTGCATTGGCTGTTTCTCAAATTGAAGATGGCGATGAAAGAAAAGCATCACAATACCATACAAGTTATTCAAGAAAGTTGGACCGCAATCTTAAAAGCAACTTCAAAGAGAATGATTACAATAAATGCTCTAAACAATTTTTAAATCGTTGTAACCGGTGAATTGATTCAAATGGAGAGTACTTTAAATAAAAATACAAAAATCAAAACGTCATTGCCGTTTCTCTATTTTTTATTGAACTAGTCGCATCAGAATTCGGACAGACTGAGTATACAGAAAAAATAGTGTTTTCAAAATAGTGTTGACAAGAAAACCCTACATTTTTCACAGGCTTCTCAATTTGTCAACCATGTATGAATTAAAAAATATGGTAAGGCTTCAGGTGAAGTACCCCTCTTCAACTAATATCAGTTTCAAAGTTGCTGGGCCTCGAGTTCGGGGAATATACATTTTGGAGAAAATCGTCTGAACGGCTGAATTGACTACAGACGGACGGAGACTGACATACACGGTTTGAGACGGCCTATCTCGGTCTGAAACAGAAACGACAGACACGGCCAGACAGAGTCGATTAATCACAGTTAGACAGACACGATCTGACACAGAAATGGACAGACACTCACACATACGGTTACACATATTGAGGGACACATACTGACAAAGAGAAATATATACTGACAAACACACGGACTGGCAGAGGGACACAAGACTGACAACGGAACTTGTTGGAATTTTTTTTCCGGCCCCCAAGTGATTAACTAAAGAGACACGGTTTTTCCGTGGGAGATGGCGGTGATCTTCCCCGCTTGTGAGACCGCTGCATACCTACACCACGGTTAGTGGGGTTTTCCTTAACCAGGTATCTCCCACCAACGGGGCACTGCGCCAGCCGAGACAAGCTCTAAGCTCCGATTGGTCCCCCGTGGCATTTGTGGTAATGTATTGGATGTATGTGTACGTAAGGGGTGAGAATAGGACAAGACGGAGGAAGGAAAATTCGTACACGGTCCATGACACGCGTGTTGGGGGTACTGCTCCGGCATTCGCCTGTTGTGGTTCGGAGAAACCACAGAAAACTACTCATCAGAGCAATTTGGCAGCTAGAATTCTCCTCCAGACGACGCGGCTGAATTCGACATCGCTTTGTAGCTAGTGCTGAAAATCCTGCCACCATCGGGACTTGAACCTTTGGATGATCCCGGTCAGAAGCTCTGCAGTGACAACAGTTGATGCACTGACCCACCTAAGCCCCGGTAAAGGAGGGAAATGTTGGGCCGGGATGTAAGAGAATGTCTGCCAGACCGTTTGATGAGAAAGTATTCCAACTTTTTGTACCGTCAGGGATGGCAAAGACAAAGATTTACCAAATTACGAGTTGGGTGACCAGAGCTTATGATGCAGCTATGCCCGGAAGAGGAACCAACCGCCGACGTGTACCTGTTGACAGATGGAACGAAGACGTAGCTCAACATCGTAGACTCTGCCTTTAAGCCGGCAGACCTAAGGCATGGAGCACCAGTTTGAGAGGACGCTTTGAAATCTCAAAAGAATATAAGATTCATAGAAGTTAGAGACTGATTATTGTAAATATTTCCAAATCTTCCAGGACTCATATGGAGCTTCTTGAATTATAACTGGAGTTCAACCAATTAATATAACTGTTTCCACAAAAATAAAGCTGACAAAGCAACATATGGAAGAAAAAATTATTACGACCACAAATATATGAAGATGAAAGCAAAACAGGGGAAATGGTGGGAACAGCATCAGCCGTGTATCAAGGAATCAATCAATCAATTAAGGAATATAAGTACAAATTATGCGTAAATTACTCATATAATCAGGCTGAGGAAATTGCCACTCTGAAGTTACTTCGGATGCTTAGAAAAGTTCAGAATCGGACGACAACACCATAAGTTTCAACAAAATAAGGATACATATGGGAAAATCATAGAAGTCTCAATGTTGACAGAAAGGTTGCAGACAGCAGCCATTGTTGAATAATAATCCTAAGACAACGAAATTGAGACAACGAACTAGCAGGCATACTTGCTCATTGCCTCTAATTAAATCGAGCTTCTGAAGACAAAAAAAGATCCATTGCAAACAAAAAAATTTCGAAAACCACATAGGCAACTAAACTTAATGGCGGGACACAGGGTGGACATCATCAAAAATGAGATGTACATAATTCTTTTAAGCGTCCTTTGTTTAATACACGGAAAAATGTAAAGAATGCTAGTTTTACTGCAACAGAACATGCTTTCTGGAATTATTGGAAACAATTACGTTATATTAAAATACTATTGCAATTTCTACGCTACTAACATATCAGCTTTTACATGAAAACGTCCAATTTAACCAATTCAAACAAAGTGCCAATGGTGCATATCAGCATTCATTTCGATAGTCAGGATCAGTCATCACATCTTACTGTTACAAATGAAACAAACAGGAATAAATGTAACTGTTACAGTATTTTTAGCACATTATACAAAAAATCAAGAATAATTTCACGCGTTTACCTTGATTATTTCCAGCCTTGATTACAGCCAGCGCGGCTTTGTTAAAATAACAATGAGCTCTTCGTTTGACAGATATACTTGGCGAATATTTTATCAATTCTTGCCAAAACGCCTATTTTCACCTATATTCAGAATTTAACTTTTTATGGGTTAGCGTAGTGATTCTAGAATTTAAGAGAACGTGCACAGAATATACTCCTCTTCATAGTACGTCAAACACATAGTTTCAAATGTTAATTGAAAAAAATATCCAAACGTCATACATAGTTTTAACTGTTTTTTGAAAAAAAATTCCAAACAATCATTACGCAGTAATTTCTGAAAAAACACGCAAACATGCACGAAAAAAGTAAGCTTCTTTAAAATGAGCTTGCCAAGAAAGATATAATTACAAAGTTTGGAAGCTTTACGAAGCTTAAATAAAAATATACATTTGCATGGAAATCCTCTCTCTACTCACACTCATAATCCTGTTTCTCTACTCACACTCATAGTCCTGTCTCTACCATGTTAGAGTTGTTATGTCACAGCTTGATTGGCATCGCTGCATGAAAGATTATTTTAAAGCACGGCTGATTAATAACTAACTCTAATACCAATAAACTAATTAAATTACTTATGTTCTACGATTTTTAATATTAAGATAAACAACGTGAATGGATTATCAGAAAATCCAACTGTCTCCAAGCACTTCTCAAATTACTTTGAGACTGTCGCCGCATCAAACGAAGCGCGGGAAATTCGAATTTTTCATTTCGATTTTGTTTTCAAATTTCCAAAATACAAGAGAGGACGAAGAAAATAGGACAAGAACAATTTTCTTTAACTTTCTTTGCTATGTACGTGACAAAATAAAGAAAAAAATATGAGCCATTTCTGAGAAAGGAATGGTTTAAAATTTAAAAATTATCTGTTTAAAGCAAAATTACTAAAAAATATTCATATATTCGAAAAATTGAATATGACCGTATTTAAAGATCTGTTTCTGATGAACACAATTCATTAAAAACAATTAATCTTCATAATTGTAGTTGTAGGAAGACCCCGAAAATAGTTTGAATACTTACAGTATTTGAAAAATCAGGATTTTAACGAAAATGAGACCTGCACCACTCTTTTAAACGTCTTTTATGCTATCGAAGGTCAAAATTTAATCAAACAATGTGGTGTGGTTTTTACGAAAAAATGTTCAAAAAATTGAAAATTGCCTGTATGTCTCGCACAATTACACGAAAAATACTCAAATTTTCGAAAAATTGTACATGAACTATTTCAAGATGTATTTAAAGAACAAATTTCATTCAGAAAAATCTCTATTTTAAAAAAATTACACTTTAACAAATTTCAAAAAATCAAGGTTTTCAACGAACTGAAATAGCGCCATTCTTTTAAACGTCTTTTAGCTATCCGAGAACAAAGTTTATTAAAAGACATTGGTGACATTTTTTAAGAAAATTGTGAAAATGTTTTTGAGGTTTCTTGTAAAGTACCCTCAAAAATCAAAATATCAGTTTGTAACTCCCAAATATTTGTTCAGGTTGATGGGGGAATACCAGTTTCGAAGAAAACCGGCTGAACCGGTCACGGACGGTCGGACGCTTTACCACCAATCATTGTTTTGGTATCAAGGTCCCACAAAACATGGGTTCTGGCTGGTGTGTTTTCAGTCAACAAAAATTATTTTCAACACCGAAATTCGAATTCAGGTCCTCTGAGTATATTTGCTGACAGAGATACAACTACGCTACAGAAGAACGGTACGGCTTTTACTCGGACCGACGCTCAAAAAGCGACTAGCCAGCGACGCTCAAAAAGCGAGATTGCCGAAAATGCGACTAGCACTATGTATTTTACTGTCCCTCGATACATACGAGGAGAAAATTAAAAGCAAAATTTGGGGCAGTTAAAGAGGAAAAAATGTTTCAATAAATGTAAAATTTGCCTATATTTGGCGCAAAATTACGCGAAAACTACTTATATTTTCGAAAAATTGTACATGACCTCATTTCAAGATGTGCCTTAAAAGAACAGATTTCAGTGGGGGAAAATCTCTATCTTCATTATTTTAGTTGTAGTACTTAGTATTATAGTTGTAAGACGCCCCAAAAATTGCACCTATCAATTTTCGAAAAATCTGGGATTTCACCAAACATGTAATCGGCACCATTCTCTTAAGCGTCCTTTATGATATCCGATACAATATTTAATGAAAAAATTTGATGCCAATTTTGAGAAAGTTTTTAAAATGTTTTTGAGGTTTTACCTCAAAACGTTTTAGCCTCAAAAATAAAAATATCGCATTGTAACTCCTAAAACCTCGAGTTCGATTAAATCGTTCGGGGAATATCAGTTTTGGAGAAAATCGGCTGAACGGTTTAGCCGCTAGCGTTTACCATAGACAGACAATATGCCGTCAATTGATTTTTCTGTATCAACGACCGACTAAACTTGGATTCTGGTTATTGGGGACCTACTGTTTTTGGATTCTGGATACTGGTGACCTACTGTTCGTTTTAATAAATATAACATTATTTTAATATGTTGTAGCCGTCAAAACTAACGGCGTCAGTCATTCTAGTTACGTTAATATATTATCGCATTTTTATATATTGACACCGCCTGAAACGAAGCGCAGGAAAATGAATCTTTAAGGCAATGTTAAATCGACCACGGTGAAATATCCCCTAATAATACTTTAAATGAAAGTAAAAATCTCTGTTCTTCAAAACGATAAGAAACAATTTGGCACTCACGGGCCTATCTTTTGTTTAAAAGAAGTTGAAATTAGTACAGATTCTAATGGAAAACTTTCGCGGGCATAGTTTTCTTTAAGTTATTGAAGAAATTAAATGGTTAATGTACCTTTTTCTTTTATTCAATACCAGTAATTTTTTTAGGGGTGATATGATGTTAAATATAACTGACTCCACTGAGATTCTGATGAGTAATTTATAAAAAACTGCTGCAAAATTAATCGCAAACGGAAGTACCGTCTCTCGGTCTAGGAAATATCCCACCACCAGCTGGACTAAATAAAACAGCTGTATTTGTCATCGCCATCATCTCGACGTTCCACAACACTAATATCGATGCGGCATTGTTGCGAAATTCTTATTAAGCTGTGCGGGTTGCTTAAAAAGAAATATATCAATTCATTGAGAATACAATTTGAGTAAAAAGTACAAATTTAGAAAGTAAAAAAAGGCCTAATCGGGCGTTTAGAAGAGATATGTAATGGTTTTGGAATGTTATGCGCTAAAATGCTGTGGAACCAGTACCATAATTTTAAATACCTTAATAAATATGAGAAACACAAATTTTGGCGTGTCGTTAAATGCCCATGCATTTAGTTTACACCTTGTCCTTTTATGTGTATATGACACATTTTCTACTTGTGTTCGTATTCTCACAAAAAATAGTTGTCATTACTTATGCGCCAACCCTGTATATTCAAAATTATTTAAGGAAATTTAAGAATATTCAAAAATTGCAAAATTTCAACTTTCCGGTACAATGGGAAAGTCGCTCCGCTTCCATACCAGCCGTGAGCGAGTGTGTGTGTGTGGGGGGGGGCACTACTGGTCTTCGCACGCTTCCGAGTTGTGAAGCGTCCCGAAAGTTTGGCGATAAAGAAACCGTCACGAACAAAACTCGTAAAAGTGATTTACGACTAGCGTTAGACGTACTGCTCGCTCTGCAAAACAGTGAACGATCCTTTTCGGGGAAACTTACAAGAAAGAGAACTAAGGTAGCAAGAAACAAGGGTGTCAACTTCCACAAATCCTTTCTCGGTTGTTAATGTTTTTTTTGTGTTTTTTTTTTTCATGTTGTATCTTTTACATTTGGAGCCTGCCAAAGTCGAATTTGTAAGCGTGAAAGTAATGGAGAAGTGCTTGCAGGTTCATGGGAACAATGCTGGAAATTTCAAGAAGAAAACGTTCCAGAGAACTTTAGAGACGGTTGCGTCGATTATGAAAAACCTCGACTAACGTAGTATGGTCTAATGTATAACAATGAAAGTGCAAGATTTGCACAAGTTAAATAATTTCAAACTTTTCCGGATCAAAAAATTCCTTTTGCAACTGAAAACTTTAAGACAGTTGATATATATACAGCACATGAACTACCATTAACTCCAAAAGAAAATGTAGAACCGGAGACGTAACTTTATTTTCTCACTTTTAGCAATGGAATAAATTTAAAGGAATAAGAAAGGTTCGTGGAGGTCATCAGTGGCGCAACCACAATTTTCTCAGGTGCGGGGAGGGGGGAGGAGGAGGATCTATAGCAGTAGCTGTCTTGATGTATTCTTCAAAAGAAAATTTTACGAGCACTGAATTAATATAAACTGAAGTTGTGAAAATGTTACATCATCTTCAGGCGAAGGGCTGAAGTTCTATTCCTCCCTCTTGGTTGCTTCACTGGGGGCCATATAAACAGTTGCAGGAACCATTTACATGTATAACCAAGATGAATATACGAAAATACTGGAAATAAAATACTCAAAATCCCAGGCATTTTAGAGAGAGGAATAAAGTTGTCTGAAAAACTACCTGGACCCGACCGAACATTCTGCACTTAGTGAATCATTGTTTTTCATGTGAAAATAACTACACACTGAATCCCAACTTCGGACGGACGTCTTCGTAACTACGTTAAAGTATTATAGGATCGTCCCGACGGGCTTATTGATGACCCAATTTACTTTTACGTAAATTTCGAGGGTCTGCTTGGTTCTGACCACCCACGGATCTGATCTAATCTGTTAGGGTCCCAAGAGCCGACACATGCAGTGTTTGCCTATATTCGCCTAACCAACAAAGTGAATCCTATTTTTTGACTCTTCGAGTTGCCCTTTTTAATAGTGTTCTTATTACGAAGGGTAGGGGCTACGACGATTTTCTGGCAATATATGTGATAAGATAGCTCTTTTTATCCTCCAGATATCAATACACTACTTATGAAATGGATAGGCCTGCCATGTGATATTCCAAGCAAATGTTTGTAATAGTTTTAGAAAATATCAGTTTATTCACTTCTTCCTTCTTGCCCAAGCACTTCCTTTTTTCACCTTGGCCAACAAGCCAAGAACTCGAACAGAATAAAATCTCGTTTTCCCAAATATATTTTCAGACCCCCTGATTCAAATCTCCCCACATGTCCTTTCATAATATTTTATTTAACACCCCCTTCAAACCTTAACAATATCAATTTCAAACTATCTTCCTTTCTCACCTCACCATAAAACATATATTTTTGTCTTTCTTTGTGGTTTAACACCTCAATAAACAATCAACTTAGGAAATTTTCCAAAAATTATGTACATGAATTCACAACTGTGTAGGACCATCTGGTCGAGCAGATAGAAATAAATTTTAAAAAATTAAAATATCAGTGATTACTTGTTAGTGCGTTTATCTTGATTTCATTTATGTTAACTCACGAATATATTCTATCTAGATCATTTTAATATTCTCCGACGACTGACAATAATTTACGCAAACGTCGAGTAATGTGCAAAAAACGTAAATTTCTGTTTGCTTTTGTTGGTCAAACTTATGATTCAACCAAGGGAATGCAAGAAATTATGTTTTAGATAGTATAGAAGTAGTTATAATATAGTAGTAGTAGCATTGCGGAAAATCGATTTTGAGATTGAAACGGAAATACACGTGTTTTGTCCTCTGATACCGAAAAAGAGTTTTTTCAAAGTTTGTCTGCCTGCATGTCTGTCCGTCTGTCTGCTTGTCTCTCTGACAGTCCGTCCGTTCGGGAAAAACACTACCTTCTAGACAGTTCTTAGAATTTATTCCAATATGAATATTCCCCGATCAAATAAGCCCGTCTGGAGGCCCTGCATATTTGAAACTAATCTTTTAGATTTTGGAAGTACTTCATACGAAGCCCGTGAGACATTTTCAAAATTTTCTAATAAATGACTCGAAACTTTTATTGAATTTTTACTATATGAGAGTAAAAATAGTAGATTTTAAAAATTGGTCTTTAAATAAGGTCAGGTACAATTTTTTCAAAAGCCGAGTAGTTTTCGCGTAATTTTTCATGGAATATAAGCACTTTTATAAACAAATCTCAAAAACGGCCCCGAATTTTCCCTTTTTTTATCGAATAGAGTAAGGTACGCTTTTAAAAATGGCGCAGGGACCGTTTTTGGTGAACTCTTTGTATTTTCGAAAATTGCCCAAATTAGCATTGCAAAAATACAATATCAAACAGAGACATTTTTATTTTCTCGTATACTAATTATGTAGTATAGATAAAATCTTGTAATGCTGCGCAAAACAGGCGATTTTTCGACAGAAATATTCGTAGTGAGTGGGTGGGCGGGGGAACTACTGATCCAGAGAAAAAGGATAAAATCTCTTCTTGTAGGACATTATTTCTTCTAACGCGTTATATAGTCAGAATCCACATTTTCTGGGGCTTTAATACCGAAAATTGGTATACGGTAAAACGTTTGTCTTTGAACAACGCTACCAGGTATACCGTAAGCAGAATTTTCACCAAGATTGGTATGCCCCCATCGATCTGGTTGATATCGCGGGGCCTTTAATTTATAACGGTTATTTTGATTTGGGGGTACTTTACGTGAAGCCTTACATTTTCAAAATTTTCTCAAAAATGTCTTCAAATGATTGTATGCATTTTTTCTCACATAGAACAAACACTGCTTATAAAAATTACATCTCATTATCGTTGAATTTACTGAAGTGTGGTACTTTGAAAAGATTGAAATTTTTTGGCGTCTTCCTATAACTACAATATTAAAGATAGAAACGTTTCCTTTAATAAAATCTGTTCTTCAGAATTGGATCTTGAAATAAAGCAATCTACAGTTTTTAAAAACCTAGTTAGATTTTGCGAAATTTGAGTCGAAATATAAGCAATTTCAAAAACAAAATTGTTTCCAATTTGTTCTTTAGTTGTTTTCTGGATTAGAGCAAAATACAGTTATAAAATGGCGGAGGTACCAATTGCAGTGAACCTTCCGTACTTTTGAAATTTCTAAAAACTTGAAAATCGAAAAACTACAGTACTAATGGTAGAGATTTTTACTTAATTTGTTCTTCAAAATTATAACTTTAAGTTCCTCCTGCATATCAAAAAAGAATATTAGTAGCTTCATATAAATTTTAGAAATTTTCTAAATTGCAAATTCAAATTTCGTGCGCTTTATTTCCAGTCTTTTACGAGATATAAGCTTTAGTAGCTTTTACGAGTATTAGCTTTAAATGAATTAGTTTTCGCGCCTAATACTTTACGATTTATATTGAGTTTTATAAGTGACTGTTGATATGGATAGAAATTGCGATATTATAATATTACCCCATACAAATGCGAGAAAGTAGTTTTACTATACGCTTATACTTATTTTATTCTAAAGTATAGGGAGACACAGTATTACATTACCGTATTACAAACAATACATCTTGTATTTTCTATCCTAAAACCTTTAATTTTTTTTCCAAAATTGGATAGTATTAATAATTATACTTATTTTACATAGAAAATGTAACATACGACAGGTTTAAGATCTATTAGTGCTATTCCAAAGATAGTTATGATAGCTGCTCGTGGAGGAAAGATAAATGTAATTTTACATCCGAAAATCGGGATGTATGCATTGTTTGTATGTTTGTACGAAATGATGACGGGTGTATGTGTTACAGAGGCCAATAGATAAGAATCTTTTGAGCTGAAACTTTGGAAATAAGTCAGGACTAAGATGTAGTTGTACTGTTCCCGAGATCATTAAGGTATTTTAATGTTTGTGATTGATTGATTTTTTTCGTGTTTCCAGCGCGTCAGCTGCTTTGGTCATTAGTCCCGTGAGTGTAGTGCATGTTTTTTTCTCGGGAGTTGGCGGTGATCTTCCCCCGCTGGATGACGAGATCCGGCGCCGACCTACCGTCGGCTAGTGGGGTTTCCCCCCTAACCAAGACTCTCCCACCAGCGGGGCACCGTCCCAGCCGGAACAAGTTCCAAGCTCCCGATCGGTCTCCCGGAATATGTGGTAGTGTTGTGCATGTTAGTGTAAGTGTGTGTTTAAGAGGAGAGGATAGGACAGGGAAGAGGAAGGAAAGATCTCGCGCGGTCCGTGGCCCGTTTGGTAGGGTACTGCTCCGGCATTCACCTGGTGTTGATCGGAGAAACCACGGAAAACTACCGATCAGAGCAGCCGGCTGCTAGAATTCTCCTCCAGGCAGCGGCTGAATTCGACCTAGCTGAAAAGCTAGTGTCGAAAATCCTGCCGCCGTCAGGACTCGAATCTAGGACCTCCCGGTCAGAGACGCTGCAGTGGCATCAGTTGATGCACTGAGCTACCGCTCCCAGTTTAATGCTTGTGATTACTGTACATGAAGACTTAATGTTATTTTGAAAATAATTTGGAAACGGTTGTAAATGTTTTCCTTAATTCTTTTAATAAAAGAAAGAACCCTGATAAAAATAAAATATTCCCGATTTTCATTAAAATCGCTGAAGTTTTGAAAATTGCAAAAGTTCAAATTTATTTTCTAATATTTCCTACACCTCCATTATTGAAGCCAGAGACTTCTTTCTCAGTGTATTAACACTACGAGTATGAAACAATTTGGTAGGCCGCACATTTCAAGTTCTAAATGAGTTTCTTCTTCTCATCATCAAGTAGTTAGGTTTTCGCCTGTTACACCTTCTTGGTTCCATATTTGTATCCACCTTGTCTTCGGCCGCCCAGAGTTTCTTCTTCCTATCTGGTTGTACGACAGGATTCGCCTGGGCAGCCTGTCTTTATCCATTCTCAAGGTTCGTTGATACCAGTAATTCATAGATTCTTCCATTCCATTGGATATGCTAAGTACTTTTCGGATATCAGTTATTTCTTTTCGTATCTATCAATGTATATCACGTACAAGAAAGCATAAATAACTACGTAGAATGGACTCCGAATTGGAGAGTTAGAATTTATCCATAGACTTTCTGTTAAATCTTTACTCTCCGCCGTCCCCAAAAAGGAAGAAAGAGTTCATAATCTTTAAATTGTTAAAGCAAGCGAAGTCTCCGAGCATTATACCATTCTGATTGATATTAGCTTCATTATAAATACTTATTATTCCTTCTACTCTGACATTCAGATCTCCTCCTACCAGTAAGTAGTTATTCTTATATAATCATCTGTGGTTTTCTGAAGAGAACTGTAGAGTTCCCCCGTTTCTAGTTTTCTTCCTTTCTCAGGTACATACACAAATGAAATGAATTCATCTTCTATCTATTCTGCAGCGTTCTTTTATCTTTATATATGAAATACACTTATATGAATGGATTCCATTGAAACATTTCTTATTCAGAATTTTAGCAACTCATGTGAATGCATACTCTGTTCTTTTTACTCCACTGTAAATTATTGTGTATTCCCCTATGTTAGGAGATCCTTTGCATTTATTTTTTGTATCCGAAATTGGTGCTAAATCCACATTCTTTTCTTTTAAGAAATTTACAAACTCTTCTTTCCTATTTAATGATCTAACAATCTAGCTGCAAATTTGTAAACTCTCCGCTGTTCCATAATCTTTTCCATTTTTTCGCTTGGTCGTTTTCATTCGAATAGTCCGTACATTATATCTTTGGAGGTTGAAAGTATGTTACTTTTCCCTGGTAGGGTTACTAACCCGTATACAGGTAAGACCGTTGATAGGGCTGCTATCTTGAAGTCCCCTGTCTGACTTTAGGAAAAGAAGAGAGGGCAAATTGAAAGAAGAGGAAAAAGAAGTCAGAAGATCCGTAGAATTTAGACAAAGGAGCCTGACAGAAATGAAAATATCCCTAGAAGAGACCTGATAGAAAGATGGTAGTAGTGTGGCATGAGTAAGTGAAACTAGTGCTACATTGGTATGTGGAATTTTTGGTTTTAACCAGGAGACACCACGAGAAGGCGGTTCACAAGAGAAACTCATTAATATTAACCCAGAAAAACATGACAGTCGCACCGATTTATTCTTCAAAGTTAAATATTTATCATGAACATTTTTTTATTTGTAGTTTTCTCGCAGTTTGGAGTGAGAAAGGGGAAATTAAAATAAACGCCCGTTGGAGTTTTAGGACAGTTTCAGAAACTTATCAAACCTTAGACTGGGCTTTCCAAAGATGAAATAGTTTATCTTGGCTGCATGTATAAAGGTGAAGTTGTGTATGCTCGTTGATGAGAAGTATGATGAACATTGATAACGCAAGAGAACGTAGCATTAATTATGTCGCCTCGAATCAAAATAATTGCTTTTCGACTTATTTTCAAAGAAAGTAGAGAGAATACAGTGAACCACCTCGTTTTTGACTTTTCAATTTTAACCAAATCCATCGAATATCATTCCTTTCTGTCTCTTCCTGAGTAAATAATTTTTTTTGTTGCTATTATAATATAACAGGAATAATGTATACCGATAACTACCAGCTATCTAGTGGTAAAGGATTCATTTCTTGTAAAACATGGAACCTGGTCGAGGAATTAAGTTTAATTTTTGGTTCCAGAACCCAACTACACACAAATTGGCGTTAAAAATTTTTAATCTCAGGATAGTATTGCTAATGTCAGTGAGACGTGACCAATGACATAAAAGTGTAAACTAAAATCGTACTACGGAGTTTACCGATACAATTTAACATCATGGACAAGTTTGTACGAATTATGCAGTATGGATAATGCTTCACATAGTACACTGAAGCTGAAATGTTGCAGAAGCACCGTACAGAACGGACACACAGCATCCCAGGCCTAATTTACCCATCGAGCTCTGAAATCAATACCAGCCAGGTACCATCACCTCCAGCCACTAACACCTCGCCTAGGTGCCTTGTCAAATGATTTGAGTAAACCTCGTTAATAAGAATTTGAAGTTGGTTTGGATAATGCATTTGAATAATACTTTTATTTTTTCTATAAGGGGAGAAACATTTCTCAGTAATAAAGTTTTCTTTGTAACACTACGCCACTATCTACCGTTTGTACAATACTTTCGGGGTCGACGTTCGGGGTCGTACTAGTAATAATGCAAGTAAGATTCAGTTTAATGAGCACTTTCTTTGTCGCGCATATCATCAATTGTTTTGATTTGTAGTTGGGGAGTGATTGAGTGTTGATTCCGGCGTGTCAACTATTAAAATTAAGTGCTATTTGTGCTAGATGGGTGTAGTGCTAGTTGTATCCTGAGAGGAGACGGCGATGCTGGAATGTAAGATCCAGTGCCGACCTACAAGTCAGCTAGCAGATTTTTTTCCCCCTCGGAGGTACTTCCCCAACGGCCATAGCCGGGTAAGGTCCTGTACTCTCAAGATGTATGGGGACAGGAGTGATGGTGATACGGTACTGTATGGACATTCGCCTGGTACTAATCGGAGAAACCACAGTAGTAGTGTAAGTGGAGAGGATAGGGTAAGTAAGAGGAAGGAAAGATCACGCGCGGTCCGTGGACCGTTTATTAGTATACTGCTCGGGCATTTGCCTGGTATTGATTGGAGAAGCCACAGAAAACTACTGATCACAGCAGTTGGCCGCTAGAAATTTTCCCCCAGACTGATTGTACCCGTAGTTGCTGCAGTCATTTATTCGCAACGCTCCTTTTTCGCTGCTTCGGAGTCAGGCTCCCCGGAGCGAATTCTCCACGTGACGGACACACGTGAGTGTGGCCACGTGCACATAAAACTTTTCGTTTGAATCGTGCGCATGCGCGGGAATTTTTCCAATCCCCGCCGCGCTCTCTTTTTCCGCGTGGGGCGGCGCGTTTTTATGAAAGCGTCTCGGTGCTCGACTTGCGCCAACTTGCATGGTAGGAACGGCAGTTTTTCTCTTACGTTGATTTTGGTGGCTCGGAAATACTAGTTGTAGACTTTTTACTTTCTCTTTACGGCGAAGAGAGAGTTATGTAAAGCTGGGCAAAAAACCGCGAATTTTTGGAAGAAGAACTATTACAGGGCCGTGGTGACGAAAAAGTGGAAAAGTTCAGTTGCTAAATTTAGAAAAAAAATCCTCTAACTCGTGATGTAGCCAGAATACATGTTTTGTGAGTTACTGATTGTGAAAAATCGAATGACGGCAAAACGTCTGTTCGTCCATTTATGAACAAGCTAGCGGCTAAACCGTTTAGGCGGTTTTATCCAGAATTTGTTTCCCAATCGATCTGGCTGATGTGGCTACCCCTTCAATTTGAAATTGATATTTTAATTTGGGGGATTTCTTTACTTGAAGCTCCTGGGATTTTTCAAAACGTTAAAAGAAATGGCTCCATATTTAATTATTTTTTGTGTTGGATAGTGTGAAGGGCGTTTAAGGGAATGGCGTAAATCTCTTGTTCGCAGAAAATCATGATTTTTTTGAAAATTGCAAAAGTTTAAAATTTTTTCGGTGTCTTCCTACAACTAAAAAACTAAAGATAGACATTTTCCCCGTATCTGTTCCTTAAAGATGGATTTTGAAATAAGGTCACGTAGAATGTGTCGATAATTTGAGTACTTTCGCATAATTTTGCGTGAAAATACGGGTGAAAAAGTACGTGCTGTTTTAACATCACTAGTTTCTCTTATGTAACGTATTTAGAAAAGAATTAGAATACCCCTGAAGTATGTTAATTATAAAAATATTCAAATAAAAAAATTGATATCATTTATTTTTTCAAAGAACAGTGGAAACTGTATGTGACGTATGGGAGAGAAACATATTTTGCCTCCGTTTTTTGAGCTCCAGAATTGATAGTGATTATTTATAATCGGTGACTAGCTTAGCGGCCCGTCTCTTACATTTTCTTAGTTAAAAAATGTTTGTGTTTCGCAAGTTAATAGTAAAAATAAATTTTAAAAATTTTACTGTTGCCTGGCGCATTCATTTTCTGGCGCACAAATTAACATGGGAAAATATCGATTACTTGTTTAATTTTTTATTTCAATGCAAAATTATGTTTAATTATTATCAACCTGATTAATAAAGCCGTAACAATTCATTGAAACGATCAAGAACACGTTTTTTAGAATTCCTCCAAAATATCCTAGAGGGAACTGTCTAAGAATTGCGCCAATCCATTTGACTTGTCGAGAGGAATCAAAGAAGCTACTGATCACTTCTATAAGTGGCGTAAGTCGTCCAAAAACGTTTTATTTACTTTTAGTATTTAATATTTGTTTAGTCTAAAAACAGTAAAAACTATGTGACGTATAGGGGAGATCATCTGCGCACGCTTTCTTGAGAGTCAGAATCCCTTCCGAACATTTCAACTATGCATAGTTGAAATGTGAAAAAGTTTTTAAATAAATTAATAATATAATAATAATAATGATAATTTAAAATAGATCAACAACAATTAAAAAAGTAATTTTCGTTCCCGATTTATATAAAACTTATTTGCAATGGTAAACGAACTGCAGATTTGATTTTTCTGTATTGCTAATGAAATAGAAACTCACCTTCTGCTCTACCACTACAAGCAAAAGGAAAGCTCAACAAAACGTGCGCATCGTGTAGCGAGTACATTTACGTCCAGAAGCAAATCAAGGGGCCATCTCAGCATTTATAAAGCATTGAAGGCTTTCACGGCCGGAGTCAATATTCATGTTTTCTTCCGGGCTGATGGGCCGTGGTCCAATTGGCTTTGAACTGCCAAACGTTTCGCCCACGACTGCGGCGGGCATATTCAGTGGCGAGGTCTCGGGCAAAATGTCCGGGACGGCGGCTGACTGGCGACTGTCGTGCATTTGTTCAATGGTTTAGGGCAACTGGACAAAACCCTGATCCAGGTGGGGGTCATTGACCCGGAAGCTGAAGTACATTACTTGTTACAGGTATATTAAGTCTTTTTTTTTTTAAATTATACAATACAAATGTACGCTGATTCATGATACTATATCGATGTTACTTAAAAATATGTCAGATATGTCAATAATGGCAAATGTCTTAGAATCTTGTAGACTGACCTGAAAAGAAGAATTAATTCCCTGCCAGGAGACTAAGATGCGTCGAATTACACAGCATTTGTCTCGATTGGTGGGCCGGAAGTGGTATGGCTAGGAGTGACGGACGAACGGGCGCAGGGACTACATAAGGATTAGTCAAATAATTGAGATGTAAAACTATAGAAATAAATATTTCGTTATTTGTTATGAATTGCATGGTATTTGTTGAAAAATATACTCACAAATTTACGATTGGGTCTCTGATGTAGACACTTTTTGAACTCTTGATATGGTGACAGAAAATATTTCACTCGAAATATTGTTCATGATACGGAAATGAATGATTACAGTTATTCTCATCTGAAAGATTCTCATGTTACCGTCATATGGAATTTCCTCCGAAAAAGAATTTCATATCAAGTAGTTAACAGGAATACCCTAAAATTTTCGTAATTGAAATTACTTTCTATACTTCCGTTAATGATTATTGTAAATTTGCCTTTGTGCATGGCCTTGATGGAAATTTTGCGGTTCGTAAAAGAAAGGATCACCCTCCTCCCCTTATTTTCCATGCCTCAAACTTGTACTATTCTAATTACAAATTAAATAATGAAAAAAAAATTATTCATCTTTTCTTCTCATTTCAAATCATTTGATTCGCTTTATTTTATAATCTCTGTATCTCTAGTTTCGTCTAATTTCTAATATGTTCTACTATCGGTTAGGTACTACCAAAACGCATAAACTAGCACACCCTGTTTCTGTAAACAATTTTCACGATATATTTTATCTGCTTATTAGATTTCATAGCAGATTTATTATGCGTTCAAGACAAATATTTTGAAATCAGTAGAAATTTAATTTTCAACGATTAAATACTATGATGAATGAACACTACAATAAATACTGTAAAGAATGAACAACAAAGAATAGAGAATCAGAAAATAGAGAATAACAAGAATTATAGGAATATATAAGAAACTACATTTACGCAAATGTGTAATTTGATTGCTAGCAAACCGCCTCCGCTGAATTATTTCCTTTTACTTTGCTTTACTGTCAACTTCATAGCTTAGCTTGGCACCTCCTGCAGATATTTTCATGTTAATTTTTATGTGATCGGCAAATTCATAATAAAAATAAATTTTCAACATTGTAACCACGGGCGTAGGGCATGAAAAATAATTTGATTGAATAACTTTATAAAGCATTTTCGAATTTCATTACCAAATTAGATTTAATTATCGCCTATCTGATGAATTCAGTCGTAACACCTCATGTTGTGTACGCAGTATACTAATTAATACCCTTTCACCATTGCGAGTGGCTTGAAATTCCCTTCAAAACCTTTTCTCGAATACTTTCAGTTTATTCTTGAAGGTTCCTGTGAAAATAGTGCTAAACTTCTTGAACAGAAGAATGAGCAATTATATCATCAGCAAATCAGGCAGGAGGTGCTTAGCTCACGGTCCAGTTTTAGGAAGTGTTAAAACCTGCCGGAAGAAAATCAGACGATGCCAGACAACATTCTTGGATTCTTTTCTTGATGATGACTTAGGTCCCCAGGAATTCCATCCCACTCATGAGTATGGTCTCCGACCCCTTTCGATGGTTGGTTGTCTGTGATTCCGGGCGCGTCAACTAAGGATGTCATTAGTCCCGTAAGTGTAGTGCATGTTTTACCTCGGGAGGTGGCGGTTATCTTCTCCGCTTGATGGCGAGATCCGGCGCCGACCTACAATCGGCTAGCGGGATTTCCCTCAGTCAAGTTATTTCTCACCACCGGGGTACCGCCCCAGCCCGGGACAAGCACTAAGCTTCCGACCGGTCTCCAGGCTTATGTGGTAGTGAAGTGCATGTAAGCGGGTGTAAGTAAGGGGTGAACATAGAACAAGGAAGAGGAAGGAAAGATCGCGCGCGGTCCGTTTGTTAGGGTACTGCTCCAGCATTCGCCGATCAGAGAAGCCGGTCTCTAGAATTCTCCTCCAGACAGCGACTGAACTCGACCTATCTGACAAGCTAGTAACGAAAATCTTGCTACTGCCGGGACTCGAACCTAGGACCTTCCGGTCAGAGGCACTGCAGTGACATCACTAAGCCACCTTTTTCGGTCGACCCCTTTCGAGGGTAGATTTCTCTGTTCATGATATACGATATGTCTCGCCTCAGGGCTGGGTTACAAAAGGAAAGAAAATAATAACGTTTTTTCCGTAATAGTATCACTTGTGACCTCAAACGAGTTCACAAGTGTCCTTCAAAGTGTGAAATATCGCATGAGAAACAAATTTGTAGTGAGGGATGGCAAAAACACATCGATGTTTTTAAAACATTGATATTTACGATATAATAAAATTGATTTTTTTTTTAAAAAAAAATTTTTTTTTACTTGATATTTTCATTCCTTATCATCACTATATCGTTTCATCTTCATAGTTACCGTACCGTTAACAACAATAGTTTTCGCTAATGACCTAAATGTTAATGCAACCTTAAATAACAAAAAAATCTACGCAAACAATTTGATATTAGAAAGAGAAATAAAGGTTTTAGGAGTGTTAAAACATTAGAGTTTTAGTGAGACTAGGGGTGCAACGGATAATGTATATGCATTAAATGTTATTATAAGAAGAGCTTTGAAAGGAAAGGGAAATGAATATCGGGTTTCATTAATCTTAAAGCAGCCTTTGCTAATGTGTATAGAACAAAGTTGTGGAAGATAATAAGTGATAAAATATTTTAACGAATAAAACAAATAACGCAGAGACCAGATGTAGAGTGAGAGAGGGGATGGATAATATTAGAGTTTTTTGAAACAATAAAGGGATGGATGCATCCTCGGCACTTCTCCGTTTAACATTTATGAAGCTGGATAACTTAAATAACTGAAAAGATCAAAGAGAAGGGTGTGATGATAGGAAGAAAGAAATTTGGACCCTCGCATATGCAGATGTTGCTATGGGTAAAAGTTTATAATAATGGAAATATAGAATAATGAAAAACAGAATGGGAGATTAAGGAAGAAATAAGAAAGAGTAGCCTGCTTATGAGAAGTTGGATTTTTAAGAAGCGGATCAGGAATAACTGCGTGAGAGGAATAAAAATATTGTCAATGGGGTTCGAAGGCAGGTAGAAAGTAGCCAGGAGAAATTCTTGTAATTGTTGTAGATAGTTGCATACACGTTCAAATAGTAAGAGTAGGAACAGAGTGGAAAATGAGAGAGAATGCGGGAAATAATGCTTTAAAAGAGAAGAATTCGTTAGAAAATGAAGAGGCAGAGGTATTATAAAGACCTATTGGAAAGAAGTGAAGAAGGGAGAGGAGAAAAAGATGTCTGTATGGGAATAAGAAAGAAAAAAGTACTGAAGAGAAAGAGGCTATGTGGAATAAGTAATAAACTTGACGTGGAAAGAAGTAGCAGAAGATGGAACCGTAATGCTAGAAAGGTGGACGGATTTGAAATGGCAGGAATACTACACAAACATAGACAATTTAAATCAAGGAGTTAGGCAGGAATGAGGTGGTATTGAAAGAAATGATAAATGGTAAGAAAGAGTAAATACAAGGATATATTTTATATGAGAAAGTATTTTGTTTTATGATTGATAAAGTTGTATTGACCTAAGTAAGTATGTTGATATGTGGAAGGAAGCCCAAATTTTCTATGTAACTGAAATAATGTATTGCGATAAATAAACAACTGATATTAATGTCGCGAAATACTATCACTAATCACTAACACTACTTTTATGGATTGTTTTTGAAGGAAAGAGAAGAAAGAGAAGTTACGGCCAATTGTAGTTATTATTTCACCGATCGAAAAGAAATTTAAATTAATGAGTAGTGTTGATGTGATTCGCTCACTTCCTTCTACTCTTTTCAACAATGACGGTATTTACTTATGTTTGCTTACTTTCACCCTTTGATTGTCACTCATTTGGACCAAATGATGGAGAACAAGCTCAAAAACACCACAGTAATAAAATATTTGTAGAAATTGCTATTATAAAACCCGATCTCACGCAATTAATGGGTTTTGTATACCTGCCGGCAATTGATGTTTCCGCTATATGAAGACATCAATCAGCAAGTATTATGGCGCTTGAACGTTCCAAAAATAGTTAGGTAAAACTCAACAATATCACCTTCTTTTTTTAATAAAAAATGTAACTTCAGTATCTGTGCCCTTTTTCTTTATCTCTACACTTACTAGGCCCGAGAGAGAAAACTGTAGCTTGGTGATAAAAATGGTTTTTGTTACACGACAGAGAATCACCTTTTTGCTATCAAGGTTAAAATGCTTTCCTTTATTAATAATTCAACTATGTATAGTAAAAAGGGGAGTAGGGTTTCTGAATCCCAAGAAAACATGCGCATGTTGTATTTTACTCTTCATACGTCACAATCTGTTCTGATAATAAGTAACTTAACAACAAGTACATTGTGTAGATATATATTATTTCTCACTTTTAAACGGAATTTTGTTATTAACTTTATAACGATAACAATTGATTGATTGCTTGTTAGTGATTCCAGGCTCATCAACTACTGAGGTCATTAGTCCCGTAAGTGTAGTGCGCGTTTTTTCGGGAGATGGCGGTGATCTTCCCGCACTGGACGGTGAGAACCGGGGCCGACCTTTCGTCGAATAGTGGGATTTTCCCCAACCAGCGGGGCGCCGCCAAGTATCTCTCACCAGCAAGGCGCCGCCTCAGCCGAGACAAGTTCTAAGTCCCCGACCGGTCTCCCGGCATGTGTACTAATGTAGTGCATGTTAGTGTAAGTATGTGTGTAAGGGTTGAGGATATAGCAAGGAAGAGGTAGGAAAGATAGCGGACGGTCCGTGGCCCGTTTGTTCGTGTACTCCTCCGGCACTCGCCCGGTGTTGATCGGAGAAACCGTGGAACACTACCAATCAGAGCAGCCGGCCTCTAGAATTCTCCTCCAGTCATCGACTGAATTCGACCTAGCTGAAAAGCTAGTGTGGAATTTCCTGCCACCGTCAGGACTCCAACCTAGGCCCTCCCGGTCCCGATCACACTGCAGTGAAATCAGTTGATGCACTGAGCCATCGCTCCCGATACTGTAACAAGAGGCATCTTCTTAGCTTTCAGTTGCTTGCCAAAGGTGGAGGTGTGCGGCAGTGTCCGCTGCCCCGCGGTGTCTGAGATTTCAAGTTATAAATTACCAATTTCAAATAGTGTGTTTTGGCTAGTGTACTGTGCTTTCGAGTACTTATAGTGTTTTAAGAAAAAAAGCCTCCATAAAGAACAAATAGTCAACATGGCTACCGAAAACAACCCTCAGCTAGGATCTAAATTCATAATGAATCCGTCGACTGCAACTCAAGCTGAACTATAAGTTCAGCTGCTTCTTGAACGTCAATATTACAGGAACAATTCCTCATCCTACATCAACGACTCATCCTGCCCCTCATCAGATGTGACGAGGTACAATGTTGTCAATGCCAATGTAAATCCTTGCTTTCCAAGTACATCCGCCAGTAACTAACGAATTCAGAGCTCAACGAAATAGCCAACCGTATTAACAACAGTAAATACGGCAATACTCACAAATAGCAAGATGTTATCAACAAGCGCAAGAGACTCAAATCAAATAACCTTGAAAGACAAGACCAGAACGAGAAATTAAAAACTAAGTTCTATTCCCACACATTGCAGATTCTCAAATCGCGAACTAATTAACGACGATGCATACACAGATGACAGAAAGAAATTCAACAACATTCAAGAGATGCAAAAGACGCCATCAATATTTCTCCTGGGGGTAATTGGCAAAGGTACAAGACAAATCTACAGAAAGCCGTGAAAATAATGAATACTGCTGCAAGCTGGTAGGTCAAGATAAATTTAAAATTTTACCAATAACTCCAGAATCTTATCAGTCACGAAATAAATTATTAAATAGAAAATTGTATTTCTAGTTTGATAGCAATCAGCTAAAAGAGAAAGGACTTTCAACGTAGTCTTAAAAAATTGGTATTCTACAATAAATATTGAAGAACTTAAAGAAGAAATTGAAAGAAAAGGATATGCTGTAAGAATCGTGTATAAATATAAACATTGAGTATGAACTCTACCTATATTCTTTATTGATCGGGAACCAAAAGATTATAATGAAGATATTTACAAACTACAATACATATCTTCAAAATATCAAAATAATGTTTGAAGCTTCGAGAGTGAAGAGAGGACTTGTGAAATGCCACCGTTGCCAAAGCATAGTGGTTCTTAAAGGGTGTGCTGCGAAAATAATGTGACAAAGAAAATATAAACACATTGAGCTTTAAGGCTTTTAAAATAAAGCATCATAAGAAGAAGAATTAAACTAATGGTAATACAATAGCATATATAATCTCGCATTGTTTGTAACTTGAACCTGCAAAGGTGTTTTAAATCAGCAATTTTTTTCACGCTGAAATTTGCACTGCAATTCTTAGATTTATCACGCCATTCACATTACCCCCACTAAACTCAACCATTCTGACGGTTTAAAAGCAAAGTTGAACATTAGAATTAGCGATGTTCTTAATTTCAGAGATTTTCACTGACATTATTTCAAGATATTTTCAACAAGATTGCAATAAGAACTGGTGATACTACAGAATAGCAAAGACTTTCTCGTAATAAAGATAGTTACCTAATCTCTTTAGTCTGTGCTAGTTTTTTGGTTTCTCTCCATCCTCAGCTGATATTTAACTGCGCCTAAAATATTTTTCCCACCTTTCCTCAATTTTTCATTTATAATAGTGAAATGAAATGAGATGTCACGAATATCATAGAAAAATGAAACCTATTTTTTATGTACATTTTCTTTGAAATAGTTGGTGTAGTTTTTGAAGAAAGTGCATTTAAGCTTTTCTGAAAATAAGCATATTTGAGTTAAATTAATAAATAAAGTTTTAAGTTTTCGAGGAACTTCACGAGAAATAATTTAAATCACTGGTACACACTAATGCAGTAATGTGATAAAAACGCCCATAATGTAAATACTATTAACTATGCGAGAGACAAAAAATATTGCAATTGTGTATTTTCTGAAAAACCAACAAAAGAATATGGCAAAATGATCTTTATGTCACGCTGAGTAGTGCATTTATTACTAAATAAATTTGGAGCGGTTTTTGAGAAATTCTTGTTTTTAATATTTTTCAATATTGCTCATATTTCACTCAAAATTGTGTGAAAACTACTAATATATTCAAAAATACTTACAGGAAGTTTCTCAAAGAACTGATTGAGAAGAACAAAATTCATTAAAAATATTCTTCAATATTGTACAGTAAACCCTCGTTTGTTAGAACTCGCTTAACACGTATTTCGCCGTAACACTAAAAAAATTAGGTACCGGCAAGGGAGTACGGTAATACGGATATTTATAATACTCGGTTAACAGGAATTTTTATTACATGAGCTCCGATTATTTCGGTACCGTGGAATTCATGTTAATGAAGATTTACGGTAGTTGTAGGGAAGACAAAAAAATTCAATCTTTGGCAATTTTCCAAAATTCAGAGGAAATCTTAAAAATTGTACCTATGCCATATTTATAAGTGAATTTCTCTGTATTGTTACAGAAATTCAAAGGAAAAAACTTGGAGTCGTTTTTGAGAAAATTATAAAAATGTCCCCATGACTTTGTGCGTAGTACCCCCAAAATATATTTTTTCTTTCAATATCGCAGATATTCAAGTCAATTCAGGTTGATCGGGTGTATGAATTTTCGCAAAATTACGAACTAACAGTTTAGGTGCTATTGTTGTTCACAGACGACTGACGTATTGAAGAAAAACGCATTTTTTTCTTATAAGGAGACCCCTTAACATGTATTTGCGTTGAAATACTGAAATCGATTTTCCTAACCGCATTACATAACTTTCTCTACGCTACGTATATTATTCCTCAAATAGTACGTACACTAGAAATTAAAAAAATCCATCTCCAATATATTAGAAAGTTACAATAGTTGCCGAGGAAATGTAAATTTCTTCAATTTTCGAAAATAGTTTAATGAAAATGGAACCTGCGCTATTTTTGTAAATGTATTTTGCTATATTGGAGAAAACTAGGTGACAATTTTGATAAAAATATTGTTTTTTAAACATTGCGTGCATTTCACACAAAAATTACAAGAAAACTAATCATATTTTCGAAAAAATGTACATATCCTTACAAAAAAGTTTAACTTTGAAGAGCAGATTATTATGAAGAAAAATCTCTATCTTGGATATTGTAGTATCATAATGCCAGAAAGTTTTGAAATTTACCATTTTTGACCATTGAGACAGTTCAACGAAAATGAGATCTGCAACATTTCTTTAAGCGTACTTTAGTTAAAAACCAAACATTTGGAACTATTTTTGAGAAAAAATTGAAAACTTGAGGCTTCAAGTAATGTATTTCCCAAAATAATCAAAGTATCCGTTTCAATTTCTAATAGACGTTTTGACGTAAACCAATTTTTTTGGATCCACGACCCAGAAAATGTGGAATCATGAATACGCAAATTGTTAGACGAAATAAATTTAGACGTATAGGTACCAGATTTATCTACTTTTTCTACATCTGGTACTCCCAATACGAGTTTTTCTGTAAAAAAACGCGCAGTAGCTTTAGAATGTTTTATCTTTTCTACGTAAGTACATTGAAGGCTAGAGAGTAAAATGTTATATGAACAGGGAAATGTGGCCTTATTTACTTTTGGAGAATAATTCAGAATGGCAAGAAATTGAATACAAAAGTTCATCCGTAATTTTTTGATCACAGACGAAAGTCGCTCTTTATTACCTCTGCATACTACGTATGTAGAGAGAGAAAAAGTATTGGAATCACCTCAACAAAATGAATTGAAAGACTCAGTAGAACAAGGGACTGTCACACCTTTTTTTTTAAACCGAGTTATTTAGCATTACGCAAAACTTCAAATATTATTCTCTTAGTGTAATATGTTAATTAAATCCAGTATGAATTTGTATACATGCGTAACGTGTTTAAATGTTTAAAACTGAGTTATTAGGTAAATTCTCTACCCATACGTCAGAATTAAGCCGTGTTTAGAACGAGTGTTTAGGTTGGTGGAGGTGGAGAGGAGATACATGTAATATTGTACCCGAAAATCTTGATGTCTTTATAGATGTGTGTCATGCACAACTCAGATTAGAAGATTTTGAGTTGAAACTTGGTAAAAATGAAGATCAGAAGATCTAGTTGTGCTACTTCATCAAAACCTGTGAAATTTTGAAATTTGCAAAGTTAAAGTTTATTTTCGAATGTGACCTAATTCTCCAAGTTGATGTCAAGATTTCTTTCTCAGTGTAATTTATTCCTCAATTGTAGACCTTTAATTACAATAATGCTGTTTTTTACAGTAGTATTTGTTGAACTATTGCCACTAGAGTAGGAAAGTTTTGGTCTGCGCCACTTTCCCACTTGTTTTTATGGAAATGCTGAAACTTTTTTTTTTGTTATTTAAGGTCACATCAACATCTAGGTCATTAGTGACCACTGTTGGAGTTAACGTTATGGTAACTATGAAGATGAAACGATATGGGGATGATAATGGGTGAAATGACGAACACAAATACAACCATGCCCGAGGCGGGACTCGAACCCGCGACCCTTCGGTCGAGATTGCTACGACACCACTGCCGTATGGATCTCGGTCATCGGATCGGCACAGAAACTTTTTGTTCGCATAGAAATGTCATTAAGTACTGTAGTGGTATACACTGTAGCTTCCAAGCATTTGAAATCATAACGTAGACAGATTTGCTCCTACAACTTGGATGTTCTGCAATGTGCATTCATTTGGTTGTGCCACGCGCCAAGAATGTTGAAGAAACACAGAGTTAGCCTAACGCGCGCAGCCAGTCATTTCACTGCTCTCACACCATACCTTTGCGGCATTTTGCTTGGCACCTGCTTCTGTAGATTCGCGCCCAATCGTGTTATCGCAGCTTGGAACCTGTTTTTGAAGGCAGAAACCTGTCTAGGAGGCGCTAATGCCTAGATACCTCCCGGGACTGTCAGTCAAGGACCACAAGCAATTAAGCCGCGCTCAGATAATCAACGTATAATAACACGCTGCTCTCCCGCGCGGGGTGCGGCACAGTTCGGAGTAGGCCCCTTCGCTCTCAGAATTGGATTTCCATTTCCTTCGCAGGGGAACCTTGAAAAACTTTAAATCTATTAACCCAAATCCCCCGCACCTAAAATATCACAGGATACTTTTATTCTATATATCTCAAATGTCTTATATTGCGAATTTATTTCCTCAATGGACGTACGGATCTTAGACGAAACACGCTTATGACCGGTATTCATGGCTTGCATCGGGTCGAATCTTCTAAAACCAACTATATGCTGCTGTAGCTTCATGGTAAAGGCAGAGGCGGTTGTAAAGCAAATGGTCGTTGGTCCGCACCGAGTTGTTGGAACATAGGCAGCTGTCTGTAACGTTTGCTCCTTCTTCTCGAACCTAGAGATGCTACCACAGCATGTACTTTCTCGCATTATTGGGAATTGTTACCTAATATTATTATTTTGCAATTTCTGTCTTACTAGCTGTTCAACCGTCACTTGAAAAAGTTCAAACGAAATGACTACTATGCGTATCTGCAATTATTTTGATAGCAGGAACAATAGTCATTTCTGACTTTTATAAAAGGAACAAACATAAATAAATAAATAAATAAAAAAATGTGGGTAAATATCAACTGTTGCATTATTTGTAGCACATTATAAGGTACTTACGGATAATTTCATGCAAACTTGCCTAGATTTCATCGACGTGTGCTTCCAATTTTTAAATACCATAATCAACAATCAAACCAACATCCGGAACTGAAAGATACCCAATATATCGCATTATGACAGCATAAAAATATGGATACTAATTTATGGTTTTTAAGTTAATGATACTAATTAATCGTCATTTAAGATTATACTCTTGCATTTTGAGAATTTTTTGAAAATATTGGGACTTCACGTAAAATAGACCCAAACCTTAAAATATGTCGTAAATTTAAGTGGCAATTCAATCAATAAGTAGTCAGATCAATCGGGAATATCAGCTTTGGTGAAGACTCCGTTTACGGTTTCGCCGCTAGCGTTGTTCACAGACAGACAGATAGACTGGTAGACAGGCAAACGGGTGGACAGACGTTTTGACGTAATACAATTTTTCAGTGTCAAGTACCTACCAAACGTGGATTCAGACTACATATGTTAGATAAAGTAATTTATTATATGTACGAACAAAATTTAATAACTTTTTTCTTTACCGGTGCGCGGCAATAAGAATTTTTCAGTTGAAAAATAGCTGTTTTTTCTCTGCAGAATTACAATACTTCGTCCTCAATCAGAAGACCCTAGGTGCAGGACTCACTGACGTTGAAATGCCTATTTTTCGCAAATTGCAAAATGGGACTAGTAGTGAAAGTAGTTTTTGGCGTTTTCCTTCATCTACAATATTGGAGATTGAGATTTTCTTCTGGATGAAATGTGTTCATCAAAAATTGATCTCGAAATTAGGTCATATTCAATTTTTCGAAAATATGAGTAGTTTTGGCGTAATTTTGCGTGAAACAGAATAGTATTATACTTTTAAATTTTTTGCCATTTTCGAAAACAGATTTCATCGGAAATGAGATCGTGCACTTTTAAAACGTAGTTTACTCTATTCGAGAAGAAAATTAAAGAACAAATTTGGAGTGATTTTTGAAAAAAATTCTCCATCCACAAAAACTTTGGTATTTGTTTTAAATTTAGAATGCCTCGAGTTCGCCCACATCGACGGAGGAAAATCAATTTTGCTCTCCCTTTGTTCATTTTGCATTCCATATAAACATTTCATAATCATTTTGCCATACACGAAATGTATAAGGGTAGTCCGAAACTTTTTGAAATTCCAACGTTCTTCTTTCACTTCTAGTCCCATTACTATTACTCTTAAAACTGTGTTTTATTGCAGGTATCTACAATTTTTACATTGCCTTGAACATTTTTTTGTGCTTGATGGAAGTCACGTGTTCTTACTTATGTCTAGGGTAGACAGGTGCAAGTGTGAGAATTTTCTAATTTGTAATGTGCAAAAACACACCTGGAATGTCAAATTTAATTTATGATCTTTTTATTCTTTAAAATCACATTTTCATTGTAATGCACAATTCAAATTTATGACATTGGGAATAATTTCGTTGCACTTGTTCAAGGTTTTTACAAGCACGGTATACTAGTGTGTATTAGATATTAATTATTTCCGCAGGTATGTTTATGTTTAAATTATAATATAATAACACTTAAAATTATTTTGAAATAATAATAATAATAATAATAATAATAATAATAATAATAATAATAATAAATGAAAAAAATTATGTCCAAGAACTATTAGTCATATTTTATTACAAAAATGCATGTATGCTGATACATACATAGCTGATACACATTGCGCCCACTGCTTCTTTAATATCATCAACTTTACTAATCATTTATGTAGCTTTAGATTACATTCCCGTAGCAAAGTCCGTATTTCAAAGCAGTTTCATTATCTGGATTTAATAACAATGTGGATATCATTTCTCGTGATCGTTAATTCAGCCGAGAACATGGCCAGTGGGAATCAGGCAATTCAGCGTAATACACTGATTTAAAAGACCATTGTATCAAAAAAGTTAAAATGTTAGAATCCGCATATAAACATTTGTATCTACGTTTCTATATTTTGATGAAAATGTTTCCAAAATAATTTATGAAGCGTAATCAAAGATATTAACCCATTAGAGCCATTATTCTAAAAATGGAAAGTCAATTTTAAGATTTTTTTAGTCTCAAGTATTTTATTACAAATTTTATTTCTCCAATAAACAGAGACTTCCTAAATGATACATAAAAATAAGTTTTTCGTTATTGCTAGATGTCGATTTAGCCGTGATCGCTAAAGTAATGTTTGCTGATCAGGGTCAATTCATGACTTGCGTGTCATGAGACTTATATTAGCCTTGGCGGCCGGACTGTGTCTTCGAACTAAATTGCGGTCACGCATCTATATCAGCGCTGAATATCATTATACTCTTAGAATTGTCAAGCTTAGTACAACTTGAGCGAAATAGCAATGAGCTTCAATAATATGCATGATTCAACAAATTGTCTTAATGTGTAATTTATTTTTTAAAATGCCAGCATTTAAATAATATTCTACAATCAATAAAACTTATAACATAATTAATTCGTACAAACGTTTAAAAATATTTAATAATATAACTTTTCAGTGTAACTCAAGATTTTCTTTTTGTCTTTGAATTTCCTACAAAATTTAAGTTTTATAATGGAAATTAATTTAATTACATCTCTGTGCGTTTCCTTCGGGGTTTTAAGTTTCCCATTACATGTGATACAATACAATATTCTTTCTATATACACATTCATCTTAAGATATATTCATATGTTTATTTTTAAAAAGATTAGCAAATCTTCTTTAGAAGCTCACCAGTCGTCTTTTGATTTTAGATGTTCGAGAAGACCGGTTAGATGATTGAGATGAAAAACATAAAATAATTGTAGGCACCATCTGAAACAACAAAATTCTATCATCAGAGGAATTACACAATACTATTTTATAAAAAATGTAAGATTTTTAGATATCGCAATGTCCCATACGCAACTTGTTAAATTTTACCACCATGAATAGTTGTGCTGAAACTGTCATCAAGTAACACAACAAAATCAAGTAGTATTGCATATTCAAGTCCGTCACCTATTCTGATACTAATTTGCGACTAGAAACCTACTCATTACCAACATTACTGATTTAGAAAGTTTTCAAATAACTGGCTCTAATGAAGTGACAAGCGACGATAGGAGCGATATTTCTTATTTTCCACGAGTGCAATTTATATCCCTTTACCCACATATTACGGTGAATATTTTTTCGTTTCTATTTAAGAATACTTTAAATTTTGAAAAGTTAAAGCACATCTTTACCATTGGCCTACAGTTTATGACGTCTTATTGCATCTGAAAAAGGCCTATTTTAGTGCGCCATGCACTGTGAATGTATGATCACTATAGTGACTTACAGGATAAAGAAATGTATGAAATTTAAGACAAATGAACTTATTCCGGATGAAATATAAGAAGATTACAAAGCTATTCAAAAATTACATCCCAGGAAACGTTAAACAGGTATGAGAGAGAATACAACATGTATAAACATTGGAAAGTAAAAAAATCACTTCCGTCGCAGTTTTGCTGGCGTACATTTTAGAACAGGTAAACACAACTGATGTTTACGTTTTTGTTACACTCTCTTGCCTTACAAATACCTCGTAAGAAGGAAAGTTATGTAATCGTGCGCCAGAAAACGGCGTTTTTTACATTTGTAATGCTAAGACCAAATATGTTTTTGTAAAACATTTAATTTATTCATGCTAAATATTTTGTTCCATTGGTCAGCTAGCTTAACGTATACCCTACCAAGTTATGTATATTCATTCATTGTTTACATGTAGTTGATGTAAGTTGTACGTAATCTGTAATGTACATTTTTATTCATGTTTCATAACGACTGGAAATACTTGGCCACGTCTTTGTTTGGTGTCGTAATTAAACGATTTTGATTCTTTTCTGAATTCTGATTGGTAGTTGTGAAGTTTTAATTGCACGGTGGAATTTCAATTCACATATTAACGTGAGATAATCAACATTTTTCATGAATTAATGAGCATACTTAGTTAACTACACGAAAAAAATGTTAATGTCATATTTAATGATTTACTGAATGATTTCTGCCAGGTTAACAAAGAAATGTGCAGAGTGAAGAACGTGAAACGTCTTGAGAGAGCTGCTGAGAGTGTTGTGAACTCTAGGGTATCGCATTGATGTAAACAAATACATAATTTACATTTTGCACAAACCTTTCACTCTACACATTTTCATTACACCTTTCAGATAGTAAGGAACTAGTGTAATAGTACCGTATTAGTAGGTGCAAAATACGGTTAATAGGTAGAATGATTGTAAAGATATAAACTATGGCATAACAATATGTTTTCCCAAACGACCCACCCGTTGGACCGATTTGAAAGAATTTTCACTTCCAAAGGCGAACACTAGAATGCGTTTAGCTTATTTATTCAGGAATGCTTTGGGTTTATGATGATTAATTTGTGAGACACTTCGTTAGGTCTCTCGACTCTCGAAATTTCCTTATACAACATACTTGTACTTGGTGCACTTATTCTTATTCCTTTGTTTATTCAGATTAACCAAATCCAGCATGATCAAATCTTCGGGATTGCATTTTTAGTCGAGCATTTTGCATTTCCCTAG
The DNA here is from genome assembly GCA_964035755.1 of Teleogryllus oceanicus. NCBI lineage: Eukaryota > Metazoa > Arthropoda > Insecta > Orthoptera > Gryllidae > Teleogryllus > Teleogryllus oceanicus. The sequence continues at coordinate 49,264,029 of CAXIVR010000003.1, read as the reverse complement.
CGAAACATAATGATTAGCTCAAAGCTCATGTACTTTACCTGCACAGCTCTTGCACTTTTATTGCCTATTGACAAATGTTCCTATTGTGATTATCCGTGAACTCTAGTACTTGGCATTCGAATCTTCGAAGATCAATAATCAGGAGTGCACGATTTTCTGAGCTTGAGCAGTGACGAATTTAGATTTTAAAAATTGTTATTTAAACTAGTGCTACAAAAGCACGTACTTTCTCGTATTACTTGAAAGTTTACACATAATTTGAAGTAACACAAATAGTTGAACCGGCAAAAGTGATTCCAATCCCAAATATATTTTCCCAAACTGGACTGTTCCATTATCAGAGCTCTTATCGCCGTTACACTACCAGCGCTGGTTAGAAATATAAACGTTGAATAGGAAAGTTGAACATTTGAAATTTACAAAATTACTGAGGTTTAAAGAACTTAGAGAAATTCGTTTCATTAAGCAAGCTTATAATTTAAAGAAAAAATGAGAGCCGTAGTTACAAAAAATTATTGTAATAATTAGAATTATTATAATGATAGGAAATAGAATTCGGTTCATTAGAGAATATTACTATTGCATCTTTAGTTCTTTGTCACGGAAACTGCCTGCCCTAAAATGTGGACGACCTATTGTTCGTATTTGAGGAGTAATCCTCTCGTAATATTAATCTGAAAGGAGAAAGTTCATTAAACCTAGTTTTTAATGAAATCTTACAAATTTGGTAATTAACGTGCATCACTTACCTGTGATTCTATTTCCCAACATTTTATTGTAAGATAATATAAAAAATTAAATTTTCTTTTCCCAAGTTGTTTAGCATGCTATAATTTCTAATAGTTTCAGTATTAAAACAGACGTCTTGCTATAAAAATTCGCAATTTTAATAATAATTTAATAATAATAATAACAACAACAACTCCGGCAATGCCGGTCCCAAGCCCGGGGCCTCATCTCACAAGTGATGAGGAAGGAGGAGGGGGAGGTGTAACACCTCGTAAAAAACCTTGGTCCATCTGGCTCCGGATGGTAGCACCCTGTGAGGACCCCTGCCTAGGGTGACAGGTGAAACCCGGTCAATGGTCTCAAAGGCGTAAGAGGAATCTTAGCTCCCCACGGCAGAGCGGAAGAACCAAATGGAGAAAACCATGAACAAATAATCATTTCGGATTAACAATCCGATCTTATCTTGGAATTAACTTCCTCCCATGTACAATGTACAATTTCAATTACAGAATGGAAACTTCGCCAATAGTAAGCACTACCCCAGGTGGTAGCTCGGAAGAGGAATCCACCATTGCAGTATGCAATGCATCGAGACCTAGGGTTCTGGGGAGTCCCAACATCTGCAGTGAGGACGAGTCGGAGCGTCCTTGGAATCCTTCCAAACTCAAGTTTAAAAGTAAATTCTTCGCAGGCACCTTGAATGTAAACTTATTACTAAACACTGGTAAACAGAAAAAACTTGAAATTCTCTTAGAGAAGCATGAAATACAAATTTTAGCAGTGCAAGAAACTCGGTTCTTGGACAAAAATTTTACAGAAACCAAACACATAATTTTTAAACGTAAACCAGCAATAAAAATTATGAAAGGCGTGCCAATACTTGGTACTACCTTCTATATTCATAAAAAACTTAATAGATAATGTTACAGAATTTAAATCCAGTTCAGAAAGAATTTCTATTTTAACATTAAATGCAAAAACAAACACTATACATTTGTTAATTGCCATGCCCCAATTAATGATGACAATAACAAAAATCCGAGTAAAAAAGAAGCGTTCTGGGAGCTTCTGGAAGACGAATTATCAAAAATCCCAAAATCAAATGTTGTGATAGTACTGGGGGATTTTAACGCACAAGTAGGTAAGGAAAAAGCTTTTCGAAAAACAGTAGGAGAATAGCCCATAAAAGAACAAATAAAAATGGGTCAAGTTTAATTAATCTTTGTAAAACTTTTCATCTGAAATTAATGTCAACATTCTTCAAGAAATTACTGAGAGAAGCAAAAACATGGATATCTCCCAATCCAATGCTAGGGGAGTTCCAATTAGATCACGTGGCTATTTCTCAAAGAAATATTAAAGAAATCATGAATGTAAAAGTAACAAGAAACAGGGAAGTTGACTCTGATCATTACCTTACAAAAATTAAGCTGATATTTCTCCCCCGCGAAAAACAAAAGCACCAGCGAAAATTGATTAAGTATAACACAGATGTACTCAACATCACAAAAGAAGCAATAAAGAATTTTCAAGAAGAAATTAAATTAGCTAATTCAGAAAGTGGGAAGAATTATCCACAGAAATCAACAGGGCAGCAAAGAGCATATTTGGGGCAACAAAAATGAAAAAATCTGGTGGAATGAGACTTGTGAAGAAGCAGTTGCAGAAAGAATGAAACAATGGAAAAAATGGAAATGCTCTGGAAGGACTGAACACCTTGATCAATTTAAATTGCAAAGGAAGAAGACAGCAAGGATAATCAAGGGTTCTGAACGATCTTTCGAAAAGTCAAACTTCTTGACATAGAAAACAATTTTGTTAAAAATAAGTCTCGAAATTTCTATCAGACGTTTAAAAACCACTTAAAGGGCTACCAAGCGCCAAGTATTTGTTTCAGAGATGAAAATTGTAAAAGAGGTCTAAGTAATACCCAGAATTGTGAAATACTGAGAAAGTACTTTGAACAACTCTTGAACTGTGACGAACCGAACTGTAAGCTCTAATTTCCAAACCTTCATGAAAACTCAGAAGCAGATCCACCACCTACAGCTGAAGAAATTAAAAAAGCAATAACTATCCTAAAAACAACAAAGCTAGTGGAGAAGACTCTATTACAGCGGAACTCTTAAAATGGGCTCAACCAAAAATTATGGCTAACCTTCAGTTCATGTTTGAGGAAATCTGGGAGACTGAAAAGATTCCAGAAGACTGGAAAGTGGCTCTTATCCATTCTTTATATAAGAAAGGTGACAAGCAAGATGTAAATAATTACAGAGGTATATCTCTGTTGCCAGTAGGTCACAAAATATTTTCAACAATAGTACTAAACAAGGTGGAAGCAACGCTTGATAACCGTTTGGGAGAATATCAGAGTGGATTTAGAAAGGGCAGATCGTGCTAAGAACAGATTTTCAACCTAAATTCCATAATCCGGCACAGGCTTACAAACTCTAAAAACATAGTTGTAACATTTATAGATTTTAAAAAGACCTTTAATTCAATTGACCGGGAAACATTAGACAAAGTAATCCGAGAATTTGGCAATAAATCTAAGCTAGCAAGCCTTATTCATGAAACGCTCACAGATACCAAGTCGAAAGTTAAGTTTCGGGGTGAAATATCTAAGCCATTCCAAATAAAAACAGGTGTAAGACAAGGTGATGGTTTGTCTCCACTCCTCTTCAACTGTGTCCTGGAGAAAGTAGTAAGAGAATGGAAACAAAAATTAAAAGAACATAAGATATCGTCAATAAGACTGGGAGCAAGAACAAAGGAATTGAAATTTATTGCCTAGCATTTGCAGATGACTTTGACATTCTTTCCGAAAATGTAAGACATGCAGAAATACAAATAAATCTTCTAGAAGAAATAGCCAACAATGTAGGTTTACGAATTTCAGTAGAAAAAACAAAATGTATGACAACTATAAAAAAATGCCCCTGGAATTCTAGCAACAGTTATTGGACAGGTAAAGAGAGTAAATAAATTAAATATTTGGGAGAAATAATTCAAGAAAGTGGACTAGAAAAATTTGCTGTAGAAGAAAGGGTACACAAAATGGGGAGAGTATATGGCATAACCAGAAACATTTACAACAAAAAGTCTCTATCTAAAAACTTGAAAATACATCTCTACAAAACAGTAGTAAAACCAGAATGTCTTTATGCAAGTGAATGCTTAGTACTGAACTACAAATTGCATAAAGTTGAAGTCCTAGAAAGACGAATTCCAAAATTTCGGCCGAGAGAAACATGAGGTATGGAAATTAAGAAGTAATGAAGTAATTTATCGTACAAACCGAAACATTACGGAAGAGGCGACTGCTATTTTTTGGACATTTATATAGAATGGACGACAACAGATTAACTAAGCAGATTTGTAACTGCCTTTGGAACAAGAAGTCGACAATAGTCTGGATTAAAGAAGTTAGGAAATATTTAGAAAGAAACAATATAAGTGAATGAGAAGCAGCAGAAAGAGAGATTTTTAAGAAAAAAGTGTTAGAAATGGAAAGATTCGAGGACAGGAAGGAAAAGAAGACAGGATTAAAATGGTCCGAGGAGAGAAAAGTGATACACAGCGAGAAGATGAAAGAGTACTGGAGGAAGAAGAAAGAAGGACAAAGGAAGAAGCAATGAAATTGGTGCGTGGTCTCTAGATGACCCAAACGAAAGAATAATAATAATAATAATAATAATAATAATAATAATAATACTCCAGTATGAAACAAAGAATATGCACAATATAGAATTACTGCATAACTTTGTGTTCATTGGTGCTGTCACTGTACTTAAAACGAATGGCCAAAAGCCAATTTTAATGAGTGATAAAAAGCAAGTTCAGTCTGTGCAGCCTCCTTGGGAACGGCGACTTCAACGCCAAATTGAAACATGGCGTAAGAGCATTGGTAGACTTTCTCAAACACTCAAAGACAATTGTAGTGCCAAGATTAAAAGAGAAGTAGAAAAAATTATGTTCAAATATAAAAATGTAGGAAACCAGACAATCATCACGGTACTTGATCAACTCAAACAAACTCTTTCTATTAAAAGTAACAGGCTAAGAAGATACCGCGAAAGCAACCTTCCCAAGAAACAAAATAAACTCTTCCAAACAAATGAAAAACAGATTTACCGCTCTATCCAGATGGATAGTGCTGAAGGACCGAAAGTGACCAAGGTGAAATGCCAGACGCGGAAGAAGTGAATAGGTATTGGGGAGACATATGGACACAAAGTAAGCACCATAATTTCAATGCTGAATGAATCCAAACTGTTAAAGATGAGTGCGAAGACATACCCATGATGAATGACCATAGTATAGACATTGAAGATGTTAAAAGAGCTGTAAAGAAAAATTTCAATTGGAAGGGAACCGGGATAGATAATATACATAATTTCTGGTATAAGAACTTTCCTAGCATTCACGAAACAATGGCAGGGTTATTCACAAAATCCCTGAATAATCAAGAAACCCTACCATCATTTTTAACTTATGGATTAACTTATCTTATCCCAAAATCCAAAATACCCAGCTCTGCTCCCGCGAAATATAGGCCTATTACATGCTTACCAACTTTATACAAACTACTAACTTCCATAATAACAGATAAGATCTATCAGCACCGTGAAGACAATAACATCCTGGCTGAAGAGCAAAAGGGCTGCAAGAGGGGGTCACAAGGCTGCAAGCTCATCATAGATGCGGCAGCCTCTGGACATGTGAAGAAAATAGGAGGGACGTTATATACAGCTTATATTGATTATCAAAAAGCCTTCGACAGATTACCTCACTCCTGGCTAATTGATGTGCTTGATATGGGCAAAATAAACCCATTGGTTGTATCGTTTCTAAAGCACAGATGCAAAGGTGGACCACCAGATTGCACATTTGCTCGCAAAATAATCATGTCAATGCAGGAGACATACATACTTGTATTAAACAAGGAATCTTCCAAGGAGACTCTCTTAGCGCTCTGTGGTTCTGCTTTGCTATGAATACCCTATCGACTTTGTTAAATAAAGATCAAATGGGCTACAAAATCAACAGCAAAATCGATCATGTACGCTTATCCCACCTGCTTTACATGGACGACTTATAATTATTCAGCACCACAAGAGAAAAGCTTAATCATTTGCTTGACACTACTGCAAAATTGAGCAATTATATTGGAATGCATTTTGGCGTTGATAAATGTAAACTAAATACACTGCGGAAAGGAAAGTGGCAACATCAGATGGATTACACCCTTGGAGAAGGAAATGTTAAACACGAACGAAATCGTGCCATAAATCCTGAGAAATATTACAAATATTTTGGATATTTACAAAGATCTAATGTTGACCAAAACATTACAAAATCTAACGTTACCCAGAAATTTAATACTCGTCTGAGTAAAATTCTGAAAACTAAACTCAGTGTTGGCAGGAAAATTAGGGCTATAAATACCTATGTAATTCCAGTACTGACCTACAGCATTGCTATTGTCAGATGGACACAAACCGAACTAGATGCATTTAATACAAACTGCAGAGTACTTTGCACCAGATTTAGATGTCAGCACCGTAAAAGCGCAGTTGAGAGATTCCACCTACCTAGGTCTTTGGGAGGAAGAGGTGTCATATATATTGTGAATCTCCATCACCAACAACTGGAGAGATTGCGTCAGTACTTCCACGAAAAAGCTATTGGAAGCAAGAAACATTGGATTGTAACATACATTGAGCGGAAAATTACATCATTGAATTTGTCTGATGAAAAAATGAATCTACAAAAGCAAATACAGACCTATGAAATGAAAATCAGCAACTGGAAAGAAAAGCAACTTCATGGACCCTACCCATACCAGATAGAGGGAGAACTGATGGACCGTAAGTCGTCAATTAAATGGCTGTGCTTGGGAGAACTTTTTGCTGAAACAGAGGGTTTCATGGTATCTATTCAGGACGAAGTAGTATCAACTAAAAACTACCGTAAATTTATCCTGAAAGACACTAACGTTCGTGATGACAAATGTCGGCTAAGTGGAGAACATAGAGAAAATATAGACCACATTATCAGTGGATGCAGATCTCTAGCATTCTCAGAATATACAAAACGACATGACGACGTTTGTAAAGTGGTTTATCAGTAACTATGCCACAATAATAACCTTTTGACGGGTAACCGAACACCATACTATAAGTACACACCCGAACCAGTCATTGACACAAATAATCACAAAATGTACTAGAGCAGGTCCGTAATAACAGATAGGTCTGTATCATCTAATAAACCGGACATTGGACATAGCATGACAAGAAAAACAAAAAAGGTGTATCTGATTGATGTCGCGGTCGCGCTAGCTCACAACATCCCCCCCAAAAAAGAAGTGAAGAAATTGTAAAATATCAACCTCTGGCAAATGAGATAAAGGAAATGTGGAGCGACGTGGAAATGGTGACGATTGTACCAATAATTCTAGGCACCACTGGTGAAATTCCTAAGTTCCTACATGAATCCCTGGCTGAACTGCAACTGAAGAAGAGGTTATACATCCAGATGCAAAAGATTGTCATATTGGACACATGTAACATCGTGAGAAAGTTTCTGAACATTGATGTCATCCAGTGCTGATAATGACAGAACGTGTATCTCTTGTTCCTGGTAACCGAGATGCACGAGTGGAAACAAGTTAAATTGTGATAATAATAATAATAATAATAATAACAATAATAATAATAATAATAATAATAATAGGAATAGTGGTAATAATATCTCAAGATGATAAATGCCGCATTTGCCAAGAACAATACTTGAAAAGACATGACAGGATGAGTAATTACCGCCACTGACAGATCCGTCCTCAAAGTTCCAAACACATGTTCCAAATGGTACGAACATTTACCAAAACCGGTGAGGTCTCTTAGACTGTGTACAATACTCTACGACCAATGAATTCAAACTGATCGCACAATAGCCGCAAACAAACCGGGATTAGGAGACAAATGCCGGTCTACTTGTTGATGTTGCTGTGCCGAGCGATCACAACGCCGCCGTAACCAAGGAGGCAGAGAAACGAAGTTTGGAAATCGAGATAGCCGAACGTGGGGCGTAGAAGTGCACATCATCCCGATAGTTATCGGAGCTCTGGGAATTTGTTCCGCACAATTTGTGTAAGAACTTGGCTAAACTCCCAGGTCATTCAAAAGACTGGGAAGTGCAAGACATTGCTTTAGTGGGAAACAGCACATATTTGTAGATTATTGTAGAGGCTCCGGCAGTCCCTAGATCAGCTCTTCCGGAAACTGGTTGAACCTGAAGTAGAGTTTGTAATCAACCGACTCAGTACATTGGTTTAGTCGTCAATTAGAGGATTACTAGTAGTTGTAATAATAATAATAATAATAATAATAATAATAATAATAATAATAATAATAATCATTAATAATGATGATTTCAGGACCACACAGAATCGGATCAGACTGACTGAAATCGCCATAAAAGTTTGTTAAACAAACTTAGTGAAACAATTATTATTTGCTTATGTTTGACTGAGTCAAAGCTATACATTCTGCTTTGTAAATTGATGCATTATATAGAAGTGCATAGTGTGTATGTAGCTTCATTATATGTGACATCATTTCATATAGCAAATAACAGTGCGTTATTTACATTGCGTAACAAATACAAAGTATTGTTGTAGCAATGTTAAAGCGCTATTTTCAGATGGACGCTTGAATATTCAATAAATAATATTACTCATTTCTTTGAAATAATTGAAGAGTTTATCGATGTAAAAGAAATGCCGATGTTTATATAGAAATTGATTCACAAATTGTCAAACTTTGGATTATTTGTCCTGTCTTATATTAGGTTGCCAGGAGATTTATTTGATAAATTGCAAATAAATATACAGAATTGTGTGAAGTGTTTACACAATTATGAAAATTTCCAATTTTTTAAAAATATTCCAGCTACAATTTTATCCAACAATTGCAAAATAAAAAAGGAGAAAATCAAAACCATCATCACAATATTCTACTAATTCACTTCATTACAGTAGATACGAGATAAAATATAAACTATCCATGGAATAATAAAATTATTGCCTGTATAAAATAAATGTCATTATTTGCTAAAATATTTCCAAGTTAGAGATGAGTACTTTTGTGCATTGAATACAGATTTCATATTCGCGTTATATACTATTATGTTAGTTTACTCAGGAATTTTGTTGCCATTAAATTTATTTATATCTCTAGAAAAACTGAAACCACCATTATGAATAAATGTACAAAATAGTGCATTACATGCCTTATTATTTTCTCGCCACGGAGTAAAGAGAAAACTATGCAATGATGCGTGGAAAATTGGTGAATTTGCGGCAGATAAACTCTTATTACAGGGCCCTGGTAACGAAGAAGTGGAAAATCCAGAAATTTAGAAAAAAATCCTTTAACACGTGGTGTAGCTAGAATCAATGTTTTGTGAGTCCTTGATACCGAAAAATCGAATGACGACAAAACGTCTGTATGTTCGTCTGTGAACAAGGCCAGCGGCCAAACCGTTCAGCCGATTTTCTCCAAAATTGATATTCCGCAATTCATCTGGTTGATGCTGCGGCCCCACGAATTTGAAACCGATATTTAAATCATGGGGAATAGTTTATATGAATCCCGTGGGACATTTTCCAAATATTTAAAAGAAGGCTACATCGTCATCGTTATTATATTTTGTTGTTGGATATTGTGAAGAACGTTTATGAGAATGGTGCAGATCTCAGGTTCGTTAAAAAGCCTGAATTTTCAAAAATTACAAAAGTTCACAATTTTTTCGGAGTTTTCTTTCAACTAAAGTATTAAAGATAGAGATTTTTTCCTTAATGAAATATGTTCCTTAAAGAGAGATTTTGAAATAAGGTCATGTATACATTTTCGAAAATTTGAGTACTGTTCGTACAATTTTGCGTGAAAATACGGGCGAGAAAGAACGTGCTGTTTTAGCACCACTAGTTAGTACAAGCTATTCATAAATTTTCCATTAAAATTGGCGATAAAGTACCTGCCATTTACGAGCAATAAGTTCAGGTACCCGACGGGTCGGTGACATCTGGATGCGTTCATTAAATGTCATGATGTATTTAATAATAATAATAATAATAATAATAATAATAATAATAATAAGAAGAAGAAGAAGAAGAAGAAGAAGAAGAAGAAGAAGGAAGAAGAAGAAGAAGAAGAAGGAAGAAGAAGAAGAAGAAGAAGAAGAAGAAGAAGAAGAAGAAAAAAAGAAGAAAATTTAATTTGATGATTGTGAACCAAGAATTACTCTGTGCCAATTTTGGAACTATTTAAATTTAAAGAAGGAAGTCCCACTAAAACGTGTAAGTACTGCTATTTCATAGTGTAGTAATATATGTTTTCATTCACACTCTCAAGTCACAGGATCAATCTTTCGACTTTGTGTGTCTAGAGGAACCCTGTTTTGTTCCAAGGTCAACTTAATGTAACTCTAACTCAATGAGGAAAAATTTAATGATACTGTTACTAAACGATAAATGGAGAAAAAATGTAATAAAGCAAATTTTAAAATGAAGAAAATATCTACTTCTGTCAAATTTTGATTCTCCTTTATTTTTAATTAACATGGGAATTTGATTTTACCTCTTTATTTTTGACGGATTACTTCTATGTAAAATATGTATTAAGTTAAAAATTTTAAATTCGGGGGACAATTATAGGTGTCAATATGTATAACGTATTTTATGTGTGTGTTTCCTTCCTCGAATTTTCTTTTATATGTATGCAAAATGTGCATAGAGACGATAAAACCCAAGGAATGGAGTCTCCCCACGGTTTTGCTAGATTTCACTTCATCCGCACTAGTTGATGAAACTTTGCGCATACACTTTGGTAATGGATCGCACCACGAAAACGTCCACTCTTGGATAAAAGGTAATATATAGTAAGAAAATTTTAAACCCTGTTGTTCGTTGCTGATACAGCAAGTAACATACTTACCAGAAAGCACGGTGTCCTTTAGAAATTGTAATGTGTGCCATGACAATGCTCATTTGAGAATTATAAAATGAGTGAGCATAGATTACACGAAAACACTAACTCTAGTCGATTTGCGCCGACACCGAAATTGTAAATCTTTACGTTTTCGCTGCCCCTGTTTGTTGATGGCGCTGTGACGCTCATGCTTCGTGTAGCCATCTACGCAGCGAACAGAAAGTTAACAGCTGGCCCTCCTAGCATTAATAACTAGGTTTGTCAGTTATCGCCAAATAAACACATTAAAATTATATGCGTATTCAACTGTTCGATTTAATTATAAAAAATCGAGAGGAAAACACAATCGCATTTATTTATTTATCATCAAAAACAATAAAAAATCGTAAAAGAAAAAAACACTAACAAATATAAATGGAAATTTAATAAATGAAAAAGGAAATTTTCTGGATGTACACAGAATAAGATTATCGGAAAGAAATAGCGGCCTTCTTAGTTATAAAATTATATACATTTTAATAGCGTGTTTAAGCCGCATTGAAATAGAGGCGTAATGACAATTACATTTGTACAACAAATTGGACGCCCCGACCGGGATTCAAACCCGGCTCTTCTGGTTTACGCCCAGCTGCTCTGACCACTAAGCTACCAAGACAATAATTTCTTTGAACAGTTTTCACGAGCTCCTTGCTCCTTGTGTGTATATAATTGTCACCTTTCCCGTCACCTTGTTGGACGATCGAAGAATATGTATGAACGTAAAGAAATTTTAATTATTAAAATTCATTGTTACTCAGTAACATGGTCACAATTTGGATTTTTTTGCGACTGAGAAACTTATTCTCCGATCGTAATCGCGGCCAACAAGGTGACGGGAAAGGTGACAATTATATGCGTAATAACGTTCACAGTTTTAGGCGTTTTTACTTTCTCACGCTTAAGAAGGATTATGTTGCACGAAAATACGGCGAATTTTCGGAAGGAAAATTCTTGTTACAGGTAATGAAAAAGTGTATAAATCCAGTTGTTGAATTAAAAACAAAAATCCTATAACACATGGTGTAAACAGAATCCATGTTTTATGGGTCCTTGATACCGAAAAATCGATTGACGGTAAAATGTCTATCCGAGTGAACAACGCTAACAGCTAAACCGTTCAGTCGATTTTCTCCAAAATTGATATTCTCCAATCAATCTGGCTGGTGTCGTGGTTCCTTGAATTTGAAACTGATATTTTAATTTTGGGGAATATTTTACACGAAGGCCCTGGGACATAATTTTCAAAAACATGGTGTCATCGATTTTGATTAAATTTTGTTGTTGGATAGACTGAAAGACGTTTACGAGAATGGTGCAGTTGGTTAAAAACTCTGACTTTTCGAAAATTGCAAAGTTTCAAATTTTTTTGCTATCTTCTTCAACTAAAATATTAAAGACAGATGTTTTCCCTTAATAAATATGTTCCTTAAATATAGATTTTGAAACAAGGTCATGAACAATATTTCAAAAATTTGTCTATTTTCACGTAATCTTCCATGAAATATAGGCAGTTTTTAATTTTTATTTAAACAACTTGTTTATCAAAAACGGCTCCTACTTTTTTGATGAAATTTTGTTGGGGATAGTCTGAATGACATGTCAAAGGACGTTTAAGAGAAAAGTAAGAGGTTTTTTAAGGAGGTGAAATGAACATTAATTTGCAAAGAGGGATTGGAAACGAAATATATAACTACACAGATTTCGCAATTTGCATTTTTCGCCGTTTCCTCAATTTTGGAATTTGATAAGGATGAAGTAATTCGTAAACCTGCCGGAATAAATACTTAGTTTACAATAGTATTACTCATTTTTGCATAAAACAACAGTTGGGTGTCTTAAAACGAGTTCTTTAAGAAAATGTGTAAAACTGAAAGACTTTGGACCCAAGGCTATTTCTTACGATTGTTGTACATTAGGAAGGAAAGCACTGTTTGAGGAAATCATGTGCTATAGTTGCATGACTGATTTAATTAATTTGTTAAATAATGTTTTGTGTACTATTATCTGTAAAATATTTGCGTTATTAGTCTGTAGAGCAACGATAATTTTAGCGGCTGTTCAAATGCTCGTCTGGTAGTAACTAATAATTCACAGTATGTAATGATTAATTAAGGTATAAGTAGAACTAATTGTAGTAACGCTGCTCTGGCACGATTTACGGCTTTCTCACCTCGAGAGGAACTAATCATCTTAACCATCAGTTACTATCATCACCCAACACACGTTGAACTCAGGTAATCTTTCCGACTTGATAACAACAAAGAACATTTCACTCGTCTTCGACTTTTCCGGAATATGCGTCAATTTCGACCAGTCAGATAGACAGCGCCGCTACACAGAACTGCTGGTGGAATTCTAGTCGTATTCTTGCCAAAATACCGTCGTACCAATGTTGCCGGTTGTGCTGAATCAATTTCTCTTGTAATTTTTTTTTTCCATTTACTTTTGACTTTATGCTATGTTTACTTTTACTTGACTACTATGTTTACACGTACAAAGTAAGAGTGATTCTGCATTAGTAAGGAACGTCATCTCGGCAGACTATATTGTTCGTCTCCTAGATTTTGCAATGATAAATTATTTTTTAAATAATTTTTACATGAATGCTGAAATATCCCAAATGAGTAATGTATTTTTTGTGACTATGTATCTGTCTCAGGAAGTAAACAATGGTAAATGTTCTACATAAAATGTTTAACATTGTTTTATTGCAAACTTTATCCTAGAATGTTTTAGTGTTCAATATAAAAGAAAAACTCTTGGCGTTAAAAACAATATCTATGAAATCTGTAATTCAATAAATGAAAGTAAATTTTGAAATTAGTTTATATTTAAGATTTTTATTTATCTCCCTCAATTGTCACAGTAATATATATATAACATATACTACCCACTACTACACACCTTCCACACGTGGTGTGGGCGTGATAGTATGAATGCTCGTGAAACGAGTTTAAAATTCTCAGGAAGCAGGTTGTTTTGGGTATGAGAAAGGTCTGAACCCTTCACACAATGAAGCAGATAAAATACGAATAAAATGAGCATATATTCAATGAAAAAATTACAGTGACACAATTATATAATAGGATTATGCACTTTAAGTTGTTGGTCACTGAAAAATCACAGAAAACAAGGCAAAAAAAATGGCGTCACCTCGACTGCCTGAATTCACTTTCACCAATTACAATTCACAATTCGCTCATTCCTCTTTCTGAATTTTTTATCTACTATATTATTTTACTCTTTTTACTCTCTAGTTTTTCCGTGCACGGCTTTTAAAGAATTTTACACTTGTTTTAAGGTATCCCGTTCACAGGTGCTAGCCTTGGGCTTCGCACTCACTATAACACTGTGAACTTTAAAGGGAAAAAACAATAAAACGTAACATACAGGTTACATCTGAACCCTTTACATATCACTGAAATCAATTACTTTTAAAAACTATAACATCAACTGTACAACATGTAAAAATCATGAATATTTAAGTAAATTGTACAAGGTATGGCCTCTTTGAATGAATTCAATAACACGCGCAGTAAATGAACTTGAAACTGCCACTCACATCGTTCGGAATACTTCTCCCACCTATTCTGGACTTTTCACCCACTTTTAACACGAATTGTCGTGTATTTACTGCTATTCTCTTTTCCCAACTGATCGCCCATAAAAGTTGCCAGTTCTTTTACCTCAACAGCTCCGCATCGCTCGCCTGTAGGTAACCTTGGGGATTTTCTGCCGCTCGCAGTTGCAATCTTCGCTCACTGTCCCACGATATGGCCACCCCCTCCAATTTCCACACCCTTCTCCTCTCCGGACTCGTACAATTCTCGTTCCAGTCCAAATCCTTCTCACCTACGCTTCTCTCTTCCTAGGGTCGTCCTTCCTCTTCTGCCGCGCCTCATACAAGTTTGTTCGGGCTCCCAGCCTCGAATAATTAATGTTGCTGAAGTTATGCTTTAAATGCTGGTCCTACCTACCACACTTTTTGCGTGTGTGGTCTCAGCGTGCAATATGAGATGCTGGATTTAGTTAATGTCCTTCTGCGCGAATTTTACAAATTTGAAATTATTTCGAAGTCAAACAGTCACTTCACTTGCTCTCCCGGTTGTATGTGAATGTTGATGCGAAGAATGTTCGTGCACTCCACTTCTCAATTACATCACTTTCGTTGATACGCTTCTCAAGCTAACTTTTAACTACCAAGTTAAAATAAACTCCTATGCTATCAAGTTACAATCGCCTTCAGAACTCAGTCTAGTCACCGTCGCTGCTGCAATCGTAGAGCGCTCAGTCTACAGGTAGTCGCTGCCGCTGCTGCCATCAAAGAGGGTTCCTCCGAGGCGCGCCGCGATACTTATGGTACCCGCGCCTGGGGAAATTTTTGGAGGGGTGAATATTCTTCTCTTTTCGCGACCTCCCGTAAAAACATTATTCGCTAGTTCGGACGTCAGAGTTCGAAAAGCTATGGGTAGATGGCGTGTTTACAAGCCATCGCCCCGCCGCGTACCCTACTCCTCTCTGTTCGTGGGCCTCTTTTCGTGGCTGATGGTGACGTTATGGGGTTGTCTAATCCCATGACGTCACTATATATATACAGACCATTCTCAAATCCAGAAGATTTTCACACAATAGACTTCCACAGTTCCTGTCACCTCCCCACTATGTAAACGTAAAATCTTTAAAAACATTCTATAGAAAACAGTTTATCCGTAATTAGTGCACACATTTCCGCTATCCCTATTACTCGGTTTGAAAACCGTCGTAGTTCAGTATTAATAACTTTTCAGCCAACACAATAACAATCTCTCACTAGTTTTCATACGGAGACATTTGTTTTCAACTTTTATGTCTACAGGAAGAAGATCCTTTGGGTTTCAATTCCATTAATTAGATTCAACTGAATTCAACAGATTCATTTATTTTGGTTCAATGATTATTACAGTTGTTTTATCTCGGATAGTCGGCCTTACGTCCTTCTTTTTCTTTTTCAGAAGTATAGTTTCTTGTCCTTTCTTGATATTGAAAATAAGCCTCTTTCGTCCTAATTCTGTTAGTTGATCACGAAAGGTAATGTAAATATGACTGATTTTTAGAATGTGGATTAACCTAAGACAAAAAAAAGGAAAATTATCACTCCTCTGTAGGCAAGAACATCAACTTCACCAGATGAAAGCTTAGTAACTGATGGACAATAAACTGTTCTATATTTTTATAGAAGTAAACAGTATGATTACATGTTTTATTAACCATAACTTGTTTAAAGTTTTGACATGCGCAATTGGCGGCACCTGCGTTTTAGATCAGCATTTAACATTAAATAGGTTGGTACTAAAAAAAATTAATTTAAATCACTTATACAGTATGGTTCACAAAAATTCAAAATTTGAATATTTGTGAACTAAAATACAGGTATTTACAACCTAATAAAATAGTATATTTAATACAGCATTTGTCTTTGGTTGTAAATACATGTATTTTATAAATGCAATAATGTTCTAAATATAATATATAAATAAATAGTGTCTTAGGTTGTAAATGCATCCTGTAAATTTTTTATTTTGTCTTTTAAAATAATTTGGAAAAGCGTCATTCATAATTTAATTTGCCTGAAATGAGACTACTAGGCAGAAGTTTTAATCTAAGAGGTCATTAGGAATTAACACTCAAATGGTAAGTTACAAGAGAAAAAATTTAATTTTTGAAATTATATCTTTCTTTTACTCTCAAGATCACGTCAATATAACTGTTTCATTTGGTCTCTAAAAATTTGACTGTTCATGCACCTGCGTAGATAAGGCACGAGTTAGAAAATAAGAGTAACACTTTGCCTTCACGTGCGAGTGATTGTCGGATAAGTTCACATTTTGACCCACACCTCTCATCATCTTAAAGGTCTAGGTCGATTGGCGAGTTCTCTCACCAAAATCATCTTTCCATATTATTCTAAGTCTAACTGCATCTCGAGTTCCTTCGGATACGTAGCGAAAAAGCTTCTTCCGTAGTCATTCATTGAATATGATGAAACCATTTCTCTTCTTGGTCTCGAATTCTCATATTTAAGTAAGACATTTTAAATTAATTTCTGATGTATTTGGTTCTTATGCGGTCTAGAAGCGCGTATCCTCTAAGAGAGCTCAGAAATTTCGTATCAGCAGCCTCAATCTTATCTTCTATCCAAGCAATTTGTGCTTGAATTTTCGCCACCATATTCAAGCACGGAACCGGCATCACCTGTAAAATTTCATTTGTAGGTCCTCTGTCAATTTTTTTGATTGCAATAGGAGATGCTCTATCCAAGGTAGTTAAATTTTTGTTGTATAGTATTGTTGATACGTTATTTGAAGCAACTATTTTCCCCTCATATGTTGCTTGCCCATAAAAACAAATACTTCAGATTTCTGGGTCAATAATCTTAACTAATAATTCACCAACATTGTTTGCAATTAATAGATGTCTTTCTGAAATCCATCCTCCGAATTTTGCAAAATAATCTAGTCAGCGGCAAATAAAAATGTTCTAATGCCTAAACTACTAACTTTAATACTTTCTTTTATGGGAATTTTGATGCGGTGTTGTTGACGTTATTATATGAAGAAATAAAAGAGGTCATCTCCATCAACTTAGTATTTTTATTGAGATAGCCGACTTTCGACGGCTTTGCCGTCATCATTAGTCTATAAATGTAAAGGAAATAAAATGCCAATAAAAGACTAAATAATATAAAGTTTATCTTATTTTGTATTTTATTGGTATTTTAATTATATTTTCTTTTCTTTACATTTGTAGACTGATGATGACGGCAAAGCCGTCGACAGTCGGCCACCTCAATAAATATACTAAGTTGACGGAGATGCCTTCTTTTATTTCTTCACATGCTTTCGTTTGATAAATATCTCAACTTTTCTTTTACAACATTGCCAGATATAAACTAAAAAGAGCAGGAGACAGTGGACATCCTATTTTTACTTTTCTATAATCGATTGTTTTCTGCCAGTTCTTGTTCCTATATCAAAACATATTTCATTAGTACTATAGAAGCTTTTTATAAGTTTTAGAAGATAGTTTGGAACTCTTTGTGCCTCCAGAATTTCCCACAGGTTTTCCCTGGATGCTAAATCAAAAGCGTTTACGAATTCTACGAAGCGAATTTGGGTAGGGAAATTGTATTCCCTAAGCTTCTGTGTCAGTTGTTCCATTACGAAGCTGTATTCTCATATGAATGTATATTTTACAGCAGATTAGTAAATTGTGATTTTTCCGACTATCTCGCTATTTAGGCATCGAGATTGAATGATGATAATATAAATGTCATTTCTGATCCAAACAGTTGAAGACGAAAGTTTCTGACTATATATTTTGATCTCGGAAAACAATAAAGATATTCCTTTGGCAGACAATCCACCTCATTCCAAATTCTCAAAGATTCTTGTTGCAATAGCAGTATCATATCTTTCTGGATCAAAAGGTGAAGCTCGCGAAAAACGAATTATTTATCACTATTTTCATTGGTAATTACGAATGAAATTTCAGATACAATCGAGCGCTACTCCAGCTAACAAATAGAAAAGTGAAATTAATATTTGAAAGCGATCCTTGATACACATGTCCTACTTATAACATAGAGATGACATCATTAATAGCATTATTGTATAATATGTGTAGTGTTTTAAAAAATAATGATCTAAAATAACATTGGACCACGACATGTTTTCCTTTATTTTCGGCAATCTTGATATTGTGTTTCTCCTGATGAACACGAGATATGTCAAAGAAACTAGAGCACTCAGAAAATATTAAGTCAAATATTCTAACAGACCCTTACTCAAAAGACATAAAATACTTTTTTCAAATCAATGACAAATATAGCGTTTCCAAACAATGTCTTTATTGATGAATCTCTTCTTTCACTACGAGGAAGATGTTCATTCAAAGTGCCATATATTCTATTGAAACCCGATATTTTCGGCCTGACTTTTAGGAGTCCAGATCATTCTGTTATAAAGAAGGTTAAGAAAAAAAGAATGGCGTCTTACTTTTGCCAATCAATATGAGCTTCAGCAGTTTGGAAGAACAGTATTAATATATTTATGACGAATGAAATATCAGAACCTATTTCGGTATTCGACTAAATTGGTTTACTTGTGCCTGCAATCTCTACACTCAAACTAGGACATCGAGGACAGAAATAAAGGGTCGTTCTTATCAATGGAAAAATATTACGCTGCGGATGAAAACGAGAGCACAGGGTGGAGTACGCGCTTCGATTTTGCTGAATGTGGAGTGCGCGTATTTTAAAGGGAAAAGTGCCATCCGCATTTAATTCGTAACCCCACGGCGTTCGCTCTGAAGCCGACGCGCGCCATTTCTAGGCAGACTGACGGGGAGCGGTAGCTCAGTGCATCAACTCATGTCATTGCAGTGCCTCTGACTGGGAGGTCCCAGGTTCGAGTCCTGACGGCGGCAGGACGGCGACACTAGCTTTTCAGCTAGGTCGAATTCAGTTGCTGTCTGGATGAGAATTCTAGCGGCCGGCTGTTTTATCGGTAGTTTTCCGTGGTTTCTCCGATCAACACCAGGCGAATGCCGGAGCAGTACCCTAACAAACGGGCCAACGACCGCGCTTGATCTTTCCTTCCTCTTCCTTGTCCTATCCTAACCTAACACACACACACACACTTACACTAACATGCACTACCCTATCACATATTCCGGGAGACCGGTCGGGAGCTTAGAGCTTGTCTCGTCTGAGGCAGTGCCCCGTTGGTGGGAGAGTCCTGGTTAGGGGGAAACCCCACTAGCCGAGAGTAGGTCGGCGCTGGATCTCGCCATCCAGCAAGGGAAGATCACCGCCATCTCCCGAGGAAAAGGGACTAATGACCTAAGCTGTTGACGTGCCTGGAATCACTATCCAACCAATCTAGGCAGACTGTGCAATGTAACAAAACATTGGTAGAATATAGAATGCCAAGTCCAGGGAAGTATCACGGGGAATTAATCGAAAATGCATACTTGAATAGTACAATACCAAATTATTGTAAATTATATTGTAAATAGATTAGAAATAAAAATGTTATTCTTTTTTAAAAAGAGGATTATACTAATTAAACTGCAAACAGCAGATCATGGTATTGTTCTGTACATTTTGAAGTTACTATGAAGAAATAATATGCTCTGTATTAAGTGATATAATTGACATAACAAAATACTAATGTTAATAGGCAATTCAACTTTCAGTGAATGAAAATAACAAGGTACTAAGGATTTAAAAAATGGTTATGTTTCTTTAGGCTGGTAACCTCTGATTCAGAAAATTCATAAAATTTTGAAAATGTATATCGCTTTTTGGGAGAGGGTTAATTTCTATATTTTCACAATGATGAATCTGTTACTGTATGAAAGAAGTATGTAATATGAAAGATGAGATGCCGAATGCTAATATTACAAGCACAAAAGTATTAATGAAGTACTATATTCGTAGTTATTCTGTAATTTCAAGAAATGTTTGATTTGTCAATTTTCTCCGGATATCCTTCGACTGTTTAGGAGTGCCAGCACATCTGAAAATGTACGTACTTTCGATGTCTTAATACGCTATATACACACAAGGTACGATGAAATAACACTCTGGATGTACTTAAATGTAAAAAGCGCTCTTCATTCAAATACCGGAAAATCCGGTGGCGCTGCTGTGGAAAGAATAGTGGCGTGGCGGTCCTGAATGTTGCTCTACCTACAGGAACCGGTTTGGCAGTCGTCTCTGTATGGGAGATGTCGCTGTCCACTACTGGCCATTCGGATACTCTGGCAACTGGCGCCAACATTTCACATTTCCTAAATACCAACAGAAACAAAGAAACCCTTTCTGCGTGCGATCTATGTCGAACACTGGAGAGTTAAATTGCCGATAGGGAATGTGTGGTGTGAAATGTCATTCAGGAACTGTTTTGAAAGATATCGGAGATTTCCGCGTTTGGTTCCGCTCACATATCGTCTGAGATGACGTGGTAAATATTTAATGTGCATTTATAATTCAGTATACCTCCACAACGCATTATGTGACCATTATTTCCGATATCAAATACAATTAAGTTGAATTGGCTTCGAAGAAGCGTCGCGTGAGCTTATTTCCATTCAAATGCTGGTCTGGGCTTGCGTGGTTGCGTGGTTCTCATCATATCGCTGCCTTAGGCCTAACTGCTCATAGTATGGCCCTCCGCAGTGCTGGTCATCCTCTAGCGTATTGATCTGTTATCAAATGGCAGAACATAAAATGATTCGCGACAAACAATTTATAATATTTTGTTTTCTTACTTATTAATAAATTTATAAATTATATCTTATTGCAGTCATTACGTATGGTAGATGCTTACGCAATACATCGTGTATTAAGAGGGAAAAAGCAACCACATTTATCTATTTATTGAACATGAACATGTAACAGGAACATTCATCTGATCAGCTTCAAAACACTGCATACGTCGTAAATACAATGAAACATTTTGGAAAGTATTATTACTCATGTAGCGTAGGTTGTAATTTACATTTTGAAACTGATGAAGAAAACACTCTACAGACATAGATATCAGAAATATCAATGTTCTCCTTGGATTGCAAATGCACTCATCGGCTGAAAGGAAGAAAGTTTATAACGAATTCCAAAAATCCCAAAAGAATAGATAAGAAAGTGACGCACATAGATGTGCGTTCATGCAATAACACAATGCAGCACTCTGTCATTGCTGGTGAAAATGGATGGTTTCCACAAAGATACATTGCAAGCTCGATAAAAAAAACTACAAAAGAAAATTTTAAGGTCATTGATCCTAATAGAATAATATCAACGGCAATAAATCTAATTAAAATAGTTACGTAAGACATATTTCGAATATTACCCAAGAGTAGACATTATGTTAATTGGACGTCATATCTTAGAATTTCTGCCATTGAAAGTACATAAAATTGCCGAATTTTTACGTTAATTAGACTAACACAGTGGGTGCGTACTATATTAATAAAATATTTGTAGTAAATTAATTAAAATTATAAAAACACCATTTTTCGCCTGTATTTCGGATGCAGTGTTTTCAACCAGAGCAAGAAATGGGCACTAAATATTTGCATCTGATATCTTGTGAAAACAGATCTGTGGCTTAAAGGCTCTCGATCATGTATGCTTTTTGTTGTACCAATGATATGGAGGGATCAACAGGATCACTTAAATGATTACTATTTTTGTGCTTCTAAAACAGCGGGGTTTCTCTGGAAAGAGCAAGAAAGCAATTGTATATCTCAATTTATCTGCGATCAGTGCTCATGGTTCACATTTTGTTATCCTATTTGATCAAAATCATATGCTTTGGAGCATAAAGAAGGAGAAGAAATATACTCTGAAGATGATTATTTCCATGTTTCTAACGTCAACGAACCCCATATGGAATCTCAAGAGGAAATAAATGTCTTGGTTAGAGATCTAAGCCTATCAAAAACGCAAGCTATGCTCCTTGGATTACGATTTCTGACCAAGGATAAAAATAGTTAACAGTTTTGACATCGTGAAGACAAGTACATTCAGTATGTTTCAAGTAAGGAAAGTCTCATATATTGCAATAACGTAAATGGCTTCATGCAAACTCTGGGATTAATGCACCACGCGAACGAATGGTACTTTCTAGATGCATCAAAAGTTGAAAGCTGCTGTACTGCGTAATGGTCACAAACTTCCTTCAATTCCAATTGCTCATTCTGTGCACTTGAAAGAGTCTTATGAAACCATGGAATACCTATTAAGTAGTATCAACTATTATCCTTTCATGTGAAAGATATGTAGGGACCTAAAAGTAATCATTCTTTTGGGAATGCAGCTACGTTATGCAAAATACTACTGCTTTGGTGTGAATGAGACAGTCAAGCTAGATCCAAACTTATACTCTCCGTGAGTGACGTCTGGAAGACGTCTGGAAGACGTCTGGAAGCGAATTACAAAAATGTGTGTCTTGAATATTGCAATATTTACCATTCACCTTTGCACAACAAAATTGAACTAATGAAGAACTTTGAAAAGGGCGTGAACATAAATGGCAGAACGTTCCAATACCTAAAATATAAGTTTCCAAATCTTAGTGAGGCAAAAATAAATAAGGATTTTTGTTGGTCCTGTGATACGAGATACGGGTATAAGAGATACTGAATTAGATGCACTCTTATAAGGAAAAATATATATGGATAAAAACGCTTTAAAGATGTCACAAATCATTCATTAGGGTACAGGAAATTCAAAGACTTTATAAACTTTGTGGAAAACTGTCATTAGTCTACCATGAGATGCCTTGTAACGTGTCTTTAAAGCTGCATTTCGTGCACTCTCAATTGATTATTTTCGGATAATTTGGGAGAGGTCAGGGATGAAGATGTAGAGCGATTCCATCAAAACATTTTAGCTATTGAAAACTGTTATTAGGGAAGTTCAAACGTTATAACCGAGGCATGTTAACTGATAACTGTTGGTTAGCAGTGTGAGGAACATCATCCTCATCATATAAAAGGAAGAGGACCAAAAGATCCTTGCAGTTAGGTAAGTATTGTGAATTATGTTTTTTAATGTTACCAAGAATCACCAAAATGTATAAATCATATAGTTGTCAATTTGTCCAAAACTATATGTGATATAAAATATCTAAAGACAAATGAAGATTCAGCATTACATTCTCTGAAGAATCACCTACCTTCATCCACGAACCAAAAAAAAAAAAAAAAAAAAAAATAGATGAAATTATTTTCCAGTGATATCACACAAATTTACAACAGATTTTAATACTTAAATAGTAAGTCGTTCATTTAAATGCGTAATAATAATAATATTTATTATAAGTGTCATAAATTTGGTAAAATGTAACCGCTATTTTCCCCGCATTCTGAACTATTACAAAACATATTATTGTTAAGTCACTGATTAAAATATCATTTCAGAACAAGCGAAATAGGTTGATTTGAGTGAGATTTTAATAACCTTGATCTACTGAATATTTATCATGTGGTTTCTAAGGGTTCTATTATGGCATAATGTTTCTAGGCTGTTATTAACAATTTGAGGGTTAGATTCCTTAATTTCAATTTGACTTCTTATGTGTATCTTAATCACTCGAGACACTGTGTCCATTTAAAAAACATGAAGTTGAAATAAACTACGCAGTAGTTATCATGATTCTTCACAAATTTTAATTAAATATTATGGATACTTGATTGCCCCAACTGAAATGTGAATGTATATTCGTACTGGTAATAGCATTGTGTTATAAATTAGTCATTTTGATTTCTACGGACATTTCTGAACGACGGTACATGTTTCCAGTAGTCTTATTTGTAGTTGCGAGCTACCCTTTCTGGGCATCTTGCACGTGAGACTCCCAAGAGTTTCCTAATACGCTTTTCTAAATATTTATCGTTTTCAGTTAGAAGACGTGGTTAATTGTTTACTTTAAACTGTTAATCTGGAGAACCAAAATGCATGCCACTATCGAGTGTGTGGAAAATGGGCTTCTGGAGCTAGAAAAATTGGCTCTGGTGAAACGATATACAGCTGTGTGGAAAGCAGTGACGCACTGAGAGTGAGAATTTATACTGGTGTTTTTCTATCGTGGCAGCTGAGGAAATTATTTTCAAGATGGAATATGGCACGATTTTTCGGGTCTTTCTCTGTCGTGCCGCTAGAGTCGTTGATCTGCAGTACTGATACGGTCGTGATCATGCGACATCTTGCGCCAGGACAGAGAAAGACGCAAAAAGTCGTGCCATATTCTATCTTGAAGATAATACCCTCAGCTACCATGTTAGAAAAATTCAACTATAGTCCGAGAATAAGATATGAGTGCATTAACGCAAGAAAATATTTTCATTTGCAGTAAAAATAGAAACTTTTATTCTATTTGTCTTTTTATTCTATTTATCTTTTCCGGTGTTCCTGGGATCTAAGGAAACTCCTGATACCTGTCATATGACAAGATGCTGCTTAGTTTTCCGTCAATTTATGCGTATACTTGGAAATAGTAATGCAGATCGGACTACACACATTCCTTTCGTGACTAAAATAATTCAAGGCGATTCATTTTCAGTGAATTATATTTTTAATTTTTTCAAACTTGTTCTTTACTTGTTTTTCAATTATATTCAAGTCCAACTTGTTAATTACGGAAAGCCTTCCCTGGATGGTTATCTGATGCAAATATGTTATTATAAGCAAACGTAGCGATAATCTTATTGCCACAAACCTAAATATTAAGTTCAACATTCGGTGAAGTACATAATCTTGCAATAGAGCCATTCCACGTCAAATCGAAAAAAAAAGATCTTCATATTTTTAATTATTTTCTATTTTTCTATTTATTGTATGGATCAAATAAGTTAATACGTGTATTTTTTGTAACTTTTATTTTCGGAAAAATTGCATGATGAAATTTTCTAAAAATGACGCGTGTCACTAGCTTAAACATATCATACATTCGAATAAACTAATTATAGAAACTCCGTTCAAATTCCATTTGAAAATTAAAAACGTGAAATTTTCCATTTAAAAAAATTAAAATTAAATATTTTTGTAAATTCGATTAAAATTTAAAAAAATAATAACCAGAAAAAATCATGTGGGATCTCAGTCACTTTAAGAAATATTAATTTTTTACGGACCAGTTTGCAGTAGATTTCTGCAACAGACGCGTTTCTTGCGTTACTGGCGATGGGTTTCTTTCGATGAAGAAGTAATTTAAGTACTTCTTGCGGTGGTACAACTTAACGATTGTGTTTGGTTATTACATGAAGGATTATTGACTCACGTTGTGACTGATATATTGAAATTTTCTGGTCCCTTATTACTCACTTCAAATATTTGTACTCAATTCCAATTCGACACAATGCCTTCTAATGCCTTACAATTTTACTTTCTGGTCTGGACAAAATTCCATTTTCTTCATCCAACTTTTTGCCACTTTTATCACGTGTTTGGTTGCTGCGAAGTGTCGTTTATTTTTATTGTATCTCCAACTTTCAAAAATTATCAAAATTTGAATTTTCTTTGAAAAGTCTTCTGATCTGTTGAATGAAATGAATCGATAAGTTAATCATGTCTTTCTTGTCTGATTTTTCAATTGACGGCGAGGAATCTTTAGAGTGAAAAACTTATTTGTGGTAGCACTTTGTACTGTCTGAAATGTCTCATGGGAATACCGTTTTTGTTGCAATTTTCTTTTCTTCACGGGGTATCTCCTAATGCAATTAAACTATTGTTTATCTTCTCTACATTAATTTCGCAGAAATTATCTGAAGAACTAAAATTGTCATTTCCCTGATATCCTCGGTTTTCACTATATTCACAGGACTTTACTTTCATTAATACCACGGAGGCCACTGATCTCGACGTTCTCTTCACTAACAAGAAGCATTTTTGGAAGTCAACTCCCTTTTATCCTATATGAATCACAAATTCGCCAATCTAATGAGTCCTCTAAATCAAGTTTCACTGGCGAATCGTCGTTTACGCGACTTCGAGATTTTCTTTTCCTAAAATCGTGATCAGAAAGATTAAATTGATTGAAACATCTGTCGTATCTCATACGGTGATCGCCACTCATGTTGCACAGTGTACGCACGATTCACAGAACGAACTCTAACACCCTTCTCTTTGTAAGATGCGTATTGCGACTGATACTCAGAAAAGTTTACTTAAGTCTCTTGACATGTGGTCTGTTATTTCACGAGAAAGGTCAGGAGGGCACCCCATTCCTAGGACGCAAAGGGACACAGCAATAAAATTCGTTTCGCTGATACGACGAAAATTACTAGTGGAATTAGTTCGTTTCTCTGTTACCCAGCCCTTTTGCGAACAGAGTGAACATATGAGTTACTAATATTTCTTGAAACCCTAATCAGGCAGAGGTCATTGTTTTCGGCACTTGTATCAAAGTTGTGGGAATTCTGATTGGATGTTGTTGACGTTCTTATAAGAAGAAATAAAAGAGGTCATCTTCGTCAACTGTGCCGAGCACAGTCGCTCGACTTTTGCCGACAGCAGCGAGACTGACGATGACGGCAAAGCCGTCGAAAGCCGGCTATCTTAATAAAGCTGATATGTTGACGAAGATTACCTCTTTTATTTCTACTTGTATCAAAGAATAAGAAAACACAATTTGTTAGTGCAGGGGCAAGAAGCGCGCGCCCGTATACTTACATTAGATTTTTTAAATTTGTTCGTGTTCTGTGCTCACTTTTTTCTTGTGAAATAAAAATAAATATGAAAGGCGTATTTTTTTTCAATTTTTTATCTAGCGAGATCATACCGAAATTTTATTTTTTTAAAATTGTTCATAATTTTTTTACAATTGTTAGTGAAATATTTATTTTTTGAGAAAGTAAAAATACGCATTTTAAAGTATTAACCGAAACAAACCAGGAATTTTTATGTTAAGTAAATTCGGAGCGTTAATCAATCATATTTTGCGGAGTACGCGCATATTCCAAAATTTAATACAGGCATAGCTATAAAAATAATCAATTTCGAGATAAATAAATAAACATGTGTCTTTTTTATGTACAGATTTAATAAAAAATCATATATTTTAAAAATTATCCGTGTCAGTTCTTATGTGATTTAACCTGGAATGGCTCGCATTTGAATTCCTTCTGCCCTCACCCATCCATTCTGGGGGCAAAGTAAACATCTGAAATACTAATAACTCTTGAAACTATAACTAGGCAGACGGTCATTTTTTGTATTGTTCTTCAGCACTTGGATCAGACTGCCCGAACTCAATTCACTAGTGTATGGGTACACAGGGCGCGCCTTCTCACTTAAAATTTAGTTTTTAGAACTGTATATATGGAGTGCCCACTTTTTCTGGGTGTATTTTATAGAAAATTGAACGCCTATTGAAAATACGCCTATATTTTCTTGAAATTTTTATCTCATCGAGTTTATATACAAAGTTTCATTTTTTTGACAAAAATACATTTTTAAATGAAATATTTATTTGTTGAAAAATGTATTTACAGGAGAATAAAATACACGTTCGAAGTGCTAATTGAAACAAATCAAATTTTAAACAAAAAAATTTTGGATAAACTTTGGGAATTGATTTAAGAAAAGAATTATCGTACATTTAAAAAAAAAGTTGTGTCAACTCTTGTGCGATTTGACGTGCAATGGCTCAATACTGCGATTTGTACTCGGGAAAAGGTCTGAGAGTTTCTTGTGATGAAATATCCCAAGAGTGTGTTCAATGAAAAACGAAGCTGTTTTACCTAATAATAATCATCATATATTTAGATAATTCATTTCGGCTATGCTCCCTTACGGCTTACCTGACTATTTTTATGGTCATCTTTCAGAACAATACTGTTTTACCATAGCTAACCCCTCATATTCCTTAGATATTTAAAAAGTGTTTCTGAGATATTATCAAATTGTATTACAGAACGTGGTAGACGGTCTCCCTAGCTCTAATTCGTGCATCTTCCTGCAGTGCTAATTTGTGGATCATCTCATACTACTAAAACTAGTGGTGCTACATCAGCATATATTTTCTCTCGGTAACGGTAACCTGACGTCATTATTTTTTGAAAATTCCAGAGTTTTAATAATAAATTTGATAATTGAATTCACTGTATGGTCTCTACTCTTACAAAACATTTAAAGAATAAACGTTTGCTCAGGCTGAGGTTTGAAGTCGAGTGCTTATGTTCCCGGTGCAATAATCTTTCCCTTACTCGGTGGCGGTTAAGTGTTAAGAGTTGCTACCATTAATTCTTAATGTCGCGATAATTCTAAATAATGAGATACACAATTATTACGAAATCACTAAATGTTACAAAAAAACTACTAATATTTCGAAAACATCAATTTGAAATTATTTAAGTATCTAATCTGTTTTATGAATCTAAGAGAGGAACAGATTACATTAGAGTAGCACTGGGATGGAACGAGGGAGAAAAATCTATTTTTCATAATTTAGTTGTAGATGGGTTAGAAAACAATTTTAAAATTTTGCAATGTTCGCAGGTTTTACTGAAAATTGCACTTGCGCCGTTTTTATAGGCGTACTTAGCTCTACCGAAGCAAAAAAATCATATAATACCTCTAAAAATTATTTTTGTGTTACTCAGTTCCGTTTCAATTCGGGCATCGCCCGGAAAGACCCACTTTTTTTTAAGGAAACACTTTCTCGGTATCAGAAACACTCAAAACATATTTTGCGATAAATCTTAAAACAGAATTTTCGCATTATTATGTTGTATTTATAAAACTATATATTTTTTTCCCTACGAACTTTTAAACTTGGTAGATAATATCTCATACATATGAAAACCAGATCTGAAGAGATCAATTAGTGAAGTTTTCACGAAGTCATAGCTGCGCATATATGAACAGTCGATAATTACAACTAGACTATACCAACGAACGTGCGAACATACGACTGTGCGTTCATGTGCGGAAATGAGAATCCTTATAAAAGTTAGAGGTTGAACAACTCGAGGATAGACAAAAATGTTTAAAAAATATTCCAAAAAAAAGTTAAGAAACGATAACTTGAAAAATCATTGTAATAGTTGTGATATTGGAAGATATTTTCTTCAAATCATATTTATTTATTATTATACTTATTTATTTCTTCAAAACCCTATTTATTTATTCAGAGGAGTACTAACAGAAATCTAATTAACTGCCAGAAATGAGTTTGGAATCTGTTTCTTCAGAAAGTGAATTTAACAGGAAAAGGTTTCAGAATATTTGATGTCTTGACATCAAATGTTAGGCCAGAATGGATGTGAGGACGAGAAGAGGATTAAAGAGATTTGCTGGTTTAAATAACAAAAAATGTATGTCATCTTTCATTGTTCAAGGTGTATTTCACTTAAACGTTAAAAGGTAGGCTAAAATCTTGAAACACGATCCGGATATTTTGAACTCAAAAAATAAAACAAAAGTAGTGTAAAATACAGTGAAAAAACGGGACTACATGAACTACAAATCTCGTGGAGGAATTTTATTTAAAAGATAATGAATGGTAAGCTCCAAAAATCAACATCAGACGTTTCCATAAAATTTTTGACATTGTTTAAAAGTTAGTTTTCGAAACATCTTCTTATGAAATTCTCAAAGAAATAGGTAAATTAAAAAAATAGTTATTCGGCCCCAATAATTTAATGAATTTACAATTGTCTGTTAAACATGTGAGGTCCTGTCATTATATACCTGTTAACTCACATATTTAATGCATCCTTTTATACCGGAACATTTCCAGATATTTTCAAAACTGATATGGTTAAACCAAACTTCATCAAAGGTAACAAAAATTTTATCCAAAATAATCGTCAAATTTTCCCTTTTGTCAGGTTTGGGACAAATAATATAGATTTTTTTCTGTACGAATGGAAACCATTCTCAGAAAATACGAAGCGCTTTAAAATTGCCTGCATGGATTTAGAAAATCAAAATCGACTGACTAATATATTTTTTCTTAAAGATTCTGCTTCGTCTATGCATCAAACTGAACCACCTAATGGAATATATTTAGATCCGTGAACAGTTTTTGACATCTTTGATAATCACATTTTATTTTCAAAATTATCTTCGAATGCAATTGTTGGTATTCCTGTAGATTAGTTACGTCATTAGTTACGTCACAACAAAGAAAAGGAAATTTCGTTTAATTATTCAATTCACTGGTTTCCGTAGAGTTAGATTTTAGGCCATGCTATATTCCTACTCTACGTAAAGATATTACCTCGACGATTCGAAATGGAAAAGAAAGTTCTCTTCAAAGATGACGCAAATACCAGATGCAATACCAGTGCAATACCAGATACTTATACAAGTATGTCAAATGGGTTTCATAATAACAAATTAATAGCAAACGAAGGGAAGTCGGCTTCAATGAAGTTTATCATTTCAAATAAACAATACTATACTCCATTGCAAAAGAATGATTTTTCATTCACTTATGTTAAGGAAACAACATTTTTTAATCTTTCGCTGTATGTTCTACGTAATTTTACGAGACATTTCCAGATAATATTAAACAGTTAGAAGCGAAACACAAGTTTAAGAGCGAAGTAAAATATTTCCTGGTGCGTAACTGTTCCTGTACAATTAGGACTATACCAAGCATTAAAAAGGAAAGTAATATTGATTTTATCAATGATATGTAATGTATTAGTTACCATTCGTATAGTATAATTCAGAGACACTAAATATGCCTGTAACGAGTACAGTACCTCAGCTGCTGAATCAATGACTCCCATCTCGATCAGGTTTTTCGTCCCGTTTCACTGATCCATTAAACGAATTTCGAGATGTCACCTTGTTTTACTTCTGAATATAAATATAATTTCACTATCTGCGCGCGTTTTCTAGAGCTTAGAGGATAATATAATAATTGAAATTAACATTCATGTTCTCACGGCAGTAATTCAGTTTCTTGACGAAGGAAGGATGGGGGTTAATAGCAAAAAATATAGCTAATTTGCCTGTGCAAATAGTTCTTATTACACGGGAGCTAATATTTACTAATCAATTCTTACCCAAAATGTCCTTTTACACCTGTATTCATAATTCTTCTCATATATTGGTTAGGGTAGAGATCCCAGAACTCAAGAAAACGTGCACAGAATACATTTCTCCCCATAGTAAGCCTTATGTCACACACAGTTTTTAACTCTTTTGACGTTAAATAAATAAATATTCAATTGTAAATCACTTTATTGAATTTTTAATAAATTCATCTGACGGACGTGTACATTGAGATACTATAAATTACATTCATGTAAATCACAACCTCTAATTTATTTTGAAAAACATTTATGTTATAATATTATTTGCACTGTACTGATTGTTACCTGAATATAGTTCCTAGGTGTCTTTTAGCTTCTTGTCAATCACAATATTTCGAGGTGTAATGGACCTCATCTTCAGACTTGATGTTCATCTCTAAGATTCCAGATGTACTCAATACTGTGTGATTAGAAAATTCCGATTTATCATTCAGTTTCGGAATTAATGAAGTAGTTCCTACTTTGTTTTATTCGAGATATCATCGAAATTAAATTTCAAAATAAACTAGTGGTGTCTCAGATAGGCATAGGCTTTCTCGCGTTAGTTTTCTAACCTCATTAGTGAAGCTTTTCGGTATTGCTCCATCTTCGTTCCAACTTCTTCCTATGACCAAACGACGATTTTCCACATTTTCTCCATTTGTAGGTCCCTAATATTAGAATTGAGACATGAAGTGCAGAATACTTCAGAAGGTTAAAACCTGGTTCGGTTAAAACCTAGAGCAGTTCTTAAGAAAATGTTTGAGCGATTTTGAAAATGCGTTATTTTTATGCTCATTTCTACCAAAAACTTTTGAGTTGTCAACTTTTGAGATGTAGAAGTTCTTGAAAAATTGTATATGAAAGAATTGTCTTGAAGAATAGATTTTATTAAGAAAAAATCTATAACTTCAATATTGTAGTTGTAGGAAGGCGTTGAAAAAATGTAAATTTGAAACTTTTGAAAATTCAGGTAATTCAACAGGAATATGCGACATTTTTACATTCGTTGTTGAATAATGTTACAGAAAACTTGGAGCTATATTTGAGAAAGTTTTAAAAACTTTGTTAGTGTTTCTTAAATTTCCAATCGGACTATACGATCTCCAGGTACGTGCATGGTTGCCTAGCGCCATGCCCCATGCTTTTGTATTGCCCTGTTGCTGTGCAAGCGGAGATATCTTTCGTCTTCTTTAGAAATATTAAAAAAAGTGTCAATAGTTTTTGAGTGACCGATGTTCATTTTCTCAATTATTTAACTCAGCCAACAGGGTTTATGTAAAGTACCCCCATAATCAAATTATATTCGTTTTAAATTGAAAGAACCGCGATATCAGTCAGATCGATCGCGAAATATCAATTGTTGAAAATCCTGTGTACGATTTAGCCACAAGTGTTGTTCACAGACAGACAGACAGGCGGGCGCAGGAAGGGACGCACACACGTTTTGCCGTAAATCAATTTTTCAGTATCCAGAACTCACAGAACGTGGATTTGGACTGTACAACGTGTTAGAGGGAGTAATTTACTATATGAACACGAATTATTCACTTTTTCGGTATCAGGATCTGCGATACTAATTTTTCTGCGAGAAAATAATTTTTGCAGAAGCATTTCATATCTTTCTCTAGTCTAGCATGTAGTACGCGAGAAATTAGAAGGATAAGAAAAGAAATGACCATATCCATTGTGCTCTAATAAACTGAGTCAGAAAGGCAAATGTAAAAACGTAGCTTCCTGCGAATGGGCCCGCCAATCGGCGTAGTGATTGGTAACGAAATAAGTTCCGTTGTTGAATTTCGACACTTGAACATAATTTGTAAACGAAGAAACATAAGTTTCGGAGAACTTGGGGAATACACAACCTCCGCTTGCGCTCTGGCTGATTCAATCTATTCATTGAAAAACACAGACTGAAAAGAATTCCAAAAAGACTCTAAACGGTCATTGAACCCATTGCATCATGTTTACAAATTTGTAGCAAGTTTGGCAGACTCACTAAGTAAATTACATCTAATATTTAGGAGGGGTGGAACCAAAAAGTAGAGGGACAGGGGTATTTTCAGTTAAGACACTCCATTAACATCTTTGCATTTCTTGCTGAATTTTTAACTTGAAAAATGTACGAGCACATTCATAATGGAATTGATTGATTATTGTTTGCTGGCGCGTCAACTCCTAAGGTCATTAGTCCCATAGGTGAGCATGTGATTTCCTCGGGTGGAGGCGAAGTTCATCCCCCGCTGGATGGAGAAGATTCGGCGCTGACATACCCGTCAGTTTGTGGGTTTTCCCCATCCAGGTATCTTCCACCAGCGAGGAACTGCCCCTGCCAGGACAAACTACAAGGTCTCCCGACGTATGTGTGGTGGTGTAGTACATGTTAGTGTAAGTGTGGGTGTGTAAGGG
This sequence comes from Teleogryllus oceanicus, assembly GCA_964035755.1. NCBI lineage: Eukaryota > Metazoa > Arthropoda > Insecta > Orthoptera > Gryllidae > Teleogryllus > Teleogryllus oceanicus. The sequence continues at coordinate 49,230,283 of CAXIVR010000003.1, read as the reverse complement.
GTCAGGATAGGACAAGGAAAAGGAAGGAAAGGTAGCGCGCGGTCCTTGACCCATTTGTTCGGGTACTGCTCCGGCATTCGCCTGGTGTTGATCGATTGGAAAACTACAGATCAGAGCAGTCGACCGTTAGAATACTTCCCCAGTCGGGGGCTCAATCCGACCTAGCTATGTAGTGTCGAAAATCCTGCCACCGCGGAACCACAAATCTTAGAACCTCCCGATCATGCCCAGAGCCACCTAAGCCAATATATTCATAATGAGAATACTGATTTGGGTGTGATGATTTCTATGCATGCTAATTATTTTGAATAAATTAAGTAAAATTACAAAACATTGTTGGCTAGGGAGAGCATGTCTCTCGAGCTGCACGCTAGATCCGCCACTGTGTATAGTAACAAAACAAAATTGGACGTAGCAGTTTATTTCAATGGCAGTTTATTTCAATTCAGTTTTCCTTTTTAAATAAATAATTCTAAATTCCATAAAAATTAACGATGTGCTATTGACTGATGTTAAGGTAAAAAAATGGATCTTTCAAGTAAGTTAAAATCAAACAAAGTGTCCATTTAAATTAATTTACCACAAAATTAAGTTAATTCTTTCAGGCGTTCAGAATTCTTTCAAACACAGTCAGCATTCATACTGCTCGTTGTGTATATTTTGCGACTGTTCATTCCCGGCTAAGATGTGATATAATATTCTGGAGAAACACACACTATAGTTCCCAGACTTTCACATTACCTACGATACGCCTGTGAACCTCTCTTTATTAAACTGGAATTCTACCATGGCCTTGCTTCTTGATGTGGGCGGTTTTTGTCAAAAATTCCTTACTCAAGGGTGGGAACATATTTTAAGCGAAAACAGACGTATGTAACTACAACCGTCAATGTAGTAATCATATTCATCAATTGTCCTGATCAACAGCCCATTACAAAAGAATTCGCGTACAATATATATGTATATTATTTCACAACACTTTGCCAGATGATATTAAAAAGTAAAAAGCTACATAACTTTAAGAGATAAGTAAAATCTTTCCTGGTACGTAACTGTTCCTTTACTATTAGAGACTATACCGGGCATCAAAAAGGAAAGTAATATTGATTTTAACTATAATATTTAATGTATTGGTTACCATTTGGATTGTGTAATAATAAAAGATTAAAAATGCCTGCAACGAGTATTGTACCTGAATGTCTGGTTCAATTACCTACACCTTGATAAGGATTTTCGTGCATTTTCCCTGATCCTTTGAGCGAATTCTGAGATGTCCCCTTAATTTACTTCTGGATATAAATATTACATTAACTGCGCACGTTTTCTAGAGTAAACACGTACCAAAAATTACGGCCACTTGTATGGGCACAAAGTGAAACCTTAATAAGAAAACATCCATGTTGAACAAGCGAAAATTTATCTTATTACCTCCGCGTGGTTAACCTGTGTCTCATAAATGAAAATAACAGTGTTTGTTTCAAGATTGTTTCTGGTCTTGCAGATATGAGAAATCTACTTCACAGGGAAAATCCAAATACCGCAACCTGCCTTCAGGCTGCGATATGAAGCTCCGAAAGAAAATCATACGATCACCAACTTTGGATATATGGGCTTGGTGTAAAACATATACTATTTGCTTAAAATAATCACTAATAACGAGGCTTTTGAAAATACTGATGGAAGAGATTATATGTATGTGTACATGTTCTGTAAAAGAAAATATTAATTTTTTATGACACAATAAATTGCATAATAATGTTCGATACAGCACAATACGTTTTCGTGAAGCATATATAAATCTGAAATTCTGAGATAAAAGGAAAAAGAATGGGTAAGATAATAGAAAATGTTTGAAAAAGTTTGAAAGAAGTAATAATTTTAAAATAAACGAAGTGAATGCTTCATTTTATGATGAAATGAAGGAATATAGAGCTTGAAGATATTTATGGCTGTATCAATGTGGAAATAGACATGAGATAGTCGGAAGTATGGAGGAGTGCTGAACGAAGGAACTGAGACAGAATGTTGTCTTATTATGAACAAGAAACCCTACAACTTTTTTCGTGAAAAGTTCAAAGCATGGTTTTTGGTGGAAAATAAATATTGTGTAGTAAAATAAGTGAAAGGAAAACTGAAAGTACTGTACAGAAATTTAACATTTCCATGTCCGTTGATTTAAGATCTGTGTCAGTACTATTTTCTGCACCAAAAATAGCACAGACACAACCCACTGAAATAATTGAAAAAATCTGTGGAAATTATTATAGTAATTGGATTTTACGTTCGATATATACATAGGCACCCTAGACTCTTGGACTTTCCTTTAAAATCGTCTCAGTTTCTGAAGCTGTGGGACGAAGAAAGGCTCAAGCAAGCGGAATTTTCTAGTTATGGTGTAGGTAACACGTGTTGCTTGCCACGTATCTCCCCCCCCCAAGTGTGGGATTTAAACTAGACCCAGGCATGGGGAACACCATTAGCTAGTCGGCAAAGTCGTACTGTCGACTCTAAACGCCAATTACATACACATAAACGTGGTGATACTACTGAAAAACCTTTTGGACCAGAGACACATTTCTTACGAATGCTCACACATTCTTGAATTTACTGTTTCTAGTATCACTAAAAGAGAACGTGGTCAATTTATTGAGCAACTTTCAGCTTCATGGTTGTTTTATCTGTAGCATCCATTAACCAAAATGATCATTGCATTCTGCGACTGGAATCACTAATGCTAATCGGTACGATCGGTCTAAACCTTTCGAACTCGGCAAAGCCCGGTCAATTGACTGGCTCACCGGTTACGCAGGAATAAACATGGACAATTATCACGTTCTTACCAACTTCAGTTAGAATCGATGTATTGCAATATTATCTCTCAAGGTTTTGAAATCAAATGAAATAATTACTATAGATTTCACAAGAAATTCACAGATGAAAACAATTAATATTAGCTAATATGATGTCGAGTCGGTCAAAAGTAGTTCGGATGGACTTGGTAGAAGTCTTCATCATTCGATGAACAACAAGTATAGCGTGCCTGGAAAGTATCTCCACAGTGGCACATTGCTGGTGAGAGCGCTTGCAACAGGAATTATGTCGATAGCGCCAAGTGCAGCTTGTAACAATAGAAAACGTAAATTGTGTATTCACCACAATCATAACAGATGCTAGAAGTGTTACCCCCTTCACTTATTTCCCAGTAATCTGGATGCTACGAAAATAAAAGCAATTTTTAATAGGAGGCCTTGATTCGGCTTGATGCGACTTTCCTGGCGCACTGAATTAACACGGATATCATTTGGCTATATGACAAATATTGTCCATTGAGTGCTGTCTGTGATTTATTGGGCTGGAAGGAGTGTTTTGTAAGTTAAATTGCCGACGATTAGTAGCAACTTCCCAAGAACTATGTTATATGCTGTTGAAGTTCAAATCCAATGAAATTTGAAAGAAATGTCTTCTTCTTATATTAAAAGTTTATATCTGTTGGCCTGCAAAGGCTTTTCAACCGATAATTCGATTTTCTGCTTACTATACTACATTAAATATTTATGTTCATTACCTTGCCATAATTCAAAATAATACTTGCACCTCAAAATACAAAAATTTCTCTCAACATTTTGTTTAATACAATCCGCAATGCATATAGAAGTTGCTGGTAGCCAGGTCGGGTATGGACGAGTCCAGGCTGGGGCAGCGTGAAGAACGGCGAAATAGGGGGGGAGGATAAAAATGTAACTACGAACAAACTACGAACAACTACGAACGAACTACCCAATTAATAATATGAAAATATGACTTCTAATTTTAATTTACATTTGAAGAAAACATGTTAGAAATGGCAGTATTAACATTTCCATTTACATAAACTGTTTATAGGTTAAAAATAAACAGCAATAATTCTAGGGCAACTATTCGAAAATACTTAAAATTAATCAAACGTTTATTGACTTTAATACAATAATTTTCTTGAAGAACCATTATTGAACAGCATTTCATGAAAAGAAAATTATTTTTATAAACAGTGCAATTCTCCTCTCTTTGTGATAGGCACGTCCTATCATTGTGTAATCATTTTGAGAACGTTTCCCATTTGAAAAATTTAGAAGGAAAGTTGTCTTGTCTTACCAGCAATGGTAGTTATAACCGTATCTTTCGAGAATCAATAGAGCTGCGTGAAAGAATTCGTTTCATTCATCGCAGATTGTCATAAAAATCGTTATTTCACGCATCGAACACTTCTAGGTATTTTCGAATCCTGTGACTCATTAATCAGAGCAGGATGTGCACCAGATCATCCAACACAATCGAAGGGTAATTGAACGGAGTAGCACCAGTAAGCGTTCTTTTTAACTGCCACCTGTAAACAATACAAATAAAGATTGATTCAAGCAATGTGCGCAATTCATTACACTAATGTTCTTAAGTTAATTATAACATTTATTTTATTCTACAATAATTATTAAAATATCCTATGACATGTTACTCTAATACTTTCATGTTGTCGTCAATTTAATGTTGTGTTGATTACACTTTCGATCAAAAATGATGTAATTGCTTTAGTTGAGAGACTACGAAAAAACGTTTACAGTCCTTCACTTGCCAGCGATTCATAGCGTCAATGTTACAAAATTTCAATTAGATAAGTACTACTTTTTCTTCGTATACTATGTTCAAATTCGAATTCTACATCGTTATGCAGAATGAACTCTAAATTTAAAAAAAACAAACAAACTAGATCACTCATTAGCTTACTCTTGTCCCAGAGTTGACGTGCATTTCAAATTTGAATTAGAATGGCCCCTAAACAAAGGCCTCTGTCTCTTATGAGTTATTTTTATACCTATTCAAATTTTCTTGTATTTAATCGTATCCACGTCAATATCAAGAAACGGCCCCGTAGGTTGTTACTGGTGTAAAGATACAACCATAGAATATATTAGATGTAATATTGAAGATTGGGCATAGCGTTTACTCTATCATACTGCACTTTTGATTTTATGAACATTCTAAATATTTGGTAAAAGATTAATTCGGAATTAGGATAATTTTATCCAGCTGGTGTTCTTTTTCAAAAAACATTCAATAAATCATAATTTCCATTTGTACTAAAGACAATTAACAATTTGTTTGCCTGCTTCAACACGTCTTTTACAACTAGTCTTACGAACTTACTATTAAGACTTCCTAATTGCAAATATGTCTAATCCTTCAGAATTGGAAGGTGGTGGATACATGCTTTCAAGAGTAAAAGTATTTTGTCCTTGACATCAATGATTTTAATTTAATCTCATCTAACATTTTTGTGGCCTTGATTCTTAATTACATTCAAATTTCAACAGTCGTTTGAAAGATATATCCTGAAAACACACATGTCTTGAGAACTCTATTTTTTGTTTGGACAATTCAGAACTTAAGTCATGTTTTCAGTAGGCCTCACTTTAAAGACTTATTTATGTTCTAAATATCCTAATCCGAACACATGTTAGGTAGATATTGGTCAACAACAGATGGGAGTTGAATGTACTCCCTCCTCACCGGAATGTTGCTAGATTTTGTTTATTGAGATAGATGACAGGTGTTTCTCATTTAAACATTTCACAGAAATTGTTTTGTTGTATTATATCAAATCTGAGAAGTAAATACTTTCTGGAACGAGCACAGCAACTTTCTGATTATAACAAATCGTTTGCTTCGTTTCATATAGCGAACATCACAAATGTATTTAAGAATGATTGAAATATGTTTGTTAAGTTAGTTAATGCCTCATTTTACGTGGCGAGACTCGGGCCATCAGGCCAGCTCTTCCGTCTAACCACGCAAATTTCGCTACGCTCCTTTCACCACCTAGCGGAGATCTTGGGCGACGAAACAGGCAGGATCTCAATTTTGCTCAGAGGCTTCTTTTAGGCTTTAGGATATTTTACATGCAGTAAATCTACTACATGGGACAGTCGGCTTTACTTTCCCTTCGAAGGAAGGCGTACGAAGGATTTTTTCACCCTTACAAATCCACGGCTTCGATCGGGTTTGAACCCGCAAACTCGGGTACCAGCTGACCGTTATACCACCGAATCCGTAATATGTTAAACCTACTAGAAGTGAATCACTGTCAAACATCGTCACAATAGTTACACTTTCTCATTTACTTACGTACGTACCGAGTAATGTACCTAGTATAAAAGAAATTATATAAGGCTGCCGAAAATCGATTTCGAAATTCAAAGGAAATGTTGGTTTTAGGGTTACGCAAAAAACTTTTCTTCAAACTGTTTTTCTTCAAAGTGTTCGGCCGGCCTTCTGTCCGTCCGTGTGTTTCAGTCCAACACTAGTGACTAAACTATTCAAAGGATTTTTATCTAAAATGAATATTCTCCCATCAGTCAGACCCCACTCGGAGCCCTGCGAATTTAAAACAAATTCCTTGATTTTGTGGGGGCATTAAGCCTCTGGGTCATTTCCAAACTTATTCCAAAGATCGTTCCAAACTTTTTAAATTTTGTGGCTTGAAAGTTGCTTGAATACTTATAAAGATGTCCTAATTTCACGGTTAACTTTAATTTTGAAAAATTGCTAATGTTTTTAATATTTTACCCCTTCATTCAATTACATTATTGAAGAGAGTGATTTTTTTCTTCATATTATTTTTTCTTCACAAATAGTTCGTCAATTAACGTTAAGTAATTATCTGAAAACATAAGTAGCTTTGGCGGAATTTTGAGTGAAATTTTAAAAACAAGATTTAATAGAAAACCGCTCCAACTATTTCTTTAAATTTTGTGTCGAGTAGAGCAAAATGCACTGAATAACATGCCATAAACTACATTTTGATGTAAGTTTTAATTTTTCAAACATTACTCAAATGTATTTTTTAAATATGTATTAACTCATTAATATTTACATTTTAGGAGTATTTAAGCGATTCACTTAATTTGTGAGTTCAAGTAATTCAAATCATTTCTTACGAAGTTTCTCATTTCCTGTGAAAATGTGCTGAAATTTATGCATTTTCGGAAAAGCTCAAACGACATATAGTCAAAATGAGATAGGGCATTTTTTTGAATAAAAAATTGTGTTTAGTATAATGTTTTATTCTTCTTAAAAATTCTTAAATTATTATTTCCATTCTAATAGCAGACCGAAAAATTGAGAAATTGTGAAAAGGTTTTTGATAAACAGTTTCCTCAATATACTTGAAATATATGCATAAAAAACTCAGTTTTAGTTATATTAGTTACATATTAGTTTTAGTCATATTATTAGTTTTATCAAATTATGGTGATACATAGATACACAACCATAACAAGTTTATAAATAGTCCTATCCAGAAAATTGACCTCGTGAAACAGGGATGATGGATGGTTGGTTTTTTGTAATTCCGGGCGCGTCAACTACTGAGGTCATTAGTCCTGTAAGTGTAGTTCATGTTTTCATCTCGGGATGTGGCGATCTTCCCCTGCTGAATGGCGAGATCCAGCACCGACCTACCGTCAGTTAGCGGGGTTTCCCCCAAACAGTTATCTCCCAGCAGCGGGGCAACGGCCCAGACAGGGCAAGCTCTAAGCTCCCGACCGGTGTCCCGACATGAATGGTAGTGTAGAGCATCTTAGTGCGAGTGTCAGGGGAAAGGATAGGACAAGGAAGAGGAAGGAAAGATCGCGCGCGGTCTGTGGTAATAAATATTTTTATGGTTTTCTATTTGGAATTTATGAAATATACCGAACTTTTCTACCGCGTTTATTTAATTTTTGGCGTGCATCATCGCTGCTCAAAATTTTAAAATGTGTCCCAACTCTCCAACTAGTTTTCCAACGCTATTTATTCTTGTACTTTGGATGTTACCTGAATAACTTCATTCATTTGCAGATTGTATATCATGTACTTTTCAAAAACTCCGAGTAATTGTTGAGTGACAACACTACGAGGGGGAAAACTTTAGGTATGCAGTGCATACCCACTACTTTTCCCATAACGCTTTCTGACTACGTTAACCCCGCCTTACTCTTGCGGTGATTTCCCATTGCTTGAGACTTGGTGGTTTCTTCAACGGAATAGGTTTTTGGCAATGATTGCCTCAAGATTGTTCCGTTAAAACAATCGTACTTCGACAATTCGTATTATAATATCAATCGATCTCTCGACATTTTCAATCCTGCCTCTCCCCATTTATTACATTTGCTTGCCTACAGATGTAAAATTTCTCCGATTTTAGGTTCTCGTTCAATGGTTCAATGGTCCGATTTTAGGTTCTCCTTCACGACGTTGATCCTTAGAGCCAAGTATTTCTTGAAAATAATAAAATACAGATTTCATGATAGCGTCCTGATTAGAATTTCCAAAATTTTACACATTTGACCCTTCTCTTACTCAAATTCATGGATCATCCATCTAATTTATTCATCCGTAAAATCTAATTTATTCATTCCCACCAATATTGAATCTATCCGTTTCCTTGATAACATGTGTAATCTGTTTTGTTGCTAGAGATTTTTCCCGCCGGTAGTCGATCACTCATTACGTCCCGATGGGACCCACATTCGACCATACACTAACATACTTGCGGACTTCTCTTATCTGGAGTCAGCAGAAAGCATGGCCCTCCGCGGCAACACATACGTAAGAGACGAGGGGTAAACCACCATTTCCACTGCGGGACTCGAACCCGCGCCCCTTCAGACCGAGGCGCTGAGTTGAAACACGTTTTTGGCCACCTCGACCATTCAGATTGGCCGTGTAATCTGCTTTGCTGACTGAAAATAGAATATTGACATTCCAATCTGCATTTTTTATGAATTACTGTATTATCCAAACCAGGGAAATTCTTAGCTTCGTCACGACGACGCGGAATAAAATCGGCATTATTAAGGTACAGTTTTGTGGTATCCTTTTTTTTGTTCAGAATGCAGACAAATTTTGCCTCGAATAAAATGTAGGAACTCGTTTGAAAAACGTTCATCAAACTCTTTCCGCGTACTGCATGCTGAGGAAATCTTCTGTGGTACTTTTGTACCGCTCTTGTCTCTAAAGTTGAAAACATAAAACACTCAATCAGATTCTAGCAAGTGAAAAAAATGTCACTGTCATTCAAAATGCATGACAGGATAATCTCATATCGGCTGATAAGGTCAGGGGAATTCCCAACATCATGTTTCTGTATTTCATGAAGCTAAGACGTCGGGGCAGCGAAACCTTTATTTCTATAATTTTTGCAACCCCAAGAAAACAGAGTTTTTGAAATACAGACCTATCTCAGTTGATGAATATTTTACGGGTAATTTAAGGAATCTAGCTAACTCACGAATAGTAAGTGTACACATTATCCAAAACGGGAGAATAAAACCCGAAGTGAGAAGGGTAGGCGAACTTCAGGCGGCTGAAGTTCACATTTGCCAAGTAGAGGCGCCGAAGATATGTGAAGTACGTTATGGTGGCCGTATGCTTTTTGTACCGTTTGCTCAAGATAAATCGTAACATATTACTCTTAAAGATTATTTAATACGAAAAAAGCAGATGACAGGAATGATTTGGGGTAGTACAACGAAATTAATTATGCACTTCGGAGTTAAGCGAGAAATTGAGTTAGCTCAGGGGAGCATAACCATTGGGTCTGCAGCGATTCTGACAAGATGGTCGTAGATATCGGGTCCCGCGGCGGAATTTCGACTAGCTAGACGCCAGGACGCATTCAGCCGCTGTCTGGAGGAGAATTCTAGCGGTCGACTGTTCTTTTCGGTAGTTTTCCAGTGTTTCTATCACGAATACCAGGCGAAAGCCGAAGCAATACCCTAATAAACTGACCACAAATTGCGGGCGATCTTTACTTCCTCTTCCTTGTCCGAGTACACACATATGCATCGGATAACCATCAGGAACTTAGTTTGTCACGGTTGAGGCAGTGCCCAACTGGCTGGAGATACCTGGAGAGAGAAATTCCGCGCAAGTGGACGTGAAGGTCGGCGACGGATCTCATCATACAGAGGAGGAGGATCATAGCTACATCACGGAAAAACATTCACTACACTAACGGAAATACTGACCACAACAGTTGATATGCCCGGAAATATCTATCAATCAATCAATCAATCAATCAATCAGAGGTAAAAGACACTTTGTTTACATTTACCTAGTTATTCACGAGCGCAATTTAAATAATATTGCTGCTTCCAAATTCGTTATAGTATCTTTTGCAAACAGTTCTCAACATCTCCAAAAAGAATTAGAACAAGTTTAAATATCCTATTTTAGCAAAAATTTGCACAGTGCTCTTTACACCCGTTGTGCTGAATTATTTAGGTCATAATAATTGAAAATTAATCACAAAATTAATTAAAATTTTATTAAAATTGCATTTAATAACTGATGCAAAAACCAAATTATTGGAGAGATAAGAGATAAAAAACAAAGTTACTAGAGAGATAGTAATAGATATAGGTATGTGAAATAAGAAGTAGTATATACGAAAGAATATTAAAAGCGAACATTTTTGTATACAGGGTATGGACATTTCCATTCAGTTTATATAAGTGTGTGGGAAGAGTTGGAGAGGAAATAAAGGGAAAAAGAAGTGCGGGCGGTTCAGAAAACGTGGAAGGCCAGGGGGAGGGGAAGTTGTGGGCGTTTAGCGGCAGGCTGGAACCACGCCCTGGAACAGACCGGAGCGCAGCGGGCTGGGCCGGGCGGGCGGCGCTGGACGGGCGTCGGGCATTGAGCGGCCGCTGGGCGGGAGGACACGCCTAGGCCCTACCCCCAGCCCTACGCCCTACCCCCTTCGATCGGCCTCACTACACGGTAGGGCGACCGGGGGTGGAGCGGTCACACTGCTCGCCTTCCGACGCGGGAGGGGGGACTGGGGTCGATCACCGTCCCATCCCAGTGGAGTTGGTGGTGGAGAAAGCCTCCTCCGGTTCCCTTGTTTCTTCTCCCTCTCGTTCCACCTCCGTCTCCAACTTCATGCTCATTACTCGCAGTACCATCAACATCATCATCGATATTATATCTCGCCTCCAACGCCTCTCGGCGCACGACAGATTAAGATTTCTGGTCTTAGAACGACGGTCATTGGAACGTCCCTCGAATTTCACGTCGTATGTTCAATAAAAAATACTGTAAGGGATCGATTCTTTCAATCTTGCTTCACATCTTACAGAGAAAAGTAGTCAGTGCAAATGGAAAATTTGAGTACATTAACAATTACACAGAATTTAGGATTCTGCTGATATAATACTGGCATTCAGATACAAATGCTATTTTCTTTAATGTTCATATTCGTCATAATATTCTAAATCATACTTGTCATTTTCATAGAGAAATTCGTGTACATGTACTATCGTGAAGATGACTTTTCCTAATAAAAAGTACTTAAGTGAAAGTTTGATTCCAACCATTCTGATAGGGGATAAAACTTAACACCTAATACGTTCTGATAATTCTCACTTCTTTCAGGGAAGTTTCACTTCAAAATTATTCTTTTAAATTATAAAGATTTGACAAAGAAGTAACTAATGTATGCGTTCACCAATCAGAGCACATAATTATTATAGAATAATCTTGTAACCCGAGCACTGATAAAACAGGACACGGAACTTGGAATTTCTCACATCATGCAAGTATCCAACTGGTAATACTTCGGAAAATATTCGTACCTTATGAATACATTTCATAGCGTCTCCCGTTCTTCGGTACAGAAGAAATCTGCAATTTTGATCACGTATTTACCCAACTTCTTTTCCCCTTTGCGTTTACAAAAGCAGTTACTGATGAAGGGAAGTTCACGTTCGAAATGCGTGTGTAAACTTTCAGACTAGTTAAATGACAAGTCCAATTTAGGTTTTAGAAATTTTGCATCCAATTCAAATTGTTTAAGAAGTAGACTTATTTGAGAAACAAGTCAATGAATATCGCACATATCTTCTACATCATCTATGAATCACTATTATTCATTCAAAACTAAACTTCGTGTTTCATCTGCAAGAGCTTTCGTGCGTTTTCTCGTACGAAATCTGCAAGAGTAGTAGTTATAGTTTTCGTGCGTAGCCTCGCTTCTTCAATTCAGGCCACTGATATGAATTTGGATTTAATTTGTTCCTTACAGCCAGTAATTTGTATACAAAACATCTAAGTTTTCCCATGCTACAAAATTTGGTATTTTAAATGGAAATGAAAATTCACAAAGAAATTGAAACTAAACTCAATGCATTTTAACAGAAGATCATGTTTACAATTTTATTGTATTGTTCTCCTGCACCATATTAAATCCCGCTGATTTTTGTATATTCCCTGTTAAATTTTAATGTTTTTTAAATTTTATTTTCGAAATTTGAGACCACAATTATTATTTGTAATACAAATTTTGGGTTTTTAATTTTTCCACACTTATTAATAGTGTGTATATAATATAATTTCAGAACTCAGCTGGAATAAGGCTCAACGTTGAATATTATTCTTTCTCTTATAGCGCCTTCGATTTGCTTCTGACAATTCAATATTCATAAATAGGACATGAAATTCCTTTGAATTAAAAGCTATAGCTATTATATAGGATACCATCTCCACTTTCAAAATTGTATATACTCGTGCCACCTCCAAATCGCCTGCTGTGGTTATGTACGCTCCTACTTTTGGATTGCATCCCGCTATCAACTGTTTGTAAGTCTTTTAACAACTTCCCCCAAAATGCGTTATTCGGTTGTATCCTGTGCAAGTGTAAGCATAGAAGAAAGATACGATACTGTCTTTTCTCTATACTTCTTTAAATTTGTCAATTTTGTTAACAAATATTAAAAATTGTTGTTAACAAATCCCTTTAACATTGTTCATTTTGTATACTATTGTATTGTGATAGAGTAAGGAAGGCTTGTTATTTTGGAATTAAACTGTGTTGAATATTCTTAATTTATTGAAACTAATTTCTAGGTGCATCGTGGGCTGCTACAAGAAGGAGGAGGGACAAGAGGACATAGACTTCTTTTTATATGCGAAGAATTAAAACATATTTTAGTTAGGTACACAGTTCCGAAGATTCTAACAGGTTCACCTGTGTTCCATTTTTTCTAACGACTAGTGCAAAAATATTTGCTTCTCCCATGAATGGAAAGTTAACCAAACCGTTGCCCCCTTCTCCTCGCAAAGCAACGGCCGGGTAACAGCCGGACTACACCTTCTGAGGTAGCCAAACGTGAAAGAGGATTGTCTAGGAAGCGAGCGTAGCGTTTGCGGGTTTGGTGCTATAGTGGTTAGCGTATCAGATTGTTATTCGCAAGTTGACGTTTTTAAATACCAACTTAAGCCGTAGATTTTTAAGGGTGTAAAAATCTTTCGGACAGGAAGCAAAGCCGGCTGTCCCATGATGGAGATTCACTGCTTGTAAAAGATCCTCAAGTCTAAAAGAAACCTTGAGTTAAATTCAAGACCAAAACCATAGCCCTATCCTATTCGACTCCCCCTCCGCGTCCTTATTACATTCTGTCTCATCTTGTTATTTCGTCCCATCTCGCCCAGACCCATTTCGTCTCGTGTTCCGTCCTGTCTGTCACAGAAACATCCTATCCCGTCCCTCCCCGTCTCGTCCTTCAATCCGTTCCAGCCATCATCCTGTCCCATCTTGCCCTGTCCTTTTTGTCGTGCACCTGCCTATTCCGCCCCGCCCACCTTGGCCCGCCCCGCCCACTCGCCTCCACCCCGGCGTCCCGCCGGCAACACGTGGCGATGGAGAGGCCCGCTTTTCGGTCCATTAAGAGAGCCAGCGGCCGACGTAGTAACTCGGGCCGGCGGCGTACACTCGTTAATCACAGCGCGCGACGCCGCGCCGCCCCCACCCTCTCCACGGCCGCCGCCGCCGCCGCCCTTTTTACGTGACTGAGAGTGGGAGACGGCTGCGGCTGCCGAGGGGAGGGGGTGGCGCCGTGATTCTGCAAAGCCTGGCGTTCGCGCGTCCGCCTGCCTCTCCCCGCGCGAAAACAAAAATGGTTTCACTGGGTCAAGCGCACCCGCCCACGCCGCCGCCGCCGCCGCCCCGCCCGCCCACTCAGGGAGGCCAAAGCCCGGGCGACGCACTCTCATCATATGAGCTTTAAAGGTAGCGCGTTAAAGAATATTTAAACGCGGAGCTGTTTTCAACCCTTTGGTGATGCCTGCGGTGAGGCCTTTGCGCATCCGGCGGCCGCGTTCCTCTCGGGTGAAAATCGCCAAATGTGAAGGAGATATCGTTGGTGTTCAAGATATGTGGCAAATCTCGAAAATGTGTGTTCTTGAGTTAAGCGAAAAACTGTATGTAGAAGGTAATACATTTTTATTATTAGTAAAATATTAATGAATATACAAGTGCGTAGTTCATAAAATAACCAAATCTATAGTTTAAAAAAATAGGTGATCCCTGTGAAATAATCGCCTTTGTTCCAATTAACGCCGTTCTCCTGCAAAATTAGAATTTTTAAGGTGTATCTCTTTCTCGTGCAGCAACCGATATATCTCGACCACTTTAGCCTTGAATGGTAACAGAAATATTAAGCTTGAGTTGAAAAAACTAACTCTGTAGGAAAATCGAATAAAAGTATGTATAATACTGAGAGTTCTAAATCTCAGTTTCGTGGTTGAATAAAAATTAACTCTTGTAAATTACTTCATATTGTGAAAGAATACGTTTCTTCGCATTGATGAAGTGTGTAATTGATCGCCTACAACTTAATGTTGTTGGTAGCATAACATTTAAAACCTACAACCTTGTTTAAATTAATGTTTTAGAGCGTCTTAATTTGCACAAAAATAACAGAAAATAAGAGCAGATATATTAGAAAAAACCTTAATTGAAAGAAAAAATTGTATAATGTTTGCCAATCATGATAATGCAATGATTTTAATTGTAATGTCTAGTAAACTATTGTACTTAAATGGTCTTAAGAATGTGCTTGTTTGATGTTTCAAATTGACCAATTATTTGCAATCACTTTCCAGAAAATATTTAACATCTCAAAAATAGTTTTTCAATTAATTTTTAATCGCAAATACGCTCACGTACATTTTAGAATTACGTGTGAAAAGATTTGTTCAATAATATATTTAACGTAATGATGATTAGCTATAAAGGATGTCGAAGGGAAACGTCGAAATTGGAGAATAAGCCTTAAGACAATTTTAATCATATTTTGTCTAATAAACTACTTGGATATTCTGAATGGCTGAGCCGAAATAAGCACCCAACAGCTGGTTTGAAAAAATTCTTTCTAGGCAAAAATTTGCATTGCAGGAGCATAGAAACACTCCACAAAAATGTAAATTGTTTATTATTTTCAAAATAAATGATTATATTTGTTCAGAAAGAAAAATTAACACAAACAAAAAAGAACCCAAATTGCACCATTGAATGCTTTTTTTATTTCTCGGTTAATTTTTCTTCCTGAACAAAATATTCATTTCTTTTGGAAACAATAAACAATATACATGTTTCTGTAGTGTTTCTATCTTCTGCTATGAATGTTTGGTTGGAAAGCTTTTTTTCAAACTAACTTTTGAGTGCTTATTTCGGCTCAGCCATTCAGAATATCCAAGTTTATTAGACAAAATATGCTTGAAATTGCCTTAAGAGCTTATTTTCGAATTTTCTAGTTTCCTCCCCAAACAGCCTATGAACGTCTTTGCAGTTCAGATGTAATTTTAAATTACAACTTCTCTTTTTATTTAAAAAATTGCAGAAAGCGAAGAAATTTGCGTGGTGCGTTCTCGGTGTTCGGTTCTCAAACTGATAAGCGCATTTCCTTGATTACAAAATTCAAAACGTATCTACATTTCCACATTCTCAGGTAAATAGAAATTTGCTGATACACGAAAACCTCCGTCTTTATTAGTCGCAACTCTCGTATTTACCGATGAGAATCCGATGTACACATCAAAGAAAACGAACTATTGGGTAGATGGATTTCATTGGCAGCGTTTGCATTTAATGATTGAATTACTTTCGCATCACAGATAACCAGTTCAATAATGTATGAAGCCAGACTGGATTCATTACTCAGATTACGGTAAGTCATGAACTATTGCGGTGAATGAGTGTTCATAATCGTTTCAATTAGGAATCATTCCTTCTAAGTTTCAAGAATCTGCATTATGTTCACTGCCAATATATACGACCTTGCAAATCGTGTATTCAACTATTTTCTGAACATCCCTTCGAGAAGCTTTTAAAAACAAAAAACATTTTAAAATGAGATTTTGTTTTGTTGAAGTACTTTTAGATGAGCTTTCACTTTGTCTCAATCGTTGGTCATGCACTCTCTTCATCAAAACCTTTTTGCATCTAATGTGAACCTTCATAAGCATGTTTCTATTCCTAGTTCCATGTCCTGCTACTAGGAAGCTCTGAACGAGGTCCTCCATCTGGCACAAGGGTGCTATGCCTGAGAGACTTATGAAGTGTGTGTATGTGTGTGTAGGGAGGGCACCTGACACGCAGAGAAAGGGCAAAAGCGGTCTTCGGGGGAAGACGACTACACAGGAGCAGTTCAGAAGCGCGCAAGATCCTGTTCGTGATGGAATGATGGAGAAATTCGATCTTTAGGGATCTCAAAATGACCTTCAGAGCTTCGCCCATTTAACGTGGTAACAAACAGAGACGGAAACGAGACAATATTTGCAGAAGAATTCAAAATAAACATAAACGAAACGAGGTTTGGAAGGACGTGCTGATGAGGACATTATGTACTTGGGAGTAAAATGCTCTGGAAATTTTGTGTTGGTTGGTATCAAAAAGGTTTCATGTTATTTGCAGACACCGAAGGCCGGCGCTTTGCGTTTGTCTTGGAAATGCGTATGAGAGGAAAAGTCAAATTTGTTGTATCAACTTGGAATATTTTTATCAAGCTAACTTCAGAAAACTACTTTAACACATTTAACTGACTTAAATTAAAGCGTATGTTCATTATGAAGAATGGAAGATACTTTTCAAGTGATAGTGTGTGTATTTAATTCTAATTTCTTTGTCTAACTTTTCTAACTCTTAACATTTTTACTTTCTCGCTTACACTTGCACAGGATTTTTGTTAAGGTAACTACATATATGTCTTTCTGGACTACTACATAACCATGTAGAATAGAATACGTTATGTAGTGATGCAGGAAAACGGCGATTTTTTGACAAAAATGCGTATGGTAGTTCCCTGGAAGTCAAAAAGGGAATTATTCATGTTCCTATAAGTATTACATTATTTTCTCTAACACGCTGTGTTGTCAGAAGCAACGTTGTGTGGGTTCTTGTTATGTCCGAAAAAATGGTTTACGGCAAAACGCGTGGCCGCCCGTCTGTTCGTCGGTGAATAAGCTTGCGGTTAAACCTCCGGCAGAATTTTCACCAAAAATTTATAGCAGTCAATCTGAATGATGACATGGCCATTGAATTTACAACTGATAATTTTATTTGAAGGAGTACGTAACATGTTGCCTAAACGATATTTTCAAAATTTAATCCAAAATTGATCCAAATGTTTTAAAACGTTTCCTATGATAGAGCTAAGTCCGATTCTATGAAGTTGCATTTATAATTTTTCGAATGTTTGAAAATTAGAGAAGTTCAAAATGTTTTTCGCGTCTTCCTACAACGGTGTAGTTAAGATTTTCATTACAACTTCTGACACTCTGAAAATTGGAAATAT
Source organism: Teleogryllus oceanicus (assembly GCA_964035755.1). NCBI lineage: Eukaryota > Metazoa > Arthropoda > Insecta > Orthoptera > Gryllidae > Teleogryllus > Teleogryllus oceanicus. The sequence continues at coordinate 49,212,641 of CAXIVR010000003.1, read as the reverse complement.
CTTCATATTGAAAACAATAAGAGTTTTCGTTTAGAAAGGAATTTGAGCTTTCTGCTCAACCGTATTCCGTAATTCTTGTTTAAATAATGGATAAAGGGCCCCAAATACTTTATCGTGAGCCGGCTATTAACCTTAATAAATTTGTAGACATGAAATCTTAATAAAATTGTAAAATTATTAGAATGAACCCTTATCTTCCGTCGTTTGTTCATTATATTACCTCGTTCTTTGGTTCTGTCAAGACCTTCTTCATGAAGGTCGTGCTCTAGTTATAGTTACTAACGTTACGTGCGTTTTAGTTATTGTTACTAAAGCGAAGATAGCGAGTTTAAAAAATTGCTTTTAATGGTATCGATTAGTGAGTGTACATAAACGCTGCGTTCAGCAATCATTTGAAACATGCGTTTCTCTAAAATAAGTTCATTTATTTCAGAGATTATAAGTAAGCATTATGTTTTTAAATTAAGGTAAAGGATTTTCTTTTCTCTAAAATGCATGTTCAGATTATAGAGGATATAAAATGTTTCTATTACATTTACAGAAACATGTTCAGAGTAACAAGGGACCATGTTCAGAATTTTTAACTTTTCTTATTTCATTAGTCTTAGAACTAAATGACGGGGGAGTATAGATATTCCTTATAGTGTACATGTTGTACCTTTCTATTAAAACGTTTCTACAGTTATTCCTTTTGTGAGACATAATTGCAAGGATTAAGCTAGTTCAAAATAATTTCTAATCTGTTCTACACCTCCGTTATTAAAGCAGGTGGTTTTTTTCAATGCACTTTATCACCTATGGAATTGGGGTTATGCAGAACGCAATCATCCCACAAAAGCGTAAAATTTAAGCAATGGCGCGCTTTAGAAATATTGCATTTCAACGTTCCCCAACACTATTCAACCATATTGATTCTTGAGTTTGGATGTTTTCTGCATAACTTCATTCAATTGCAAATATTTAAGTGATGCTATGCTGTTGTTTTTTTAATGTGAGTAATGATTTTGAGACGGAATATTTTCGATGTTAAATCCTTTGTCACTAACACATTTTAATAAGGTCATGAACACTTTTCGTTTTTGAAAAAACGAGATTTTTTACGTAAGTTTTGGTTGAGTTAGGAACATTGTTTTTCAAAAACGACTCCAAATTTTCTTTCAATTTTTTAAAATGAGATTAGTCTTATGAAAATGGCACAAGTCGTATTTCAGGTGAACACATTAATATTTTCAAAAACTGTAAAAGTTGCCATTAGTGCGACAAAGTAGTGTTGTTGAAGCATAATTAGTTCTTAATTTTTTCTAGAGTAATGAAAATTTGCATGTAAAAATGGCCTAGGACCGATGTTCGTTGAACTCCTTGAATTTTGGGAAATTGCAAAACTTACAAATAATACGAGAAAGATGTGTTGTTGGGGCACAACTGGTAGCTCTTCTATTCCATCGTTTTCGAGCTCTTGGGCTGACATTTAATGAAATTCTGGCTGTGCTGGACCAGATGCTCCCGAGGCCTTGGACAATATAGCAGTACGTGTACTGTACATACCAATGTTTCTTAAAGTTATATGTTTTATCATTGTTTTCTTTCTGTCTACATAATTTGACAAAGTTTTGAACTTTACGGAGTTAATTAGTAATAAATGATATGCCATAGGCTAGTTAGAGTTTTATTCAATGGTGAAATATATAAAATATTTGTCAAGTTAGAATTGAAAGAGATTTTTACTTTTAATTTTAATTGGTATAACTGAAGTGGTTGTGGTTTTTATTCTTAAAACATTAATATTTTAAAATATTATTTGCGATACAACTCAGTTTGAAATTATTTGAACATTCAACTTCTTTTAATCTTCATAAACAATTTCGGATGTTGTTAAGTAATAATTTCTATTTTAACTCTTTTCTGATTGGCTTTTTAAATATAAAACGTAATTTTTGGATAGGTTTAAAAATGTATTTTGCACAGAGTGTACGAATTGTGAATGTAGGTTTTCTATTCCTATATTTAGTGCCACATTTTCATTATTTAATTACTTTGAAAGAATGCTACGAAACCCTTCAGACTTTGAAAGGCTGAAGCAACCGCTATTATGAGGATGACTCTAGACATTCGAGAAGCAAACTTTCATAATACCTCCATTGTTTATAAATATATTTAACAGACGTTCATGAAAGTTGGGTGAGTCTTTTCAACAGTGAAGTAATTCAATAACACTATCGCACATATATGTTTGTAAGAATCTTACAGACTCCAAAAATGATTGATTTTCATAGTTTTTAATAGTGAATATTTAGTTATGAAACCATTGTTTAGACAACTGGGGGCATAATATATAAAAAAATACAAAAGGTCACGGATCTCGTTATATTCATTTACATACCTACTACTTCTTCAGACATTATGCTTTTACGATCCCCTTTTTTATTTTATAGATGTTAATATGTATATATTGTGTGGAATGTTTTACAAATCGGAATTTAGTAAGCTTCTATCTTGTGACATAAGATGCTTTACTTTTAACCTAGACTATGCAATGCTAAATCATTGTATTATTTGTGGTGGTTTGTATTTTCAGAAATCATTAGCTTTCGATAATGATTCAAAAATATTATCTACAAGAATGTTACAATGCAAGAAGCATTTCTCAGTAAGTATTTTGATGTTTTCTCAAATCATCCTTGATCTTGAGACCCAGACTGATATGGACAAATTGAAATTTCTGCTGAGAAAAACTACTGCGTTACGTTAACTCGAGTTTAACTTGATCACAAAATATTCAGTCAGTGTTAAAACAGAAAAGTGGGGGATTCCAAATCAGAGATTTCCTATGTGTTAATATTTTCATATATAAGAAAGGGGCAAGAACTGACTTAAAGAATATCTGTTCAATTTATATTCTGTGAAATATAGCAAATATTTTAAATAACAGTAAACAGAAGAAAAAACGCAATATTAGATGAGGAGCAAACACCTAAATAAAGAAATGTTAGTTCCAGTTTCGCCAGCACTGATCATCGGCAGGTGAAAATAAAATGATTAAAAAAGTGCAAGAATTAAAGTTATCGTCATACGACTACTACTTTTTCAGAAGTTATATTCACCTTTGTTGATGTTGCTACTCTGAATCATCTTAAATTCCTGAATCATGTTAAAAGTTTCAAGGTACTGAAAATGCAAGAAATTCGAAGCAAATATCTCTTTATATTGCTAAATATGTCTTGTAAGCTCCACAAAAGTGAAAATAGAACGTAAAACAAGACAAGAAAAACGTAAGGCAAGGTAATCCAATTCCACCGAATATGTTTACATGCCTAAAATATTTGTTTATAATACGAGTTGTAAAAGTGACATTTTATTTTGCGAGTAGGAAAGTTTGAGACACGAGGCCCACATGCCGAGTGGTACAATCCTACGAACTGTCTCTACTCAGCCTTACGGATTTTCATTTTATTTCAATTAAAGTATAAATATCACTTAATCATACATTAACGTCAGTAGTAGTCAAGGCGGTGAGACGAAACGATTCTGTTTCCTTTGTTGCTTTCACTGATTTATCCGAACAATTGAGCATCGTCTTACTTGTAGAACGAGTGCTAAAATTGAACGTTTAGCATTAGTGATAATGTTATGAATGTCCTGAATGAACCGCTTTTATTAGTGTGTGTCTAAAATATATTTATTTTGTTGTAGTGGAAGGAAAATATAGAAACTGCACATCCAAAAGTACTTGACTAACTTGCCCTTTGCAAGCAATATCGTTTTGTCGGCTACTTTTGCGTATAATTACAAAGTTTGCTACGGGCGTTAAGAAGCTGTAACAATCTCCAATCGTGAGAGCGTAGGCTTCCGCGGTCGGAATTGGAACTTAAGTTCCAAATCTCCAATTGTATCATTAATTTTGTGGGGCATAAGTTCAGAGAGATCGATCGTGGTACATCAGTTTTGATGAAAATCTTTTTTGTGTCATGGATCCCCAAAGTTCGTATTCCCATCAAAATTTCGAGATCCATTTTTTCGTGTATTACAAAATTTTCTGAGTATCACGTACGAGAACACAAAAATGAACTAGCGACACTGGCTTCGAGAAGTGAGAGAAAGAGGAAAGTGAAGTGAAAGTTTGTGATCGTGCATTGCAGAAAGTGCTCATGAACAAAAACACAGTATTGAAAATTTTGTGGTTTAAGTTGTCTGATTTTTTCTTCAATTTGACCACTTTTGTAAAACTTTGAACAGTGTATAATTCTATGTAACAGAGTTTTAAATAGTATTTTACTATATTTTATACTCGAATGACGCTATGATTTTGATTCACAGGAAAATACAGAAATGCCATTCCATTACATGAATGAGATAAATAATAAAAAAAGTCTCTGTTACGTAAAAATATAATTCAATTACTTTGAAATACCATTTAGAGCATAATTTTCGGTTCAGAAAGGATAGAACTATGCGAATCGCAATGCTTCATGGGTTACAGGATCAGATGAATGTACGGACATAGTATTAATCTACCCTGTATGTAATAATCCTGAAAACAAAAAGAGTCTCTGAGGAAACGATTTTAAATAGCGAGATTTCAGTGTCGAGGGTTTTATAGAAAAGAACCGCATAAGACTTTTTCATTCATCACAAGATTAACTCTATTTTTCGTATAGTGTTGCGGATACTCCAGAGCTTCCTTCTTTTCTTGATTTCTCTGCCATTATAACGGTTGAATGAAGCTTCTTCGCGATAGATTTGAAATCATAACGTTACCTTACGTTAGCTACTCCGGTCGATCAGATCGTAAGCCTTGGCGATCCGAGCGTTCGCAGTGTGGCGGGCGGGGTACGCGTTCTGTTGATTTAGTGTGTGCCGCATAAGAGACTCAAAATCTAAGAAAGGAGGCCTTTTCTACATTGTTAGATATACATTAGGTCTTTTGGGGCTATTTATAGTAAAATACTTATTATTTTGTCGGGAATCACTATGTCTGTGATACTTTCAATGAGTTGCAACACAGTAACCAGCCGCTAGATGAGAGGCTGTGATCCTTGCTTATCTCTCTGAGGCCGTCGTTCGATTCCTGCTATTCCTCGAGAATTATTCTGAAACTTCACAAATAAAAGGAGAAAGTGTATGCCTTTCTAGAACCACTAGTCAAATCAAGAATATTTTCTATGAACAATAGTGAATAAGCATAAATAAACTGAATACTTCTATTGAGATTAAACCCAAAGAAATACTTTTTTGAAAATTCTCAAAAGACGAAAGTTGAAAATTGTAAAAGGAAGTTCTTCTAAAGTGCAATTCATACCATTACATTTTCCCGTTAACTACACATTCGTTTAATTTGTATTTATTGTGAAATAATCCAAAATCTTTTGGTATCTGAAATGTAAATGTACACCACCCTACAAAAGTACACTGGGCTTCTTCCACTTTAGAAGGGACAAAAAAAGCTCCGAAGTCCAAAATATTATTTTTTTATGAAGATTTTAACTTGATATTGCTTTTATGCGCGTTAAAAATCAATCTTATCCTTTTGCCCTCCCTCCAATTTTTTTTCAAATTAATGTTTGAAATCATATTTTACTTATAAGCTACTAACAAAGTTGTATTAACAACGCAGATACAATCGCGCAACAAATAATGCATAAAATGGGACATAAAATCTAAGGAGCCGATCCGGTATTCCAGATCGCTAAGGCAGTATTGTTGTAGGAATCTCAGGCCGACGGGTCGCGGGTTCGTGCATAGTTATATTTGTGTTCGTCCTGTCACCCCATATCATCACCATATTGTTTCATCTTGACAGTTACCGTAAATTTAACACCATTAGTGGTCGCTAATGCCCTAGATGTTGTTGCGACCTTTAATAACAAAAAAATCTAAGGAAAATATTTGGTGACTACCTTTTCTTATTACAGGTTTTTTGTTTATAAGGGTTATTAGCAAGACGTATTACGGTAAATGAATTTCAAATATCATTTTATGCAGTATTTGTTTCCGAAACGTACACTTTCCTAGACTGAGGAATAACAATAAAAAATAATAAACTTTTAGTAGACAAATCTAAGCAGTCAAGGAGAAAACACTATAAGAGAGTGGAAGAAACAGATTCATTTAATGTTACCCCCAGATACATTTTATCAAGGACAAGGTGACAGTGTAACTTTACGTTAACGACAGAAAGTGAAGCAAGAAAGGGCATTTCTGGGGTGGATATTGTGATATTTCTTTGTTTCCAAAAACTAGTGATTCATTTCAAATAAGTAATTCTACATAATCTTTTGAAAGACATTATTTGCTTATACAAAGAAACAATTGTCTTGGCACTTTGGTTCAACTACTCAACTCATTTGTTTATACATTACAGTTATGCCAGATGTCATGGAAAATTGTTCAAAAGAAGATTGATCATGCATGCCAAGCAAACTACTATTAATACAGGAGAAACGTTTTGAACTGGGGGGTTTCGGCTTGAAAAATACTGCCATAAATTTCTCATAAATAACAATGAGAACATTTTACTCACAATCTCTCGGAAAATCATCAATAAAACGGACCGAATAGTTTTCAGAGACTAAAGTCCTAAAGAGGCATAGTGCAAACTGATTCAGGATCTGGCAAGTGTCTGGATTGTATAAGGTACAGAGTCTCGGAAATTACAAAACAAACAGGTTACGTAGTGAGTAAAATTTACTCAAAGTTAAAATGGTTATGAACATATTGGAAGCCGAGAAGGCATCCATGGAAGCGAAGAGGGCATCTTTAGAGCTATCAGAAGTTAGAATTCGGCAATTGAACGGCTACTATGAAGATGAAGTGGGCGTTGAATTAATTAAAGTATGTTCGTTAGATCGACCACGGTTAGGAGCCTCCAAAAATACATTAAATGAAGACAAAATCTCTACTCTTCAAAATGGTAAGAAAAAGGCATCTTACGGGCATAATTTTTTAATTAAATAAGTTTAAATTAGTACAGGCTCTTATGGGACAACGTTCGGGAACACAAATGTTTTAGTTATTGAAGAAGTTAAACTGTGAAAGAAATTTTTCATTACGCGAGAGACAAGTCAAAAAAATTTCATTTTTATAATTTTTGGAAAAACAAAAGAATAGAGCCATATGGCGTTTATGTCACAGGATAGTGTGCATTTGGTACTACCCTTACCAAACATTTAGAGAAAAAAATTGCGGTGTTTTTTGAGAAAATCTTGCTTTTGTAATTTTTTAAAAATTGCAAATATTTCACAATTGAAATATTTCATATTTCATAATTTTCAAAAACTACTACTACTTCTACTCGACCATAATGAAATAACTATTTACGGTCAACAAATTTCATTTGAAGGAAGTCTGTCTCTTCAATTTTGTAGTTGTAGGAAGCCGCCTAAAAAAATTTAAACTTTTGTAATTTTCGAAATTTTACATCTAACCGCGAAAATCAGACCCATGCCTCCTTTATAAGTGTATTTTACTCTACTCTTACAAGAAATTTAAAGAAAAAATTTGTGCCGTTTTTTGAGAAAATTTTATAAATATCTGGGGGCTGTACGTAAAGACCCCAAATTTTAAAGAATGTTTTTTTTAATTTCAAAGCTTCAACTAGAGCCAGATCGATAGGCATAATTCAATTTAGAAAATATCCTACGAATGGTTTACGCGCTAGTAGTGGTCAGACACGGACGGCCAGACGAACTGACAGGCGGACGGACGGACGTTTTGGAAAAAAAGGGAAAAGAATAAAACACACACTTTTTTGGTATCGGGGTACCCCCAAACGTGTGTTTCCGTTGAAATCTCAAAATGTCTCTCGGGGCTTCTCCGGGAGGCCAAGATTGCGTTCACTCACAGGATATTCCGAGTGTCGCGAAAAATGACATATCGTAAGCCGAGAATGAATAGACAAACAGCGCTTCTAAATTAGGCGTCGATAAAACAGATTGTAAGAAGAAATAAAAGAAGTCATCTTCGTCAACATATCAGCTTTATTAAGATAGCCGGCTTTCGACGGCTTTGCCGTCATCGTCAGTCTCGCTGCTGTCGGCAAAAGTCGAGCGACTGTGCACAGTCGAAGATGACTTCTTTTATTTCTTCTCATAAGAACGTCAACAACAACCAATCAGAATTCCCACAAAACAGATTGTATCAAAATGTATATTATGCAATATTTCAAGGTTGAACTGAGGAGGCGAGAGCTTAAACCACTACGGGAACTAGCTCGCGAGATCAATGTGGCAAAGGAATGCTATCTGGAGAAAAAGTATGCTCTTGTTCCGAGCAGGAATCACAAAAAGAAGGGAGATTTTAGTTGATTGATTGTTAGTGATTCCGGGCTCGTCAACTACTGAGGCCATTAGTCCCGTACGTGTAGTACATGTTTCGTCATAGGGAGGTGGCTGTGATCTTCCCTATTGCATGGCGAGATCGGGCGCTGTCCTACCGTCGACTACCGGGGTTTTCCCCAACCAGGTATCTCCCACTAGCGATGCACCGCCCCAGCGGGTCCCCGACCGGTGTCCCGGCATGCGTGGTAGTGTAGTGCATGTTAGTGTGTGTGTGTCTAAGGGGTAAGGATAGGACAAGGAAGAGGAAAGAAATATCGCGCGCAGTCCGTGGCCCGTTTGTTACGGTACTGCTCCGGCATTCGCCTGGTGATGATCGGAGAAATCAAGGAAAACTACCAATCAGAGCAGCCGGCCGCTAGAATTCTTTTCCAGACAGCGACTGAATTCGACCTAGCTGAAAAAGCTGGTGTCGAAAATCCTGCCGCCGTCAGGTCTCGAACCTAGGACCTCCCGGTCAGAGGGACTGAAGTGACATTAGTTGATGCACTGAGCCACCGCTCCTGGTGAGAGTTATGAGATGATCCAAATGTCCTATGTGTAAAGTGTTATTATTTTAAAGTTGGGATTTCCAACTTTCTTATAAGGACCCCTTTTTAACGAATTGTTTGCATCAACAACCCCCTTATAATTCTGTACAATATATAGTATCCACAATCATGAAAAAGGAATTGCACACAAATGCCTTAAAGATAACAAATTTGTGCACCAAAATTCTCGTAAATACTCGTATTTCGTTTTTTCAATATTCCTAGACGCTTCCGCATTTGAGTAGCTGAGTTTCTAATATTGATGGAAATGCAACGGTTACAAAATTTTAAGTGTTTCTTTAAGAACTGACCATTACATTTCTACCGTACGTATTGCAGAGAATACTTTCTTATGCGATATGATATTGTTGTTAAAGTAGTTACAATTTCTTGAATTTTCTGAACATCCTGATTCCTAAGGATCGACTACGAGTAGGGAAGGAGGAGATCGAATTTGAAATTTATTGTCATACGTTTTGTTGCTTTATATCAGGGAAACGTTAGTTATATTTTTAGTAATCAATGGGATTTTAATTATCCTGACCAGGCACCGGATCATATTCAACTACTGACCCCCAATCGATTCCTTTATCCTCATTACCCCCTTCAAAATTTCATCAACCCTCAGGGGGTCTCTACCGACTCGTTTGGGAATCCCATTTCTACTGGTATGTGACAAAACGATAAAGGTCCATCCGAGAATTACTAAAAGCAAAGGTTCCAGTGCAGAATATACCTTTCGGCCAAATTACTTTAAAGATATGGGGCGTATGTACTAGGTAGGACGATCGTACAGCGAGTTTGTAACAAGTCTCGAGACTTTAAGACCGTTATGCTTTCCTTGCGGATTAGGAATGGATCTTACCAATGCCGTCAAATGATGGAATCACTACTGTGGGAGTGCCATGATTTTGCAACAGCGCTCTTAGACGAGGTATCGCTCTAGTATTGAGGGACACGTGGCAAATTCACAATGACACCACGAGCATTCATTAAATATTTCATTAAAAGCAATTTACAGTCAGAAAAATGTAAAGCGGTTCAGAATATAGGTTCAATGATAGGAATCTGGAAATAACTGGTGGTAGAGGCTTATTAAAAGCAATTCAAAATTTTCTGTTCCGGAAAAAAAAATTAAAAAGTTAGTTATTATCTAAGTCATTCAATGGAGCGCAGAAACAGTGGTGCCTCTGATCAACTCGTTGTGTGGTCGTTGATTGATCCATTAATCTACAAGAACTCAAGAGCTATGGCATTTGTGAATGTTTTTTCGTGGGAGGGGCAGTCTCCATCCCCCGCTACATGGTGAGTCCGGCGCCGCCCTACACGTCGACTTGCGGGGGATTCTCTGTTCACGTTCCTCCCCCCAATAGATTGGTTTGGTTTGCTTTTTTCGTGTTTCCGGGCGCGTCAACTGCTTTGGTCATTAGTTCCGTTAGTGTTGTGCATGTGTTTTTCTCGGGAGATGGCGGTGATCTTCCCCCGCTGGATGGCGAGATTCGGCACCGACCTACCGTCGGCTAGTGGAGTTTTCCCCTCACCAGGACTCTCCCACCAGGGGGCACCCCCCCAGCCGGGACAAGCTCTAAGTTCCCGACCGGTCTCCCAGAATATGAAGTAGTGTAGTGCATGTTAGTGTAAGTGTGTGTGTGTGTGTGTAAGGGGAGAGAATAGGACAAGGAAGAGGAAGGAAAGATCGCGCGCGGTCCGTGGCCCGTTTGGTAGGGTACTGCTCCGGCATTCGCCTGGGGTTGATAGGAGAAACCACGGAAAACTGTCGATCAGAGCAGCCGGCCGCTAGAGTTCTCCTCCTGACAGCGACTGAATTCGACCTAGCTGAAAAGCTAATGTCGAAAATCCTATCGCCGTCAGGACTCGAACCTAGGACTTCCCGGTATGAGGCGCTGCAATGACATCAGTTGAGTGACATCCCCCCAATGGAGCACAACCCCACCGGGATAAGCGGTAAACTACCGACTGGCCTCGAAACGCGTATGGTAGTGTAGAGTATGTAAGTGAAAATATGGGTGTATGTAAGGTGTGAGGATAGGATAAGGAGGAAGGAAAGATTGTGCGCGGCTCGTGGTCCATTTGTTTGGGTAGTGCTCCAAAATTCGTCAGGTATTGATCGGAGAAACCACCAATGAGAGCAGCCGGTCGCTAGAATTCTTCATCAGACACCCGCTGTACTGGGCCGAGATATGACGCTAAATGACTAGACTTTGGTGACTTAAAGATTCGCTGAAAATGATCAATAGAATGCTCTTAAAATGCTTTAAAAATGCTCTTAAACCAAAGAAAAATGACGTAAAAAATTTCATCAAAACCAGTTCGGATGAACAATTCAAGCTGTTGGATACATTACTGATGTAAGCGAGGCTTCTTCCATTCGTTCGAGTGAACTCAACTTGCAAACTTTTGGTTTTGACTGTTCTTTGCCAGGAAATCTCAGTCTTTAGTTATCCCGGAATCGGTCGAACCGGCAATGACCCTGATATACATTACAAGAATTACATACAACGGCTGTCAAAACAATTTCTGAGCGAACAAATAAATTAGGCTATTAAGTAATTCTGTAAAATATTAGTTGCATCTCGTAAATATATTTGAAGCAAGTACATTAAAAATTAAAAATCGATGAAATCAGAAAAAATGCATTAAAAATGACGGAAAAAGTAAAATATGACTTATTAGTCGAAATCGACAGAAATGCTAAATAATGACCTATAAAAATGTGTCACAACATGAAATGAATTTCTAGACTAAAGGCTTGTTCTAAAGTGAAAAGAAAAAAATTGACATTTCATTAAAAACGCCCCCTTATAATGACATGTCGTATGATATATCGTAAGTAGCTAGTGACGGAAATTCTGCCACCGTCGAGACTGGGACCGAAGAGAGCCACTGCAGTGTCACCACCAACGCTGGCTGTGATCTAAACTTAGCCGGTAAAAGTGCGTGACCGCCAAGGGAAGGTAGTTCCCAAATAAATTTAACGAGGCGTTTCATGAGCTTCGAGACGCTCTTTGGGGAAACACACCGGATTTCTTGAGATCATATATTATGCCAACAGACGCAACAGCCATCCCATAAGCTTCATTCTCACGCGTCTGAACGAAGATTGATTGATTGATTTTTTTTCGTGTTTCCGGGCGCGTCAACGACTCTGGTCATTAGTCCCGTTAGTGTAGTGCATGCTTTTTTCTCGGGAGATGGCGGTGGTCTTCCCCCGATGGATGGCGAGATCCGGCGCCAACCTACCGCCGGCTAGTGGAGTTTCCCCCTAACCAGGACTCTCCCACCAGCGGGGCACCGCCCCGGCCGGGACAAGCTCTAAGCTCCCGACCGGTCTCCCAGAATATGTGGTAGTGTAGTGCATGTTAGTGTAAGTGTGTGTGTAAGGGGAGAGGATAGGACAAGGAATGGGAAGGACAGATCGCGCGCGGTCCGTGGCCCGTTTGGTAGGGTACTGCTCCAGCATTCGCCTGGTGTTGATCGGCGAAACCACGGAAAACTACCGATCAAAGCAGCTGGCCGCTAGAATTCTCCTCCAGAGAGAGACTGAATTCGACCTAGCTAAAAAGCTAGTGTCGAAAATCCTGCCGCCGCCAGGACTCGAACCTAGGACCTTCCGGTCAGAGGCGCTGCAGTGGCATCAGTTCATGCACCAAGCTACCGCTACCGGTTTGAACGAAGAAGGGGAAGAAATTTCAGTTTTATTTATCAGTTGGAAATGATCACGGATTGCTACCAAATATTGCACTACTGAAGACAAATATCTAAAAATAATTTGGTATTGGAAGAAAAGGGTTTTGTCTAAGGATCGATATATTTAATAACTTAAGATCTTAGTCTCACGATCTATAGTGATCATAAATATATCGATACTTAGACACACCAAATATATTTGTCTCTAGACAACACACTTTTTTCCCAATTATAACAAGAAACCAGAACCACTAAAACTATTTGAATACTAATTACATAAAAGTAGCAAACATTATATTTCTTTAAAAATTTACGAGCCAGTATCAATGAAAGTTGAAACCAATCACACTTCTTTGTTTTGGTTGAAGAACGCGCCAAGAAAACTCTCGATTGAAGCGCTGTTCGTTCTTAACCCAATACCTGAATATTGATATCATCTATGAGAAAAGGGTAGAGTATAAGTATGTAGATAAGTTTAGTGGTTTGTTCTAGTCTGAATTTGTTACTTGAAGGAAAATGGTCATAACGGTGTCGTGACAGCTCATTGTAAAAAATTAAAAGTTGTCTTTCAGGGTTTGGACAATGATAATGTAAATGTGTAAAAGTAATGTACACTGAAACAACTAATGGCATAATGGCTATAGTTTCCCATATCTCTGGAAAGATGTACTTAATATAAAGATAAATTTTACTGTTAAATCTTATGTTTCCACAGACCACGTAAACGAATATTTCATATTGTGTTTCTAATATTCAAATCGCCACTTTGGAGGTAAGGTGATAACCAAAAAAATAATTTGGGTTTTCCTTAAATAAACTCTAAATATTGTTTTTTTTAAATAGATTTTAACAAACAATTTGAGGCAAACCGAAAAGAGGACTTTCCAGAATTAAAAATTGTGTTTTACAAGTGCAAATCATTGTTTCTCAAAATATGCCCATTGTGAATTAGATCCATTCACCTCCAAGACGACGAAAAGTACAAACATATTTTCATTTTTTTTATATTCATATTATCGTTTATGGTTTCCACTTACCCATTTCTGTTTTGTTTTTTGGTTGAAGGGAGTTTGAAAATCCTTCCATCACGAGCGGATTTAGTTTCATATTCCTGCTGGCAATGGAACCTAAAAGAAAAGTAACATCAGTATTATTTCTGCTCCCAAAACACACACTCCGTACTACTATGTATTATTTTATTTTTAAACATGAGTGAAGTGCGACACTTTATTCCCTTCGGGACTGCAGACAGAGTAAACAAAGTTTGGACCAATGTGAGCAAAACGAAAACTTTATTAATAGGTATTAAAATCACATAATTGTTTATTAGCATGTATATCTGCTTTGCTGTTACGTTAGATTGTTGAAATTAATTCCTGGAATATGAATTGCATTTCCCAAATTCATTTGTACTCTCTCCAAATTACGGTACTCGATGCAATTGCTTTCTCATTCAAACATCTAACATTTAATATATTTTATAAAACTAAAATTGTATTTAAAACAGATTTATCGACGTATCCTCAACATCAGCTAAAGTTTCAGTTTTCGTTTATATTTTAGATTTTTGAGCTTGTAGTCCATCTTGATTTTGTATACTTAAATCAAATGGCAATGCCTGCAAAAATAAATATTAATTCAATAGGCATCTAAGTTTTGTAGATAGATATTGTACGTACGTATTTGGAGATATAAACATTTTTTATTCCTAAGGTTGCGCTTAACATTATGTAGTAATTTCAAACTGACAAATACTCAAAAACGCCTCTGATTTTTCTATCATCTCATCATTTAAATAAATGTTCGTATTCTTTACAAAAGTGGGTCGATTTGCAAAAAAACAATAAAATAGTGTTAATTCTTTTTTCGACAGTGAATTCTTCTTTCAAAATACATAAGAAAAGAAAACAACCGAAATGCGTTGACTCCCGTATATGTCCTCAAGGAGGTGGGGTGGTTTTGTTAGCAAATTGATTGGTTAGCGATTCCGGTCGCGTCAATTGATTGATTGATTGATTTTTTCGTGTTTCCGGGCGCGTCAACTGCTCTGGTCATTAGTCCCGTTAGTGTAGTGCATGTTTTTTCTCGTGAGATGGCTTCCCCCGGGGGGTTTCCGTTAGTGTAGTGCATGTTTTTTCTCGTGAGATGCGATGATCTTCCCCGCTGGTCTTGGTTCCCCGTAACCAGGGCTCTCCCACCAGCGGGGCACCGCCCCAGCCGGGACAAGCTCTAAGCTCCCATCCGGTCTCCCGGGATTTGTGGTAGTGTAGTGCATGTTAGTGTGTGTGTGTGTGTGTGTGTGTGTGTGTGTGTGTGTGTGTGTGTAAGTGGAGAGGATAGGGATGGACAGATCGCGCGCGGTCCGTGGCCCATTTGATAGGGTACTGCTCCGGCATTCGCCTGGTGTTGATCGGAGAAACCATGGAAAACTACCGATCAGAGCAGCCGGCTGCTATAATTCTCCTCCAGACAGCGACTGAATTCGACCTAGCTGGAAAGGTAGTGTCGAAAAACCTGCCGCCATCAGGACTCGAACCCAGGACCTCCCGGTCAGAGGCGCTGCAGTGACATCAGTTGAGCACTGAGCTACCGCTCCCGGTCCGGACGCGTCAACTGCTAAGATCTTTTTAGTCCTGCAATTATTGTGTATGTTTTCCTCGAGAGGTGGCGGGTGATCTTTCCCTGCTGGATGGTGAAATCCGGCGCCGACCTACCGTCGGTTTACGGAGTTTCCCCCACTAGCGGGGCCCCGTCCTAGCTGGGACAAGCTCTAAGTTCTCGCCTGGTCTCCCGGCATCAGTGGTAGTGTAGTGCGTGTTAGTGTAAGTGTGTGTATAAGTAAGAGGTGAGGTACCAAAGATTTAAAAAAATACTGTAGGCATTAAAAAAAATAACATTTTCTGTTTAGAAATAAGTGTAAGAGTCGAAACATCTACTCAGAGAACATGGGCGTGACAGGCACGAAGAGTGCATAAGTTTTACCAAATTGACAGAGACAAGGAAATGTCATTCACGAAATTCAATATCCAAGACTGACAGGTAGCATATCACAGTTTCATTGGATAATACCGACAATACCTTGAAAATATTCTGAAGGAAACAATTAGAAAGTAAAATAATTAGCTGGGCAAGAAAATCTGCCAAATAGAAGTGACTGGACTAGATAAAAGTTTATAAAGCATATTCTCTTTTACTAATAGACGCATTTAATGTCATTTTGAAGAAAAACACATTTCAAATAAAAAAGGTCGAAATTACTAGCTTATGTAAAGTCAGTTAATAGTGAGAATGCTGATGAGGTGTTGTGGACATTGTTCAAGGATCAAATAATGGAAGTCATCTTTGTCAACACAGAACTTTTAATCAACAACTTCAAACAAAGATGACTTCCATTATTGCATCCCTAAAGACGGTTACCAAAAAATGTAAAAGCAATATGGTGTAAAAGTACTTTGTAATTTCCATAACTACAGGAGGTTACGTAGGAAGACCGCAAGTATAAACGCGAAGAACATTTGGGGCATTCCACGTCAAATCGTCGCAGAGTAGAGGCATTATCAGCCCTCACCCCCTCTGATTTTAATGAAACTTGATGCACTCCTTCTTTATGAAACAAATTATCTCTGTACATTTTCAGAACGGTACTGTTGTTGGTTTGTATTTTACGTGTTTTGGGATATCAAAAAATTGCGGAAAATTCGGTGCGCTAGTACTCATTTGAAACGCAATATCTTCCGTTCTATCAACTGTATAGCTAAACTGTTTATCTCATTGGAAAGCTGATACGTTGTTCCATATAAAAATATATGATTTAATAATTTATTTTCTTAAAGGTTAACTACTGTGCTGATGAATTTTTTGTGAAAGTTTACAAAAAATGCGGTTTTAAATTTTTAAAAAAGTTGAAGTTCAATGTGTATTGACTTAGTGGAGAACTTTTGAATTTGGGATGGCAAGCGGCAAGAAGTTCAATCGGAAAGTCTTCACAGCGCCCGCGAAGGCACTTACTTGCTACATTACCACTGTTTCCGGGCCCCGAGTGGGGCGGGATCCGTGTCCCGGGGACGCAAATGTTGATGTTTTCTCCTCTCCGGGGACAAAAACAACTGCGTTGGCAACTACTGAAACCTTACAAACATCAGTCTGAGATCAGTTGTCTTTCACGTAGATAGGCTCTAAAAACCTTTTCAGTGTGTGCAGGCAGTGATTTCGGGAAGAAAATGCCAAAAACAGAAGACACTCTCTCTTACAAATTTAAATGAAATACTGATATTAAATATTCACATCCTGATCCGATAATTGGGTTTTCAAAGATTGCATCTGTTTGGCCAAGAAACTGCATTGTAACTGTTGCAAGTTTTACATACATTGTTTGTGTTTCTGTTTTCCATCAGGACGTAAAGATATGTTTGATGTTCTCAAGATACTAAAATTATTACATTCTTACTTAAATGTGGCTTCTTACAAAAGCATGCTCGCATGCATAATATGCAAACCACCACAATTTGTTTTGCTTTTTTGATTAGTTCTCTGAATGTCCAGAAATTTTGTCTATAAAATGTTTTGGAAGAAAACTTTATCAAAAACATTTCGTTCAAACAGTGGGTGAGAATGACAGATCAGATTTAGAGACAATCTGAAGTATAAAGAAGATTTCATTGATTGTTTAATAGCAAAACTTAGTAAATTGTTGACCCTATTATACCTAAATAACTACCTACGAGGTCGTAAAATATCACTTCAACCAAGAGAATGCATAGCTTTGTGCAATTTTTCTGAAACTTTTTCCTTAGGTATTCAAGAAGTGACAGGATTTCATTGAAATAATGCTCAGACCACACTGCATCCTTTTGTTGTCTACATAAAATTACCTGGTTCAAATAAATTGTGAAGTGACATTTTAATTATTGTTTCACACTGTTTGTTAAACGACACAGTTTCTGTGCATCTTTCCCAGCGACATCTGATTCAATTTGTGAAAGAAAGAATTGGAAATTTCCTCAATAGAATTGTGTATTTTTCTGACGGATCTACTGCACAATATCAAAATAAGAAAACATCGTAAATCTTACATTTCATCACGAGGACTTAGGAATAAATGCGAAATGGCACTTCTTTGCATCATCTCATGAAAAAAATGCTTGTGATGGATTGGGCGGCTCTCTTAAAACTCTTGTTGCTCGTGCAAACCTGCAGATGCCCAGTACAGATCCATGTAACGAAAAATGTAAATGTTGCTTACACAACTGATAAACAGTATGAACAGGGAGCTAGGGACTTACAAGGAAGATTTTCAAGATAGCTGCCCGTATTAGGCACACGTAAATGCCATTGTTTCCTCCCTCTGGAAAAAGGTGTCGTTCTTGCAATGAGATTATCAAGTAGCACTATATCTTGAGATCTGAACTTTGGAAATAGAGATTTTAAGTGGTGAGTACAAATGCTTTAATTAAATTTCCTTTCTGAAAATGCTTGCTTTTATTTTTCGTTTCTTAAGACAACTATACTTTATACCTCTCTTTGGAGTAAAAAGTAGCTTATTCTATCTTATATTACGTGTGTTGAGGGACAGTTAAGTCATATTTATGTGATTTCAATGTACATTAGACGTTGGTCATAGGAAGTAGCAACTAGCAGGGGCCGAAGATTTCCATAACGTTCATGAGAAAAAGTAGCAATTTGAAGAAGAATTGACACTTCGAGACTATAAAGCTAAGTACGACTGGCATTAAAAGACAAAAATTGTGACTTGTATTTTTTAGAAAATAAATCATATTTCGAAATCAAATTACACGTTGCATTCTTAATGGTTACGAAAAATGATTGGTATTAAATCATTTAATTTCATTTTCTCCATAATCACTGATTTTTCTCCTGTAATCTAGTGTTTCAGCGACGATCAAGAAAAGTGGTTTTAACAAGACGTGAAAGACATGGAACATTGTTCTAGAAAGGACAAGAATAATGAAATCGTTGTTTATATTAAGGGGTAAAGAAAGGTGATTCATTCACGACAATGTTAAAAACAACGGTTTAGAAAAAGAAAGCTTTTCTGCAGATATTTTCATTGACAATACAAATATGATTACTAAATATAAATTTATTTCCTTTTCATAATTTTTTGGGCATAATACTTATCACCTGTTTTTTGATACACTGATAAAACTCGAAGTGCATTGCATTGACCTACTATGCATTTTATTTCGCTTAATCTCCGTATATTTCTTAAGGCACAGCATTTTTGTTTTCAGATATTAGATACTATGTTTCGATTACGGCCTTCTCGTGGTGCCTCGTGGATATCAAAAATTCACCACGCTAGCGTAAATGGCCTCCCCTTTCTTTTCCTACACGTCTCTTATCTTTGGTATGAGATCTCTCTCGGTTACTTGCTGCATTTTCGATCCTGATGCTGTTAGATTACGAGAGGTAATGTGCCATTAATCTCTTTATCTTTCCTTTTACTTACTTCTTGTCTTCCGACCCCTCATATCTTTATATTTTACTATTAACACTTCAACTTTGTCGTCATTGATGGGCGTTGTCAAGGATGAATGTAAGTATTTTTCTCTCTAGGGAATGCGATCATCAAAGATGAGTCAAATCCGACCAGAGGCTTTGAGGTAGTAGCCCTATAAGTGGTCAAACCTGCTTTTGGTCAGTAGCGCTCTCAGATAAATCTCATACTAAATTCCTCCAGGTCCATAGTGGGACTCCTTGTGCAGTTATAAACAGGCGAGAAAATAGTAAAGAATATGTACTTACGGAACAACTACAAATATTTGAGTGGAATGCAAGATCCCTTAATGGCAAATAGTAATAATTAGTAACCTAATTCAAATAGAAAAAACATCGTTTATTGTTGATATTACAAAGGACAGGGTGTAGGGAACAGATAATGATATGCAATCATTTATAGTAAAGTCTCAAAAGGAAATTTAGAACACTTTAGGAATACATGCACTTTTAAATCAAAAGCGGTAATAAAAAATAGTCATACAATAGCAACTGTGCGATCCGATATGTTTTGATAAATGAAATTATGAACAAGTATTGTCAAGATATCTTTTTTAGGAGCTTAACCCTTCATTGGACTCATGGGGTCCGTGTTGACCCCAGGCAAACGAAAACTCAAGGTAATAACTAAAAACACCGCTATATCGCGCTGTGGTTCCTTGCATTCCTCAAGATCCCCAGCAGATGATCATGTGTGCTCCTTGTCTAAAATAACAACGTAATTATATTTTTTTGTTCATTATGTCTATGTGGACCCCATCAGACAAGGAGAGACAGTAAATTTCAATATTATAATTTTTAATTCTGTATCTTATTTATGTGTTTTCTGTAGATTTGTTTTTATGTTAATCGGTCTGTTGTTGTCTTATCGACCATGAGTCACGACCAAAAAGTTGACCCACAAAACAAACGGCCCAATACGGATGATTACAACATCAAAGCATAGATGCACTTGACTGACTTTGTGCCAACTACTCTGTGGCTCTGCAAACTCCGTGGCGGTGGCAGTGGCTGTCAGTGTTAAATGGTGATATATTATGCAATTCTTAACATAGCACGCTTAAACACTAGTATTCTCAAACACTACAATAAAAATTCAGAAAAAGAATCAAGTAGAAAGCAGGCGATGAAACTTGGGACTTCACTTTTACAACCACATATTTCACGTCCTGATGTCCGCCCTTTACTGATATCTCTAAGCAAACCACTTAAGAAGAACCTTTAGGAACACACTCAAGCACGAAAAGTCAGATGTGAGGTGTGCACGAGAATAGGAGACGGGAAAACGAAATGCATCAACTGCACCAAACATATTTGTACAAGTCATGTAAAATCTATTAGTGAAAATGGTACGAGTAACATATATTACCCATTACAATGTGAATGATCATATACGTAATATTTTGTAACTAGAATTTCAAGTTCTTAATGATATTTCATATAATTAATAAGAAAGGGCCTACGTGGACCCCACTAGTCAAGGAGAGTAATTCTTTTTCACCAGGCAGATAAGGGATAAGAACTTTTCAATCTCTACACTATTGCGATTTTTAAGCTCATAAAATATAGGATATTTGTATTTAGTGACTCAAAAAACAGTAAAAACTGTATGTGGTATATGAGAGAGATTATTTGCGCACATTTTCTTTAGTTCTAGAATCTCTTCCCAAAATTTTAACAATAAATAGTTGATAAATAGTCTCTGTATAGAAACAGTTATGCAGCAGCAAAAAATTATATTTAACCTAAACTTGTATACCGATTTAATTGTTTAATGTCATCTGACAATGAGTTGTAAAGTAACGTACATGTATGTCAATTTATTGTAGAGCTGTTGATACTGACGCCTGATGAACATGATTTCTATGACGTGTATTGTAATTATAAAATCAGTATTACACGTAAATATGTACCCAGCGTTAAATAAGTCAGTTTTGACAAATATTACACATTCTAAAACAAGTAGGCAAGACAATGGTAAGTTTCCATGGTCAATGAAAAGAGGCTTGCAGGGATCACGTGGATGGCATTTTTTCATTATTCGGATAATTTTCTTTTGTAATCTAAATCGCTGGGTACTAAAGGATGGGCTTCCCCAAAATATTATGCCTTATCTCAGGCGGGAATGTACATTTGCAAAATACACGCAACGAACAGCATGAAGGCTGACAGAATTTGAAATAATTGTACTAGAAGAATTGTACTATTCTTCTAACCATCATTTGTTCATTAATTTCTGCGGAAGTATCGTCACGAACAATATCAATATTGATAAATAAAATGTTATAAAATTAGTAAAACTAGTAGTGCGACAACAGCACATACTGTATCGCATTATTTCTAAAGGCTACACAATATTATAATACTACATGAACTGGCAAAAGTGTTTCCAATCAGCCAAATTTTTGCTTTGTGCCGAAAGTCGAACATCGGTCCTCCGAGTTAACACAAGAAGCACGTTTCCAGTACACAACGCAGTCGCTCGGGGATGCTCGCATTTCCAGTCTATTACAGTGCGCTTATTACAGTATTACAGTTTTGCTTAACATTTTGAATCTGAAATTACTGATTCCATCTACCCCTGAGGATTTTTTGATGTTCAGGTGTTTTATTAATGACAATATAAAGTAAAGTAACATTTGAATGCAGGTGTGAAATGCGTATATACGATTTGTGAAAAACAAACTATTTCTCGTAAATTATAAGTATTTACGAAGAGATCCTGGGTATGTAAATAAAAATAACTCTTAAAACAACGTCAGTCGGCTTGCCACTACAATAGCCCCCCCTCCCCTCCCTTCGCGAAAACCTTGGGTGCGCATATGGTTCGGATTATAGAAAATTTTGAAGAATGTCTTAAAAGAAGCTCATAAAATATACTCAAAAATAATCGCAACCAGAATACGTATTATTGCTTAGACAAGGACAAGAGCAGAGTCAAGTTTAAGTGTTGTTTCGATACTATTTTTATTGTCAAACATTGAATTGAAAAACGTAGGAAATATAATTAAAAACTGTAGAAGTATATTATTTAACGTGGTATCTTAACGATTTACCATAGCATCTGATTTCTTTCATTAAGAACAGATGTAATATTTGGGAAATCTATATAGGGGACAAGAGAATGAAAAAGAGATATTATAATCCAAGTAGTAGGTCAATTATGTAAGTCTACCCCAATACTTCTTATTTATATTTATAAAAATTATTAAGTAGTGGATGGTAGTGGATCTTTTAGCCATGGCGTGGGACAAGGAAGGAACATAAAGACCATAATATTTATGGAAAACCAAGTTATAAAGGCACATGATAAAGATAATTACAGAAAGCGCTGTTTGAATTACTAAGGTAACTGAAATGCACATTCTCTACAAAACCTGTTCATCTACTACGAATACGAATTGTATTACAAACATTAATTGTATCCAATCCACCTGCAAAATAAGATCCAAGTTTTCATTTCCTCGGATAGAAAGGAGAAGAAGTTAGATAGGAAGCAATAATTCTGTTCTACATTCTAAGTGTTACATATCTCAAAATGACTACATATTAATGAAAATTGTGCAATTTTCGTGAATGATAGCACAGCATAGCACAAGACTACAATGCTGAAACGAGATTTCTGATATCATTAGCTGGTTCGAGACTTAAGTACAGAACAGGGAATGAAAAATTCCTCAAAGAACTTGATATATGTAGTAGAAAATTCATGACTACCGACTTTCTGAATCCAATTGATTGGAAAGATACAGGACCGAAGATAATTTTACAGTACTACTTACAAGAATGAAGAAATTCCGATTGCACGCGGAAAAGATAGGATCGAACGCATTCCAGGTAGTGCCAATACACCTGAAGGAGAAAAAAATATTTCGTAAAATGTACTCAAATTAGTATCTATTGTGTACATAGCTTTTATAACTAGAAGTTCTTTCTAGAAAAATCATCTTTATATCTGTGAAATGTGACAGACTGAATCACTCTTGAGTTCTTTTAATAAAAATTAACTGAAAAAACTACTCTCTTCAACTACTATAATGTAATATTAAAGGCTTGAATGAGTTTTTTGCGGAACACCGAAGAAAGTTTATGCAGAGAGTTTCTGAATAAACCAATTCGTACCTAAAAAATGCAATGCTCCGAGGTTATAGATTATTTGAGAATTTCATCACACAAATATCAAAAGAGACAGGTCGGTGATCAAATCGACTCTGAAGGGAGGTTTCAGGAATAGTTTATTTATTTATTTATTTTACGTAAAAAAACAGTTAAAAACTGCGTATGACGTGCTATGGAGAAAAGTGAATTGTGTGCACATTTTCAAAATTCTGTGATCCCTACACTAAGTCATATACTACTTAAATTTTGAAAGAAAAAAACCTCCCATGTAATAAAATCTATTTTCAAGGATAAAAAGGCAATAATTTTTGGCTCTTATCCATGTTGTCCTTCGGAATAATACTTCCTGCCGCGACAACAAGAAAACGATAATTTGAATAATTGTATAATATATAGTGATAAATAAATAAATAGTGAAATATTATGTGATTTCAATGCGCTCAATCGATGGGCAGAAGTATTCAGGAACTGTATACTTTCGGTAATTTCCGTGAACCCGACGCCGCCCCACTCGACTCTCTGTTCAATAGTGGGAGGGAGGCGTACGCGTCGGCGCTTACTGGAAGTGTCGTCTGGGCCCTGTCGACGCATCTAGACCGCCGGAGGCCATTGCAACCGCCGGTGGTCAATCGGTGCTTTAAAATCGATATCCTACGAAGTCATCGGTGAAAAAAATTCACCCCACCAGACATTTGTAACCGCCCCTGACCTATGTGAACATATCATGGAGGTGTGCCTGACGTGATGCAACGCTCGAGCTGATTCGAACGGCCAGAAAAATTTCTTTTGAAATGAATCACATGACTGAACAGGCGGCTCACGCAGTGTTCCGCATTTTTGCTCTGCTAATCGCGATGTTGCCGTACGAACTGTTTAATCAAATCCTTGCTTCTAAGGGCCGCCGTCTTTCGTGAAGGATGCATATTTGTACTTATCAGAGCCGGATTAACCATTAGACACGTAAGGAAACAGTGTCTAGGGCCAACGAACATGAGGGGTCCACGATAGGACCACTTGCTAAACAATTTTAAAAATGTATTTCAGGATGAAAAATAAATAAATCACATATATACAAAATTATCGACATTTTAATCTTAAAAAATAACTTCAATAATTTATTCATTACATTGTGATATTTAGGTCTAATTAGAATTTTATAATACAATGATTTTAGGTAAACTAACAAACAAATTTTTCAAATTTTTGGATTAGATATAATCTTTTATTGTGGTGTCAAATTCAATGTTTGTTAAGATTTTCCTTTCTATAAACATACTAGGAGCAAAAGCTAATAATTACAATTTAATTCAGTCATATTTTTTGTCTACTCTACAAAAAAATTGTGCCTAGAGCCTGAGGTGACTCAGGATATCCACCAATGTCACTGCAGTGCCTCTGACAGGGAGGTCGTATAGTTGGTGTCAACTGTAGCAAGGATTTTCGACACTAGCGGGGGATAGTTGGATCGAATTCAGCCGCGATCTGGGGAACTCTATCGGCCGGCTGCTCAGATCGGTAGTTTTCCGTGGTTTCTCCGAGAAATACCGAACAAATGCCGGAGCAGTACCATAACAAACGGTCCACGGACCGCACGCAAACTTTTCTTCCTCTACCTTGTCCTATTTTCAGCCTTTACTTATACCTATATGAACTTCACTACCACACATCTCTGGGAACGGGAGTTTGTAGCTTGTCACGTCTGGGGCGGTGCCCCGCTTGTGGGAGATACCTGGATGGGGAAACTTGCAAGCAGAGATGTATCGGCGCCGGATATCACCATTCAGTGAGAAAACAAAGCCGCTACTTCCAGTGATAAAACAAGCATTTACTGAACTATTGTCCATAGCAGTTGGGGTGCCCGCAAATAAGCAATAATCAATTGATCCAGTGGCTAAAAGTTTAATTCTCGAGTGAGCTTGGTTAGATATCTACACTGGGTTCAGAATATTTTCTGGCGATCACCGGACGCGATGACAGTGAGGAGAACGGATACCAATTGCAAATGATGCATCTCAAGAGATGCAGAGGATCCTGATTACTCGAGGCTCCGAAAGGGCTACTCTGAAAGGCACTTACGCGAGGTGAATGAACTTCAACCCCCACCTCCATCGCACCGAGGACCCCAACAGCCGCCATTGCAGCGACCCCCTCCCCGTCCCAACAACCCCTCCTCCTTGAGGGAACGGGCTGAGTCCGCATTGCAAAGGGGAGGTAATACTCTCTCGAACAACGCAGTGCTCCGACACAGAAAGACTATCCACCGATCACGTTATGACAGGCTTCGCTAGTCGAAGTATGGTATGAGTTAGGCTCATAAATAGTTCATAGGCAAGCGAAACTCATCCTAACTGTAAAATTTTCCTTTGGATAAAGTTTTGAAATAAATTTATGTTTTTAAATTCAACACATATGTCTCGATTGTTCTCCTTCTTCTTCATGTTACTCCTTGAAGCACTCAAAATCCCCACATTTCACATACAGCGGTCGGTCACCTATGAATAACAAGAGATGTAGATAAGTCAGGTGTTAATGGATACCTTGAGATAATAGAAAGTATTTTATTGGGGTAAAATGTGCCTTGCTCTTATTCTCGCAAGTATGAAGTCGCGGAATGATTTTTCACTAAAAACTAGTGGTGCTAAAACAGCACGTACTTTCTTAAAAATCTCTTCACTTAAAAATTGCAAAATTGCAATAGTTACAAACATGTGGAAACTTGTCTATGCAATAGTTACAAATATGTGGAAAGGGGAGAAATAAGAATTGTATAATGAACAACAATTTGAATGATGTTCCCTTTTCATTTCTCGAATAATGTCTTCCAACTTTACAGAAGCGCTTTGACAGAGCTGCGGCGAGGGAACATGGGCAGTAGTTGACGGAGCACCTCCAAACTTCGGCCCCAGTATTACTGTTGCTAGACGTACGATAATTATCGTATATTTTCGATAATTCGTTATGATGTACGATTTATGATTATCGTATAAAAGAAGAACGATAAACGTACGATAATGTAACCAATGTGTTCTCTAATATTTTATATAATTTCAATAAATTTTAATTACGCTCAAGAAATTTGATTAAAAATCAGAAAATCTGTTAAAGATAGGACGTTTCAGACTTTTCGGGAGAAAGTCGGTAAATAGTTTTATAATAATCTTGTAAAATAACTTTCTGAAAATCTCTGAAAAGATTTTAGGCGTGTTAATAAAGGATAGATTCCTTGTGTCTCCCAATGAGAATAATGAACGAATACCCAATTTCTTACAAACATGTAAGTATTGAGATTTTTGAGAATGTTCTGAAAAGTCTAAAATTTTATTACCGTCATAATTTTTCAGTATTTTCAAGAAAATAAGTTTAGATATTTTCAGAAAGTTATTTTCACAAGGTTAGAGTTATCGATTTTTCAGTAATTCTGCAAAAGTTGAAAAGTCCCGTATTCAATATACGACAATTTTATGCGATGTTTTTATTAATGTACGATATATGGTACAATATTTTGATATTACACCCATTCAATAATAATAGATGACGCAGTACGATATTCACTTTTAAAGTATCTGGAAATACTGTCTAAGACGCAATGTTTGTAACTCTTTTGGGTAATCGGCAAAATTTGGATAAAAAGACAGTGTAGTCTATCAAAATTGAAACTTTTATAACATTGTTTATTACAACATGCAATGTCTAGCACTAGCGTCTTTGAAAATAAAACAAACAAATCATGCTGGCCAAAAAGATTCTTATATCCTCTTCTACTTTTTCATTCGCTAATACATGTTCCGTGAGGTTTTTACCGTCCCTTTTGTTATGAAAAACTAACTTGTTGAAATTAATTGTATCATAGTAAAACATGTCTTACAAACAGACAAGTGCATTCAAATTAAATCTGACAAAGTCCCACCAAATCTCAAATACGTTTCTTTCCCAAACACATTCCTCATCACAAGAAATTAAACTGGAACAACCACACTTTTCTGACCTTCGCATAATTCAGAATAGGCTTACTTCCTTTAAGATCTGTATTAAATCCCATTGAGAGGAAATGCAACCTGAGTAAGGATTTAATCCCGGATTAAGTTTTGAATGAATCAGTTCCTACTCATGTTCAATTCACAAAATGCCAATGTAGTTTATAGTATTATTTACAGCAAACAAAATATTAATTCGACATGTCTATAAAAAGACGTGTATTGACTGTTACAAAGTAAATGGTATGTTGGAAAATTCAATATGAGTGCCCATTATCTTCTATATTACTAATTTTAATGGATGCAGAAATAAAAAGAAAGTCAGACAACTATTCAGCTTCCAGGGAGAGACTACTCTTCCTCATGTTGGAGGTGTATATGGAACGTATAGATACCCACTAACTCTGAGAAAATTCAAAAATAATAAAATAATTTCGATTTTGACTGAAAAATACAAATATTTGATTGCGTTATTCCGCCCATTTTTATACTGTACGTATATATTGATTATCCTACCAGTTCCTCACTGCATACGTTACAGCTGATGTCATGAGATAGCAAGACTTCAAGGAAGAAGCCTCTCGTGATTAAATGTTTGCTATTCACGTCATTTTTTATAAGAATTGGTAATGTCAGATAGTATCAATCGAACGATTGGAAGCTATTAACGAGGCTTGTAATGTTAAGGAAATGACATCGCATAACTTACTGACGCGTGATGTAGAGCACGGTTTCATTGCGCTCTGATTATAATAAAATACATGAAAATGAATGAAAACTCCTGAAAATCTATTACGTTGTTCACAGGAATGTTACAAACATCTACAAATTCTTTCGTTACAATCAAGTCATTTGGTGCAGGCAGTAACCTATGTTGCATGTTTTAATTTTTTTGTGAAAACGTTGAATGAACATTTTTTAAAATCTATAAATAATATCTAAATTCAAGGATTAAAAAGACTACTTTTCTGTATTGTAACCTAAAATTTTGGGGTTTTGTAATGAGTACCTCTGAATTAGATTGAGGTGAATTCGCACATCGTCTACGTAGCGTCCATAAGCCATAGTTTTGCGTCATGTGTCCTTGTCAACATAAGAAACAGCCCACAGAAGTCTCAGTATGATCATTGCAACGACGGTGGAACCGAGATCTCAATAGATACTTGCACACAGATACTTGCACGCTAATAACTGCCAGAGAAATGCACAATGTTCAAAATAATGCCCGTCTTCAACGTGTCTCAAATTTTTTTAAATGTATTCCGGCTTGGCCTGCGGCCAACACCAGCTTTATATATTGGTAAATGTATAATTAGTGTAAGTTTACTTGAAGTTTAAAATAAGATTATGCATTTCAAGAGCACACTTTGGTATTGGTAAAGGCGAATTGGTTCCTGAGGAGATTTGTACAGTTTTCGCCTTATGCGTTTACGATGAGGATTTTCTTTTTCCATGTTTGATTGCATAGCTGAAATATTTGAGATAATTTACGGTAGAATTTTATGAATAAAGGGAGAAGTAGATGTGATAGGGCTGATACTGGGTTCTTGGAGGCTGATAAGTTTGAATCAATGACAGTTCTTTAGTAATTGTTCGTTCGAATTTTATTTGGGAGATTTGCATTTTTATTGGTTTTTTTACCTCTGCCCCATTTAGAGGCCTATATCAATTAGAAATCTGAGCGTGAAACCCCCTGGAAAACTGGGAAGAATCCGCGAATTCCGCGAAACTGTCCCCGACGTGAGCGTACGACCCGACGTCATTGTACTTTTGACGTGGTACGTTTTGACACTGGTACGTTTTGACACTGGTGCGAAATATTTTGAAATGGCCTGCCAATGACACAATATATTTGTAATTTCTCGCATACTACATTCTTAGTATAGGGAACGTTATGTAATACTGCGGTGGAAAAAGGTGATTTTTAGGCAGAAATGTTGATAATGTAGGTTCCTGATACCGAAAATTTAAAATCTTGTTACTGTATGTACCAATTTACTTCTCTAACTGTAAGATGTAATTTGATTGAAAAGGTACAATTAACATTTAATGAGTCATTGACACTGAAAAATTTGTTATGTCCGTTCGTCCTCCTCCGTCCGTCCGTCCGTCCGTCCGTCCGTCCGTCCGTCCGTTCGTCCGTCCGTCCGTCTGTCTGTCTGTCTGTCTGTCTGTCTGTCTGTCCGTCTCTCTCTTTGACTGTCTCTCTGTCTGTCTGCCTGTCTCTGTCTGTCTCTCTGTCTGTCTGCCTGTCTCTCTGCCTCTGTGTGTGTGTGTGTGTGTGAACAACGCTACACGCTCAACCGTAAGCAGTATTTTTACCAAAATTGATATTCCTTGACGGATCTGAGTGATTGAACCTTGATTTTAAAACGGATATTTCAATTTTGGGGGCAATTTACATGAGGTCTCAAGGACATTTTCAATTTTTGCAATTTTTTGTCAAAATTGGCTCCACATATTTCGATTAAGCTTTTTTATGAGAAGAAGCAAAGAACGCTTGAAACACTGCACAGATCTCATTTTCATTGAACTCTGAATTTTCGAAAAGTATAAAAGTTACAAATAATGCGAAAAACGATGTTCTGTTGTAGCTCCGTTAGTTCTTATAGGTCATTGCTTCCACTACTACTTATTGGGGGGTGGGGGGTGGGGTAAAACAAAGAATGAATAATAACACATTTTGGCAGATTTTTAACAAAAATACTGAAAATGGTAAACATTTTTATGAAAGCGTGGAAAATAATATCTTAGTATTGTATTGTATCGGATTGTATTAGTATAGTAATTTCTTAGTATCAAAATAATATCTTCCCACAAAACATTTCGTACTTGAAACAACACAGCGAAACCATTCCACTAAAATGGCTCAGGAAAATATCTGTAGCCATATCAGTGACTCTAACCAAGCGGTTCTAGAGTTCTAATACCGACGGTGGCGAATTTTTATCACTAGCTAGAACGCTAGGTCGAATTTAGCTCCTATCTGGAGGACGATTTTAACGGCCGGCTGCTCGCAGTTTTTAGTGATTTATAAGGTCAATTCAAAACAAATATTGTACTTAACAAACGGCCCGCACGCGATCTTTCCTTCCTCACCCTTGTCCCCTCCTCTCCCCTTACATGCATACTCACTTACATGCACTACACCATCACACATGCCAGAAGACTATACTTGGGTTTTCGTAACGTGGCCGATGACATTAGGTCATTCTTACACCTCTTTCCTTATAAAATGAATATTTTTAATTAATTCCCGAACGTCCTTTCAACGGGACTCATGGCCTCAAACATGTGCTTATCACTGTTATAAAGATTCGTTTTATAAGGCAGGTGTAAAAATGACCAAATGACATCGGCCACGTTACGAAAACGCAAGTATAGTCGGGAGGTAAGAGCTTGTCTCTGGAGGGGGCGGTGTTCCGCTGGCACAGATACTCGGAGGAAGAATTCCCCGCCAGCCGATGTGCAAGTCGGCGTCGGATCTCACGTTTTACCGGGAGAGGACCACCGCTCCATCGATTTAATATACACTACACTTACGGGACGAATAGAAACAACCATAGAAATTGACGTGCATAAAATAATCCGTCAATTAACGGATTACAATTAAAACACAACTACAACCGTTGTATTTTATAGGAAGAAATCCGGAGACAACTCGCCTTTAATAGGAGAAGCTCTTTTCCGCTATTAAGTTCATTACTTGAAAAAAAAAATTAGCCGGAAAATCGACAGTTTGTCTTCATTTAAAGCGAGCAATGGGTGGTTACGAATTTAAAAGTAAGGCACAGTATTCATCGAGTTGGATTTAAGTGGCGAAAATATATCAGCAAAATCAAAAGAAACGGAACATTTTTATTGAAAAATTCGAACCTGAAATAGAATTGTATGACCCTGAATACAACCCAGATGAGATATATCTTATTTCGGTTTTTGTTATGGGCGCATAACAGCATTCAAAGTTGGCGCGGATGCAGCTGGGAAGCACGCGTTGTTGGGCAGGCAATGCAGAGAAACCACCCATCGGAACCTGACGCTCGTGACGTCACCTGGATATAAGGAACCACGAGCGCCGAAGTGGACAGACTTAGTTTTGGGAGAGCCCGAGTAGAGTTATTGTGTATAAGTATTTCTGTTATGTTCAGAAAAACCACTCACTTTCCAAACAACAAGTTTATTTACACAGTAACGGAAATATTTACATAGAAAAGGTAATATTTACAATAGCGGTCAGAAAATCATTTTGCCTAATGCACACTCTATCAAAACCACTGTTTCTCCAATCTACATCTCCCGCCCAGTCTGCTCCGTCTCTGGCGGCGCTCCCTTATCAAGCAGCCGGCGCCGTAGCCTTGCTTCGCGCTCGCCGGCTAGCTGATTATTTCTCATTGGCCGGGCGTCTTTGCCGGTCTGACGCCCAGCCGCCACCCGCCGCCGCTGCCGCCTCGCGCCGCTTTAGGCGCGCTCTTCAACTTTGTCACACAGCCGCAACAAATTCTGTCTACGTCGACTGTGCCTGTTATGCAATTATCTAGTTGGGACTTCGTGAGTTTGATTTGGTATCTCTTATTGTGACGGTGACCGTGCTTCGACTCTGGTACTTCAGAATATATTGTAAATGGCATTGTACCTGGTACGAGTTGGA
The DNA here is from genome assembly GCA_964035755.1 of Teleogryllus oceanicus. Taxonomy (NCBI): domain Eukaryota; kingdom Metazoa; phylum Arthropoda; class Insecta; order Orthoptera; family Gryllidae; genus Teleogryllus; species Teleogryllus oceanicus. The sequence goes on along the minus strand of CAXIVR010000003.1, from coordinate 49,180,816 downwards.
ACTTGGAAATTGTAAACGTGCACAATAAATAATTGTTACTGTTTTACCTTCAGTGTATTTTTTTTTTGACACAACACTTTGGTCTAAAACAACATTAGCTCTTATTATCGTATTAAAACCCCTGGATTTAAAAAAAAGGGGGGAAAATTCCCCTTACAAATTAAGAAGAGACCTGGGTGAATGCTGCAAAAATTAGATACGTGTGTGAAGTGATGATGTAGAAAAGATGCAAAATTCTAAATATTCGTTATACGGAAAATATAAAACTCTAAAATCATTTCTTGCAGTTTAGTATTAAGTTTTGAAGTCTTCCGAAATTACACATTCCGGAACAATACAATCACTATTCACAGTGAACACACATTTGAACATATTTCTGAAAACGTAATGGGAATGTGTTATATTTACCAAAGTCAGTTGAAAGGAGATATCTCAAAGAAATTCTGCTCGATCTTACCTTAAAAACGTAATGCACCACATATAATTATAATATTTTTTTTTTGTCAAAGGACACATGTTATAGACATTGCTAGACAGTGCCTTTACACTCACAAACACAAACCTTGATATTTAAAAACGCTATTTGAACTTATGAAAACTCCCTATATTAGCTTCTGTAACGACAATTTTACTCATATATTTTCTTGAAGTGGAAATGTCGAATACTTTCAATAGATGGGCGACAGTTCTCACAATGAAATAATGAACAAATGACGGCAGATAAGCGTTAATTCGCTTTATTTTATGATTTAATTAACATTTAGCTTTTGTACTATAAAACTTGTTAATAATAACCAATAATAAAACATTTGGAGCCCAATACCTATTTAAAGCATAAATCACGAAATTTGGTTGAATGAAAACCTGAAAGTTCTTTCTAAACGGTTCTTTACCGGAAAGTTCTTTACCGGGAAAGTTCTTTACCGGGAGCGGTAACTCAGTGCATCAACTGATGGCACTGCAGCGCCTCTGACCGGGAGGTCCTAGGTTCGAATCCTGACGGCGGCAGGATTTTCGACCAGGCTTTTCAGCTAGGTCGAATTCAGTCGCTGTCTGGAGGAGAATTCTAGTGGCCGGCTGCTCTGATCGGTAGTTTTCCGTGGTTTCTCCGATCAACACCAGGCGAATGCCGGAGCAGTACCCTACCAAACGGGCCACGGACCGCGCGCGTTCTTTCCTTCCTCTTCCTCGCCCTATCCTCTCCTCTTACACACACACTTACACTAACATGCACTACACTACCACATATTCCGGGAGACCGGTCGGGAGCTTAGAGCTTGGCCCAGCTGGAGCGGTGCCCCGCTGGTGGGAGAGTCTTGGTTAGGGAGGAAACCCCACTTGCCGACGGTAGGTCGGCGCCGGATCTCGCCATCCAGCGGGGGAAGATCACAGCCATCTCCCGAGAAAAAAACATGCACTACACTAAGGGGACTAATGACCAAAGCAGTTGACGCGCCCGGAAACACGAAAAAAAACAAAAACCAAACTTTCTAAACGAAAACCTCTAGTGATTTAAATAGAAATATATTTGCATATTTATAAATACCAGGACTTTAAATGAAAAACGGTCTTCAAGTAAAGCGCACTCAAAAACTTAAATCTTAATGATTTCCCAAACGATACGACTAAGTCTTATTCCTGAATTAACCCGCATATTTGATTATCCGGATAGTGTTCGGTCCCAATTTATCCAGACAATAGGAGTCTACTATACGTGTAAAATAAAACTATTTGACAGTAAATGCAACTATATTTCCGGCGTTCAAGTCTTTCTGCGAACGCTTATCGATGCTTAAAATGTATTGTCACACACAGCACCGAGCCTAAAATACTGTAACGCACAGGCTGGCCATTGGAAGTTGCATTTGAGTTTGAACCTACTTTCACTTCGAAACCGATTATGTACAAAACGCGGAATATTCGCACGGGTCCAACTGGTAATATTGTAACGTAGCAGGTTATTATTTTCATTTGTCTCCACCTAGCAATGACTCACGTTAGCAATGAATCACCTAGCTGTATCATCTTAGAAGATCCTGGATAAACAAGCAAAAGGCTTCGTTAAATCGACGAAACCAGATCGAGAGTTTCTCGGTTCCATGAAATGTGGATTTTATGCATGATTCGCTTAAGATATAACCACTGATAACTTCTTATTGTTTGGAGAAGTTGATGTAAGGTGTGAACCTATATAACGTAGATCTTGTTTTTAAATTGTCATTTCGGTTGTTGAGAAATACTATCGTTTCTCGTAAAAAGAAGCGATCGACGGGAAGTCGTAGACATATCTGTGGCTCTGACGATTGAATTATTACAATATGTACAGAGATAAGAACCTAGTGTTTGGCTCCGATTATGACGTCTTCACTCCACATACAGAGGTGATTTAGGACTCATTTAAAAGCTCAGAGACACAATGAACACACAATGAAATTACTTCGACGAATATTACAACGTGGCTTACTTGTAGAAGATTGTCAAGCGATACTATAGTCTTGCTTTCCGAACGTGCTTATAGAACAGTGTCTAATGTTTACCGATATTCATTTTATATGATAACGAATACGAAACCTGCGACGAGTGAATCATTTAACAGCAAACTACTGTAACTAGTCCTAGCATCTCCAAATTATTTCCGATAGTCTCAAGTCACTATTTCTTGTGCTGTTTCATGTTTTAGTGGTTTCCAGTCTTTTGTTAAAAGGTTTGTAAGATTTTTTCTGCGATTTTAATTTTGCCGTAATATATGTCAGTAAAGATCTTACATTATTGTTACGTGTATGGTTTGCCTGATGGCAATCCCTTGCAAGCGCGTCGATTGTATCAAGAATGATATCTTTCCCACACATTGTCGGGTTGAATTGATGGAATCCATTTGCTTCCTATGTCCACCAAACTGGAGAACACTTGGTGCATGCGGCCGCTGTGCAGGTTCAATAAGTTCTTCGTGCATGCATTATGGAAGCATATCCGGCAGTACTTCACAGCCAGACATTTTACATTCTTGCATACTTACGTAGTGTCGAGAAAGTATTCTAATGCTGTAGTGGAAACCGGCATTTTTTTTACAGAAACTCTCTCTGCTCGTCCCTCCGTCCGTCCGCCGCGTCGGCCTGTCCGTCGGCCCGTCCGTCTGTCCGACCGTCCGACCGTCCGACCGTCCGACCGTCCGTCCCTTCGTCTATCAGTCCGTCCGTCAGCCCATCCGTTTGACTGCCAAGAGGAATTAGCTGAACCCGTGCATTTACATCACGCAAAATAAAGACCTGTTAAAATGGTTCAACAGAAAAAATACTGCAGATGCCCGACAAGGAAAATCAGTATAGTGAATATTGTGGTTCAGGTGTTGAAAGAATAATATGCTATTGCATATTTGTTCTCGTAGTTTAATAATTACGTAATGGCTATATTTCAAGTGAATTGAAATCATTTAAAAATTTTAAATAGGTTGTTCTGTTGTGATCCGCACTCCAATGCATCACGGACTTCTGCAATGCATCACAAATGGCAGTTTTTGCATTTTCTAAAGAAAAATTGTTAAGAAGAAAGTGATTGAGAAATTTAAATTGTGATAGCTTCACTGTGAATAATAATCTATATTTGGCGTTTATCATTTTTAACCGTAGTTAAAAGTTTATGATTATTGAATGTGTTTCCCATGTTTTAAATGAAAAGATCGGTGTATGTGTCTCAAAATATCAAAACTTGTGAACGATGACTACTTCATGACGGTTTTACACCAGCCAAGTTGTCGTTCAGGAAAACTCAATAATTTGTTAAAAATATGCTGAAGAATTAAATAGAAAATTTTACAAAGTGGAGTGGACAATTCGTTAAGTCTTATGAAGAACATATCATCGCCAATTTTGAATATTTTGCGTCGAACATAAAACACATTTGCAAACTTTTGTGAGTTTCTGCTAATTATGAAATAAAGGGACTATGTTAAATGTGACAGTTGAAGTAAACTGAACAATATGGTAAGCCCCCTTGTTTTCTGAATGCAATATGTTCTAAAAAAATTCGAACCTTTAGTAAGGTCATGTACAATGTTTGAGTCAATATTTTTAACGTTATTTTTACTTTGAGTAATGGCAATTTAATTTATTTTCTCTCACAAACACTTCCAATTTTTTAATGTTTTTCCTTCGATAAGACAAAAATGCTTAAAAATGGCATATGCCTTATTTTTTTTACCTTTCTTACTTTTGGAAAATTACAAAAGTTATAAATAATGCGAGGAAGTATAAGCCGTATACTTTCACATGTTTTGACGTTCCTCATGTGTTGACACGTTCCGCATTGAATGAAAAACACGAGCTGAGGCTGAGGCTATGGAGGTCACTGAATGTTTCTTCTACGTTGAAATTTGTGATAATTCCGTAAGCATTTCTGGATCCGTACTCTAATGAACGTTCTACAGGTACCATCTCTCTGTATGAATAATTTATTTTTAAGACCGTGCGGGAAACAAGGTTTTTCTCCATTTTCCCCCGTATGCAACACAGCTACTTTTTTTTGCTTCTAGTGGTGTGCGAAACATTTACTATGAGTTCACGACAATGTTTTGCACATGTAGTATTAAAAAATTGTTTACAAAACACGTGCGGAAAGTGATTCGTAAAATAGGGCACATGCACGAATTTCCTGTTTCGCGCACTTGAAACGTAACTTATTACGCTGGTTCTTTTGCGTTGAGTTTTGTTACACTCCTCTTGTGGGATAAGAACTTTTGGGGATCAAAAACACACCTCCAAGATGTTTACAATGAGTTGAACAAATGTTACTTGCGTAGGTCAATTTGCTGACAAAAGATTTGTTACTGCTTGTCATAAGGGAAGGCATTTCGATTTGTCTTCGCGGAATGGCCTTCCATTACAACGTCCGTAAGTTTGTGCTTTTGCTGATCTGAGTCTGTTGACATACTGCTAGGTACCATTGGGGAGAAAATATTTTTTTGTTCGAACAAAAACCGCAAAAAAATGTGAACTGATAGAATTGAGGGTAGGAATAATGACCGCACTGGATCGAATAGGAACATAATAGACTCTGTAAATGTCTGCAGCGACCTAAGATCTGGAGCGCGTTTTTCCTGGTGCGTAAATGTCTATACAAAACTAACAATCAAGTGTCACTGAAAAGTAGTTTTTGGAAGTGAAGAAGGAATAAACTTTTAAATATTTAGGGGTCACTTTATCATCTAATGGTAAAAGCAGTGATGCCATTAATAATAAAGTTGGACAAGGTAAAAGAGCGATACGGCAAATAAACCCCATTATGTGGAATGATAAAATAACAAAAAGAACAAAGCATATTATTTACTCCTCAGTGGTTGAAAGTATTACTACCTACGGTGCAGAAGTATAGAAACTGAATAAAAGAGAACTAGACAGACTTCTTGCACGTGAAATGGATTTTTGGAAAAGAATCAGTGGCATTTCCAAACTGGAACACGTACTGAATGAGAAAATGAGGGATATTATGGTCGTGAAAAGAAATATTATTGACAAAATTGAAACCAAGCGCCTCCTCTGGTATGGTCATCTAGAAAGAATGGAGGAGTTTCGATGGCGTAAATTAATATGGAAATGAATTCCTCCCGACAGAAGAAAACGAGGTCGGCCACCACGAAGCTGGGCCCAAGGTGTATAGGATGCGATGGCTGCCAGAGGACTACAGGAAGGAGATTGGAAGGATTAAGAAAAATGGAGATCGGGAAGCGAGATGCGGCGTCAACCCTTGGAGTAAACCATAGCAAGAGGAATTTGATTTTTTTGTACATTGGAAGTATATCAGCATCATACATTTTTGTTAAATCATGTTTGAAGTTCAAGAGAACCAGACAATGAAATGTAATTGATAAGATAATCAATGCAAATTTGAGTAAGTCACAATAAATTGAAAACACAATTATCTAAAAACCTGAACAAACATTTAGGAACTTTGTGTATCAAATTGTTTTATAACCGCAAATATTATTTTTAAGGGAAGATGAATTACAAAAAGAAATGCAATAATCTAACTGAAATACTTCCAAACCTATTTTACCCACCGCTTCCTCTTCCAGAAGCAAATGATTTCCAATTTTCGAGAAAAAACAACATCTTTAGGCAAGATGTAGTGTCAAGGTATAATTAATATTTTACCTACTATATTGAAATTCAAAACACATTACAATTGGAATTATATGACTATTTACGAAAGTTATAAGTAAATGTACAATTACTTTTTTGTTCGGGTATCTCTCGTTTAAATTATTGAATTCATTCTGGCTTAAAAATGTTGATGTAGAGTTGTGAGATAATAAGAAATTAGCTGAGTACCGCGCACGTAACCAACTCAATTCCCAAGAAGAATTTCACTGAACGGCGTAGACATAATCCGCAAAACAGTGCACAAGTAGGTACTAGCTACAGGTATACAAGTTGATATTTACAATATCCCAGCAAATATATTATGTTAGGGTAAGAGTCAAATTGCTATTTTTTGTACTACGCTTGATGTAACTGCCTCTGCAAATGAAATAATTACGAACATTTTGAATCTAGGTTATATTACAGTAGAAATACGCAACCCAGTGTCTCCAATTTTGTTACGTTCTACGTTGTCTCATTTTCATTTCAGAGATCCCAACTTCTCTGTTTGCTTTTAAGGTATAGTCATCACTCAATGAGTTACCAAAACTGACTTTTCATTGTAAATGACAACTGCAATAATTAATAATTAAAAATCAGCTTTTTGATCACGATGACATAAACATTTAATGATTTGGTCCTGAGGTGACCATCAACGGATTTTTGTAGAAGAAAAGATTGATGTTTGATGAAAATGGCAGGAAGAACGAAAATGGCACCTCGAATATCGTAAGAGTAGTGTCCTGTAGCAAACTGCTGCACAAACAGTGTCTTCTACATGTTAGGGACTGCTGTATATAGTATAAATAAAACAAGAAGAGAGGGAAGGGTCATGGACCCTTGGTCTTCTGGGTTTTGGCCCAAAGAGGAGAGAAATTAGGGTGGCACACCGGCCCTGTGATTCTAGTAGAGTCTCAAAACTTTCTTTAGACTGAAAGGGAGGTTGCCTCCAACAATTAAAGAATACCGCGTAAGGTTTAGTTAAGGCGCCTTGGTATTGGAGGGAGTTTTGATGGGCACCGTGGCGCAGTAGCGAATGTTAGGAAATAACCCTTGGGATACGTCTGATAGGCGAATACAAACCTGTTGCCTGCGAAACTTTACTGGAAACCAATGATCATTGATTCAGTGGTGAGGTGTAGTTGACATTTACATAATTGGAATGATTGAAGGCGTTGTGATTGTCAACAATAGTATTTATGAAATAAATACTATTGTTGACAATGACAACGCCTTCAATCATTCCAACCAATGATCAGCAAGAACAGAACAAGGAATAGATCAAACTTTACGTGCCTTTTCTACCATCGTCCTCAACTTGCTCAGTAATCGAGCTGATGTCACCTGGACGGCACTTAGGCATCCCACCGATGACTCTCCAAGGCTTCCAGAGCCGGCAGAAGCTCGAATCTACCGTCAGAGATGAACAGGGGAGGAAGTAAAAGAAGTTTATGTAGTGCTGTTACCATAGAGAAAACGAAAGGTGGGTGCTCAAAAATATGCGTTTTCAGAACGTGAGAAGAGAGGAACCCAAACAGGAGATCTATCCTAAATTCAGAGAAGCTGGCCAACTACATACTCAGTAGTAAATAATTCACACTACATCATGTTGCTGACATTCAAGGGGATTCAAAGGGTTCTACATGATATAATTACTAACGTTTATAATAATCTCGCAACGATGGAGACAAATGAAACTCGTCTGAAGTAAAAATTTGGCTGCTAATGAAATACACGAAAGAGAACTGACTTTTAAATGCATGATTTCATATGGATTTATCTTCTTCTACGCGAATCTCGTGCATCATTGAGGCGAATATACGAAACTTTCAAGACTAATAGTGAAATAGATACTGCAAATGTCTTAAATTACGGGCTAGAAAGCCCAGGTATATGTCTTATCATTGCAATACACATTGTGTACCATACCGGATATCTGGTAACGCTGATGGTTTAGGGACCAACAGAGAATTCTGATGGTCGACAGCTAAACAGAGTTAACAACTCGGTACCTCAAGGTCATAAAATATTGTGAAGCGTAGAGTCGACTTTCGGCGGCAAATATCACCCTTAATTCACAGTTTTCCTTAACATTTCCAGAACACAAATCTAAATTTCAACGAATAATATTTTGTATTGAAAAAAAAACGCGAATGAAATACGAGCTGAAGTAGAAAATTCAAGCATTGAGTTACTCACAAGACGTTAAAAACCGCAGAATATATTTTCGTGAACAGAGTAAGCTGTTTGAATCCGACGCTAAGAGATCGTACGGCAATTTGACTAAAAAACAAAGGACACTACTGTCCCCTTAGCAAGGGAAGAGGTCAACACATTTTGGACAGAAATCGGAAAAAGTCAGATTTTACTAATGAGACGCATTTTGGTTACAATCTAATATTGATGCCGCAATGTACTTGCGGAAACATCCAACCATGTTAAGAAATTCTCGAAGGAGACCTCATCGATAACATTAACAACTTTGGAATCTGGAAATATCCAGATATTCAAAATTATTGGATCTAGAAATTGGCAGCATTACATTCCTATCTGGCAAACGCCGATAATGGAGTTTTAGAAGAAGAAGAAGAAGAGAACCTCCCGGAGTGGTTCATACACGTCATCACTTATCTGCAACTCAAAGGAGGAGAAAGTAGTTTGGCAAAAAGTAGGAAAATCAGTGGTTCTGAAGTAATGTAGAGAGTTATAACTGCAGAAATAGATAACAAAATGTATAGATTTTTAAAGTAGAACCATCTGATGCTAAATGAACACAAAGTGTATTTCAAAGGTTCACATGGCTGGAGGAAAATTCTGCTACTCAACAAAGTCTAAATTGATGAAAGGAAATGAAACCGTAATTTGAGTATGGATTGCGTTCACTACCACGAGACCTTTGACAGTCCTTTAGATACCGATGATCCCGGAGATCTACCTATGCAGTTTTGTAAGGTTAGCATGAAGTCATACCGAATTTCTTATAAACAGAGGACAGCAAATAGTTCAAAGTGCATGCAAGGAGTGTATGAGCCTATTTTTTTCTCACAGTAACGTACGAATCAGTCGTTAATAATCTCAGTAGTCGATGTGACTTAATATAAATTTTAAAAAACATGTATTCAGATTAATAGATTTTTAGAAGATTCACTATCCCTTCTGCTATTTTGCACAAGTAAGACAAATATTTCTAGCTGCCTTCGGTTAAAATCTCCATAGTGATGAGAGACCAGTGACAAAATTGTTTTACATATAGTGTCTGTAATTGTATGCTATGTATAAGCAATTCTCACTTAATACTAACTGTGGTGAATGGATTTATGTGCATGACTTTGGTTGTAACAAATGTTTAAAAGTCAACTTGAGGAGAGAAATAGTGGTATCGACAGAGAGAATTCAAGTTTACTATAGCAGTTTGCTTACTATACTCTGAGACACGAGACTTTGAACTAGTCGTAAATACAAATAACTACGCAACGAAGAACGGGAAAAAATCTCGAACAGCCCGCTGAAGGAGATAATTTCAAATGAATCGTAGAGAAGAGAAAGGCAAGTTCTGCAGTTTGCCTGAACTCGAGATATAGCATTTCCGCAATAGGTCGTTTGATTGTGCTGAGTACGCTTCGGTTTGGTAGAATGGACCGAACGAGAAGTTCGAATACCGAAATAGAAAATTACTTTTTACGTATACAAGTAAAATTTCCTCAAACGCAAGTAACTCAACCTACAAAATATATTTACAATAATATTTTTAATACATATAGAAAAAAGACGTATTTCCTAAACCACAATCGCATATCGGAAACCCTTGATATTCCTTCTCTGAATTTCATCCTACTCATCTATCACTCCACCTTGTCCATTACTAAAAAAAGATACAAGCCCCAACTCTTTCATCAAAGAGGACACCACCGATATTGTATATCAGTTCCTATTCAACGAACATCTAAATCAATATAATTACTACATACAAATACATGCAGATGGTTCATTCTCAGAGTTTGAATCCGGCATCGCAGTCAAAATTAACGAAAACCTTCTTCGCACTCCGTTTCATATTTTCTACTCATTATTTTTACTGTGAAGCTTATGCTATCTTTGTTGCATTCAAATATCTTGAAGAAAAACAAGACAATAAATATATTATATTTACTAATTCATTGAGTGTCCTAAATTGCCTAAGCAATTTAAATAACAATGAAGCAAACTATAAATGACTTCATCAATATCTACAGTGATTTATCATATAATAATATAGAAATAATTGTTTCATTGCTGCCTTCCCATCAAGGAATCCAATGTAATATCCTGGTAGACTATGCTGCTAAGGAATCTACTAAACTCCCTCTTCAAGATAAAAAGTTTCTCATAGCGACATACAAAAAACTCCATAGACGTCTTAAGCTCTGCTGGAACACTACGTGGTATAATTTTCCTAGTCACTTCGACCAAATCAGAAGTATTTTTGATAATGACGCTCTTTCACTTCAAACAAAAAAAGAGGAAATTACTCTCGCAAGACTCCGCGAAAGACATAGCCGTCTTACCCATTCACATCTGTTTAAAAAGAATCTCCATCACTTTGTAGACCTTGTAACATCTCTATAACTATCCTATATCTAAATTGATTGCCCAGTGTACTTAGACTACGTATTCACTTTCAAATTCCTTTCAATTGTCTTCCTAATTCCTTACTGATCATCTCACATACATAATATATTCAAATGTCTAGATTATATAAAATTATTTGATGCATTGTAAAGAATTGTATATATGGTCGCTAATGACCTTGCAGTTCAGGCGGTCAAAAAAATAAAGCTTATTAAAAGAAGACGTTCGAACCGTGGGTTAAAAATCATAAAATTCTTTACAATGCATCATGTCGCCCACATTCGAGTTGATGTACATAGACGTGTCACGTAAAGGAGGTAGAAAACTAAGACAAACTGAAGCATCCTGGTACAATGCAAGAGTCTGAAAAGTGTGTAGACCTGAGAGTATGGTGAGGGTACCAATAAGCATTGCAAATAAACATATGCACGACGCGACGAATATTAAAGACAATAACCAGCTGATGCTACTTGGCCTTAAATGAAATGTAGTGTCTGAGTATCCGAGTGCGATAATGAGCGAGGAAGAAGGAGAGAAAGTGCGAGAGCACCGTGTTACCTGTGGGAGTAAGATACTAAAAAAAATGTAGAATAAATTATGGGAAAGGAACCACATCATCAATAGTTTATTAATTACGATTGAGTTCAATAAATAGCAATTATTTATGTGTCTTAAAGGGGAACAGGCAATGATTAAATCCAAACACGAACGTAGCTGTAATAACTGCCCAACATCAGGCACTGAAAACACACACACTGAGGTGACAAAAGTGATGAGATACCTCCTAACGTGTTGGACTTCCTTTTGTCCGACGAAGTGCAGCAACTCGACGTGGCATGGATTCAACAAGTCGTGGAAGTCCCCTGCAGAACTATTGAGCCCTGCTGCCCCTATAGTCGTCCATAATTGCGAAAGAGGTGCCGGTGTAAGATTTTGTGCACGAACTGATCTCTCAATTATGTCACATAAATGTTCCATGGGATTCATGTCAGGTGATCTGGGTGGCCAAATAATTCGCTGGAATTGTTCAGAATGTACTTGAAATCAATCGTGAACAATTGTGGACCGGTAACATAGCGCATTGTCATCCATAAAAATTCCACTGTTGTTAGGGAACATGAAGCCCATGAATGGATGAAAATGGTCTCCAAGTAGCTGAACATAACTAGTTCAACATGTACAGTCAATGTCAGTTCAATTACACCTGAGGGTTCCATGTAAAAAGAGCTCACACAATTATGGAGCCACCACTTCTTCGCAAAATGCTTTGTTAACAACTTGGGTCCATGGCTTTGTGGGGTCTTCTTCACCATCAGCTCTTACCAACTAAAATTGTGACTCATGCCAAGGAATTCCAGACTAGGCTCCAATTGATATGGTCACATGGTTGGCACTTGAGTCGGTCTTCTGCTGCTATCGCCCATTAAGGTCAAATTTCCCCGCACTGTCCTTACGAATGTGTTCGTCATACGTCCCACATTAATTTCTGCGGTTATTTCAGACAGTATTGCTTGTCTGTTAGCACTGGCAAATCAAAACAATCGCCGCTGATCTCGGCCATTAAGTAAAGGCCGTCGGCCACTGTTGTTCGCGGTGAGATGTTATGTCTGAAATTAGTATTCTCGGCACACTCTTGACACTGTGGATCTCGGGATATTGAATCCCCTAACGATTTCCTAATGAATGTCCCATGTGTCTAGCTCCATCTACCATTCCATGTTCAATGTCTGTGAATTCCTGTCGTGCGGACATAATCACGTCAGAAACCTTTTCACATGAATCACTTGAGTGTAAATTAAAGTTCTGATAATGCACTGCCCATTCACAGTACGCGATATTACTGTTATCTGTGTATTTAATATTGCGTCCATGATATCTTTCACCTAAGTAGTTCTCAAAATTTCCAGGATGATAAAGCCATATTAGTCATAGTAGGCAGAAACCATTGATGTATCTTTATTTTCCAAAAATGCTTTGAACCAAATCACACAAGGTTTCGAAAAGAAGAACTGCTCAAGAACCACAAATAAAATAATCTCGTAAAATACTGGATAACATGAAATAAAACAATCTTAACAAATTCTGCAATAACATAATATTATCACAGAACAATAGTTCTTTACAAACCAATAATACTAAAAATGGTGCTGATTCATAACGCAACAAGTGAATACCAAATATGTAATGACCGGAAGCCTCTTCCTTAGAACTTTACTGTCTCATGACGTCAGCTGTGACATAAAAAGCTTTTGTAAAAACTAATTTTGAGAGTTCTATAGGTACAAGCAGTGTGAGAATAGGTGGAAGAGATCAATATTTGCACTTTTCTGTCAAGTTCGAATTTATTTCGTTGTAATGTAGATTTTTTTTGTATTTTCCTCGTGTTTCTGGATACCAAGCAAAAAACCATGTTTTTCTATAAATTTCTACTATGTAAATTAATACATTTTTAAAAGTTAAGATGCAATAGCTTATATGAAACAGACTGAAAAAATTACCCTATATCTGTTACCGGTGGCAGGATTTTCGATCCTAGCTTTTCAGCTAGGTCGAATTCAGTCGCTGTCTGGAGGAGAATGCTAGCGGCCAACTGCTCTTATCCTTAGTTTTCCGTGGTTTCTCCGATCAAGACCAAGCAAATGACGAAGCAGTACCCTAACAAATGGGCCACGGACCGCGCGCGATCTTTCCTTCCTCTTCCTTGTCCTATCCTCTCCCCTTACACACACACTTACACTAACATGCTCTACACTACCACATATTCCGGGAGACCGGTCGGGAGCTTTGAGCTTGTCCCGGCTGGGGCAGTGCCCCGCTCGTGGGAGAGTCTTGGTTAGGGGGAAACCCACTAGCCGTCGGTAGGTCGACGCCGGATTTCGCCATCCAGCGGCGGAAGATCACCGCCATCTCCCGAGAAAAAGACATGCACTACAGGTTAGTGTAAGACTAATGACCGAAGCAGCTGACGCTCCCGGAAACACGAAAAAATCAATCAATCAAAACCTATATCTGTTCACATTTGAATTTTCCAAAACAATTTCCCTTTATGATTCTTCTCAATAATACGGTATCACTTACGTGACTTATTGAGTCAGACAATTCGTAAATCTAAATATCAGTTATTGCAACAAGGCTTGTTCTGGGGCTATAACGATAGATCAAACGCAAACGTTTGGAAATATGAGTAGAAGAGAAGAACCTGTTTGTTGTACGCATAATATATAAAACATCCTGAATGAATGCACAAATGTGTAGTAAATGAAATTGTTAGAGAAAATTACTAGTTATTTTTACTGAGAAGTCGCAGGAGTGTGTGAAAAAGTACTTTTAGCTAGTGTTTATTTCTTAATTTTGAGAATTGTCGAGACGCACGGTGATACCGCATTATAATATAACTATTTACATACGCTTAACTTTCCATACTCCTGGATGGAGAAACCACATTCCTAGACTGTTCGGTCTTCCTACATTATTTTTCTGTTATATTGTTATGAACTTCTTGCATCAAGATTTTGAAATAGCTAAGTATTTACGTTAAAAAATATAATTGCGCTTCAAATAAATGGAGCAGTGGCGAAAATAATAATACAATTCTTGTTTTGCTGTTGTAGTTTCCAGTATATATTTCACAAGATGCGAGGCCAAGTTCTCCCAAATAACGAGTACCTTGAGAAAAGCATTGCCCATAATAACATGCATTTTTTGTGAGAAAGCAATGATGTATCAATAAAATATATCAAGAGTTGTTTTTTAGCATTTTTATGTATTGATAAAAAAGTATTAAATAACACATCACAGTTCCATATTACAAAAGTTTATTTTTTACATTATTACATTTCATATTGTCTGTGACATTTATTAAAATTATTGTTATTATAAACTGTATAATTATAATTATTAATTAAATTTATTTATAGCATATAATATGGTCAAAATACAACAGAAGTAAACAACAACTAATTTTCACATTTTACGATTTCCTATTCCAAACTATTACCAATTACACTGTCGTTTACAATTTATCCTAAGATGTACCAGTGAGTCACGGTCGCCGTCACAGATGTACGACAGGTGACTGCCAAGATCTCCAAATATCCAACAGGAAACTAACGTAGCGGGCACAATCGGCGAAACCAGAAATACTAAAACACAGTCACTATACACAGTCTCGCTCTCCAAAAATAACTCAGCCCACCCCGGCGCTGCCGGGAGCGGTAGCTCAGTCTATCAACTGCTGTCACTGCAGCGCCTCTGACCGGGAGGTCCTAGGTCCTGACGGCGGCAGGATTTCGACACTAGCTTTTCAGCTAGGTTGAATTCAATCGCTGTCTGGAGGAGAAGCTAGCGGCCAGCTGCTCTGATCGGTAGTTTTCAGTGGTTTCTCTGATCAACACTATGCGAATGCCGGAGCAGTACCCTAACAAACGGACCGCACGCGATCTTTCCTTCCTCTTCCTTGTCCTATCCTCTCCCCCTTACACACACACTTACACTAACATGCACTACACTAACATATATTCCGGGAGACCGGTCGAGAGCTTAGACCTTGTCCCGGCTGGGGTGGTGCCCCGCTGGTGGGAAAGACCTGGTTAGGGGGAAACCCCACTAGCCGACGGTAGGTCGGCGCCGGATCTCGCCATCCAGCGGGAAAAGATCACCGCCATCTCCCGAGAAAAAACATGCACTACACTAACTGGACTAATGACCAAAGCAGTTGACGCGCCCGGAGACACAAAAAAAAAAAAACCAAACCAAACCCCGGCGCTCATAATTCCTTGTATCCCGCAGGCGGCGTCACCGGCAGTGACTCGCTTGGGGCTCGCGTGCCGGTTGTTGCCTTCTCTCCACTTGCAAGCACCAACTGCGAGCGCTGCCTAGCTGCTTGCACGCCAACTTCGAATGCTCAATGCATCCATAATTATTATATTTTATATTATTATGATAATTATTAGGCCTATTAGGACAAATGTATACATTCACTACTCGTTAGAAAATTTCAGGGTACTCCATGCTCTGATATGAAAGAGAATATTGTTTCACACCACTTTATTACGTCTGCCAGTGTGTCTTCTGATATACTAAATTTTCTATCGGATCCACAATTAATATAATTGACTTTCTTAAATAAATGATAAGTGCACAATATATCATCCAATATACTACAAGCGAGTAACTTCATAAACGATAGTTAACAAAAATGGTAAACAAAAACAATAGTAAACAAAAAATAGTAAACAAAAACAATAGTTAACAAAACTATATCATGGAAAGATAACTAAATTTAGTGTTTGAAATGCAAGAGTTCTTCTCAAGGCAATGTTACACCAATCACTCGGTGAAACCGTTCTTGTTCATGATTAACGGATCCAAGATTAGAGGGAAATAAATCTAAATATCAGTGTAAAAAGTGTATCCCACAGCACGTTATAATCATGCGATTTAAGAGGCTAGTAAAATTCAAAACTTTATAGTTACCCATAAATTAGGTAAAAACATCCTTAAAAGCACCTGAACTTATTTTTTCACAATCGCTCAACAATTTTCGAAATTGGGATCTTTCATTACCTCATGAATCTGAGGGCCAACGGTCATTACTCCTTTTACTTCTGTATCATTCATTGCATGACATTTGAATCGTAAGTATTGGAAGCCTTCACCTTCTTTGACCATTCTCTTTACGAATTTTTTTGTTAGTCCTAATTTGATGGACAGTGGAGGTAGTAAAATACTTTACTGTCAATCATGTGTTTAGATGGGGAGAAACGCTTTTTTCTCGTGAAGTATAACATTCCCGCTGGAACCAGTGTTTGGTTCCGTAATGCCTTTGTCGAAGTTTCCACGAAACATCAGAATTTTGTGAAACCCTGAATTAAATAGGGCTTTGAGAGTAGCAAATCAATAGTTTCATAGTTTCCTGCATTTCTGCTGCATGGGCAAATGATAAAGATGGTTTTACATTTCCATTGTGTAATATCACTACCTTCAAGCTTGCGTTAAAAAGTAAATTAACTGCCACCAATCTTGTGAAACGCATTCTAACCCTGACTATTGTAGGGGTGTCATACGAAATGGCATTAAATCATTGTGTACTACTTACCAAATTGCGGGAGGTGCGCTTGGATATTTGACAGTAAGTTTTGACTTCTTGAAGAACTCCGTTATCTTCGTTCAACAAAGGTAACAGTCTGTTAAATGATTTTTGGGTTCTCGCTACATCATCAACACAACGAATGACAGGGAACTTCCCTGCATATATTCAATGTAACCGTCTGCATAAATATCTCAATCATCTACTGCTACACAAACGGGGGCAGCACGTTTTGTTCTGATCTCCAACTGCACAATTACAAAGCATTTTTGTGAGTTCATTTCTTTGTGAAATCATAGTGTACACTCCACAAATGTAACAAACGAAATATGGCGAATTTACACACTTATGAGGCTATTGGAAACTTCTCACATTCACGAATGATATCAACATACAAACACGTAAAGGAAGAATCTCATATTTGTGAGGCGTATTAATCTTAAAGAAAAGACTCCTACTATGAACGTGACATGAGCACCACTCTCGACCCGAAAGAGAATATTATTGCAGTGAAGTCGGCCCACAGCCTAACGAACACTTCAATGAAAAATATGAACAAAAGTGTAAATCTCATGTTCATTATACAGTAGAGTTTTGGTTGTGAGTTATGGCATCGCAGCAATACCAAGCGCCCAGTTAACGCACGAGGAAGACAAGCGCAATTCCCGTCTCACACTTAACCTTCAAACATGAAATTTCAGAAAATAAGGAAAACTTTATGTGATGGCTTGAAGTTAATTTAAATTGAATTAATTGAAGTTAATTTCCGTTTCCAAGGCATTGAAATTTATTATTACAGTTTATTTTCAAGTTGCAGCAAATGTCATTGTTCCTCAGTGTTTTCATGGGAGACATTGTGTCACAAAAATTCCCACAAATACATAGACCAGAGTCCTCCTTAGACCTCTTTCATTAGTGTAACAACAGATGAAAATAACAACCTAGCAGGTCCATCTTGCATGCCTCCAAGCAAAAAGATAAATGAAACTCCAAATACGTCGGTCAAATACAATCGGCCGTGTACGCGATGGAGCAGACAGTAAGTAGTATTTTGACGGACCAGAAGAACGCACCAGAAGAAAGCTTTATTAGAGAAAAGAGGAAAGGAGAAGTGAAAGAAGAGTCGTAAGAGAAAATTATTAGTAAGCAGACGTGTTTTTAAATACGATAGGGTGGCATGGGTTATGATCGATCATTCTCTGAAACAAGTTAGTTTTGTTTACATTTCCCTCCACAATTAATAATTTCTTTCCTTTAACCATACAATTGTAAAATATGCATGTGGCTTTAATAATAAAAATAATAAATAGATCATCAACAAAAAATATTTTTTGAATGTTACAATCGTTGTGGTTAATGGTGCTACTATGTCCTATATATATTACCAAAAAATGTGCAAGATTTAAATATGGATGGGATTGCAATGACATTACGTACAGAAGGTTATATTTTAAGAATATTTCACTCATTTTAACTATCACTCAACAGTTAAGATTATTTTCCTGTGACATGTTTATTTAAATAACATAATAATTTTTAAGTGACATCATTTACACAGTGTCACTTGCTAACTAAAAATTAATTTGACGACAGCACACATCTGTCGATTCGCACAAATAGATTGGAATAAAGGCTTCCACTTTGACAGAAAGAGTCCAATTCCATTGCATAGAACTTTGCTGCGTTCAGTAATTACTCTTGCAGAACGATGTTGGTCCCCATATTATGAAACAAGTTGTAAAAACATTCTTTTTTATTTAATTTCATCTGAATTGACGCTAAGGTCGTTAGCGTAAACACTAAAACTAATACAAAGTAACAATTTACAATAATATTTTTATATTATCATTGCTCCTTAATATGAAATTAAATAATAATTAAAGATGTCAATAATTTTACAGAATTACATGCTTGCGTATTGAAAAGTTAAAGCCATTTTTGAACTTTTGCTCTGTAATCCAATCTTTTGTAGATGCAATTGAAGGAGTCAAAAAAGTAATATAAATCGACTAATGGTGAAAAAAACTCGTAGGGGTTGTGGGATTCTATTAAAAAGAACTATTTACATGAATGCTGATAGTGGTTCTAAGGAGTTAACAGTCCGTTGTTTCACTGCAGAACTTTTTAATTTCGCACAAGCCTGAAAAATGTATGTTAAAACAAAAGAGAAACCGAAAGGAAAAACTAAAACAGAGTGCTATTCTGGATTATCTGTATTAAAAGATAATTATTTCCCAATTGCATAGTAAATTCTAACTAGAATTATTGGAATAATTAATTACATTTTCCTAGAAGGGATCGGAAAGCGATCACAATTCCGCATATGGGGTGCACTCAGCCACAGTGACTGCACCATGTCAAACTAAGACCTAAAGAAAGACGGGAAAAAGGTGAAAACGGAAATGATAGCTGTCGGAACGGTGAGTAATTTAGGAATACATCGGCTTCCTTAATTTCCAGCCACAACCATCAGTAAAATCTATGCCGTTATTCATAAAGAATGACAATTGCCGCCAGCACGCGAGGATGAAGTTTAAATATCAAATAGAAGAATACCTTTAAACATTTATTTGATTTATTCAATGCCATCTCAATTGAAAACTAGTGGTGCTACAACAGCCTATCCTTTCTCGTATTATGTGTAACAGATGTGTAATATAATACTAGTTGAACCCGCAAAAGTGTTTCCAACCCACGTAAATATTTGCCCGGGCTGGGATTTCAATTTGAGCACATAGGCCCCGCGATCAATGCTCTCATCCCTTAACAAACCATTACTGGTTAAGTACACCAACGCTGCTGACGAAAAAAAAAAAAAACAACTAAAGTTCTGCAATTTTTGTAATTTCAGAGATTTTATGAAAATCTTATATATGCGTAATGATTAGGTAAAATTTGCTCTATTTGAGAAAACATATTTTATTTTTGGTAAAAAAATGGAAAGAAAACATTTGAAGCATTTTTTGAAATGTGTTGTTTTCAAGTTGTCGCGGTTTACGTAAAATTACATGCAAATACTTTTTTTTTGTTGACAAACGGCTTTTTGAATTCTGCTTATAAACTTCTTTATAGTTGTCACGGTTTCACGCAAAATACACACAAAAAACTCTTATTTTCAGAAACTTGTAATTGACAGTACTGAAAGATTTAAATGGGAGGAGCAGATTTCGTTGAGACAAAAATTCTTACTTCAATAATATAGTGGTGGAAGGGCGGTGTGAAAATTACTGATGATTTACGGAACGGAGTAATGCAACTATTGTTTAGATAAATATTGTAGGGGCTTGATATCCCTAAAAATAAAAAAAAACAGTTTTCAAATTTGAGAGGTTCCCATTCCCGTCAGCCAGAGCGAAGGGAGAATATCCTTTGGTGAAAACACTGGGCCCAGATTAGGCGCTAGTGATGTTCACAGAGAGATCTAATGGTGGATTGACGAACTAGCAAACAGTATGGCTTTAAATTATTTTTTTCAAGGACCCCCAAAATATGTACTAAGTATAGTAAACTGCATGTATTCGTATTACAAGTAGAAAATATTAAACTACATATATAAGAAACAAAAACAATAATTTTATTAGTTTCTTAATGAGACGTTAATGATAAGATAATAAACATCAATACGGTTATTGGATTGTATTTTTCACAATGAATCATGCAGCATTGATGATAACCGAGAAATTTACTGACACATTTACTCCTCAAAAGTATTTCACAACTTTATTGGAGCGAGTCACAAATATAGAAAATGTCTGTGTTCTTGAATGCAACTCTCATTGTATTATTAAAAAAGCAATTATATTTTGTTAATTTATTTTCTAAAGAGAGTGTTTTCTATGGTTTTTATAACTCTCAAAAGCAAAATCAAAAGCAGGTTATCGGTTTATACATTTCAGATATCTAGATCGGTTTATAAATTTCGTAGAATATTCTAGACATTTTCCGATTCGACATGTTACGGTAGATGTGTTTTGTAGAAAATCGTTAATATGAGTAAATCATTTTTCCAACCGTTGTTTTAAACATTAGTTATAAATGTGAATGTGCGTCTTTTATCTACCAAAGGACATTTTTTAAATGTCTTGTTCTAACGTTAATCCTTAAACAAATGATGTAACTCTTACTTAAAGAGATAAAAACTGGATATGTGGACACTGAATTCATTGTGAAATCTGACCCAAAAACTCTAATGACGATTGAATTCATATTCCAAACGTTTCTATCCATAAAAATCATCAATGTTCTATAATTAAATTTTATTCCAATATTTCAGGTAATACATTAAGCGGTACAAAACGGTAGTACATTTTCCGAGGGAATTTCTTGTTGGAATATTAACATAACATTCATTCAAGAAACTTCCATGAGATTGAATTTTCGAACTCGTCCGCATTTCTACAAAACCAATTTCTAACTGTAAAGCATATCGTTCTGACAAAGACTGAATTATGCGTTTAGTTACATTATTATTTACATTTTAATTCTCGCGGTGAGAAGAAATTAAATTAAGATAATGCTAGAATAACATTATTATTATTCTGACCAGAAGAATCGTGTATTTGGTGAGGTATGGTTCCTCTTTTAAGAGTGTTTAGAACACGTTTTAAACCAGATCGATCCGCATTAGTCATAATTAATTGGAGGTTTCAATTAGACACGAGCATGAAGTGCGCTAGTTTACGGATGCCATCGTTTGAGAGTATTAATTTAAAAGGGTTCCTTGTTAACTTGCAAGTTTACATTGACACTTGTTCTATAAAATAACTACTCGATGGCGGGCGAAAAGGCGGGCGTTGTTACTCTCTGATGCAAAATATTTGCAAATCGCTGTGATCCACTTTGCGTCGGGTGTTATGTATGCAGTTTTCGATGAAATTAATGCAAATCAGTTTTTAGAGCATTTACTACGGAATTGATAACTGTTTGATTTGTATGTAAAACTACGCGCAATACAAAAATTGACAGTTCTCTGAAGAGTCCAATGGCTAACGGTTTTTCATTTTTCATGTCGTCTGCAACGACGGGGAGTTTGCGCATCGTCACTCCGTCCCATCAATTTAGAAGCTCTGCATTCATTGTGGTGGTTAGAGGTTGCCAAACATCAGTGTGCGAGGCCCAACATATGAATATTTTCTGTAAATCTCCGGCCGATACGAGGATGATAAGTTTACTGTCGAAATAATAACAGAAGTATCAAAAACATTTCTAATAAGTTAATTTTATAACCACCAACAATTCTCGAGTTGACACTTTAGCCGGTAACACCAACCAACAAAGATGTTACTTTATACAGATGACGACAATATGCGAATGGTTAAAATCCTTCTGGAGACTAGGTAGTAGTAAAACAATGACGTGCATGGCAGAATATTGTAATACCAGAATAACTGAGACAATTTTGAAAATCATTCAAAATGAAAATTCATCAATGACTCGTAAAAGACTGTTCTCCAAGTAATAAATAAAATGTAAATTTACTTTTAGAGTGTAAATCGAATCAGAAGGTATCAAATTATTCTGTCAAATAATTGTGTGGTAAAAATTGGCATACCAGTAATAGTAAGGAATTGAGAATTCATGAAATCCTGAATGCAGCCAATCTATAAAACATTGCAAGTATGATTCAACCCAAGACTAACCGTACACCTTGCACAATTGCATTGTTAATTTAGCAGACATCCAATCAACAATATTTTTTAATGTCCTAGAAGAATAATGTAATATTCTTTCTCTATTTCTGGATATGTGATTTATTCTCTAACAAGATGTTCTAAATATTTTCTGTTATCAATTTATTACAAGAATTCTGAGGACTAGAAAAAAGATATTTGGAACTAAAGAAAGTTCAGTAGAAAAATAACAAAATATCTTAAAGAACCTATGGTTTACAGGAAACGGAAGTGGTGTTTTCAATATAACACTTTTATAAGCCTAAACATGTAGTTTGTAATAAGAAATTTGATGCAATTAACTAAATTAACATTGGTTAAGAGCGAGCAATGAGCTTGTACCTTCTCTATAAAATATACATAATGAGGGCAGAATGTGAATGATTACCTGCTGAATGTACTTGCTAGAAACGCTTGGTTGGCTGCTACACTCACATTCATAGAACACAATGCCCCCCTTAGCATCAAATGATTTTCACTTTTCCAAAACAAAAGCTGAAACACTGAATTTGAATTGAGGTTTAAGGGGACAACATATGTGTACTCAAGCGGAGGTCTCGCCAGCAGAGTTTGAAGATACAGGTCTTCAAGACTCGGCCGCTAATATTGTTTTTATATATTTGTTCGTCGTTCAGAGAAATTCCTTCTTTATACATAAGAATCAACTTTTTGTTGCATCAGTGGTCTTCATTTTCGATTGTTAATGTTAGGATACTCTCTTTTTATTAAGAAATGCTTGAATTCCCCATGACTACACATTTAATTATCAAAACGTAATATTCAACTGACAACGTATTGCAGTAATATTCTGGCAGGTATGGGTCTTTATTACCGCATAGAACATACTATACTAATTGCTTTATATAAAAATACTAAAACTTTATCCCGTAATCAATAAATGTCCAAAATTATGTTACAAACTGTTCTCATAATTTTTAACTATATCATCCGTTCTTCATTAACTTAAGCGTGATCTACTTAAGATGCTGCTACAGTCACATACGAAATTAGAGGTAATAGTTCATCCCAAACAAGCAAATTAAAAAAAGTAGACATTTTAAAAATCTAGTTAAAGAAAACTTTCCACCCGTTTCTACGATTTACGTTCAGCATGTCCAGAACAACAAACTTCTCTTTAGGTATACCAGCTCTCCAAAGGCCTATGCAACCTCCATAATTTGTTAGCTGAATTTATTAAAACTAGCTACTTCTTTCTCACAATGTTCCGTAAGTTATCATTAAAAATACTCTTAGATGTACCTTCCTGGAATTATCTAGTCAATTGTTGTAGTTATTGCAATTAATGACATTAATTTGTCAAATGTTTATATTACTAAAATCTTGTATTACATGAAAGACCTTATGTCGAACAACGATCAATAAATATTTTTTAAATACTAATCTCCAAATAATTCGTTATTTAATACATTGTATTCCTATTCTGGTCCACTTAATACCATTTTAAATAAATTTGTTATTTCAATAGTTACATCTTAATAAGAATCAAATATTATTAGACTGGATAGCCGAGGTCGCTAAGGCTGAACGGACGTAGCTGCCTCGTCTCGAATCTCGAATCCCGCGTCGGGCATGGATCTTGGTGTGTGTGTGTTCATGTTGTCCTTACATGTTTCCCTTACAGTTACCCCTATATGCCCAAGTAGTTAAACAACGACCTTAAAAAGGAAGAACGAAGGGACGCATAGTTTGAAGGAACTAGCATGGAAAAGCTGTTGAGCAAAGAATTTTATAGTTGGAAGGGCTTCGATGTTTTAAAAAATCTATAATTTAGAAATTGCGTTAAGAGGAGTATGTAGTGGAATTTTAAAGAAAAATTGAAAAAAAAAATTATTTCAATTTTTGTATCTTGCAAGTGTGATGCATATAGCTGCAGTCACCATTTGGCTATATCTCAAATTTAAATGTCTTTTTCTCGGGTATTTAAATTTGTCACGACCCCTTTCATGGCGTATGTTAATGCGCATCTGTTTGTAAAGATACTCTAAGAATGCTAATTTAAAAGTTAGATTTCGAGCGGAAAAAGTTGATAAAGCAGTGGAAGATCTTAGAAAACAAGCAAGAAAGAAGAGTAACATCAAAAAGAAAAGGGGAGAAGAGGACACGGATTACATCAACGGAGGCTTCGAGCCTATCGTAGTGGTTGGTGGGTGTCAGTGTTTACTTTGAAGGCCATTTGCCGCCAATTTATATCCTGTGAACATTGGTGCATTTATCTAAAATAATACTTAAGATAACGTTTCTAAAAATTGTGTCGTTCACAACTCAATGTGCTCTTGCTGTTAGACATTTTTATGAAAAATAATCTTTCCAAACAAGAACTAAAAAATTAGACACTTCTTTTTTTAGTAAAAAAATTACACGTGGTAAAAAAATATACTTTGAAATGGAAAGCGTTAATACAAAATACAATTGCCACCATATTGAAAAATCATCAGACAAAACTTCTTTAAAATTTAAAAGATACAACTTCATTTTCTTGAGAAGAGTGCACCGGAAGTTTGAAGATTTAACATTATCAGAATAGGCACTACGTACGCCCCTCACGGATCAACTTCTGCATTCTTACAGTAAATTTTAGCACAGCAAACAGTTTTAGAATAAGGAAACCATTTTCACTTGAAATACATTTTTCATTTCATCAAATCGTTTGTTTTACATTCCTTGGGTTCAATTATTTTTAATCAGTAAATATACACATCAAATTATTTAGAAATGTCGGGGACAAATGCCACATCAACATTGCCTCTGTAGATGCCTTAATTCCTTAAATGTAATATAAATTCTTTACCTCGCATTCCCTGAAAAATTATAAAAGTACCGTAGAATATTGTAGAAGATCAAAAAACATGTTCTCACCAATAGAACGAGATTCATTAAATGGCAAGTCACTTCTAACAAAGGCAGAACTGTAATAAATCTAAGTGTCAGTAAATGACGGACAGATAGACGCAGATTACCCAATTATATGAAACAAATTGAGACAGAGCAATAAAAATATCACAATTATAGATTGGTTGATTTTTTCGTGTTTGAGGGCGCGTCAATGGCTTTGATAATTAGTCCCGTTAGTGTAGTGCATGTTTTTCTCGAGAGATGGCGGTGATCTTCCCCCGCCGACCTACCGTCGGCTTGTGGGGTTTCCCCCTAACCAGGACTCTCCCACTAGCGGGGCTCCGCTCCAGTCGAGACAAGCGCTAAGCTCCCGACCGGTCTCCCGAAATATGTGGTAGTGTAGTGCATGTTAGTGTAAGTGTGTGTGAAAGGGAAGAGGATAGGGCAAGGAAGATAGAATATATATTAAAACAAAACAAATGTACATTTGGATGAGAATTCTCTTATTAAAGAATTTTACAACACAGATTATCTGTAACACTTTTGAGAATTGAGACAGATTCCCACGTATTTGTGATTCACAATGGCCTATTAGATGTTTCTAATATACAGACAGCCAACATGAAAAGATTATCAAAATCTGTTCATTGAAACTGATGATTGATTGACATTCGTAACTAGAACCCACTGAAGTGTGTGTGCATTAATACAATAGTTACATCAGCTATTGGAATAATGCCCAAATCCTCATTGTATCTACACAGAGTGCAACAATTATCACAGTATTGTGAATAAATTCAAAAAAGGAATAATAGCTGCAATTCGTAAAAATACGGAAAACGTATACCTTTTTAAGTTTATTTAAGAAAATTTATTTGCTAAAACAGACCTATAATATTTAAGTGTCAATAATTATAATAACTGAAGGGTGCATTTTACTTGACACAATATTATCTGGCCATCCTAATTACATTTTTTTCGTTTCCTCACTTCAAAACCTCTATTTGGCAGAGCGTTTATACGCCACAAAGGTGAGCTTCGGCAGCCTAGGCCAAGAACGAATTTTAGAGGACGCTTACCATGGCAACGTCAGGTAAACAAGACAATGTACAAATGACTGTTGACACATTGGCAAAGAATATTTTTAATTTTTTGAATACAGAATATTTATAACTTATTTAACATTTATATTAAAAACACAATTTGATATATTCTGAAATATTACCCCTGGAACTGTTACGTCTTCCGGGCCTTGAGCACTCGTGCTAGGGGTTTCAACAGAAATTGAAGTAGTCTCAACTCTAACCTTTTAATTGAGATAAGCCAGCATAGTTGTTTCATTTACCACGGTTACATATTTCCCTCTTTTCCATTTTAAAAAGAGTTCATACTCTCTTTCGTATGAATGCTTTGATTAGGAAGTAAACTCTCAGTAGCAGCTTCGGCTTCCTGAGTTATAATCTCTGGAATATCGGACTCCATACTTACGAAACAAATCGCCAAAACCAGCCGCAAATTCTACACGCTTTAACAATTGTGATTTTACTGACAACATCAGAGGTGATAATGTAGAAGAACATCTGCATCTATACGACGAAACCGCATGGTATAACTGAGATCTCTCTAAAAATTCAAACTTAAAATTGGGAAGTGAGTGTACGAAAAATTGTTGTACCCACTTCGGTAAAAATTGAATGATTTTGGACTCGGGTAGTCTACCAATCTCATGCAAAATAATAATCTTTTTTCAGCCTTGATACGTAAATAACTATTATTGTCATGTTTTAACTCTTCGTTAATGAATACTTCATAATTACTAATTCACTTCACAATACATATACCAACAGAACTACACTAACGTTGTGAAATTTCCGTGTTTTAGTAATCGTACTAACAACAGCAAAACCATTTTCACAAATACGGACTCCTTAAATTCGGTTAAATCTTAATTTACAAACGATGATTGTAAACGTTGCCTTTCGTTGTTTAATATAACGTAAGCAATTACATGTTACATACAACACACGCTACAAAACGCATTACAAAAATTCAAAAACGTTTTTTAAAAATTAAACAAAATATTCAGAAAGGAGTAAACACAAGACAATAGCTGACATTTGAATGTGCCAATAGTAAAGAATGGCACATTCTTAGTTGTCCAAAATTTGTCATCACACTTTAACGTCCGTCCAACGATCAATTACACGAAGAATTAGGTATATCTTTAGTAGTTTTAACCGATATCACTTTATAACTTACATCTGAATTGCTGTCATCCACTGCAGTTATATTTTTATATAATTGAATGATTTATACATATATACATTTATTTGAACTGCAATTGGGTATGACCCGGTGGCAGTTAAATAACAATAATTACAATAATAATAACAATATTAATAATAATAACAATAATAATAAAGGAGTACAGTACAAGCCGAACATGCAATAATCATACTATCACTAATATTAAGTATTATAACAAATATTTCAACTCTGTCATGATATCCAATAATTTATGTCGGTGATGTAAAATTTAATACAAGCTACATAAATATTGGCTAAGTTTTTTTTAATTCATTGATCGCGTTCACTACACTTAACTGCCCTGCGCTGCACTGGACTACACTACACTACACTACACTACACTTTTTGCTTTGAATTACACTGACCAGCACTTCACAGGACTTACTCATTTAATATCTATTACTCTCATATTGTTCTAACTTATTTCTAAAGCTTCGGACACTTAGAGGAAAAGCTTTGAAAATTGCTGCGGGTAAACTGTTCCAATCTTTAATTGTTCTGTTACAAAAGAAAAATTTCCCAAGATCTGAATTTTGTTTACTTGTTCGAATTTCGTGAGTGTGATCAATTCGGCCGAAATAATTTGGTTTTTCTAGTCTAACCTGAATTTCCTTCCAAGCTGGTTGACCTACGTACGATTTATAAAGAGCGCAAAGCCTCGCCCTTGTTCTTCTCGTTTCTAGACACAATTTTCTGACACAATTTCATTCATTTTTGATTCAGCATTCATCATTTAAAATTTAAAATATTAAATTATTCTAAATCTTCACATCAATGTCACGTCATGAAGTGATACAAATATACTTTGTATTTGTGGTCTGTATTCAGATCATGTTCTTTGCCAATTAAAAACAATATTCCGTTGGTAAATTTATACATCCTCCAGTGAAGTTACACAACATTTTTGTAGCAGGCAAAGCAAAGCGCTGCAAAACTCTTTTGTAGTTTTCTTCTTAAATACATTGTGATACTATCACACCTCGAACTCTATATCACAATTCGGAGTGTATCTTTCTTTGGAATTTTATACTCAGATATAAGATTTTGCCATATCCATTTTTTGTTGTTGTTTGAATTGAAATTAAGGGAATGCTTATTTTTTATATTTTGTGTATTGAGAATACTTTGAATTTAAATTAAATAATCTGGTGAAATTAAATTAAGTAGTCTGATTGAATTGCCAAAACATTGTAAATTATGAAGAATATACTAAAATCAATTCATATACATTTCAGAAATCGAGAAATCATTCATTAATTTCAGACATGAAATTATTATGTTCCCTCTTTAGATGTTTCAGTAGAGATTTTCTAAAAACACACGTAAACCTTTTGCTATTCAGATCTGTAGTTTCCTAAGCCGATCGTATCAAAGCAGGTAACTTTTCATAACATAGCGAAATAATGGTCTTTTTAGTTTACCTCTCAACTCGGCATTCTCCAGCTCACGCCACAACATCCCTCAGACAAGTAGAAAACGCAAGGAATTTTAGTAATATAGTTAGCAAGGCGTAATGGGGTTCAATCACGACATAACAAGCTAATTAGTAACTTAATGGATAGGTACATTGTAATTACAGAAGGTATCCATACCCCTTTGTCTTCCTGTAGTTGTTAGCAAACTTCAGAATTAGCTGAGAAATTAGTCATTTAGTAATTAGTTTGTTCTCGCTTTGAGTAGGGATGCAGAAATTGTAGTGCATCACCTCACGTCTGCAGGCCTCGCTGAAGATCTGACGGACAAGGTTACCTTCCTCACTGACCGCGGCACGTCAATGAGGATATGAAACATGGAAGCAAGTCATACCTCAACAGTGTACTTCCACCCCTGAGAAAGTTCGTGTTCGTCGCTGCGGTTTTAGGAAAGGCGTTTTCTCGCTGAAAGGAAACAGGTGGTTGGGGATCAGTCCGTGTGAGGGTGTCAGGCAGGTAACGAAATGTAAACGGTTTATTATGTGAGCGGTGGCCATGGGATTCATTACGTTAATCTGTAGTAGCGCCGGGGCGAGGGGGTTGGGGGGGGGGGCTCAAAGGCAAGGAAATGGGCCTCCGTGAGCCCGTGCGTGGGCGGGCGTGGCGGCTCTGCCGGGCTGTTTACCTGGCTGATGGCCGTTGCAGGCAGTTGCAGCAGCGCTTGGGCCGCTGCCCGCAGCCAGCCCCCCCCCGCCCCGCCCCCCGCGCCAGCCGCGCGCGTCCCCTGTGTGCTGCGCCCCCTGTCCGCGCCGCGAGGTGCGGCCGCCCGCGGCGGGCGCGGGGCGCGCGGAGCGGAGGGGCGGGGCGCCGCGGGGCGGGAGGCCGACTGCAGTGCCGTGCGGGAGCGGGGCGGGGCGCGGTGGCCCCGAGGCCGTGGCGTGGGGGGTGGGGGCTGCGACGAGGGGTGTGACGAGGGATGGCTGCCAACGCGAGGGTCAGTCGCGAGGCGAGGGGGTTGCGGCGCTGGGGTGGCTGCAGCGCAGGGGTTGCGGCTCTCGCGGGCGGGCCGAGGGTGAGGGGAGGCGAGTGCGTCAGTTGCCGGCCGTTGCGCCGCCCTCCTTCCCCTCCGCTGGACCGCCCCGCCCCGCACCGCGCCGCGCCGCGCCGCGCCGCGCCGCCCGCGTCTCGCGCGCTAGCCTACGCAAAATGCGCGTATTCCGATTTGTTTTGGTCATTGATCCCGACCGCCGCCATCTTGGGCGCCGCTGACCCACTTTTGCGCGCTGCCCTTGATTTTCTTAACGAGCGCCCGCCCGCCCGCCCGCGCCGGCCACGGCCGCCCACGCGCCGGCGCGCGCCCATTCATTACTCGCCACTTTCGGACTTTTCCTCCGCCCGTGGCGCGGCGCGGCGCGGCGTGCGGCTCGTGACGCCGCGCCGGCTCCACCCGCTGGCTTTACTGCCTTTATTTACGCGGCAACCACCTGTTCGCCATGGGGTTTAAAGTGGGTTTTTCAACGATAGTTCAGGTCTTAAAGGTTCTAAAAACGTTGACATTTTAGGGCGCGAATAACCCATTATAAATTCCATTTTTTCCATGTGGAACGCTTTATTATTATTATTATTATTATTATTATTATTATTATTATTATTATTATTATTATTATTTGGCCATTTCTGACCACGCTACACGATTAACATGGGTGACTTTTTGGATTAGCTTTTGAGATGTATCTCTCGATACGACAAAGTTATTACGTCTTGAAGTATGAATGATGAGATGATAGGATGATGATGAGAGGTGAAGACACACTCACAATTACAACTATGCCTACGCGGGACTTGAACCTGCAGCCGCCTCCATGCAGACGACGGCTGCAACAAACATCTGCGCCACGGGGTTGGCATTGTTGTTGTTATTACTATTATTATTGTTGTTATTATAATTGTTATTATTATTTTTGTTGTTATCATTATGAATAACCCTGGAGTGCATACAGCGTGCTTGCTTTCTCTGAGACGGTCCACAGTCCGATTTCCCTCTCGGGCAAAAATGAAGCTGAATCTATCTAGTACAAATCGTCTCAGTTTCTATAGGTGTGTGGCGAAAGAAAGTTCGTGCTAGCCATGTTATCTAGTTACAATGATGGGGGGGGGTGTTATGCTTCCCAATTGTCTCCCTTACCCCCATGTGTGGAAAATGAATAAAATAACAGGGTCCAGGCGTAGGAACATCGCTAACTTTCACAAATTGGATTCATTCGACCATAAATGCCAAAAGCATACTTAAATTATTATGTGAATGAGAAGAGAATGCAGCGAGAAACCTAAGATGTTTTGACTTCATAAAATATTAAAATACTATTCACCAACGACAACGTGTTTGATCAAAAGAAATAAGCATTATCAGCTAGGGCAATCATGATTGAAAATAGGATCCGGAAAACAAAAATTGTTTGACCCCCTCCGGAAAATATCCTCAAGATTTACTAAAACAATCCTAATAATAATAATAATAATAATAATAATAATAATAATAATAATAAAACAACAACTTCGTAGTTCAGTAGAGCATTTGATTAATAAATATTTAACAATTCCAATATATTATGACTTTTTCCGAATATTTTGTTTTGTTGCAGGGAGCAGGAACCCGGGAGAATAAGGCTTCAAAGCAACTGCTTATTTTGCTTGTAGGCCGTTCACGACCCTCATCCTATCAAGCGAGTACGTGTGGAAGGTGTGGCAAACTGTTACCTCATAGTGTTGTCGTAGATCCCCCTCATCCATAATCGTCCATGTCCGATAAAAAAAAGGTTCTAAACCCTTCATATTCGTCCCTTTAAGCCCTGCAAAGTATTCTGCACAAAAATATGCAAAGAACTAATAAATTACATTAGCCCTTACGAATTTACTTCGTAGAAGTGTTACAACTGAGTACGGAGGTTTATTTTGATAACATCACACATAAAAATATGATTAAAAGTGTGATGTAATATTATAGGTATTTTATTATATATTACTACAATGCAGTTCAAGAAGTGTATTCCGAGACTAACGAAGTAATGGTAATGAGGACTGTCATCATGTTTTGCCACAGACAATAACGTCGACGACGTGTGTCATTAAGAGCAAATCAGGGATGGAAATATAGAAGATGAAACAGAGAATCAGAGACCTCTGAACAATTTCAAAGGCATGTTCTGCATTGGCATGATATGAATATTCTAATCGGCGCAGAATAGCGGCAATGAGTCCAACAACAGTTAGTCAGAAACTTGCAGGTAGGTAAAATAAACACTCAGCGTTTCCAGCATGAATCTCTACCGTAAGTAACGCAAATGTAACAGTGAATTGGGACGGAGAGGTACGGACAAATTGAATAATTACTGAAAATGGCCAGACATTACCACGCATCATAACAAATATAAAGTAATTTTAGTTTATGTTCCCAGAGACTTTAGCTAATAATGTTCACCTAGTATATGTGAACATTATTAAAGTAATGTACAGCGAGTTTGGGATAACTTTAGATGCGAAAATGAATTAAAAAATCGCCATTATCTCCAGTAAACAACCGAAGGAACAATATGAGAATACCGGCTTAGATGAAGCAAGGTATCAATTTATATGATTGATATGTCAGTGCCTTGGATCTGGAAGTCCTAGGATTCGAATCCCGGCGGTACTAGAATTTTCGACTAGCTTGTCAGCTAGGCCGAATTTAGTCGCTGTCTGGAGGAGAATTATAGAGGCCTTCTGCTCTGTTCGGTAGTTTTTCGTGGTTTCTCCGATGAACACCAGGCGAATGCCGGAGCAGTACCCTTAAAAGCGGTCCATGCACCGCGCGCGATCTTTCCTTCCCCTTTCTTGGCCTATCCTCACCCTTTATTTATACACTCGCACAAGCACTACACTACCACACATGCCGGGAGATCAGACATAGGCTTAAAGCTTGTCCTGTTCTTGGTGGTGGTATCCTGCTCATAGGAGACACCTGATTAGGGAAAACCCCGCTAGTCGACGTGTAGGTCAGCGCCGGATCACACCATTCAGAGGGAGAATATCCCCGTCAATTCCGAAATGAGACATACAGTACACTTACGGGACTAATTACATTGTTAATTGACGCGACTGGAATCACTAATCAATCAAACAATTAGAAAATAATTATTATACATGTGCAAAAGTTTGTTATTCCTGATAAAGAAACAGAAATCCGGAAGCATCGTAGGCTTTCACGGCCGGAGTCAATATGAGTGAAAGTTTTCGGGCTGGTAGGCCGTAGTCCAGTTGGCTCTTCAATGCCAACTGGACCACGGCCTACCAGCCCGGAAACTTTCACTCATAGAAATCCTGAAGTCTGTCAATTTGGAGACATCACACAAGAGTGAATGTGAATAGTACTAAACGTGTACTTACTCATTTTTGATTTTGTATGAGTTATTAATACCAAGGCAAGTGAATATCAAACCTTAAATAGGCGTTCGGGGATGTAAGAACTTTCCAATTTCTAATAACTAACACAATTGACCAGATCATTTGCGGTTCTCCGTATCTTTCAACCAAATGTTATCCTCCCATCCAAATAAATAAAATTCGTTGTACCCGTTACAGTTCTTGAAATAATATACATTATTATTTCTGACTAGAGATTTTAACACAATGCTACATTGAACAAAACGTTTAAAAATAAGTTCCAAAAATCTGTGATCTAGTTTATAGGAGGCGTGTGAAAATAATTGTTATACATGCTAATTCCGAAAAACCGAGTTATTTATTATTGGACTATTTTATACTCTATATTTTTCTGTTCGGCATTTTTGCCTTTCAAGTTTCCGAACTGTCATTTTTATAAAAAAATTAACAATAGTTACTAAGTTATTGAATAAGTTACCTGAAACCAATTGTTTCAAACCCTTATCTTTATTTATTTATTAATTTATTTTTTACAGCTCGTATAAACGTGAATATCAATAGTAACCAGTATAAAATTAAACAATTTCAATTTAACATAAAATCTAAGATACATACAAAGTCGTTGAAAAAAATAGTATGGCAAACTGTTGTACGTTTGAATTAGTGTCCCTTTTATTAACTTTTATATCTTCATGCGATTTCTTTTAACATCAGTGTGTCAAGTACATACTAGAAGGCTCTGGTATTCTCATAGAAGCATGTTAGAAAGCCTTAAAGAAATGGTTTAATTTTTTGGCACTCAAAAGTAGTATCATGTTGTGTTGGTATATTTTTGTATGTGGTGAAACTGAACTTATCTGACAGCATGGTGACTGTATAATTTTCTGAGTATTTATATGGATTTATTTTTATTTTTAACATCACTACACTAGTTTCTTTTAAACTATATATCGTCTTGTATCTGTGAGGTTTTACATAATTCACCTGTGAACACTTTATAGGTACGCAACGGTTCTTCAAAGTTAAGAAGATATTTCAGAAGTTATGATCCTGCAAGAGAGCAGCAACGAAGATTGTGATATAATGTGATCCGAACTGATGAAATGAATATGATATCACATTTTGAAATAACACTGATGAAATAAGAACACATTTTGAAAGATTTCGATAAAATTGTTTCTGCCCTATCCATTTGTACGGCTCTGAAGAGGACCGCGATATGTTGGTCTTAACGACGGCACCTCAGCCTTCGACACGGCGTCACCCGGACAGCCCAGATCATGAACGTAATAATTTTGAAGATGGCGACTTCGTATTGGCTCAATTTTAAAGAATGCTGATTACATAGGAGAAATAATAGATCTTGGTAATGTAGATTTGGATTATCAAGTGAAGCATTTGAAATCACTTTCAAATTGTGTCACAAACGTCCTCGCCAAAAAATGTCCAAAAAATGTCACAAACGTCCTCGTAATTTCATAATATTTTGAGTCAAGAATAGCTTGTAACTTTTGTCCCACTTTCTTCCCAGCTGTTATATCTCGACGCTTAAAAGACCCAAGGTCTCTCGCGGTACCAAAGACTTCTCTGGGAACATTCCCACTGAACAGCACCTTCCGGCTCCCCGAACGTCGTATAGGCCTTTCTTAGCCATGTACCTAAACATATTTGCCCGTGGTATCCCTTGCTGGCATCTCGATGCTTGTACCGTTGTTCTGGGGGTAGATATCCAGTTCCTCAATGACCCATAGGTTGCACGTACAGTTGCCTAGCAGACCGAGAGTAGGAAGGATTAGGGCACGATATAGGTGTAATACAGAACAGTCTAGGCATGCACACAAACACAAATTAAAACATTCATGCCATACGCGATTTTCTAACTTACCGGATTAGTGTTCACGTAACACTTACTTGCCACAGCCCCTGCTTCAAGAATCGACTCAATTGTTAGTATTGTATGTAAATATGTTACGGTTATGTAAATAATAATACTGTGATAAAACTGAGATAACTAAACTAAACTCTCGTATATACTCAGCGTTTAGTGTCCTTTGTAGCATTGCATCTAAGAATTTTATTTTCTTCCCATAGCAATAATGCATAAATGTTGCTAAAGTAACTAAGTAAAGTACCTGGGACTGTAAAAAACATATTTCTTTATGCCCAGAGGAATTATTTGATGTTCATGAATCTGAAACTTGGTAGTTAGGAAACTACCTAAACGTGAAAATAAGCAACTTGCTCATGGACTTAATTTCTGCAATAATTTGAATGATACGTAATAAAGTTTTGATGTTACAAATAAATGCGTATATTTTTCATTTTTTTAAATGTAGTTAAACTGATGGTTAATGATTACAACAGCAATACGGAAACTTTATTTTCACAAGCCTTAAAATATATTGGGGGAGTTTTCTTTAAATTCTCTAAAAAATTGTTCACAAGTACACGATGTTTCAAGCGCTCAAGACCGTGATGTCGTACCTCTGAACATTGGTTCTGATTTCCAAATGTTGGTTCTGCTATCAATGTGTTGTATGTTATATTAAGGATACTTAATACGTATCTTCATGCATAATTATACTTCAAAACATTTAAAAAATTCAAGTAATTTGCATTTAAAACAAAGTAATATGTTTAAAGGCACAACAGTCTTCCCTACTAACAAAGACCTACATACATATACACCACTTGATCCGTCTGTCCACAGCAATTGGTCCGTTATTATGACACTGAGATACGGTAAAACGTTATAGGAAAATATGTATTCCATTGTCTCGCAAATTGTATTAATTTTGTTTGAAAGCTGTCTGATTTAAAAATTTCCTTGCTGTGAACATCTTCAAGATACAAATTTCCATGATTGTTCTATTTCTCTCACTTTTATGATAAGATGGATCGTAATAGAGATTTGATATATATCGCAAATAGGAGAGTAGATGATTCTATTAAATATTGGTGAGTAAAAGTGAAGTGATCTGTTCTGTTTCTTGTATGGACAATTTGATTTCTTCTGTTACGTTTTTATTAGTATTCAAATTCAAAACATTCTTGACCATCCCGAGAGTATTGCTAATTATCTCCTTGCTTCAAAAACTGTTTCATAAATATTTAATTTTTCATTATTTTGTTGAAAGTAAACTTTTTTCTCATAAATTCATTAACTATATTTTTGTTGCAAGTATTAACAGTGTTAATGTAGTTATTTTTTGTAGGTATTAATAGTCGACTACATAGTTAATAAAATATGTATCCCGTTTAGCACTTTTCTTTCCGGATAATTTACAAATTATCGCACTTGTCCGTCCTCAAGCATAATTCACCATGTCGGTTTTCCGCTTCTCGAGCCTTCTCCATTTCCTTCTAGCCATTACTTCACTCTTGAGAACTGTGTAGCTGGTAGTTATTATCTCAGCCTGTGTTTCTATTCTCGACCTATTCTATTCCAGGCATAGTAACATTTCAGTAATAATATTGAATTAAATCATTGTAAATTAATGCTTATAAATATTTTGACATATTGACTAAATCTTCGGGTATCTTTATTTATATATTTCTGTAAAATGTAATTGCGTTTAAAGTTAAATCTGTACTCAAGGGGAAAAGAGGAAAATTATTACAATGTATGAAAAATATTGCGAATAAAATCCAAAATATGCGGTCTTTAAGTGATACGGAAATCAGAATTAATTTGTACTTTTCACTACATTCAGCACTAACTTAAGATTATATTTTTACTTTTCCTCCCAACAGTATAGGGAGGATAAACATTAAAATCATCTTAACCCCAATACTATCTCAAATTTTCTGCACACACATCACGATTAAATTCTATTTGCTCTGTTCAAAAGATGGTTAAGATTGATGCTGGTCGAGAGGCGATACACGTGATTTGTACACGAAAATCGGCATTTCT
Organism: Teleogryllus oceanicus; assembly: GCA_964035755.1. Taxonomy (NCBI): domain Eukaryota; kingdom Metazoa; phylum Arthropoda; class Insecta; order Orthoptera; family Gryllidae; genus Teleogryllus; species Teleogryllus oceanicus. Next base: position 49,143,410 of record CAXIVR010000003.1, on the reverse strand, counting down.
GATCTGATTCAGCGAATACAATTGTATGTGGTGCATGATTTTTTGTGTGAGGGATTTCATTTCTTTGATCTCTACAACATACATATACAAATCTTTTTAAATATAAATAATTTCAATTACATTTTCAGAAACATCTCCCATCTCGATCTGCTTTTTGTTCAGTTTCCCTGATCCATTGAGCAAATGATGAGATGGCCCCTTGTGAACGTACATGTAGCTTCACTATGCGCACGTTTATTGAGCTCTCCTTCTGCTCACAGTGGTAGTAGAGCTGAGAGTGAATTACTATATTGTTAACAACGCAGAAAAATCAAACCTGCAGTTCGTTTACCGTTGAAAATAGTTTTTCTGTAAGTC